>CM067589.1:1250624-1850624 GCA_034336665.1 Luscinia megarhynchos | reverse complement strand
GAAACATCTGGACATTGCTGTGGCTCCCCTGCCCCACGTGCTCTGGCTGCTTCAAAATTGCTGCACAGAAGGAAGGGGAGATGGGCAAAGGGAATTATTTTGTGATTAATTTCTTAATTGCTGAGCACCCAGATGTGGCAAAGGCTTTATGCAGCAACGCTGGATTTGTCAGCACTTTCTGATGATGCTTTGTTTCCACACCATGTCGGGGTTTTCTTCATTTCTGGGCAGCCTTAATATTTATCCATGGGAATCAGGGTTCTACTGCTGCAGGGCTGGCCCTGGTGCTCCCCTCCAGCTTCTGAACCCCAGCAGTGGTGGTTGTGAAACTTCTCACTGGGGTTTAACTGTGGCCACATGGTATGAGCTGCTGTTCAGGGGGATCTGGGGACTGATGCCAGAGACTTTTTGGGCTGTATTTAACAGCACAGGCCAGTGCTCCAGCAGGCAGAGGTGCTTTGTAATGGGAGAGGCAAAGTAGGGAACTGGCACTTTGGATGTGCTCTCAGCAGCATTTGATTCCAAAAACAATTCACTGTAGATCCCCCAAGAGCAAAATGCTGAGATCTGGCTTTACATGGGAGATATTGCAGAGGGAAGGACTTGAACTCCTGCAGGTGTTTTGGTACTGAGTCCCTGGGTGCCAGAAGATGTTGGAGTATTGCTCTGCAGAGACGTGGCCCCTGCAGCACGTGTGGAATTCCTTTATAATGATCATGGTGTGATGGTGTCAGTCCTTGCTCCAGGATGGAGCTGCTGGTGTGTCTCAGTTACCCTGGGTGTTCTGTGTGCTGGTGTGTCTGTCAGTTATCCTGCTGTTCTGTGTGCTGAGCACCCCGTGCACTAACACCCCGTGGCGTTGCAGGAGGCACAGGGCGGAGTGCGGGGTTACCCTGTTACTCTGTGTGCTGAGCACCCCGTGCCAATGCCGCTGTGTGTGTGTCGTTGCAGGGGGCGCAGGGCGCAGTGCGGGGTTACCCTGGGTGGGTTTCTGTGAGCTGTGCTGTACCAGTAAAGCTGTGTGTGTGTCGTTGCAGGAGGCACAGGGCGGAGTGCAGGGTTACCCTGTTACTCTGTGTGCTGAGCACCCCGTGCCAATGCCGCTGTGTGTGTGTCGTTGCAGGGGGCGCAGGGCGCAGTGCAGGGTTACCCTGGGTGGGTTTCTGTGAGCTGTGCTGTGCCAGTAAAGCTCTGTGTGTGTCGTTGCAGGAGGCGCAGGGCGGAGTGCGGGTTACCCTGTTACTCTGTGTGCTGAGCACCCCGTGCCAATGCCGCTGTGTGTGTGTCGTTGCAGGGGGCGAGGGCGAGCAGCGGGTTACCCTGGGTGGGTTTCTGTGAGCTGTGCTGTGCCAGTAAAGCTGTGTGTGTGTCGTTGCAGGGGGCGCAGGGCGGAGTGCAGGGTTACCCTGGGTGGGTTTCTGTGAGCTGTGCTGTGCCAGTAAAGCTGTGTGTGTGTCGTTGCAGGAGGCGCAGGGCCGAGTGGCGCTGGGCTGCAGACCGCGCCGCCATCGTCAGCCGCTGGAACTGGCTGCAGGCGCACGTGTCGGACCTGGAGTACCGCATCCGGCAGCAGACGGACATCTACCGCCAGCTGCGGGCCAGCAAGGTGAGACAGCCTGCCCTGCCTGCCTGCCCGGGGCTGCCCTGCCTGCCCTGCCCTGCCCTGCCTGCCCGGGGCTGCCCTGCCCTGCCCGGCCCTGCCCTGCTCCCTGCTCCCTGCCCTGCCTGGGGCTGCTGGGGCTGCCCTGCCCTGCCCCTGCCTGCCCTGCCCCGCCCTGCCCTGCCCCGGGCCTCTGCCCTGCCCTGCCCTGCCCTGCCCGCCCTGCCCTGCCTGCCCTGCCCTGCCTGCCCTGCCCTGCCCTGCCCTGCCCCGGGCCCTGCCCTGCCCGCCCTGCCCTGCCCCTGCCCTGCCTGCCCTGCCCTGCCTGCCCTGCCCTGCCCTGCCTGCCCGGGGCTGCCCTGCCCTGCCCTGCCTGCCCTGCCCGGGGCTGCCCTGCCCTGCCTGCCCTGCCCTGCCCTGCCTGCCCTGCCCTGCCCGGGGCTGCTGGGGCTGCTGGGGCTGCTGGGCACTGCCCTGCCTGCCCTGCCCTGCCCTGCCTGCCCGGGGCTGCTGGGCACTGCCCGGGGCTGCTCCTGACACCACAGGGCTGTGAGCTCTGCCCTGGGCACTGCTGCTCCCCCTGACACCACAGGGCTGTGAGCTCTGGTGCTTCTCCCCTGCCTCTCTCCCAGAGCAGATTGCAGAGCTGTGACTGGTGGGGATGCAGTTTGCCATGGGCTGAGTGAATTCCTGTCCTGCTCAGTGTGATAACTGAAGGGAGCAGTACCTGCCTTTAGAGTCAGTCTGTGCTGCTCAGCACAGCTGCTGCTCTTCCACGTGTGATGCTCTTCCCCATCACTCAAGCCTTTCTCTTTTTCTTTGATATTTTTTAAAGACCTTCCCATTCTTTCTTTTTCGGAGTAGCTGAAGATGGGGATAAGAAAAACTGAGACTTAGTGGAAAAGGGAGTGGCCTGTGGAGGAAGTTAGTTCAGATGCTATCTGAACAGGCTTAAAATTGAGTCTGTTCTGTTTAAAAAAGATCATTTTTTGGTGCTGACCTTTCTCTGTGGAAGGATTTTTTTTAGCATTGCTCTCACATGGTGGTAGAATGGGGGAGAGCAGAGAAGGGCTGAGGAAGGGATTGTTATGGAGACTTGTTCAGGCATGCACATCTAAATGTCAGGCCTTGGAGGAAGGAATGTCTGGAGTTTGTGGCAAGAAGGCTCCTGGTGTTGCATCAACTGAGAGATCTCAGGAATTCAGTCTGGCAAACGCCTTTCCCAAGATGTGTGCTGCTCTGGGCTGCTGGGGAGAGGCTTGCAGGGGGTAGAAAGAGGGGAGGGAGACTGGACTTGGATGCAGCTGTGTAGGAAAACAGCCTTAATTGAGTGAGTGGGGCTCTAAAGGAGTGGTTGTGAGCAGAATCCATTACTGAGAGCAGGGCAGAAGCTTCTGGGAGGTGGGCAAATGAGTGATTCTTCAGAAGGAACCATCTTCTTAAAGTGCTCGGGTTTTAGTACAAAATACAAAATAGCTGAACATCTGCATGCTAAAAGTCAAGTAATGGAAGAAAGGAGAAAACTCATGATGTGGAAAGTTCAGGCGTTTCACCAGGTGATGGCAACTTGGCAGGCTGGTGGAACGGCCTGATAATGTTACAGCATCCCCTGTGTTTTATCTGAGGCTGCAGCCTCAAGGTCTGAAAGGAGCCTCTGGCCTCTGGATCATCCTCTGATTTGTTCAAGGCAGACCCCAGCTGTGAGGACCCAGTGCATGATCAAGGTGCAGGGGCATTCAGAACTTGGCTCTTTTGGGTGGTGGCTGCTCTGCCTGAAGAAGGAAAGGACAGAGCCACGAGTACCACATTCCCCATCTCTGACAGGGCTGCCTGGAGATGATTCTGCACCCAGCTGTTGTTACCTTGGTGTCAGTGAGCCCTGGGGTGGTTGCAAAACAGATTCTGTTTGCACCAGTGAAAAACTAGAGTGTCTCAAAAGGGCTTGGAACAAGAATAGGAGAAACAAACCCGTGTTTCAGTAACACGCATTGTTGGAATGGATTTGGCTTCAAATTGAACAAGGAAAACAGTTAAAGAATTTGGAAACACCTTGTTTTTTGTATCAATATAACCTAACTCCGGCTTGCTTGGCCATAAGGAGGTTAAAATGTAGCTGCTTCAGGAATTCACAGTTCTACAAGTTCTAAAGTTCAAAGAAATTTGATTTCTTTCTTTTTTAGGTTAATTACCTTTCTCTGTTAGAGTTTACATCCCAGTGTACCCTTCAGGAAAGACACATTGCTGTGTCAGATCAAAGCAAGGGAAGGAGCAGGCAGGCAGAAATAACCCCGTGTTTGGAGGGTGAGCTGTGCCCGGGTGTCTCAGCAGGAATTGTGCTCTGGGCAGGTGTGGATGGGCTCAGTGGGAGCCTGGTGGGATGTGGAGCAAACCCCAGACCAGGGGCTCAGAGCTGCCTGTGGAGCACCCAGTTTGCAGCACTTCATTCAGCAGGTTGGGGGGCAGCCTTGCAGCTGGGTCCTCTCCCAGAGAGCGTGCCCAGGCTCTCCTCCAGGCTCCCTGTGCTCTGACACGCTGGGCAGCCTCCAGAATTGTTTCCAGGTGACTGAAAACAGCCCCTGCACAGCTCTTGTTTGACCAAGTGCAGCTCACTGGGCTTGTCTTTGTCCTGGGCTGTGTTCATGGCCTGGAGGTTCCACCAGCTCCCCAATCCCTTGCACATTTTGCCCTGCTTTGTTATAATACAGCTCAGAATATGCATAATTACAGTGATTTTATTTCACTTGGTGTTGTTCTGAGGGCAGGGCAGTCCTGCCTTTACAGTTAAGCAGAAACAGGACAGCATGTGTTAAACCTGATAAAACACTGCTCAGGCACTGTCCACTAAGTTTATAGCAGTGTCTTTCTTTCCTTACTGAATTTTTGTAAATACTGGGAGGGGGGAGGTCTGCCCAGAGTAACAGGTTTGCAGATTTTTGTCACCTGTAGTGTGCCTGGCAGTGTGGCAGTTCCATGGAGAGTGGTGAGAGCAGTGCTGCCCTGTCCCTGGAGGAGGGCAGGGTGCTCAGGGCCCGGGGGCTGCCTCAGCCTCTGTCCTTGCCCTGTGGCTGGGCTCAGCTCTCAGGAGCAGCACCGGGCTGGCTTGGGCAGCGCCTCTGGAGTCCTGCTGTGCACTGTGGGGGGCTGGGGGCACGTGGGCTGCACCTTCCCTCTGCAGACCAAAGGACCCGCAGTTACTTGCTGTTCCCTCTCTTGCAGGGGCTGATAGTTCTGGGAGAAGCTGCTCCCCCCGAGGCTGCAGGGGAGGATTCCCGTCCTGCTCGGGCTGAGGTGAAGCTGGAGCCTGGGGCCGAGCGCCTGGTGAGTGCAGCCCTGGCTGGGTCCTGCTCCCCCTGCCCTCCTCTGGGCAGGGAGGGGCCATCCCTGAAGCTCTGGGGCAGGGGGTGCTCAGAGCATGGCACAGCTCCTCCCTGGGACTCAGGTGGGAGTCACTGATCCTGGTCTGCAGCTCAGCCCCTCCCATTTTGGGGTTAATAAACAATAGGATTTAAACACCTTTTAGAACAGAGTTCCTGGGGCACCTTTGTGATATGCATTAGCATTTTGTGAAGCTTTAAAATCCTAACTAATCCTTTCCCTCCAGCAAGAAAGTATCTCAAACTGAAAGCAGCATGATTAGCAAAGGCTGCTAAAGATGTGGCTATTTAATATCTGCCTGAGCATTCCCCCTTGGAAAGGGCACTAATGATTGCAGGGAGATGCACTGGAAACTATGCAGAGTGCCAGGTATTTATTATTTAATGCAGAAATGTAGGGCACAGACTAAAGGCTTGATCATACTGCCTGTGATTGCTCTGGATCCTGGGGATGCATGGATGTGTGAAAATGGAGATTTGGAAGCTGTGGTGGAGTAGGAGGAGAAGGGTGGTCCCTGGAACTTCTGCAGGTTCTACTTGGCACTTCCTTGTGGCCCTGTGTGCCTTCCTGGCTGTTTATTGCCCTTCCACAGGGACTCACACATCACTCCACACTCCCAGCTTCTCTGGGGCAGTGCTGGAAGTGTCACCCCTGGAGCCAGTGCCAGCCCCTGGGCCTGTGCTTCACTGGGGCTGCTCATTAGGGCAGGGTGGAGTCAGCCTTGATCTGCTCCGAGCCAGAGATTACCCAGAGACGTTCTGTGGTCAGGGCTCCTTCTGCAAAGGGATCTCTTTCCTGAGAGCTGCTGATCCCTCTGGCACCCTCAGGCCTTTCCCCAGACTGGCAGAGGACGAGACACATGTGCAGTGGAGCAGAGGGAGGAATCCACCCTGCCCCATCCGCAGCCCTGGGGGCTCCTCCTGCCGTGGGCCCGTGTCCTTGGGCATCATCCCTTCGTGGATGGGGCTGATAATCCCCAGCAGCAGCTAATCCTGTCACCAGGGCAGGGGAGGGCTTTGCAAATAGCCTGGGAATGTCTTCTGGGAAAGGGAAGCTCAGTAGGCCAATAAATATTTTTGCCTGAAGATGGAAATAACGTGAAGCCCTGAAGACATAACTTGGTTGTTGATTTTGGTTCCTTGGGTTGCTTGTCTAGTGAGGGGCTGCACTTGAAATATTTAATTAGGGGCTGTAGCTGGTAGGTGAAGGTCTGAACCTGCCTGATGTTAGGGTTTTTTGGGGACATTCCTGGTGTTGGCTCAAGCCTACCTGTGTGCACACAGCTGTTTGCTGCCAGCTGCAGATGTGCTGCAGTTGAACTTTGACACCCCCTGAGAGTGCCAGGGATCCTGAGGGGCTGGAGCTGAGACCCCAGACACGTGTGGAGCTCAGTGAGGAGCAGGGGGTGATCCTGGAGCTGTGGGTGCTGCTCTGGATCCCAGCAGGGCCTGGGAGGTGTGAGAGTGAGAGTGCAGGAGGTGCTGGCTCTGCTCTGTGCTGGGTGCACCCACCTCAGGGTGATAAAGGGAGCCTGGGCTGCTCCTGATAAACACACAGTGCACTGAAATTCCAGCTCCTCCACAGGATGCACCGAGCCCCTCTGTTCCTATCTTGAAGCAGCAAGACAGAGCTCCTGGAGGAGTTCCTCCTTTCAGACCCTTTCTGGAGGAGAAAATAAACGATTTCAAAAGAGCTCATGAGTCACGAGCACCCGCCCTGCTGCACCAGGGCTGCCTCTGGCAGGGCTCACGTGGAGCCTCAGCCTTGCCAGGCCTCTGGAAGGCAGAGGGAAAGTGTTCAGCTGCTGCATGACCTCACCTGGCTGGGCTGCTGCCTTCACCTGCTGCCTCAGGTGTGGTTTGAGCTCGCTGCTCTGCCTCTCCGGGTGCCACCGTTGCTCCTCCTGTCTTTGCTCCCCCACAGGAGAAATGTCTCTTTTAGCAGAAGTGTAAAAATCCCTGCAAAGTTCCTCAAACAGACCCAGGCAGAAGTTGTCTGAGTTGTTAGAAATTGCCCTTCCCTGGTGACTCAGGTCTCTGCTCTTCTGGAAACTTAACCCAGCACTGCCATGGCCTGGTTTTGTTGTTTATTGAGTTGGGGGCTGTTGCAGGGAAGATTTAATCACCACAGTCCAGATGGGTTTGGGATGGAGTCAGGGCCAAGCAGGGGGCTTGGCTGACCATCTGTGTGGTGTCAGAGCTCTGCCTTTGCCTTTTTCCTTGGTGCTTGAGCCACACCACTGCCTGTGCCCCAGGAGGGACAGGGCAGGGGGGCAGGAGGTGCTGCTTGCAGAAGGAAACGAGGTTTAACCCCAGGGAGGAGCATGTCTGACACAGCCAGGGCTGGAGGGGTGAGTGCCAGAGGCATGGGCGCTGCTGGGCTGCCCCAGGGTGGGAGCAGGAGTGGCTCTGCTGGCAGGTACAAAGCCAGCGTGTCCTTGGAGGCTTGGTGACAGTGCTGCTGCTCCTGCAGAGTCAGGGCTTTGTGTTCCAGACCTCAGACAGAAGGGCTTGGGGAGCACTGTGTTTTTAACTCAATTTTTTACTCACTTTGCTCTACCAAAAAGGTGTTTCCAGATTTGTATTTATCCAGCACTTTCAGCTCCCATCCAAACCACCCAGCCTGGGCTCACACTCATTTACAACACTCCCTGAATTGCTGTTTGGACTGTGTTTGCACAGGTAGTGAGTTAAAATGCAAATTCAGTTTTGCAAGTCAGTTCCCCTCTCCCTCCCTCCCCGTTTTCCCCCAGAGTGCTCAGGCAGGAGCTTCCAACCACAGGGCTCAGAGCAGAAACCAAGTGCAGGAGAGGCTGCAGAGCTTTACAGGTGCTGATGAACTTGTTTGCACCATGGAGACAAAATGCTAAAATCTCCTTAAAGCCCCCAGCCTTTCATGCTCCTGATGCCTGAGGGGAATTAAAGTCCTTTGGATGTCGGAATGAAAGAGCTGCCTTGTATCCATCCTCTGAGATCTCCTGAACTCCCTGGTCTCCTGTTCATGCCCTGGTTTGAAGTCCTGTGTGGAAATCCATGGCTACAGTGCAGAATCCTCAACCAGAATCCAAGAATAAACATTGTGGCTATTTAAACAACTTCTATTAATTTATATTTTTCTCACCTTTCCTTAGAGTGTGTCTGGATCCCAGCCCCTAGAAAACTTGGGTGTTTCTGCTGCAAACACTCCTGAATCCCACCCTGCCAAGCCCTGTGGAGCACCAAGACCTGTCAATGGAGTTATCAACACGTAAGCTCTTGGATATTCTGCACGAGTTGGCTGTTATGACCTTGGCAGTTTCCCATTGGAAACCAGGCTGTAGCTGGGTTGTAACTGGGTTGGTAATGGTACAGGTGGTGGTTTTTTTCCAAAAGTACAGTAGTAGAACATGCCTGGAAACATTTTGGAGGAGATTGCTTCTTGAGGTTTTCTGCTGCATTGTTTTGCTGAAAATGGAATTAAAGTGAGCTGTGTTTACATGAACAAGCCCTGCAGGCAGCTGTGCACTGAGCATGGGCAAAACTTGTTTCTTTATGAGTAGTTTTAATACATCTGCAAACTGTGTGATTCAAAGGTACTAATGCCCTGCTCACAGAATTATCTGTAACCACTGACCCACTTTATTGGAGTTATGGAGGAATCACATTGATCTGGGGAGTAAAACTTCCTAAATTCTTTATTTCTCCAGGCTGCTTTTGTTGAGAAAGTCTTGAAGTGGGTAAATGAAAACAAGTGAAAGACATTCCCCAATGCTACAGGGTTGAACCACTTGAAAACCCTTGAAAAAACATTGCCCTTGCTCAGTGCCTTGAGGAGGCAGGGAGAGGAGAGGGGAGGAGGGGAGGAGGGAGGGATGGATCCTGCCCCGGTGTAGTGTGAGCAGATCAAGGAGCCCATGGCTGCAGCTGGAGCACTGCAGGCTGGAACAGAGCCCTTTGTGTCCCTGCAGCCTTTGAACTGCACAGCCTTAGACCACAGGGCTTTAATGGTTTGCATTTTTAGAAATGAAACACTTGCAGAACAGACATGAAAAGGTTCTGTAGATGAGGCACTGCTGTGCTGGGAGCTGCTCAGGGCACGGGGCATTGCCAGGGCTCTGCATCCTTTGTGCCTCAGAGGGGTTGGTGTTAACTCTGCACCTTCCTGGGTCACTGCTGAGAGCTCACATGTTCATCAGAACCAAGTTTACATCAGGGTTAAATATTTTTCTATCGAATTAAATGTTCTCTGGCATTTAGACTCATGAAAACCTCTTGCCTTAAGATTCCCCAAACTCTCCTTCTGGAGGAAGCTGAATTCTGGGGTTAAAGCTGTTCAGGTCCAGAGTGGCTCTGGCTCTGTGGCTTTCAGTGCTGGTTTTTATTCGGAGCTTCCCAAGGTGTTTTGCCAAGGGTTCGGTCGCGGGAGGGGGGTGCAGTCGCAGCAGGAGCTGGGGTCGGTGAGCTGTGGGTGCAGGCTCGGGTGCGGCCGGCGCTAACGGGGTCTGTGCCCGCAGGCTGCAGCCCGGCCTGGCGGAGCAGGCGCCGGGAGAGGGCCCCGAGGCCGAGGAGCTGCTGCTCAAGAGGCAGCGCCTGGACGGGCCGTGCGCGGCCGCGCGCACCCGCCCGCTGCTGGGCTGCAAGAGGCGGCGCCTCGTCCGGCCCGGCGCGCTGCTGCCCCTCGCCAAACAGGTCAGTGCTGCGCTCGGCTCCGGCCCTCCTCGGGCTGCCAGGAAACAGCAGGACGGCAGGGAAAACAAACGGGGAGCGAAGGAGAAGCTGGGGCGGGTTGGGAAACTTCCCTGAGCTCTCACTGGGGAGGGAGGGAGGGAGGGAGGGAGGGAGGGAGGGAGGGAGGGAGGATGCTGAACTCCTGAGGATGCTGAACTAGTGAGGGTGCTGAATTAGTGAGGGTGCTGAACTCCTGAGGATGCTGAACTAGTGAGGGTGCTGAATTAGTGAGGGTGCTGAACTCCTGAGGATGCTGAACTAGTGAGGGTGCTGAATTAGTGAGGGTGCTGAACTCCTGAGGATGCTGAACTAGTGAGGATGCTGAACTCCTGAGGGTGCTGAACTAGTGAGGATGCTGAACTAGTGAGGGTGCTGAACTCCTGAGGGTGCTGAATTAGTGAGGGTGCTGAACTCCTGAGGATGCTGAACTAGTGAGGGTGCTGAACTCCTGAGGATGCTGAACTCCTGAGGATGCTGAATTAGTGAGGATGCTGAACTCCTGAGGATGCTGAACTAGTGAGGGTGCTGAACTCCTGAGGGTGCTGAACTAGTGAGGGTGCTGAACTCCTGAGGGTGCTGAACTAGTGAGGATGCTGAACTAGTGAGGGTGCTGAACTAGTGAGGGTGCTGAATTAGTGAGGGTGCTGAACTCCTGAGGATGCTGAACTAGTGAGGGTGCTGAACTAGTGAGGGTGCTGAACTCCTGAGGATGCTGAACTCCTGAGGATGCTGAATTAGTGAGGATGCTGAACTAGTGAGGATGCTGAATTAGTGAGGGTGCTGAACTAGTGAGGGTGCTGAACTCGTGAGTTTTTTCTCAAGCCAACCTGCCTGAGGTGAGCTCAAGGCCAGGTAGGTCAGTGTGGCACAGTCTGAGCAGGAGCCCTGAGAAGTCAATACCAGGAAATCTTGACTCTGAGACAGGAATTAGCAAAGCCCCAGGAGCTCTCTGCTGCTGCTCAAGGGAGAGCCTCAGCTGCTTGCCCAGGGATGAATGCCCTGTCTCTGCCTGCTTTGTTTCCTTTAGTGTTGATTTTTATACTCCTCTCCCTTATACAGAATTCATCCAATGGAAATGCAGTTTATTGCCTGTATGAGGAAGGGCCGTGTTTAATTCTCTGCATTTTCTCTTAGGAATACCATAGAGTGTCAAATTGGAGGGAAAATAGTGAAATTGGAGGAAATGAGGACCTTTATTTGTGCATGCAGAGCCATAATGGCAAAAATCCACTTACCTTTGAGACAAAGTGTTTCAAGTCTAACTTTCCCACAAGGGTTGAGGGTTTTTCACTCTGCGGGTTTTAAAGAGAAGCTCCAAAAGCAGAATTTTTTTGAGCAAAATAGATTCTTGCTCAGCTGAGTCAGCTTTAACTGATCACTTATCTGCAGTTTTATCTGGGGTATTTCTGGGAGAGCTCTGCAGTGATTCCTTGCTGGATCTTCAGTGATTTGGAAGTTGAACTTGGTGGTGGTGGATGCTGCCTTGTGCACTCAGTGCTTGAAGAATTGGCTGTAAATTGTGTGTTAGGCCTTTGTTGTTGTCATCAAATACATTGGTAATCAGAGATGGCTCAGAAGAGCAGTTCCAGGGGATTTCTGAGTGCTCCTCCAGCCATCCCAGAGACAGCTGAGTCATGGCCAAGTTGCTCCAGAAATACCTCCAGAGATAAAATACCATGTCCAGTGTCCTCCACTCTCCTGCCCAGCAGAGTGGCTGAGGATTGAACTTGCCACATGCACTGTGGAGTTTTTGATCCTGTAATGTTTTTATTGTTTTTTTATTGTTTTCCTCCCCGTTTGGTGCACACATTTATGGGAATTTGTGCCCAAAGCTGGGGCAGCCCTGCAGCTCCCACGCTGGCAGAGTGGCAGGATTGCCTCTCTCCTTGCACAGCCATCCTGCTTAGAAAGCCCTGTGGGCTTCATCTTTTTTATTTTTTATTAATTAATTAATTCCCAGCAGTGGTACAGCACTGCTGATTCATGCTCATTTTTGGATCCATCACAGCCTCCACATCCTCTGGGCAGAACTTCCAGAGGTGGCAGTTAATGCTTCCTCCTCTTCTCTGGGCACTGCATTTGCTTCTTGCATTTGCCCTCAGTGAATTATATTTGATTTATTTTAGATAATTTCTCTTAACTTGTGACCAGGAGTAGGTTTCCAGCTCTTTCCCTCCCAGTGTAATTATTTGCTGTGGATATTCTCTCCCATCCCTCAAGCCATTCATGGAAATTATTTGAATAATTCTGACTCAGAGCTCCAGGTTAATCCATTCTTCCATTTTGGTGGGGAGCTGTTTTCTCTGCATGGGATTTATTTCCAGTTGTGTCTGCTTGCAGTGGTTTCACACAGGTGAAGTCTGTATCAAGTCTATAAATCTGTGGATTGAGGCTCTGGCCTGGATTGGGGAGCAGGGTTGAGAAGCACCTTTGTCACTCTGTAGATGTCCCTGCAGGTGTCAGCTCCGGGCACATAATGATGGCTCTGACCCTCTGGAGCTAAAAACAGCTTCTTTCCCCCTTCCTGACAGCAGAATTGTGCTGCCTCATGGTTTTTATAAATGAGGTTTCAACCTTGATAAAATTAAACACTTTTAGTCAAATTTAGCAGCTGTTAAACTGTCTGTGCTGGTAGGTCGTAGTTTTCAGTTGTGTTTATGCAAAGTGAAAGCATCCTCTCGTGAGGCCAGACTAAATTAACAGGTTCTGTGTAAAGTAGAGAGAAAAACAGGGGGCTGTGTGTGTGTGCATATATATATATATATATAATATATTATATATCATTAATATTGAATATACTATAGATATATATTATGCATAAATATGATTTTATAACAATATTTATAAATGCCACATAACAGTTATTCAAGATAATAAATTATACAGTAAAAAGAATTTATTATATATTTATTGATAATCAAATGTAACTGTAATGCATAATATACAGGTTTGATTTTAGATATTTTATATGCGTACACAGTATGTATTTATATATATATATATATGTATGTATAAGGAATATTTAAAAAGTAAAGCTGCTTTTGGGGTGTTTTCCATGAGCTGTGTGCAGGGTCCCTGGGGTGGCTGTGACATGTCCCTGTGTCCCTGTGCAGACCATAAACTGTCAGCTGGAGGGAAAAGAGTGAGAATTGCAGGAAATATGGATCTTTATTTGTGTATGCAGAACTATAATTGCAAAAATCCACTTACCTTTATTGCCTTTATTCCCTCTGTCCTTGTGTCCCTGTGTTCCTGCATCCCTGTGTCCATCTGTCCCTGTTCCCCCTTGTCCCCCTGTCCCCATGTCCATGTGTCACTGTGCCCGTGTCCCCTGCCCCCTGTCCCCCACCCCCTTTCCTCCTATGCCCTTGCCCCCATCCCTGTCCCCTTGTCCCTATCCCTTGTCCCTGTCCCTATCCCCTTGCCCCCTGTCCCCTGTTCTGTCCCTATCCCCTGTCCCATGCCCCTGTCTGCTATCCCTGTCCCCATGCCCCTATCCCCTTTCCCCCTGTCCTGTCCTGTCCCCTGTCCCCATGCCCCTCTCCCTGTCCCCTGTCCCTGTCCCGTCCCCATCGGGTCCCAGGCCCCTGGGCTGGCCAGCTGCTATGGCTGCCCAGCTGAACCCGAGCTGCGCCCTGTGCGGCGCCCGCGGCCCCGCCGCGCCCGAGGTGCCGCTGGAGGCGCCGCTGCTGGAGCGCCTGGCGCAGCTGGACTGCTGCATCCACCCCGTGCTGTCCTTCCCCGACGGTGAGCGGCGCCTGGGGCTGGGGGTGCAGCACCTGGGGGCTCTGGGTGCAGCACCTGGGGGCTCTGGGTGCAGCACACCTGGGGGGCTCTGGGTGCAGCCACACCTGGGGGGTTCTGGGGGTGCAGCCACACCTGGGGCTCTGGGAGCAGCCACACCTGGGGGCTCTGGGAGCAGCCACACCTGGGGGCTCTGGGAGCAGCACCCTGGGGGTTCTGGGAGCAGCCACACCTGGGGGGTTCTGGGGGTGCAGCCACACCTGGGGGTTCTGGGGTGCAGCCACACCTGGGGCTGGGGGTGCAGCACCTGGGGGCTCTGGGTGCAGCACACCTGGGGGCTCTGGGAGCAGCCACACCTGGGGGCTCTGGGAGCAGCACCCTGGGGGTTCTGGGAGCAGCCACACCTGGGGGTTCTGGGGGGTGCAGCCACACCTGGGGGCTGGGGGTGCAGCCACACCTGGGGGCTCTGGGAGCAGCCACACCTGGGGGTTCTGGGGTGCAGCACACCTGGGGGCTCTGGGGTGCAGCCACACCTGGGGGTTCTGGGGTGCAGCACACCTGGGGGCTGGGGGTGCAGCCACACCTGCTCTGGGGGCTGGGAGCAGCACCTGGGGGCTCTGGGGTGCAGCCACACCTGGGGGCTCTGGGGTGCAGCACACCTGGGGGTTCTGGGGTACAGCCACACCTGGGGGTTCTGGGGTGCAGCACACCTGGGGGTTCTGGGGTACAGCCACACCTGGGGGGTTCTGGGAGCAGCCACACCTGGGGGCTGGGGGTGCAGCACACCTGGGGGTTCTGGGTGCAGCCACACCTGGGGGCTGGGGTGCAGCACACCTGGGGGCTCTGGGGTACAGCCACACCTGGGGGTTCTGGGAGCAGCCACACCTGGGGGCTCTGGGAGCAGCACCCTGGGGGGCTCTGGGAGCAGCCACACCTGGGGGCTCTGGGTACAGCCACACCTGGGGGTTCTGGGTGCAGCCACACCTGGGGGCTGGGGGTGCAGCCACACCTGGGGGCTGGGGTGCAGCACCTGGGGGGCTCTGGGAGCAGCACCTGGGGGTTCTGGGTGCAGCCACACCTGGGGGTTCTGGGAGCAGCTACACCTGGGGGGCTCTGGGAGCAGCACACCTGGGGGCTGGGGGTGCAGCCACCCTGGGGGTTCTGGGTGCAGCACACCTGGGGCTGGAGGTGCAGCACCCTGGGGTTCTGGGAGCAGCACACCTGGGGGTTCTGGAGGTGCAGCCACCCCTGGGGGTTCTGGGAGCAGCACCTGGGAGCTCTGGGAGCAGCACCCCTGGGTGTTTTGGGTGCAGCCACACATTGGGTACAGCACACCTGGGGTGTTCTGGGTACAGCACACCTGGGGGCTCTGGGTACAGCACACCTGGGGGTTCTGGGTACAGCCACACCTGGGGGTTCTGGGTGCAGCCACACATTGGGTACAGCACACCTGGGGGCTCTGGGTACAGCACACCTGTCCCTCTGCAGGACATCGCCTGGGGACAGGGAAAGGGGCACACCTGGGTTTTGGGAATCTCCACCAAGCCAAGCAGTGCCTGGGAGTCCTTCCTGGGACCTGCTCTGAGGTCTTTGGGGCTCCAAACCACTGGAGAAAATGTTTGCTCCCATGAGTTTGTCCATCTGTATAAAATGGTTTGTGGATTGGTTTGTCCTGGGAAATCCTTTTGATCTCCTGAGGGACTGAAAATGATCTTCCATGGTTGGGCAGGCACAGCAAGGAGGGATGTTCCCGTTAGGACACTCAGCTTCCTGTGTTACAGCTTCAGGGTTAATCATCATTAGGAGGAATAATTAACCAACCCTGACCCTGGGCTACTCAGAGATTTCATCTGTAGGGACTTTTCCCAAGGGAAGAGTAGTTTCCAGAGCTGGTGCTTTTCTCAGGAGAGTTGGGGAGTGCGTGGGTCACAGTGGTTCCTTCCCCTGGTGGGAGTTTGTGGCTCTCGAGGTGCAAAAATTGTGTCTGCCCCATCCTTGGAAGTGTCCAGGCTGGGTGGGGCAAGCTGAGGTGGGGAAGGTGTCCCTGGCCAGGCCATTCTGGGATTCTCATGCTGGGAGGAAGGTGTGTGTGCCTGGCTTTAAATTCAGCTTTTCACAAACTTCATGTGACAGTAGGAAATGCAGGGAGTGTCTGGGAGCAATTAATGTGGCCTCTTTCATTAGCACTATATTTAAACCAGACTAAAATAGTAAATTGGTGCTATTTTTAGCTAGACCCCTCCCCTCCCAAAGACACAGCTCTGATCAGGAGTGCTCAAGGAACTTAATGAACTCCTGAAGCAGGAATTTATTTTCTGATTTCACAGCACTTGTGATCCTTTATAGTGCTAAATCAAATATCCTGGGAAGTGGGGACACGACCTGTTGGGTGCTGTTGCAGCAGAAGCACCAGGCAAATTATCCCACATTCTTCCCATGTTCAGGGCTCCCTGCAGCAAGCTCACAGGGTAAAGATCCATTCTGGCTGCATGAGATGAAAAAACTTTGGATTTAAAACTGAATTGGTGTGAAGCTTAAAACACCTGTGCAGAAATGCCCATTTCCCCCTACTGGTGAACTTTATTTATTCACCAAAGCTTAATGCAGTTTGCTGGGGTTGGTTTTTGGGTGATTCCTGTCCCAGAGAAGAGGCAGGTGGGGAGGTGGCAGTGCCTGGTGCTGTGCACTGAGGTGGCTGTGCCTGAGTCCAGGAGTGTGGGTGTGCAGGGCTCCCGGGGTTGCTGGGGGCTGGAGCCAGGCTGGAGCTCTGAGCATGTGCTGACTTTCACTTTGAGCTGTCTCCAGAGCTGCCAGCATCTCTGAAGCACTCTGCCAAGGGCAAAACTGCCAGGCACTGCAGGAGGAAAAGATCCTTTATTCACTTATTCCCCTGCAAGCAGGACCTTTAACCCTGTGCTTGTGCTCTGCCAGAGCTTTGTCCCCTTTGTCCCCTTTCAGGGTGGTGTGAGCGTTTTTGGGTTTTTCCTGGTTGGTTTGATTTCTCGCTGGGAATTTCTGGATGATGTAATAGCCTTGGAGGGAGGAGAGGCTGGCTGCTGGGCTCACTGTGGTTGCCATCTGCTGGTCCCCGGGAGCCCTGCACTGCTTCCCAGAGCAGGGAGGAGGCTGCTGGCACTTGCTGCAGCCTGCTGCCAGCAGAGACCTCACTCCCTGCCGGGTTCTGCCCTCCCTCAGCCTGTCCCCTCCTTCCACAGCTGCTGTGGGGTGTGCACTGGCAGGAGAAGATGAGCAGAGCCCATGTCCCCAGTTGCCAGTGGCTGGCAGCATCCCTGAAGGACTGGCCTGGCCCTGTCTGTGTTTGGGACATCCAGCAGTGGTGGCCAGCGAGCTGCCATCGCTCAGCCGTGCCTGCCCAGTCCCCAGAGCTCTGCTCTGCAGCTCCATCCCCTTGGCCTGCCTGGCCTGCTGGGCCTTTCCAGTCCCTGAAGCTGGGAGGGAAACCCTGACCACAGGTTCAGCTCTCAGCCAGGAGTTCTCCTGCCCTTGGGGCCTGCCAGGTGTGGGCACACACCTTGTCATGGTTGAGGTGCCACATCATTGCTTAATGCAGATTAACGTGCTGCAGTGCCTGATTGGCTTCTGGCTTGACTGGAAACTGAGGATTTAGGGTGAATTTCTCTCTTCCAGCCCAGATTTGGTGCTGGGATACCTCAGATTCTTGCAAGTCAGATCTGAGGCAGCACCACATGAGAGACCTTCAGAGGTGACCACACAGGAGTTTTCTGACAAAGAAAACTTCCTTCTCCTGCCAGGGATGTGCTTGGGCTGGGAATCCTGTAGGAATGTCCTTTCCACAAAGTCCTGCAGATTAGAAATGTTGGGACCTGTTCAGGTCCTTCCTGGGCGTGAGGAGAGTGTGTGGGAACCTGGGTCTGACAGCGCCACCTTCATCCGGGGGACAGGGGCTGGCTGCACAGCTTTTGCTGCTCGGTTAATTTGGGTCCCATGTTCTGTACCCTGCAGATGTGCCCACGAGCCTGCACCTGCAGAGCATGCTGAAGTCGCAGTGGCAGAACAAGCCCTACGAGAAGAGCAAGGCCCCCAGGAGGCTGTCGCTGAAGCACAGAGCGCCCGCGCCCCCCGGGCTGGCCGACCCCGCGCGCAGGGAGCGCCCCCGGCTGCTCAACTCCTTCCTCTCCTCGGCCAGTAAGTGCTGCCCTGCCCAGAGCAGCAGCAGATCCTGCAGCGCCTGCAGGTCCTGAGCTCCTGCAGGTCCTGAGCTCCTGCAGCTCCTGAGCTCCTGCAGGGCCTGAGCTCCTGCAGCTCCTGAGCTCCTGCAGCGCCTGCAGCGCCTGCAGGTCCTGAGCTCCTGCAGCTCCTGAGCTCCTGCAGCTCCTGCAGGGCCTGAGCTCCTGCAGCTCCTGAGCTCCTGCAGCTCCTGAGCTCCTGCAGCGCCTGTAGGCCTGAGCTCCTGCAGCTCCTGAGCTCCTGCAGCTCCTGAGCTCCTGCAGTGCCTGCAGCTCCTGAGCTCCTGCAGCACCTGAGCTCCTGCAGCGCCTGCAGGGCCTAAGCTCCTGCAGCACCTGAGCTCCTGCAGCGCCTGCAGGGCCTAAGCTCCTGCAGCACCTGAGCTCCTGCAGCTCCTGAGCTCTGCAGCTCCTGAGCTCCTGCAGCTCCTGCAGTGCCTGCAGCGCCTGAGCTCCTGCTCCCGGGGCTGAGGCGGGGCTGCGGGTGTGTGCAGGTGTGTGCGGGTGACTGCAGGTGTGTGCGGGTGTGTGCAGGGTGTGTGCGGGTGTGTGCAGGTGTGTGCGGGTGTGTGCGAGTGTGTCCATGTGTGCAGGTGGCTGCAGGTGTGTCCAGGTGTGTCCAGGTGTGTCCAGGTGTGCAGGTGTGTGCAGGTGACTGTGGGTGTGTGCAGGTGACTGCAGGTGTGTCCATGTGTGCAGGTGGCTTCAGGTGTGTCCAGGTGTGTGCAAGTGACTGCAGGTGTGTGCAGGTGACTGTGGGTGTGTGCAGGTGACTGCAGGTGTGTCCAGGTGTGTCCAGGTGGCTGCAGGTGCAGCCCAGGTGTGTGCAGGTGCAGCCCAGGTGTGTGCAGGTGCAGCCCAGGTGTTAGGGGACCCCCAGGTGCTCGGTGCCAGCCATGCCCACAGCAGTGCCCCATCCCCCGTGCTGGAGGGGTGTGCCCCAGCCCCGCGCAGCAGACGAGCCGGGAGCAGGCAGGTCACGGCTGTCTCTCTGTTCCCCTCCTCAGAGCGCTCCCACCCCAAAGCAGACAAGGCTCACAGGCCGCCCCTAGAGGAGTTTCCGGCCGTGGCCAGGGCCGGGGGCGCGCCGGAGCGCTCTGCCCCGCCTGCTGCCTGCGACAAAAGGCGCTTGCGGGACGGCTCGTCTGAGAGGAGCGAAGGTAGGCCCTGCTGGGGGAGCTTGGCCTTTGCTGCACCCCCAGCTCTGCCCCACGCAGGGGCCTCCCACTGCTTTGGGCCCGTGGCCACCGCAGCAGCGCCCCTGTGCTCTCCCCCTGCTGCTCCCGCCTGCCTCGGAAGGTGCTTCTGTCTCCCGCAGGTGCTCTCCCGGTGCCCTGGTCCTCCACGGCCCTCGGCTGGGCTGGGTCGTTGCTGACGCCGCTGTTCACTCTCCCCTGCAGTGCTGAAGCCCCACCCGGACGCCGGGGGCCCGAGTTACCTGGCAGCGGCCGTGAGCCCGTCCCCGCACAGCCCCATCGCCCGGCAGCTCTCCGCCTCCTCCGAGGGCTCTGCTCCCAGCTCTGCTGCCCAGGGCACCTCTGCCTCTGCTGTGAGTATCTGCTGCCTCCAGGGGGCTGGGCCCAGCCCCACGGGGGGCTCTGCTGTCGGGCAGGTTTGGGGCTGGGGAGTGCTCGGTGTCCTCTGGCCCTGCTGAGCAGTTGGTTCAGCTGCTGCTGGGGCTGTGGCTGGGTGTTGGATGTGTGGCACCATCACCCTGCCAGGCCACAGTCGCAGAAGCCCTTCAGTGAAAGACCAAGTTCTGCTGAGCTCACAGGTGCCCCAGTGAAGAATTTGGCTTCTTTCCCCATTTGGTGTTTTGGGCCAAAATCTGAGCTGGGTGTGACCCAGGGTCAGCAGAGCAGGACTCCTTGAGCCCCCTGCTGCAGGCTTGCTGTGGGGTTCTGGCTCCCACTGGGTTCCTTCACAGTTCGTTCAGTTGTTCCTTCACCAACTGTGACATCAGGGTGTCAGAAGAACCCGGTGGTGGCTCAGCTGGAATGTGCCTGGTGTTTTGGAGCAGAGGACAGCCCATCTCAGCAGCTCTGGCACCTCAGGGCAGCCTTTCCTTGGCTCTGCACACCCACCCTGCTTTTCTCATGTTGCTTTTCCTGCTGTGCTTTCACAAGCTTGTTCAGAAATGCAAGATGAAGAGGTTTCCCTCCTCCAGCAAGAGGATTCCAGGCCCTGGGCTCCACGCTGTGGGCTCAGGGGTGGAGCTCCTGTGTTCAAGCATCCCAGGCAGCTGAGGGTCTGTCTGTGCTCCCCAAAGGGTCAATCCTCACCCTGGGATTTGGGTTTCCTTGCTGCTGGGGCAGTGGGGTTTGGCTTTTGGAGCAGGCTGTAGGGGAACTGTGGTCTGATGCAAATCGATGTTGGCTCTGAAGTGTCCATAGGTCACACAAGGTCATTCTGTCCTCCCCATCAGTGACTCCCTGCAGTGACTGTCCCTCATGCCAGACCCCACATCCCTGTCTCACCTGGTTCTTGTGTTGCAGCAGCCGAGGAGGAGGAGGGGTGAGAGCTCCTTTGACATCAACAACATCGTCATCCCCATGTCCGTGGCTGCCACCACTCGCGTGGAGAAGCTGCAGTACAAGGAGATCCTGACCCCCAGGTACTGCCCAGCCCCAGAGGGACTGCAGAGTGCTCTGCTGCTTCCCTGGGAGACAGGCAGGGCTTGGAAAACTGCTCATCCCGTGGCTGGAGACTGGCTGAGTTGGGCAGTGTTTTCTCTGAGGGTCCCTTGGCCACCGAAGCCCAGCTCAGAGCCTGCTCAATTTGAAGTCAGTCCTGGTTGTCTCCTTGTCTTGATACTAAGCCAACGGTCCCAGTGGTTTCCCAGCTCTGCAGGTGCCTGGGCTGGGTGAACCTTGCAGTTCCTCCTCTTCCCAACTTCCCTTCTTCCTCCTGGTCATCTCTGCTCTTCCTTGGCCCATTCAGAGTGGAGCAGGAGGGAGGAGGAGAGGGAAATGCTGCAGCCTCTGTTCTGCTTCCTCTGCCCTTGGGAAGCTTCAGCTGTGCTACCAGACCACCAGGGAGGACTGGTGCTTCAGACTGAGCCTAAGTGTGCTGCTCCTCGTGGCAGGGTGGAATTTCTCTTTCCCAAAAGCCAGTGTTGGGTGGGGAGGGGGGTGTGCAGCTGGTTCTGGCTGTGCCCTGACTGATGCCCGCGGTGGTTGTGTTGCAGCTGGCGTGAAGTTGATATCAGTGCTCTGAAGGCCAACCCTGAGGAGGACAGCGAGGAGGTGAGGAGGGTTTGATTTCCCAGTTAATGTGGGACGAGGCTGGTGGTCACTGAACAGTGTCTGTGGAGGGATCAGGGGCAGGGAGCTCAGCAGGGAGCCAGCAGAGGGTGTTGGTTCCTTTCCAGGGCTGCCAGATTCTCTTGGGCACAGGGTGGGACAGCTGGGGGTCTGTGCAGGGCCAGGAGTTGGCTGATCCCCGTGGGTCACTTCCAGCTCAGCACATTGTGCAGTTCAGTGACAAACATTTAAATTGTCACTGCAGCTGGTGCTGGCAGATCTGCACAGAGCTGGTTGTTCTGAAGCAGGAGGCTCTCACCCAGCCCTGTGCCTTGCCTTGCAGGCGGAGGATCTGTCGGACGCGGCGTTCGCGGCTCGGCACGGGAAGTGCGAGGAGATGGAGCGGGCGCGGTGGCTCTGGAGCACCAGCGTGCCTGCCCAGCGCCGGGGCAGCAGGTACCGGCCCTGGGGGAGCTGGGCCTTCACAGGGGCTGCTGGGCCTTCACAGGGGCTGCTGGAGCTTCACAGGGGCTGCTGAAGCTGCTGCTGCTGCTGTTGGGAAGTTTGGTGCATCCAGCTGGAGGAGCCCATGGGGGAGCAGGGTGCAGTCTTGCTTGGGTGGGGGTGAGGCTACAGCCCAGTTTGGCTGCAGAAATCTGCAGCACCTGCAGCATCTGCTTCCCCACCACTGACTGCTCCAGAAGTGTGGGGAGCTGGGGAAGGCCAGGGGAAGGCACAGGGCATCGTTCTGCAGGGTCAGGGACACTGTCCTGACACTCAGTTCCCCTTCTGCTGTGTCTTTGTGAGTGGTGCCTAAAACCAGCACTGTTCCAGCTGTTGATCTCATCATAAACCTGCACAAGAAGAGATTTGCTGCTCTCAGTTCCAGCAGCCAGGGTTTGGTTGGCTGGAGTCACTTTGTCCTGGGGCAGAGCCACAGCTCTGTCACTGCCCTTGGTGCTGTTCTGGTTTTGGCTCTGCCTGGTCAGTGCCTGCCATTCTCAGGGTTCCTGCAGGAGCAGCCCTGGTCTGTGCCAAACCCCACTCGAGCTGCTGCTGCCCTGTTTCCTCTGCAGCTGCAATTCCCAGTGCTCCTGGACTGTGGGATGTTCTGCTGTTTCTTTAGCCCATTTCTTACATCTGAAGTCCTTCATGGCCACTTGCTGTTGCAGCTCATCTTGGAGAGTTGCATGTGGATTTGGGAGCTCAGTGATGTTTCTCTGCTGTA
Source organism: Luscinia megarhynchos (assembly GCA_034336665.1). Taxonomy (NCBI): domain Eukaryota; kingdom Metazoa; phylum Chordata; class Aves; order Passeriformes; family Muscicapidae; genus Luscinia; species Luscinia megarhynchos. The sequence continues at coordinate 1,828,521 of CM067589.1, read as the reverse complement.
GCCTGTGGGTTTTTATCTGGACTCTGTGTCAGGGCTCAGACTTGCCTAATTCTTGGTTGGAATCTGAGGTCTCAGGGTTTCACTGTGCTCCTCCCACTCCCACCTGCTGAAATTGCTGCATTTCCAGCACTGCTGGTTCCCTGCACCCAGCCCCTGAGCTGCTGCCAGGTGTGAGAAGGGGGAAACACTTTGAAGTGTCTCGATTTCATGGGGAACTTCTTGTGGTGGTGTTTGTGCAGCACTGGGAGTGTAGGGGATGTGTGGGACACAGGACCTGAGGAGAGCATCGGCGATGTGCCCAGGCAGTGGGATGGGGCTGGGGGGGTTTTGTCTCTGGGCTGTGACATCTCCTGTTCCCATCAGGGCAGGGGGATCCTGGGCTGGGTCAGCAGCACTCGGGGAGGTGGCTGAGCTCTCACACCTGCTCCTGTCTCAGGTCCTACAGATCGACAGACGGACGGACGACCCCCCAGCTGGGGAACCCCTCCACTCCCCAGCCAGCGTCCCCTGAGGTGGGCAGCTACCACTCCCACCTGGAGCTGGCCCACAGCCACTCACCACGCAGCCCCATCAGCCCCGACCTGCTCTGTGCCCCCCTGACCCCCCTGTCCCGGGACTCCCTGCGCCTCCTGTCCAGCGAGGACACGCGCTGCTCCACGCCCGAGGCCGGCCTGGACGAGCAGGTGGGTGCTGGGCTGGCAGGGCAGGGGTGGCACTGCTGGGGTGGCAGGGCAGGGGTGGCACTGCTGGGGGTCAGGGCAGGGCTGGCAGGGCTGGGGGGCAGGGGCAGGGGCAGGGCTGGCAGGGGCTGGCAGGGCAGGGGTGGCACTGCTGGGGGGCAGGGGCGTGGCACTGCTGGGTGGCTGGGAGCTGAGGGCAGGGTGGCAGGCAGCAGGGGTGGCAGGGCAGGGGTGGCACTGCTGGGGGGGCAGGGCAGGGCTGGCAGGGCAGGGGTGGCACTGCAGGGAAGCAGAGGCAGCTCGGGTCCTGCATGGGCAGCTCTGGGATCCCGGGCACTGGGCAGAGGTGGCAGCAGCTGGAGCTCGGTGTCCCCTCCTCAGCTCCTGCAGCTGCCCGGGGCTGTGCCCAGCCTGGGGCTCTGCACCAAGAGCAGCTCTGAGCCTGGGTTTGGGGGGAGTGAGGGCTGGAGGCTGTCCCAGAGCTGTCCCCAGGCTGTCCCAGCCTGTCCCAGGGCCGGTCGTGACTCTGCTCTCCCCCAGGCCGTGCAGCCCTGGGAGCGCCGCTCCTTCCCGCTGTGCTACGACCCGCGGACGGAGAGCGAGGAGCCGGAGCAGGAGCGCCTGTCCCGCTGCACCCGCCGCTCCTCGGGCAGCAAACCCTCCCGGGACTGCGACGGCGCCGCGGCCGCGCCCAGCCCGGCCGGCCCCAAGAGCCGCGCCCCGCCGGGCCCCCCTCCCTCCTGCTCCTCCTCCTCCTCCTCCTCCTCCTCCTGCTCCGCAGTCCTGCGGCCAGCGCACAGATAGAGACCCACGGGGAGACACGAGCAAACCAACACACAGAACTAACTCTTGGCATTAAAGCTTCCAAAATCTGCGTTTGATATTCAAACATCCTGCCGGGAATTTTCACAGTTTTTAGTGAATTTAAGGAGTTTAGAAACTGTTTTTTGTTTTCTTTTTTTTTTTCCTTTGTTTTCTTTTTTTTTCTTTTTTTTTTTTTTTTCCTTCTCCATGTTTCCTCGTCACATGAATGAGCCCCCAGATTCCTCCCAGCGGAGTGAAGCCTCGGGAGGGGAGCAGCCCACCAGACCCCTCCCCTTTCCTCCCTCCTTTAGGTGTATAAAACTAGAGCACAGGATTTAGCTGACTAGCAGATTTCGGGGATAGTTTTTCCCAACAAAAGGGTGTCGTTTTCTCTTAACCCACTCCCCCCCACCCTGAAAGGTTTTAGTGGAGTGAAATTAGTGGTGAAAAGTGTCTTGGGATTGCAACCTTCACTGTCTGGCTGTGCTCACCTGCAGAGTGCCCACCTGCACTTCCACCCTCCTGCCTTCTCCTGCCCCAGGTTGTAATTCCAGACATCCCACGGGGGATTCTGTCCCTCCCTGATCTTCCCTCTGCCCCTGGGACACCTTCCCCTTCTACTCCCTGGTTTGGAGCAGCCTGGCCGTGGCTGCATCCCCAGCAGGGGGAAAGGAGGGACCTGTGGCTGCTCCGCACTGAGCTGGGCCTGGCGGGACTGGGGCACCCTGTGCAGGGAGTCCCGGAGCAGGAGCAGGATTCCTCGGGCTGAGCTGTGCCCTGGGCAGGTGGGTTTGTGTCAGACAGGGGTCGGGGGAGGAGAGGCAGGAGGCTCCTGGGGGTCAGCACAGCTTCGCTCCGCTCGGCGCCGTCCCAGCTCCGGTGTCGGTTCCGTTTCGTTTGGGGCTCGGTGTCCCCGACAGGTTTTGAGTTCGAGCCCGTTGGTTCCCTGCCCTCCCTCCCGGCCCCGCCCGTCCCCACCCGGCGCCCGCCGGCGGCTCCTGGGCCCGTCCTGTTGCTAGCATCGTGCCTGTCTTATGTATAATCACATCACCAAAAAAACGGGAAAAAAAATACAAAGGACTTTTTTTTTCCATTTTGTAATCGTAAAGAAATAGTTGCTGAACTGCTTCATGGTCGGGATTTTCACAATTTTCAACATGATCTCGTGGTTTTGGTTCTGTTCTAGTTCAAAGGATCCGTCATCGTTTCTTTCAAACAAAAACCCAACAAACAACGGCGCTACCATATCCCTCTGCAGAAGTGCTTTTCTATTTATAAGGTTGAAAATTCTGAATAACCCTTTTAGCATTATAAAAACCACACAAAAAAAAAACCCACCTTGTATTTTGTAAATATTTTCTTTTCCTGCTTTGAGCTGTGTAATGTCCTTGTTATATAGAAATGCTTTTCTTCCGAGAAGCTGATCTTTGTTAATGTCTTGATTCTGTTGGCAAAGCACAAATGTGCTTATAAAAAAAAACAAAAGAAGAAAAGATTAAAAAAAAAATTAAAACGTAATATTCCATTTGATGAGTGTGAAACGCTGGGCTGGGACAGGGAAGGGGCCTCAGATCCACTGGTTCCCCCTGCGTTCTTTTTTCCCGTGTGATGTTCCTTTCCAGCAGTTACTGTCAGCAAGAGGAGGAGCCCCCGGGCTGGAGGTTATTTTGTATTTCTGGGGTTATTTTACATTTCTGGGGTTAACTGGGTGCTGCTGGTTCTCATCCAGGGACTCGTGTGTAAAGCAAAGTCCCCAGAGGGGTCCCTGCCCCTCTGCTGATTCCGTGGGTGGATCCCCCACCCCGTGTCCCCCCATGCGAAAGAGGCGCCAGTTCTCGTTATTGTAGTAATGACTTTATTTCCAAATTCACTTTTACGGCAACAGTGTAAACCAGTTGTTAAACACACGATACACTATGGACACCCACAGACAGAAGCTAAGCTAGAATGATACACTGAGATCAAACCTTCCCTCCCTCCCCGGCGGGCGCGGGGCTGCCAGCGCCGCTCGGGCTGGCACCGACCTTGGCTAACACGGAGAATCTTTTGGAGTGCAGAATTTTTATTCATTTTTATTTTCAATCAGTGCCGGTTTTAACCCTTTTCAGACCCAAGATGTGTGTGGAGTAAAGGAGAAGCTGGGGTCGGGTTGTGTGGCTGCTCACGGGGACCCTCAGGCTGGGTCTGAACGCAGGGTCGGGGCAGGGGACGTGGCTGGGGCTGCTGGAGGGGACAGCAGGTGGCACGGGGGGTGGCAAGGGCTGTCCTGGCGCCCCAGGGCGGCCGGGGCTGGGGACACCCGCGGGAGGAAGGGGCTGCGCCCCGGAGCTCACACAGGACGTCCCAGCCCTGGCGCTGGTGTCCCTCGGGGGCTGCACAGAGGGGACGGGGGCTCAGCTGCCCCGTCCTGCAGCCCAGAAGGGGTCGGGGTGACGCTTTGGGGCTTCTCCCAACTTGCTCGTTCTACAAAGGACAAAAACCGCGGCTCCAACAGCGCCGCGGGGTCAGGGACGGAGCACAGAGTCTTACAATCATGGAGTCAAAGTGAACGGAGCGAGTGACAAGCTGGACACGGTGGTGGCGCTGGACCAGCCTCTCCCCAGCAACAAAGCAGCTCCTGGGCTGCAGAGAGAAGGGTTGGACCCCCCAAACCGTCCCCATCCACAGCCAGGCCCCGCAGAGGGACAGGGGGCAGCGGGTTCACAGCTCCAGGGGTGGGAGCGGGTCCTGTCCCGGGAGAGTCGCTGCCCTGACAGCCTGGGTGGCACCCGGCGTCACCCCAAGGACACTCCAAGGACAGCCAGGCCCTGTCCCCGCAGCCCTGTCACACAGGATCCCAGCGCTCGCTGGGAAAGCCGAGCTTTCCCCGCAGCACAGCCGGGGCTGCAGGGCTCCGGGCCCCTCTGCCCTCCCAGCCCCGCTGCGCCCCCAGAGCTCGGCGGGGCCCCGGGGGGACACGGGCAGGACAGGCGGAGCCGCAGCGGCGGCATCTCGGCCTCTTTGGTTGTAAGAGGGACGGGGCGGGCGGGGAGAGCCGCGGGACCCCTGGAGCTGCCGGGAACAAAGGCAGCCAAAGCAAGAAGCGGGCTGGCTGCTGTCCCCGAGCGGTGCCGGGGGGCTCGGAGCTGCTGCGGGGAGCCCCGAAAGGGGGTTCAGTGCCCCCGGGCTGGGGGAGCTGCTGGCGCCGCCCCCGCGTCCTCCCCGGGCTGTCAGCGCTGCCACCGGCACAGCAGAGCCATGGAGCTGCCACCTCCGCCATCGCTGAGCTGACCTTGCAGGGAAACAAAAAGAACAACCCAGAAATGTCACAAGCTGCGCCCAAGTGCGGGAGCCATCCCAGCCCCGGAGCCGAGCGCCCGCCCGAGCTCCGGAGACACGCGGGGCTGCGCTGCGGCGGGGCCGGCGCGGGCAGCTCAAAACTACTTACAGCATTTTTTTTTTTTTTTCAAACACATGCTCGTTTATGAAAACAATCACCCTGGCACGGTCCAAGCATATACAGACAAATCTACTCTACGACACGAGGGGCTGCCAAAGGAAGGGGAAAAGCCTCTACTCATCCACTCAGCGGTTCCAGCACAGCCACGGAGAGGGGAACGCCGCAGCTCCAGCTGCCGGAGCTGGGAGCGGGCTGGGGGGGCCTGGCCGTTATCTTCATACACATCTCGGCTTTCGGAAATAAAAACAAAAGGTTTCTTCCAAATCAGCAGGCAAATTGAACGGCGGGGCTGCGCGCCCAGGACCCGCCCGGCCCGCGGGCCAGCAGGGCACGGGCTGGGCGGGGGCACAGCCCCTTCCCGAGGCCGCCCTGCGCTGCCGGGGCTCGGGCCGAGCTGGGGCCGCCCCCTCCCCGGCTGGGACAGCGAGGGACGCGGCGGCAGCGGGGACGGGACGGGACGGGACGGGCTGTGCGCTCCGAGGAGCAGGGGGAGAGGAGGTTTTGTACCTCATAGTGTCACTGAATTTGAAGTCCTGGAGCTAGAGCTGAATGAACAGTAAAAGCAGGTTAAATCATTAACCAGTTAGGGACGGGGAAGCAGCTGTAAAAGGAACAGAGGAAGAAGGCCAGATTATTATTTTCGTTTCTTTTCTTTTTTTGTTTCCTTCCCTTGTCTTCTCTCCCGGTGGCCGCCGCGCCGTGATCACAAGCCCTGCTTGGCCAGCGAGGCAGACACCTCGTCGGCTAGCGTGGCCAGCTGGGGGGAGTCCACCAGGTTGATGCTGCCGCTGGAGGAGACGTTGCTAAGGCGGCGGGGGGAGGCGTCCCCGGAGATGGTCGGCGATTTGTAGACGATCTCGGCGCCGTGGTCGGTCTTGGCTTTGGCGTTCTCGCGGAAGGTCAGCTTGTGAGTCTCGATCTGCGGGGACAGCAGCGTCAGCGGCACGGGGCAGCTGCCGGGAGTCCAGGGGAGAGCAGAGCAGCGACCCTGAGCCCCAGTGCCGGCCCCAGTCCTGGAGGGGACAGCAGGACCGAGCCTCTGGATGCTGCCTGATCCTGCCCAGGCGAGCTCCTGGTCCCAGCCTGCGCTGCTGCCACTGCCCTGGCACAGATTCGGGGCAGGGGGCACACGGGGCTCCCCTCAGCCCACGGGGCTGCTCCAGGAGCCAAACCCCTGTCTGGTGAGCTGGACCTCGTTGGCTACTTACAGGTGCCCTCCCCAGGCTGGCTCTCCATGGGGCTCAGTGGCTCCAGCACCAGGGCCTGGAGCCCAGCAGGGTCTGGGCTCGGGGTCCAGGTCTTGTCTTCCTTGCCTTTCTCTCTCTACGGGTGAAGAAACCCACCCAGGGCAGTGGGGGGCAAAAAATGCATCAGCAACAAAAACCATGACCCAAGAAATGCCAGCCAGGAGGAAAAAAGACAAAAAATATAGAAAAGAAGAAGAAAACTGGGGAGAAAAAGATCTGAAAAACAGGGCCATTCAGTGGCTCACAGAAAGAAGAGTGGCTGCCTTTGGAGCAGGGAGGAAAAGTCTCCAAGAACAGCAAGGCAGAGCACAGGGGCTTGGGCAGAGCACGGAGAACCCAGCTCCCCATGGCAGACCTGGCACAGGAACCAGAGCCTGGCCCAAAGGGATGTGTGGACTGAGCCCAGACGTGGATCTGGGTGCCACAGAGCAAGCAGGGCCTTGGGGCCACGGGAAAGGAGCAGCAGGGCTGCAGCTGGAGCCAGCCACAGCCACAGCTCCAGGCTGGGGGCTGAGGTGATGATGCCACTGCTGGGTCACAGCCTCGCAGAGAAACTGCCCTGCAAAGGGCAAGATCTCCAAACCAGGGCCCAGTGACTGTGCCAGGATGTGCCAGAGGCACCACGGAATCCCAGAACTGAGCCCAGGGCTCAGAGCAGCACAGGGCAGCTGATGCACGGCAGAGAGAAGGGGAAGGAAGTCAAGCCAGAGGCCAGCTGGAGGTGAGAGCTGGAGCTGCACAGAGAACACGTGGCCAGGAGCAAAGTGCCAAAATGCAGGAGCTGAAACAGAACCTTCCCCTCCCATTGAGACAAAAGTGCTGCAGAAACAAGCAAGATAAAAACTGCTTTTCCCTGGGGAAGCTGAGCCCTGCCAGGCTGCAGCCTCAGCTCTGTGCTTGCCTGCTGGGCACCTGGTGGCCTTGAAGCCCAGCTCTGGGGCTCCTTTACCTGGCTAAGACTCCCTGAAGTCACCATCAAAGCCCTGGTGGGAACAGCTCAGCCCCAGCTCAGCACTTCCCTGACCCCAGTGCTTTTTGTTTTCCAAGTTAACCCCCCCAAACACTCCCTCCCTTCACAGAGCCCTCGCTCAGGAAGGAGGAATCACCCTCTGAAGGGCCAGTTTGCTGCAAAGTCACCTGTGCTAAACACAGCTGAGCCTTTAATGCTCCCCTTTCTCTGGGGTCCAACCCCTCTGCAGCTCAGTGCCACAGCACAGGGAAGGGTCAGAGACACAAACACAAACCCCAGAGGCAGCAGGCAGAGCAGGAAAGCACAGCAGAGGCTGTCACTGACACTTGTGCTGGCCCAGAGTGCCCCAGCTCTGCCCAGACCCTCCCAGGGCCCACAGCCACACCCTGACCCCGTAAATCAACATTTACCTTTTTATTGCCCCCTCCAGGGACGTGGCTGATGTTATCTAGGGACCCAATTTTCGACTGCACCTTATCTTTGAAGTCCAGTTTCTCAGATTTCACCTCCACCTGGCCACCACCTGGGAGGGAAGAGTGAGAGGAGGGTCAGGAGCTGGGAGCAGCTCCCAGCACTGCAGGGATGCTGCAGGCACTGCCCCAGCCCAGCAGAGCCCCAGGGGTACCTGGCTTGTGGTGGATGTTGCCCAGGGAGCCACATTTGGATGTCACGTGGCTCAGGTCCACTGGCTTGTACACGATCTGCACCTGGGGAGGGGAGAAGGGGATGAGCTGGGGCAGCAGGGGCAGTGGGGAGGGGCAGCACAACACACAGCAGCACCTGAGCTGGACTGCAGGGACAGGCAGCTCCAGCCCAGCAGCATTAATGACACCAGAGGAGCTGCACCAGGAATGGGAGAGCATTAATGCCTCTCAACAGGCAGCATGCACGAGATCACCTCTCCACAGGGGGGCAGAGGCAAGTTTAAAGTGCTCGAGTGAGAGAGAAAGTGGAGTGGTGATTGATTAATTAAGATTTGCATACACATCATCCAAAAGGAGGAGATATACCAGAGAGAAAACGTAAAAAATAAATACCTTTTCTGGTGTAAAACATAAAGCTTATGTCCACAAAAACTGAAAGAACAGAAATGATCAATGTGCACAGAACTTTTAAAAGAGTGACCAAAATATGCATTTCTGAAAAAAATGCTGTAATGGAAATAAGGGTTAAAAAAAAAAAAACAAACCAAAAACAAACAACAAAGCAAGGTCTAAATATCTGGAGTTCACATCATAGAAATTTTAAAAATTATAAAATATTGAACCACAGCAGCATTCTGTGCTATTTAAGCTCAGTTTTGATGTGCTTTGCCCAGGATGTCTCTGCTGCAGCAGCTCCAGGGATCCCCCATCCCCAGAGCTCGAGGGACACTGGGGACAAGGGACACACAGAGGGACACCAGGGCTCTGCAGGGCACAGCACACACAGGGCAGGAGCAGGAGACAAGGGGAGGAACAGCCCCAGTTACCCTGGGGCAGAACTGGCAGCCCCAGGCTCTGGGCAGCCCCTGCTGCTCTGGTGTCCCCAGGCAGGGGGTGTGCAGAGGGGCTGAGACCCCAGCAGGGAGCCCCTGCAGCCCCTGCAGCCCCTCTGAGCAGCAGGTGCATCCCCCAGCACTGCAGTGCCACCCCCAGCCCCAGAGATGTCACAGCCCCAGACACAGCCTGGGCACAGAGCTGCCCTGGCCAGGCTCACACAGAGGCAGCTGCACAGGACACAGAGGGGCAGAGGCAGCCCTGGGCAGGAGCACACCTGGACACACACGGGGAAGGGCACACGGCCGATGCACCTGGGCAGGACAGGAGCTGGATTTGGTTGGAAAGAGGAAACAGACCCCAGAGGAGCAGCCAGTGCCTTCCCAGCTGTGACCCTGAGGGGTCTCTCAGCAGCTCAGGCACCCCTGAGCCCTGGGACTGAGACCCTCCTGTGTGCAGAACAAGCCCTCAGCAAGTGGAACCCTCTGCTCATTCCCAGCCCTTGCTGACAGACAGGCTCTGCTGTCCCTTCCCATCCTGCTGGGGAGCAGAGAAGGATCCTCCCCATGTCAGCAGGAAGGGAGGGGGGAACAGAGCTGTCTGCCCGGGGGAGCAGTGCCAGAGACCTGGGGATCCCCCTGAGCATCAGCAGTGCCTGAGGCACCCCTGGCCAGAGCAGCCACGGCTGGAGAACCCAGGCAGGGCCCCAGGGAGTGGGGCTGGCAGGGGGTGCTGCTGCCAGGGGGGCTCAGAGCCCTGGGGTCTCTTGTTCCCAGCCCCAGCACAGCCAGGAGTGTCCCTGGCAGGATTTGCTCTGCTGTAGCCAGGCAGAGCTCGTGGTTTGCAGCTCTGGCAGGGCCTGGGCAGGATCACCACCCCCAGGTGGAAATCCAGGTAATTCCTAACCCAGAGCAGCTGCCAACACCAGGTGTGAGCTCTGTGGAGGGAGGGATGAGCTCAGCAGCCACAGCACAGAGGATTCGTGGGCAGCACCAGCTCCTGGTCCCCCACGGCCTGGGCAGCCCAGGCAGGGCAGGGGCCCAGAGAAAGGCAGAGGAGCCACCATGGACCTGCTTGGCAGGGGCTGAGCCCTGCAGAGCAGCTCCTCTGGCTCTGACCTCACTGCAGAGTGACACCAAATTTAAACCAGAGGCTGCAAACCCAGCTGTGTCCCTGTGCTCACCTGCCAAGCCTTCTGCCAGGCTCAGCTGCTCAGGGAGGGCATCCAAGCCCAAGGAAAATCCCTGGGAACCCCTCAGAGCAGCCCCCACAAACCCCAGGCTCTGTCTGGGCTCTCAGGGATGAGCCTTCCTCGGCCCAGCATCTTTCCTGGACCCAAACTCTCTCCAGCTGTAAATGCACCAGCCTCTGTGGAGCTTCTCCAGGTTTCTGGCACAGTAACTGAAAGCTGAGTTTGGTATTTATGTGGGAACAGCTGGAAATGCCAGTGCTCAAATCAATTAACCCAACAATACTGTGGGCTCAGCTGGACACATTCCTCAGCAAGGAGAAACTGAACATTTGCATGGATCATACTTGCCTGGTGGGAATGGGCATGTCCACATGCTGGGCAGGGTCATGTCCAGTTAGCAGCACACTGAGCAATGAGGGCTGGGTCTGCTCTCACTCTGCCCATCTCCTGCTCCACCGTGTGCCAGGGGCCCCATCCCACAGACAAGGAGGATTCCAGGAGTGCAGAGCCCTGGAGTGCTGGGCTGCTTGGCTCCAGTGGCTTGGACAGGGGCAGTAAGCTCTGTCCGTGCCAGGCATGGCCAGGACTCGTTAGGGCTGCTTTGGGTTAAGGGTTAGATGACAGTCCCCAATGGCTATGTGACAGCAGGTGGCTGCAGATAGCATTGGTGATCAGTTAACAACATGCCACTGGGTCAGGGTTAGCACAGAGCATTCCAAGTGTGGAGGTACTCACACTGCCTCCTCCAGGGATGTGTTTGATATTATCCTTTGAGCCACACCTGGATTGGACGCTGCTAAAGTCCAGCTTCTTATTAATTATCTGCACCTTTGGTAGCCAGAAAAGAGTCATTGCAGGTCACCAATGGCTATCTGGGGGCAAGGTCGCTGCAGATAGCATTGGCAGCTCAGTGTACACAGCATGCCACTGGGTAACGTGTGATAGAGCATTCAAAGTGTGGAGGTACTCACACTGCCTCCTCCAGGGATGTGTTTGATATTATCCTTTGAGCCACACTTGGATTGGACGCTGCTAAAGTCCAGCTTCTTATTAATTATCTGCACCTTTGTAGCCAGAAAAGAGCGTGAGAAACAACGTGACCATCTGCAGTCGACCATGTGCTCCAGCCCTAAGCCAGGAGCCTGCCTGCCAGGCCAGCAGAGAAAGGGAAAAGCTCTGGCTGGCTGCAGGATTTAATGCTCCTGGCTGGAAGGGGAAGGGAGGTGGGCAGGTTTTGGCTCCTGGTGATGCAGCCCTGGGTGCCAGGCCACAAACAGCAGCCAAAAAAACCAGCTCAGCCTGGATCCCTCCACTGAACAGAACGGGGAACTTGCAGGGCAGCAACCCACAGGGAGGGAGGGCTGAGGCACCAGCAGTGCCCAGGGACCCCTGCAGTGCCCAGGGACCCCTGCAGTGCCCAGGGACCCCTGCAGTGCCCAGAGACCCCTGCAGTGCCCAGGGACCCCTGCAGTGCCCAGGGACCCAGGTTCTGCACAGCCAGTGCCAGGAGCAGGGCTGGAGCTGAGAGGGAAAAGCCTGCCCAGCTCCAGCCCCGTGCCAGACACCACAGAACCCACCTGGGCCAGGCACAGCCAGCCTTGGGCAAGCAGGTGCCACGGGCCAGGCTGGGAACAGGAGCTGTGTGTGCAGCACTGGGAGAGGGCACCAAGCTCTGCTCTGCACAGGGCTCACACTCCCTCCACAGCTACCATGAGAAAACCAGTGCTGCCAGGGATGCAGCCCCGGGGCAGGGATGCTGCTCCACCCCAGGGATGCAGCCCCAGGGCAGGGATGCAGCCCCGGGGCAGGGATGCAGCCCCAGGGCAGGGATGCAGCTCCACCCCAGGGATGCAGCTCCAGGACAGGGATGCAGCCCCAGGGCAGGGATGCTGCTCCACCCCAGGGATGCAGCCCCAGGGCAGGGATGCAGCCCCAGGGCAGGGATGCAGCCCCGGGGCAGGGATGCAGCCCCAGGGCAGGGATGCTGCTCCACCCCAGGGATGCAGCTCCAGGACAGGGATGCAGCCCCAGCCCAGGGATGCAGCTCCACCCCAGGGATGCAGCCCCAGGGCAGGGATGCAGCTCCAGCCCAGGGATGCAGCTCCAGCCCAGGGATGCTGCTGCACCCCAGGGATGCAGCTCCATCCCAGGGATGCAGCCCCAGCCCAGGGATGCAGCTCCAGCCCAGGGATGCAGCCCCAGGGCAGGGATGCAGCTCCATCCCAGGATGCAGCTCCACCCCAGGGAAATAGCTCCATCCCAGCCCTGTGGCACATTCCTGAGGGGTCTCTGCTGGGTGGGAGTGGGGCTGGAAAGGGCAGGGATGGGATGGGAAGCACTGCTAACCACCCCCCCCACCCCAGAGCCTCCCCCCACGCTGGTTCCTGTGCTCATGAAGCTGCTTCCACCCAGGGCTCGTTTGCCCACTGCAGGGAGCTGTGCTGGAGCCACCCCAGCATCCCAGACAGGGTGAAAACCCCCCAAACAACCCCTGCTCCTTCCCCAGAGCCTGGAGGGGCTTTACAACCCCCACAGGTGAGAATGCAGGTGACAACCCCCAGGTCTGAGAGGGACCACGAGAGCCCCCAGCAGTGGCACAGCCCTGGTGGGACCCTCCCAGAGCTGAGCTCAGCTGCACCCCGGGCCCCAGCCCTGCCAGCAGAGCCCCCAGCAGTGCCCTGCCTCCCCAGACCAAAGCACCACGGCTGCCCTGTGCCCCAGCAGCACTTTCCAAGCTCACACCCACTAATCCCACGAAGCAGGACCCGGCTCTCCAGGCCAGGCTTTGCCAGAGCCACACTCATGGTGCAGCCAGGACAGAGGTGCCCAGGCCATGCAGCAGCACTGGCACAGACATGGCCTGGCTGCTCCTGGCCACTGTCCCAGCCTGGGGTCTGCCCTCTGCACAGGCTCCAAACCATCTCTGACCAGCCTAAAATCAACCTGCTGGGACCAGCCCCCTCTGCAGAGCAGCCTTGTGTCCCACAGAACCCCCAGCGCAGCATCAGCCCTCCTCCCCTGCAAAGAGCAAGGAATTGCCCCAAACTCAGCTCTTCCTACTCTTTCAGCAGCAACAACAAACAGAGAGGCAGAGAGGGAAAAAACCAACTTGTAAAAGCTGGATTAAGAAAAGAACAAGCTAATAACTTAACTATTTTCCAGTAAACAAGGGCTCCTTCTAAAATCCCTGGAGAACAGGGTTTGTGGGGGTGGGAAGGAAAACCTGCCTGGTGCAAAGTGGGCAGGAGGGCTGAGCCCCCAGAGAGGACACTGTGCTCGTGTGCTGCTGTCCCATGACCAAGAGCCCTGCCCAGGCTGCAGAGCCCCCCTGGCCCGTGGCACAAAGGCACTGAATCCCCAGCCACGCTGGAAAAGGCCTGGAAAGGCCGTGACAAAGCAGCTCCACCTCCCAGCAGGCAGGGGGGAGCTCAGAGCCTGCCCCACGGCGAGGGGAGCTTCCAGAGCCACGAGGCACCTGCTCACAGAAAATGCCAGGCACGGCAGCCAGGGAACGTTTGTTATGGCTCTGCAAGGTCTGGAGCCAGGCAGTGTCACCCCTAGGACAGGCAGTGTCACCCCAGAACAGGCAGTGTCACCCCAGGACAGGCAGTGTCACCCCCAGAACAGGCAGTGTCACCCCAGGACAGGCAGTGTCACCTCCAGAACAGGCAGTGTCACCCCCAGGACCATCAGTGTCCCCTGCCAGGCTTGCAGACATCCCCAGACCCTCATTCCCACGCACCTGGAGCCCAGAGGTCACTTTGCTGCTCGTGAAACAACTTTTCTGGGAGTGCAAAGTGTTTGAAAGGACAGAAGTGCCACCAGCTCTGGCCGTGCCACCCTGCACTGATGGCACAACCCAACCCAAGCCCTGCCAGCAGAGCTGGATCCAAACCCCAACGCCTGGGTCTGAGCCTGAGTCCCTGCGGAGGGGGAGAGGAACCTCCTGCCCTGCCCTGGCAGGACTGCCCTGAGACCCTGCCCCTCCTCAGGGCTGCAGCTCACACCTGCTGTCCCTGCAGCTCACACCTCCTGTCCCTCAGCTCACACCTGCTGTCCCTGCAGGTCACACCTGCTGTCCCTGCAGCTCACACCTCCTGTCCCTCAGCTCACACCTGCTGTCCCTGCAGGTCACACCTGCTGTCCCTGCAGCTCACACCTCCTGTCCCTCAGCTCACACCTGCTGTCCCTGCAGCTCACACCTCCTGTCCCTGCAGCTCACACCTGCTGTCCCTGCAGGTCACACCTATTGTCCCTGCAGGTCACACCTGCTGTCCCTGCAGGTCACACCTCCTGTCCCTGCAGCTCACACCTATTGTCCCTGCAGGTCACACCTGCTGTTCCTGCAGGTCACACTTGCTGTCCCTGCAGGTCACACCTATTGTCCCTGGAGGTCACACCTATTGTCCCTGCAGGTCACAGCTGCTGTCCCTGCAGCTCACACCTGCTGTCCCTGCAGGGAATGTCACTGTCCAGCAATGAGCCCCAGGCCAGGCACAGCCCAGCTGAAATCCCAGGCAAGGAATCCCAGGCCAAGCATCCAGCCCAAAACCTTTAGATGGGCCAGGGTCAGGTGCAGCCCAGAGCCCAGAGCCTAGAGCTGAGCCCAGACCCCAAAACCAAGAGCCCAGAACCCAGAGCTGAGCCTAGAGCCCTGCCCAGAACCCAGCACCCAGAGCTCAGAGCTGAGCCCTGAGCCCAAAACCCAGAGCCCTGAGCCCAAAACCCAGAGCTCAGAGCCCAGAGCTGAGCCCAGACCCCATGCCAGGCTGCTGCTGCCGCCCCAGGGCTCTCCCAGCCCTCAGCAGTGCCCAGCACCCCACAGCAGTGCCCAGCAATGCCCACAGCAATGCCCAGCACCCCACAGCAGTGCCCAGCAGTGCCCAGCATCCACAGCAATGCCCAGCACCCCACAGCAGTGCCCAGCAGTGCCCAGCAGTGCCCAGCACCCACAGCAGTGCCCAGCACCCACAGCAATGCCCAGCACCCCACAGCAGTGCCCAGCAGTGCCCAGCAGTGCCCAGCACCCACAGCAGTGCCCAGCAATGCCCACAGCAATGCCCAGCAGTGCTCAGCACCCCGCTGCAGTGCCCAGCAGTGCCCAGAACCCTGCTGCATGCCCAGAGCACTGCCCAGCACCCCATAGCAATGCCCAGCACCCCGCTGCAGTGCCCAGCACCGCCCAGCAGCCCGTTGTCCCCCCTCACCCCCAGCAGGCCTGTGCTCACCTTGCCCCCCCCGGGCTGGTGCTTCAGGTTGTCGGTGGAGCCGATTTTGGACTTGACGTTCTTGAGGTCGGGCATGGGCGCGGCCGCGGGCGGGGCGCGGGTCTTGGCCGAGGCGGGCGACTTGGGGGGCGTGCGGACCACCGCCACCTTCTTGGGCTCCCTGGCTGGGGGGGTGGGCAGAGAGGGGGTGCGGGAGCGGCTGCCCGGGGTCCCGGGGGAGCCGGGGCTGCTGTAGCCGCTGCGGGGCTCCTTGGGCTGCTCACCTGCATCGGCACAGGGCAGGGTCAGCGCCGGCCCCCGGCCCGGGACCCCAGCCCGCCCGCGCCCCCCGCCCCGCGGGCTGCACGCTGCTGCTCCGCTCGGGCGAGAAAACGCAATTCAAAGGCAATTTCCTGATGGTCTCCACTGCCTGGATCGTAAGAATCCCCACCCGAGCGTGGCACGATGGATTACAGACAAAACACACTCAGAATCACTATCAGAAATTTGGAAGCACTTCCAAAAATTATTTTCTAATTAACTAAGGCTGATGGCTGAGCAGCTTAGCACTGTCCCCAGTTTGAAAAGGAAATGAAAAAGAAAAGACCCTTAAACATCACCTTTCTCAGTCTTTGCTGCTGCAGGAGGTGGTTTTTTCTGCTCCTTTCTGCCTGTTTAGTGAATGAGAAAGATGCTTAAACATAATAAAGCTGGAAAATTAATTGATTTAAGGTTTTATGCAGCTCTAGCTAAGTATGAAATATATGTATATATCCAGTGAAATGCACCATTTTAATGGAAATTCACAATGCCTGATGCTTTCTGGGGTTTTCTTCTCTGAGCATAATGGGCTAATCTCCATTCCTGTAATCGAAGAACTGATCCTCTTGCCCCTGGTCTTTGTGAAATACCATCAGAGAGAGAAGGAGTAGATGGATTAAAAAAAAAATGGAACTGCCTAAACCTTCCAAATGTGAGGAAATCCCACGGGACAAAGCAGCGGCCTCTCCTAGGCCCTGCAGAGTGCACGGAGCCAGGGCACGGGCAGCCCCGGCAGAGGAGCAGCCCCGGAGCCCCAGGGCAGGGCTGGGCCAGCAGCAGCAGCCCCAGCACGGGCAGCAGCGTCACCTACCGGAGCTGGGAGGGGTCTTGGGGGCCGTGGGGGTCTTGGCCGGGATGCGGGAGGCGCTGCTGGAGTTCCTCTGAGCCTTGGAGCCAGCCCTGGCCTCGGGGCCCTGGGGACACAGAGGGACATCAGGGACAGGCTGTCACCCCGGGGGACACAGCAGCTCAGACCCTCCCACTTCTCCCCAGGACTCCCCACAGCTGGAACGTGCCCAGGACTCCCCACAGCTGGAATGTTCACACCTTGTGTCCCACCTCCACAGCCCCTCCTGGGCCCTGACCTTTCCCAGGTGAGCCCTTGGCACCCTCACACCTGGCCCAGCCACACCTCTGTTCTCTAAATGTCATCCCTTGGTTTCCCTGTTCTGCTAAAATTTTGCCCAGAAGATGAATTAATGCCAGCACGTGTGACTGCACAGGAGCCCAGAGCAGCTGTGGCTGCCCCTGGACCCCTGCAGTGCCCAGGGCCAGGCTGGGCACTGGGGCTGGGACCCCCTGGGCAGTGGGAGGGGTCCCTGCCACGGCAGGGCTGCCTCTGGGTGACATTTGATGTTTCTGACCCAACCAGCCCAGGGTTCTGTGGCTCTGTGTGACCTGCACTCTGCTGTCCCTCACCAAGGTGTTTATGTGACTGAATGCACAAAAGGAAAAGCTCCAAGGTCCAGCTCAGCCTGCAGGGTGAGCCTGGGTGTGCTGCACCCCCTGAGCTCTGGCACTGCTCAAACTCCCTCTGGGTGAGGCACAGGCAGAGCTGCAGGACAAGGAGGGGCAGGAGGGGAGCTGGGCACACCTGGGGAAGGATGGGTCACAGCACAGAGCCCTGTGTGCTGCCCCAAACCCAAACCCCAGCCCGGGCACATCTGGGGAAGGATGGGTCACAGCACAGAGCCCTGTGTGCTGTGTGTGCTGCCCCAGACCCAAACCCCAGCCCGGGCACACCTGGGCAAGGATGGGTCACAGCACAGAGCCCTGTGTGCTGCCCCAAACCCCAGCCCGGGCACACCTGGGGAAGGATGGTCACAGCACAGAGCCCTGTGTGCTGTGTGTGCTGCCCCAAACCCAAACCCCAGCCCGGGCACATCTGGGGATGGCTGGGTCACACTGGGAACCCTGTGTGCTGCCCCAAACCCCAGCCCGGGCACACCTGGGGAAGGATGGTCACAGCACAGAGCCCTGTGTGCTGTGTGTGCTGCCCCAGACCCAAACCCCAGCCCGGGCACATCTGGGGATGGCTGGGTCACACTGGGAACCCTGTGTGCTGCCCCAAACCCCAGCCCGGGCACACCTGGGGAAGGATGGTCACAGCACAGAGCCCTGTGTGCTGCCCCAGACCCAAACCCCAGCCCGGGCACATCTGGGGATGGATGGGTCACAGCACAGAGCCCCGTGTGCTGCCCCAAACCCAAACCCCAGCCCGGGCACACCTGGGGAAGGATGGTCACAGCACAGAGCCCTGTGTGCTGTGTGTGCTGCCCCAGACCCAAACCCCAGCCCGGGCACACCTGGGCAAGGTGCAGGGGAGCAGCCCCCCTGCATGGGCCAGGGCAGTCCCAGCCCAGCAGCACCTGCCAGGACCCCCAGGAACAGCCCCAGGCGCTGCCCTGGGCTCTGCCCAGCCCTTCCCTTACCTTGGCTGTGCTGGCAGCACGGGGGGAGGCAGCACAGGCTCCCTGGGCTGGGCTGCAGGGGGGTTTCAGAGGGGGCAGGGAGCCAGGGGCTTTGGCAGGGCAAGGTGAGCATTTCTTGGGTGCAGAAACGAAACAAATGGGAACAAAAACAAAAGAAAATGAGCTGGGAGGGAAAGGAAATGGGATCAGTGCCATTAAACAGGATTAGAAGGTGCAATACAGAGCTGGTGTGGGGTAGGGACTGCTAGGGGCATAGAGAAATAACCAGTTTCTGTGTTAGAAAATAATTCTATTACTCATCTTTAACTCCTCACCCACTGAATTTCCCCTCAGCTTGTCCATTATCCCACTCAGGCACTAACCAGGACAATGGCCAGTGAGCTAAACCTCCTCCATATGTGTGACAGATAGTGTTGAACTTCTGGAATTTACCCAGGATGAAACTCTGCTCCTCACCCAGAACACAAATCAGGAGCTGGATTTGATGATTCCCATCCAGCTCAGGTTATTCTATGACCTGCAAGGCCCAGATTATTTAATTTAATGTTCTAATTACATGCTTTGCCCTTTTCACAGCTGTGCTTGTCCCCAGTGCAGTTTTGAGTCTGCCCCAAGGTCAGCTGCTGCTTTTCAGTCCTGGGCTGAGAAAATGATTTCTCCAACCTCCCACCCAGCCCCAAGAGCCACGGGTTTGATTTGGATTTGGAACATTTCCCCACCCTCAAAGAACCCGTGGATTGCACCATCCAAACCCAGGGGAGGGAAGAAAAAAATAAAACCACTCTTGAAAACAAATGGGAAAATGGAACATACTGGGGAGGTTTCCTAAGAGGCACAAGAGCAGGGCAGGAGGGGAGCCAGGGACAGGGACAGGTGTCATGGCTTTGCTTTTTAGCTTACCTTGGATTTCTTTTCATCAGCTTCAGTCCCTTCCTTGTCAACACGACCTGGCAGATGGAAACACACAGTCACCTCCTGGGACTGCTCCTGACTGCAAGGAGCCAGCACACTGCTGGGGCTGTCCCTGCTCTGCCTCGACCCAGCTCTGCTCCTGCAGGTGTGACCAGCCACCCTTCCTTGCAGAAACCCACAAACACATCCCTGCTGGCTCAGTCAGCACTGGGAGCACACACAGGTTTGTGGAGAGCATCTCACCCAGATTTCCACCCAGCTCGGGACAGAAAGTTCCCTCCAACCCTGCACAGTCTGACACACCCACTTGTTCCAACAGCCATACAAATGAGACTCAAACTGAAGGAAGGGCCAGTCCAGCTCTGTGATCTCCTCTAAGGGGTTGTTCAGTTGGGTTGCAGAGCACTTTTATTAAAGGTGTTAATCCCTGTTGTTAATTCCCATCTCTCCTGACAGGCTCTGCCTCCCAGCACTGTGCCCCCTCCCCCTGGGTCAGACTAATTAGGAGATCAGAAATGGGGAGGAGAAAGTTTGTCCTCCAAGGCACTCATAACAAAGCCCTTTTCCCCATTTTCACTAACTGGGAGGGGAAGCTGCTGCTGTTCTCCCCAGCCCTGGGGCTCAGCCCTTTCCTGGTGACAAGGACAATGCTGCCAGTGCAGCACTGACCCACCGGAGCTGCTGGAGGCACCACCCCTCCCAAATGCAGCCCAACTGGAGCAGGGCTGCAGCCAAGCAGCCACCAAGAATCTGCATCTCTGCAGGGCAGGAGCATTAAATAACTGAACTTCTATGCATCAGAAGCTGAGAATCCCCACCCTGTGTTGCAGGCTCCAGTGCAAGCCATGCCAGTGCCCTGCAGCACACCAGCCAAGCTCCCCCTGCTGACCCCAGGGAACAGCCAGAAATGTGTCATGAGCTTCAGCTCCAGAGCAAAAAGCCCCACCAACAATTTCTTGGTGAGCCCCGTGCAGCAAAGAGCCCCAAACCCAGCAGCAGCCCCGGGCTAATGGAGCAGCCAAGGAGTGTGGAACTGGGGGAAAAGGCAGAGCTGCCCCCAGGAGCTGCCCTGGAGAGCCAGGGCTGGGCACTAACAGTGAGACACCAGCCTGTCCTGCTGCCCTGGCTTGTGAGCACAGCTCCTGCAGCCACTGAGCTGGAACCCTGGCACATTCCTGACCCCAGCAGAGGTGGGGAAGAGACACGAAGGGATGCTGGAGCATTTAGTGGAGACCTCAAACCTTCACCCTCCCAGCCCAGCCCAGCCCCACCAGTGCTGAGATGGCTGCAGGCAGCTCCTGCTGCTGTGCTGGCACAGCCAGGGACACCCATCCCCAGCTGGGATGGCAGCAGGATGCTTTGGGAGAGCAATGGACATGCCTGGCAGTGGGAAAGGGCCCTGCTGGCAGGGGAAAGTACAAGAAACAGGATCAGTGTGGGAGCTTTTCCATGGTCAGACCTGCCATCCTTGCCTTTTTCCTCCTGCCTCCTCCTTAGGAAAGCCAATTGCCAGAGTTATTGGATCAGCCATGCAAACCAGATGGCAGGAGTCCTGCTGGAAGGAGCTGCAGAGCCAGGTGAGGCCCCAGCACCGAGCCAGGGCCACCTCCATCCCATCCTCATCCTCTCTGGGAAGGGCAGGTGGGAGCTGAGGCACCCACCGGCAGATCCAGGGAAGTCAGAACAAAAACAGGTGAGAAGAAGCACTGCTGGGGCCAGGCAGCACCATGCAGGGACAGAACCTCAGCCCAGGGGCCTCCAACCCCATCCAGGGTTAAATAAACCAGGAGGGAGCGGCAGGGAGGGAGCAGCAGCGCCCAGGTCAGTCACAAACAGCTGCAGGGCATGTCCAGGCAGCAGGAGTGGAGCTGCAGTGCTGGGCAGCAGGGTGGCACACAGCTGGGCAGGGTGGCACACCTGGGCAGGCTGGCACACGCCTGGGCAGGGTGGCACACACCTGGGCAGGCTGGCACACACCTGGGCAGGCTGGCACACAGCTGTGCAGGGTGGCACACACCTGGGCAGGGTGGCACACCTGGGCAGGGTGGCACACGCCTGGGCAGGCTGGCACACACCTGGGCAGGCTGGCACACGCCTGGGCAGGGTGGCACACACCTGGGCAGGGTGGCACACGCCTGGGCAGGCTGGCACACACCTGGGCAGGCTGGCACACAGCTGGGCAGGCTGGCACACGCCTGGGCAGGCTGGCACACGCCTGGGCAGGCTGGCACACACCTGGGCAGGCTGGCACACAGCTGGGCAGGCTGGCACACACCTGGGCAGGCTGGCACACGCCTGGGCAGGCTGGCACACACCTTTGGGCACAGGGACACGGCTGCCCCTGTCTGTGGCCGCCCCGCTGCGCCGCCTCCGGGGCGTCCCGCTGCCCCCCGCCTCTCCCAGAGCAGCGTCCTTGTCCTCCACAGCATCCTCTGCCTCAGCAGGGGCCCTGCCTGCTTCTGCCACGGGCCCAGAACCTTCTCCCTCCTTGGGCTCAGCCTCTTTTTGGGAGACACTTCCAGCAGGCTCTGGCAGGGCGATCTCCGGACCTCCTCCTCCCAGCAGCTGCGGCTTCTCCTCTCGCTCCTCTCCAGCTTTTTGGGACTCAGCTCCAGCCAGCAGTGCCTCTCCTGGGCTGTCTCTGAGCACGGCTTTGCTCTCTCCATCAGGCTCCCGACGAGGCTGCAGGGCTGGTGCCCCCAGGGAGGGCAGGCCCTGCTCACACGTCTCGTCCCCGTCCCGCTGCTCGGCGCTGCCCCGCGCTCCCGGCTGCTCCTGGCCCGTGCCTCTGGCACACGCAGGTCCCTCCTGGTGGCCACCCGTGCCAGCTGCTCCAGCCAGCTCTGGCTCCTCGGCGCTGCCTCCCTGGGCCCGCAGCTGACTGCTGCCTGGGGCTGCTGCAGAGCCTTGGTACAGGTCCGGGGGGATGGGGATGGTGACCTCGATCCTGGTGGGAGCTGCCCTGCTGCTCTCCTGGAGCCCCAGTGCCCGGCTGGCACCGGGTGCTGCCTGTGCCAGGGGCTGCTCAGGGCCAGCCTGGGGCTCTGGGCAGCTGGGCTCGCCTGCAGCTGGAGACGTGGGGTGTGAACAGGGGCAAGAAACGAGCACAGGCATGTCAGACATCAGCTGAGGTGAGAGAGTCAGGATTTCTACTGAAAATCTCCTGAGAGAACAGCAAGTCCCACCCCGCCCCACCGAGCAGCAGCTCAGTCCTGCAGCTCCCTGTGCAGCTCCCCACAGTTCCTGCTTGTGGAAGAAACTCTGATCCCCTGGGAATCAGGAACAGCGACAGTGGGACACCAGATTCCAGCCTGGGCAGGCTCACCCTGCACTGCAGAAGTTTCAAGAAGCCCAGCACATTCCCATTTTCCCCAGCAGCACCACTGGAGCAGCAGCTTGCTGCCAGTCCCAGCTCTCCTCCTTCCTGGCCTGCAGAGCCCCTGCTGCCTTCCCCCAGGGGGAGTCCAGCACACACAGCACTGCCCCAGAGCTCAGAGCACCTCTGCTCTGCTCTCTGGTCCTTCCCACTGCCCAGCAGCTTGGAACAGCACCCCCACCCCACGCCAGAGCAGGGCAGAGGGAGCAACGTGGCTGTCCCACAGCTGGGGACTGTGCAGCCACTCAGAGCTCCCGTGCTGCCACTCTGTGACATCTGTGACATCTGAACCCCAGAACCTGAGGCCACAGACACAAAGACATGTCTGCTTCTCTTTTCTTTTTCAGGGATTCTGTTCTGCCACTGCTCTGTGCACGACACAGAATCTACAGTTCCACCCAATAACTGCTGCATGAAGCCAGATCTTCTAGTTGAGCTGGAGCTTTTCTGTTGGAAATCCCTTCAGCTGAAGGAGAGATGCCCTGGGCACTGGAGAATTCACCTGGACATGGGTACATTGCTTTAGAGCCAGCCAGCCCAGTGAGAATGTGCCTTGTGCTGTGAACTGAATCAGCTTTAAGGACTCTCTGGTCTCTCTGAGCACTGAGACCAGGTAAAGAACCTAAATCAGAGCCCTGAGATCACAACTGTGATTTGGAAAATAACAAACAGGATTGAAACAAGAAAAGATGAAGTCAAGACTGACTTGGTGTCTCATCAGTGTCCTCCCCATCCTAAGAGAATATCACAGTTGAGTGAAACAACCACACAAGGACCTCGTATGTGACAGCTGAAAATCCCAGGACAAGGCAGAAAGGGCTCAGTAAAAATCAGCACTAAAACCAGGGCAGAGAGAAGAGAGAACTCCAACCCCCTCCACTAACCATCCCAATTTCTTTTTTACAGTGGTGCCACTATTTCATATATGGAAGAGCTGACAGTCCAAAAACCACTGGCAAAGGATTTATTCTAATTGCAGGGAGCAGAGCACAGAACTGTGCTCATCTGTGTGTGGAAAGCAGCAACAAGCTGAATTCTGCCCTGAGCTGAGAAAGCAAAACCCATTTACTTCTGTAAAAGACACGGATGTCTAAATGCACTAATGGAGCCATGATGAGGAGAGGCACTGCCCAACTGGAGGGGTTTATTATGTTCACTGCACAGGAAGCTGCTTCACAAATGGCTTTTCACTAGGGTTTTAAGCAGCTCACTAAATGAGTGCTGTGGTGCAGTGCAGGCAGGACACAAACAGCACAGGGAGTCCCAGCCCTAAGGCTGCCCCATGAACTAAAGCAGCACTGGGGGGCTTTGGAAAACCAGTTTTCCATCAAGTCTGAACTGAGGAGAGCCAAGAGAAGCTTTTCCAGGTAGCCAAAGGGTCCCTGGACAATTCTCAGCCCATCTAAGCAGACACACAATTAATGCTGTGAGAACCCCACCGTGTCTGGTGTTGTCACTCACATTCCCCAAGAGTGGGAGGAGGAGAAAAAAAATCCCTCAGTGTTGCAGTCAGGGTATGGGTGAGTAGGTTTGAGTCCTGTTTTACATCAGGAAGACAATATAATTAAACAATTTGGGCCTCTCTTCCACCTGAGCAGCTCCCCTAGCCACAGCACATCCCAGCTGTCCATCAGCTTGTCCAGCCTGGAGAATGCCCTGGCTCTGCAGCTGGACAAACCAGCCACGACTTTGGCCATCTGAGGGAAATGTGGGGTGTGAGAAGCTGGAGCTCCCTGAATTGACAGTGTTGGAACATTCCAGGTGTGCACAGCCCTCCTCTGCCAGGAACAGGGAGCAGTGCCCCAGTGCTGGGCAGGGCAGAGCTTTTCCCCAAGCACACAGAGAGCTTTTCCCCAGTTCAGCACAGCTGGTGCAGGCCAGGACTCACCCACCTGGAGCAGCATCTCCTGCAGCGTGGTCCTCCAGGCTGGGAGTGGCTCCCACACCCGCCTCCTCAGCTGCTCCCAGGGCAGAGAAAGAAGGGGAAAAACGTCATCAGAAGAAGGGCTGAGGTTAAGCAGTGCCTGGGGAATGGATGCACCTCCCAGCAGGAGGGGCAGGATCTCAGGTCAGAGAGGAAATCTCCCCACACCAAGGGTGGCTCTGGGGAGATCTGTCCAGCCTGTGCTGCACAGACCAGAGGAGTGTTTCACCACCTTCCACATCCTGAATGGCACCAGCTCTTCCAGGCAGAAAACAGGCTGTTAGGGAGAAGGAACTCGTGGATTTACATCCCTCTTCTAGCCCCTCTTGGCCTTCACCTGGCCAGCAGCACTCCACGAATGTTCTTACCTGAGCTCACCTTGGTGTCTGTGACCAGCCTGTGAACCCTGCCAAGGCTGGCTGAGACCAGAATTCCAAGCCTGATACAAATCTAGAGAGATCCTGAACCTCAGGACTATTGAAGCATGGTTTTCTTCACAGTGATGATGGTTTGTCTCCACTGTCATTTTTTCAGTTTATTCTATGACTACTTCCAAACTAGCTTGAACAATTACATTTGTATGCCACAGTTCTCCAGCCAAACTAGTGAAACTTCTTCTGTTTCCCCATTTTTTGTCCAAGCAGCTCAGGACACACCGGGACAGTCAGACCTTGCACCAGAGCCTCTGTGTTTCAGCCCAGGGACTGGAGCACAGAATTTTCACTGCTGTGAGTTTGTTTCAGTGTTTGGCACTGCCAGAAGCTCTTTTCCAGCCACTGCTTTTCTCAGGTCCTGCCTGATGCTTCCAGGGAAAGCCACTGGCTATGGCACAGGGGACACATCCTCATTTTGAGCACACAGAGCTGCCCTCCCAGCTCCTGCTTTCTCACACAGCACTGCCACAGCCACTGCTCTGCCTCTGGAACACCCCATCCTTCCCTGCAAAACCAGGTGCAGTGACTGCCCACAGGGCACCCAGGCAATCAGTCCCTTCCCTTCCTCTGCACTGTCCTCAGAAGCACTGCTGCAGTGGCCTGGTTTCCACCTGCCACTCCAAAGACACCCAGAGGGCTGGGCAGACCCAGAAGAGCAGCAGAGAGGGGCAGGAACCAGCCAGATGTGCAGGCAGGAGCCTGGAGGTGGGAGCCAAAGCCACCACAGAGACAGAGACAGAAGCATTGTCAGATCCTCTGGAGGAGTGTCAGAGCAGAGAAAGAGAGAAGAAAAGGCTGCAAGCTTCCCCCAGCACGGGAAGGCAAGAGGACAGCTCCAGGAGAGGAATTCCTTGGAGAAGAAGGAAGCAGCACTGGGAGCAGTGTCCCTGTGGGAGGTTTTGTGCTGCTGTCTCACAGCACTGACCAGTCCAGCTCTCTGCTCTGCCTGCAGCAAGAGATGAAGCTGCACCTCGGTCTCCCTCACCTGTGGTTCCTTCTGGGATCTCCCCGTGCTGCTCCACACCACCCTGATCCTCGTGGGCTCCTTCCTCCACTAAAGGTGCTGTGGCATCTGAAAAACAACACAGCTCTCACACAGCTGCTGGGGCAACGAGCAGCTCTGCTCACAGGAGCAGCAGCTCCCTCCCTGGAGCAGGGCAGCTGAGCATGGCAGGGCAGAGCCAGAGCCACAGGGGCACCCTGAGCTGCCCCTCTCACTGTGCCACAGCGTGCTGCCTGCGCTTCTGCAGGCTTTTTGTCCAAAATCCAGGGCTAAAAGCAGCCCCTGGTGCCTGATGCACAGGCACAGCAATCCTGCACTGGTCTGGAGCAGGGCAGGACAGCTCCCCTGGGACAGACAGGCCTGGCTGCTCATCCTGACAGTCCCAGCCCAGCTGGAAGCAGGACAACGTCCCCTCCTGCACCAGACAGGCTTTATCTCCTCATCTCCTGAGGCACCCCACAGCTCCAGTGGGACAGGGCTGGGACTGCTCAGCATCCCTGCCCACCCTTCCTTCCTCTCAGAACAATTCTGCAAGCTAAAGCCTCAGCCTCAAGTCTCCAAAGGCAGATGTTTGGGATTAAAGCAGCCAGAGGAACACAAAAAGTGAAGGTAATTACAGCAGTGAACAAGTCTCCAGACCACTCAGGGATTAGAGTCTTTCTACCCAAGGCATTCAGTGACACAAACCTGTGTCCCACAGCACAGCACCTTGCAGTGCCCCTGAAAAGTCTGCAGGGAACAAACCACTGAAGAGCACTGAACAATTCACCTTTCTCACTTTCCAGCCCACTCTGCACCTCTAAAGCTCCTTATCTCATCCTAAACAAACACCACCAGTGGTGGCACCAACACAGAGGCTTCTCCTCCTGAGAAACCCCACAGGACACAGCACAGGGAGTCTGTGGGGCTTGCCACGAGCCCATCCACCAGGGTCCCAAGCAGGAAGTCAAGGAGCTCCCACCTTCTGCAGTTGGGGTGCTCTTAGCATCAGAGGTTTCAGACACAGGCTCATCCGATCCATCATCCACTGGAATCTGAAGGGGACAGCCTGGAAAACATTCAAACACTTACAGCAAGCCTTGGCTACAGCTGGGGCCTGGGGGCTACCAACTCTGACTGCCCAGATCCACAGCAGCAGGGAGCTGCAGCTGAGCAGTGAAAACCACCTGAACTGGAAGCAAGCAAAGCATGGAAATGCCAACCAAAAGCACCAGTGTCACCACCAAAGGAACAAACACCAGCAAAAGAAAAGCCCAGAGAGCTGGGCAGGCAGAAACAGCAAAGCATGGCACAAGCAGGCAAGGAGATCTCAGCGAGGGAAGGAGGGAAGATGTCACTGCTGTCACTGCTGTCACTGCTGTCACTGCTGTCACTGCTGTCCTCTCCCTCCCAGAGCAGGCTGAGCACTGCCAGGACTGCAAACCAGCCCTGCTGTGATGGGGCTGCTGCAGGACAGCATCCCGTGCCAAGGAACGGTGGCAAAGGCTTCTGGAAGAGCAGGGCAGGAGGCACAAGTCTCCTCTCAGCAAGGGCAAAGCAAATAATGAGAGCTGGGAAAGTGATTTGGAAAAGAAGAAGCAAAATCCCTGGGAGCCTGTGATGTGTGAAAAGCTGGGAGGAGCCACTGGACTGCAGAGCCCAGGATGAATGGATGCTGTGGATTCTCTCCAGCACTGAGCCCATCCATTATCTGCTCTAAGAGGTGTCCAGGCACCTCAAGAAAAGGAAATTAGGATGATGTTTATGTGGAGCAGGGCCAGGAGTGAGTCCCAGCAGGTTTGCTGGCGCTGTGCAGGGTTCCAAGCTCAGTTGTGGTGGAATGAGAAAGGAAAAGCTTCTGGAGAAATGCAGGTCTGAGACACGGTGAGGCAGACTGGCATGGCCCAGTCCCAGAGCTCTCTGCTCAGCTGCCCCCAGGGCCCTGTGCAGGTGAGGAGAGCAGGCAGCAAGCAGCACCCTGGAGCTGTGACCCCAAATCAAACCAGTGCTGTGTTCCATAGCAGCTGAGGAGTGAGCACACACACAGAGGCAGAGCTGCAGCCCCGGGCCAGCCCTGGGCTGGGTGCAGGGGCTGCTCTGGGCACTGACCCCAGCAGCGTTTTCCTGGGAATGCTGGAGCACCCTGAGGGCCCCAGTGTCCTCCCCGAGGAGCCCCCACCCCACCTGGCTGCTCTCCCTCTCCCTCCTGCTCAGGCAGGCCCTGCACCCCCTCCTGGAGCTCTCACCTGAGGAGAAGTGTTTTTCCTGGCCAGGTGCGTGATCCTCCATCATGGTGCTGTCCTGAGGCTGCTCTGCCACCTCTCAGCAAAGGAACCTGGAAAGAGAGTGAAAACCAAGAGCCATGGGGCAAAACCCGGCACAAGAGGAGCAAAGGGAAGGTCTGGTCACTCCTGCAGGAGCGTGTGCCTGTCACTGCATCCCCACAACACACAGAGCCAGCAGCTGGGGCTGCACTCCCATCCCAGGGGGATTTCAGATGTGCCACCCCAGAGCAGCCAGGACCCTGCTGGGACTCAGCTCTGCCCCAGCAGATCCCTGTGAGCAGCACGATGGGTGCTGGCTGACTCCAAACTGCATTTCCCACTTTAACCAGCCTGCAGCAGAGGAGTGCTGGTGCTGTGGGAAGGGACCCTGCAGCCCTGTGGGCACAGCCAGCAGGGTACACAGATACACGGCACTCACATCTGAAACCACCCCAAAGGGGCGTGTGGGGGAGCCAGGAGCAGCCAGGGCTGGGTTTGGGCTCCCAGAGAAGAGGCTCTCACTGGGCTGTGGCTGTGGGGGGACACACGAGCCCTGCTCTGCCCAAACCTTCCTGCAGGGCCAGAGCAAAGCCAGCAGCTCTGGGCTGAGCACAAGGTGCCAAGCCCCACCTTGGTGTTCCTCCGATCTGCAGCAGGAAATGAAGTGTCCAGCAAGCAGCAGGGCTGCTCTGAGCAGTGCACACGCTGTGCTTTCAGCTGGTACAACTCCAGCCACGGGCAGTGATTAATAACCTGCTGGTGGTGTGATCACACGCTGGCCATGACCATCAGAGGGGGTCAGCTCAGCAGCAGCAAGGAGGAAGCTTGTGGTTTTGTCTGCTGGCAATAAATGAACTGGACGTATGGAACCACAGAGGAGAAACTCCAGGGCAGTAACCAGATCTCTCACCCAGCTTTTTTTAAGCCTTAGCAAGATGACTCTGCAATTTAATTTCTGCCTTGGACAGCTCCAAAGGCATTTGACAGGAGTGAGGAACCAGGGGAGCTGCAGCAGGGACAGGCAGCACAGAGCCCCATGGGCAGGGCAGGGGACACGGCTGGGACTGTCCCCACAGGGCTGGGATTGTCCCCAAACTGGGCTGGGACTGACCCCAACGGGGCTGGGACTGACCCCAAACAGGGCTGGGATTGTCCCCAAACTGGGCTGGGATTGTCCCCACAGGGCTGAGACTGTCCCCAAACAGGGCTGGGACTGACCCCAAACTGCGCTGGGACTGACCCCACATGGCTGGGATTGTCCCCAAACTGGGCTGGGATTGTCCCCAAACAGGGCAGGGACTGTCCCAACAGGGCTGGAATTGTCCCCAAACCGGGCTGGGACTGTCCCCAGACCGGGCAGGGACACAAGGCTGGCACCAAGGGCTCGATTTACACACAGCACACCCCAAACCCAAAATAAACCCGGCCTTGGCAGCGCTGCCAGCGGGGGCTCCTGGAGCACAGGGGTAAGGAACTGCAGAAAATGAATATTCCAGGGGTAAGGAGCTGCAGAAAAAGGAATATTTCAGGGGTAAGGAAATGCAGAAAAAGGAACATTCCAGCAGCAGGAGAGGGCAACACCTTGGGAGGTGCTGGCTGGATTTGCACTCTGGGACTCACCAATGGGCCCAACTGAGCAGCTCCAGAAAATACTCACCCAACACCCACAAAATACCCACAAAACCCCGACCAAATACCCAAAAACAGCCACCAAACACCCGAGCCATCAGCCAGGTAACTCCCAGGTGGCCAAGCAGAGCCTCCTGGCTGTTGTCTCAGCATCTTCCTTCTCCTTATTTAATCAGAAAGGGCACAAAGCACTCCCTCTTGTCGTTAAAACTGAAAACCCAACAAACACGAGCTAAGTGTTACCTCTGAAAGGTGATCAAACACCAGCAGGGCTTTAAAAGAAACATCATTCTGTCTGAATTATATAATTAAAACAGAGTGACAGCACTGTGAGACAACACCAGCCTGAAAGGCTGTTCATAATTCATAAGCAACTTCCTTTTCATGTCTGTGCACTTCTCCAGGCACTGCTTTTCCAGACAGAGGAAGGAACATGGACGGTGATCTCATTAATTGCAGCGGGCTGAGAAATCACACAGAATTTCAGGATATCTAGTCAAGGGGACAGAAAAGGTTCAAAGACAGATAAATGCCTCTTGGAGCAACACGACAGAGTTGGAAAAGAAATTGTCTCAAAAATGCATGTTTTCTTTTTTTCTTTTTATGATTTTTCCATATTTATCATAGTTTAAATAACTCTTTGGAGGCCTGAAACTTTTGTCCCTTTCTGCAGGGGCTGGACACTTTCCAAAGAGACAAGACATGGGTTTGGATTCCCAAAACAACTTTTGGGGCACAGGAGTCTCATCACAGCACTGTGGGCATCCACTGCCTTCCCTGCCATTCCACTCCCCTGTCCAAAGTCTCTCTCAGCGCAATACAAATTACAAATTGCAAATTACAGATTACAAATTACAAATTGCAAATTACAAATTGCAAATTGCAAACCAAGCCTGCTCACAGGCAGAGCTCTGGGAGCTCCTGCCAGGGTCACCACGGGGGTCTCCACCCGCAGCAGGGAAAAGCCAAAGGACACTCACACACTGGTAAGTTCCTCGGGGTTGCTGAGAATTAAACTAACGGAATTTGCCATCCCAAATCAGCTTAGGCCCAGCTCAGCAGCTGCCTCAGAGCAGGGCAGCAATTAGAGAGCAGATTATCCCACACAAACCCCCTGAGCTGCAGCAGAGGGGACGGCCCTGCCTGGCTGTGCCCAAATGAAGCAAATGGAGCGACTGCTCCAGCCTCAGCTCCCCACACCTGAGCTCCTCCTGCAGCATGCCCTGACACTGACTGCACCTTCCTTCCTTCCTTCCTTCCTTCCTTCCTTCCTTGGCCTGTCACCCCTTCTCCCTGCTGGCCTGGCTCCCAGAGGGCGTTTAAGGGTGGCCACAGCCCGGGAGGTGCTGGCACTCATCCCACTGCTCATTCCACAACAGGATCCAAAACCAGGCTGTCCCTAAGCCCACCAACCCCAGCTGGATTAGAGCTCTGCTCAGGAGGGCTTAGGTGGCAGCTCCAAGGAAGCAGCAGCAGTTTTAAAGGCTGCCCTGGGTGTTCAGCTCTGTGTGAGACAGGGGACAGAAGCCTCTTTGGCAGGGATTTACCAGGCTGCCTTTGGATTTCTCCCCAGCCCCCTGCTACAGCGTCTTGCACGCTTTCCACTGAGCCCAGAGATGGCTGATGGGGGGATAAAGTCTTCCTCCCCAAAATCCTGCTTGCTGGGGAAGCCTTTAAGCAGTTGAACACGCAGAGCGGATCAAAGGGAAGGCAGATCTTATTTACCAGCTAATTCTCTTTGACTCTTCCCATCCCAGGCTCAGCCCGACCTGCTGCAAATCAAATCAGAGCATCCCCTCTGCTGCTGCAGGTTCCAGGGGGGGCTCGACAGCTCTCAGGCTTGCAGCAGGCATCATTTACTGGGCAGAAAATGCTGGAAGGCTGATATTCCCCTTCTGTGGCTGCAGCACCAGGCAGGGCAGAGCCCAGGACAGTGTCAGGCTGCTCCCCCAGCCACCAAAAAGGGTGGGGAGAGGAAAAAGAGGGAAAAAAAAAGTTCCCAAAAAATGTCCCTGGATCTACATGAACTGGGACAAGAGCTGCTGTGCCCCACCAAGGGACTGCTCTGCCTTGGCTGACACCACGAGGAGGCAGAAACTGCTTTGTAAGAGATTGCATGGCCTGAAGGAAGAAAAGCAGGCATCCATCCCCACTAACTGCTGCTCCCCTGGCTGCCCAGGTGGGACTGAGAGGGATGTGCCCAGGATGAGCAGCAGAGGACAGAGCCTCAGCCTGGGGACAGGAGCTGCAATCCAACAGGCACAGGGGAGCTGCTGTGGCCAGCAGTGCCTCCTGGTATCACCATTTCCTCCATTAATATGGGGCCAGAGACAAGCTGACAGACCTTATTTCATGCTCCAGTGGGTGCCAAACCAGCTCCCAGGGCAGGGGGGGCTGGTGGAGACAGGAGCCCCCTCCTGTCCCCCAGCACTGAGCACTGGGACACCCACCCTGAGCTCTGTGTCATCCATGTCACCCTTCCTGCAGCCCCAGGAGCCTCCCAAACTGCCACCACCCCTGTGGCACTCTGAGCCAGGGCTCCAGGGACAGCACTGAGCCCTCCTGGCTGGCAGGGGCCACATCCTGCAGTGCCACCAGTGCCCCCCCAGGCTCCCCCTGGGCCAGGCAGACAATGCTGCTGTGGCTGTGCCAGGCTCAAATGATGCTGACACCACCATGAGATCAATGTGCAACCAGAAGCCTCATAAATTAAAGAGAATTTCATGAGGAGAAAACCTCACTTGACCTGTAAAAGCACTTGGAGATTTGGGTATTTGGCATTGCCTTCCACCTTAACCAAGCCAGCAAAGTGTGTGTGCTGCAGCATCACCAAAATGCCTGGTGAAAGAAGCAGGTACCTCAGAACAGCAACTGTGGAAAGATCAAGAGAATGAGATCTGCAAAAACTGGGCAGGGCAAGGCTGCCACTGGCCAAGCAGGCTCAGGTCACTGGGCTGGGTCCTCGTTTCCTTGGGCCACCAGCTGTGCCCTGCCATCCCCCAGGAGCAGGATCCAGGCACCCGAGCCGAGCCCCTCACCAGCAGAAGCTGCACAAAGAGCACTGTGGTCACCTCTGATTTGGGAGCAGCAGCAGCACAAGGGGAAGGGCGGGGGCAGAGCTGCGCCAGCAGCAGCCACCGCCCAGCTGCACCTGAGCCCCTCCCAGCTCTGCCTGGAACAGACACCGAGACACGGCAGTGTGCTTACTGCCTCCTTTGATCTCAGCTGCTCCCCTGCCTTTGATTTCACACTGCTGACACTTGCTGCACCCTGACAGAAGTTCTGTGAATATTCAATGGTGCCACAGTAATGAAGATATGAAATATGGAAGATTCTGTGTGCCACAGCTCCAGCGATCCCAGTCAGAGCAGCTGTGACAGAACCAGGAGAGCCTTGTGGCCACTGATGCCGCAGGAGATTTTCTCAGGGCAAGGAGAACATTCTTCATGGATTGGGCCATCATTTCTAAAGTTATTTCGAGCTGTTTCAGCACATGGATAGAAAACGAAACGATGACAACGGCACCATCTGCTGCAGCTCCTGTCACACCACCGCGGCTGGCAGCGGCAGAATCCTGTCCCGGGGGAGCCAGGCAGGTGAGGCTGCCCAGGGATCCCCGCCCTCCCTCCGCAGGAGAGGATTCCAGCGCCCGGAGCCGCTTCCACGTGGAGCAGAGGGGCAGGACAGGGTGTGCAGCAGGAATGGGCGCCACCAGCCTGAAGCAGCCCAGCCGAGCCCTGCAGGAGGAGCACAGAGCTCCCCGCAGACTGTGCACGCTGTGCCCACCGCACCAGCCCGGCCCCGGCCCCAGCGTGCCCAGCTCAGCTCAGGAGGAGGCTGGCAGTGCAGGAGTGCAGCACGACAGGCTCTACAAACACAGAGAGTTGGGCTCTCTCCGCACGCTGCTGCTCAGCCCAGAGAGCAGCAAACACATCAGATCCCAGCAGGGCTCCTCCTCACCCCAACGTCCACCCCAAAACCAGAGCAGGCTCTGCTCCTGTCTGGCTCTGCTGAATTAGTTTTGTTTTTCGTGACTCAGAGGCTCTTCAGATGAGGTCAAAAGTCACAGTGTGTTTCCTGAACATCATCTTTCATTCTTTAATGCCAAAAGACAACAAACAATAGGACATTCATCATGTGTTTCTGCTTTGCTTTTATGTTGTTGCATAACAGCAGAAAAACATTGCTCCCTAAAATGTTCACAACTGTATTTACTACAACTAAAAGTACCATTTTTTTTATTAAATCTGTATCAGGTCAGTAAGAAGATAAACACAGGGGGGGGAAAAAAAAGCCTAATCTGGAAGAGCTCAAGAGAGAAAACAAACAGCAGCAGCAGGAGAGCTGAGCGCAGGGATGAGAGAATCCTTAATTTCCTGGCAGGGAGGGGAGGGCCTGGGACTGGCAGCCCGGGGGGAGCAGGGGGCACCCCAACATCTTCACAGCCCCCCAGGAACGGGGGAGCCCAGCCCTGCTGAGCCCTGCCCAGGGGCTGCAAGGCTTCGTGTGTTTTTTTACACAGGAGCAGCAAGGGCTGTGATGGGAGGGGGCTGTGTCTCCCCACCCCCTGCACAAGCTCACAGAACCTGGGAGCCAGAGCTCTTCCTGCTGGCACAAAAACCCAACAGGAGCTGCGTTTGTACCTTTGCTTCTCCCGACAAGGGAGCACAGCCTGTGCTGAGGCACAGGACAAACGAGGATTTCACAGTCAGGATGAGCAGCAAAGAAAAACCTTTATACCAAAACATCCCTACTGAGCTCTTGGATGTCTCTCCCCAGCGGGTCTTTGCCCAGTTTGGGCCACTCAGGATGGCAATCAAGCAGCAATCTGTCCTGCCTTGGTTTCAGCTTCATGGGCTGAGGAGCAGGTTTGCAGCACGAGCAGATGCAGGCAGTGCCTAAGTGACAATGCACAAGGGAACAGGCACCATCCATTCGGCCAAAGAGTAAAACAATTATTTCCCCTCCTAACCCAAAGGTTACAGGATGAGAAAGTTTAAAAACAATCCATCATCCACATGCATTTCATCCTCCCCAGGAATCAGCTGAGTTGGTGCCAATCTTGCTTTAGGGATGAGGGAAACTGTCTGGATTTGAGGCTGCCCGAGCCTCGGAACTCCGGCTCGATCCTGCCCAGTACATTTGTTAAAAATAAACGAGGTGCAGTCAGTCTCCTCGGGATTTCATCCTCTCTGAGCTCTAAATGCAGCTCTGCTGTCACACGTCTGACATGCCCAAAAGCACTGCCTGCCTCAGCCTCACTTCTGCCTTAAAATAATCGCCTCCTGCCGAGGTTAGCCGGGCTCGCTCCGCGCCCCGCGCTCTCAGTCACTGGAACAAAGGCACGGGGCCGCTGGTGTGCCGGGGCTGCTGCTCGCACCGCGGGGACGGAGCCACCTGCGGGGCGAGGCTCTGACCACACCTACAGCCGGCTCTGTCACCCCTTACCGAGGGCAGCAGGCGCCTCCCAGGGCCCAGGAACCCCCAGAGCTTCACCCAGCCCACAGAACTGCCCCGACTCACCGCGGAGAAGCACTCACGGCTTTTTGTCCTGACTGCAGCACTCCAGTGCTCAGAAACTCACTTTACACCCGCCCAGCATCACCCGGGAGTGCCCGGCTCCCTCCTGAGCCGGGTGCTGCTCACCTGCACACAGACACAAACCGCAGGCAGGAGTTTTCCATCTAGGAACTCAAGCACCAGGAGGCTCCTGGAGGCTGATAGAGCAAACAAGTCCAAAACTCTTGTGGTAAAGTGAGCAACAGTGGCTGTGAAACCTGCTCTGCAGCTGAGCACGGGCCTCAGACAGCCGCGACAACAAAGCCCATTATTAGGCACAAAAGCAGTGACACATTTGAGAGATTAAGCATTAATAAGTGCCTTCACTTTAAGGAATATTCATTCTTCACCTCCTGCCTGGAGGAACCCGGGGGGAGGGAGGAGCTGCCAAAATAATCCAGCTACCACTGAAACAGGGGGAAAGGCAGAACTCATGAAAAGTAAGCCCCAAAACCATGAAATAAGGATGCAGCCCAGCAATGCTGCATTGAGACCTCACTTTGGTCCCAAACCCCTCACTTTGGTCCCAGTACCCTCATTTTGGTCCCAGTACTCTCACTTTGGTTCCAGTACTCTCACTTTGGTCCCAAACCCCTCACTTTGGTCCCATCCTCTCCAGTCTGCTCTCCCAGGCAGTGACTCCAAGCCACGCCACAGCTCCAGCAGATTTTACCTGCTTTCCTTTTTGCCCCCAACAGCAACATTTACTCCTCCTGCCTATCCACGCCTGCCAGGCTCTCCATTATTACACCGGGAAGTGCTGCAGGAAATCCGTGTAGTTTTCTGTCCAATTTGGAGAGGCCCATTGTTAAAAGCTCCTTGTACAAATCCCTGCAGGCAGCTCCAGGCAGCACCCTTTGTCATGCTGATGAGGCAGGAGGTAAAACCACGTACAAGCTGCAACTTCAGAGGGCAGAATTTGCTGAGGGTGAAGTCTGCCCTTGAATTCAGTCAGTGGGAGCTGAAAATCAACCACAAAAGGCAATTCTGACTCTGGATTAAATCCCAGCTTTGGGCTCACTGACACCACAAACTACAGAGAGCAGGAGAAGCTCCAGAGCTGCAGCATTACCCGTTTCCTCCCACCTTAAACCGCACAGGTAACTCAAGGGCAGCAATTCTCACCCATGGCAGGCAGGATTGCAGCGCAGGGAGATGAAACACTCCCTGCTGCAGGCAGCAATCAGCGCCTCGTGCCATCAGCACCGGGGCAGGAACACGAGCCGCGGGCCCAGAGCTTACATTCCCAAATCTTGCATTCCCAAATCTTACATTCCCAAATCTTGCATTCCCAGATCTTACATTCCCAAACCTTGCATTTCCAAACCTTACATTCCCAAATCTTGCATTCCCAGATCTTACATTCCCAAACCTTACATTCCCAAACCTTGCATTTCCCAAACCTTACATTCCCAAATCTTGCATTCCCAGATCTTACATTCCCAAACCTTACATTCCCAAATCTTGCATTTCCAAATCTTACATTCCCAAACCTTACATTCCCAAACCTTACATTCCCAAATCTTGCATTCCCAAATCTTACGTTCCCAAATCTTGCATTCCCAAATCTTGCGTTCCCAAATCTTACATTTCCTTTACTTCTGACCATGCCAAAGTCAGGTATAAATGTCATTTTCACACAAAGGCTCCTGACACAGCCCTGAGCGGACACAAGGGATGGAATCCCTCAGATTTTCCCTTCTCCTGGGGCAGCCTCCTCTGGCACCCCTCGAGCTAACAACGAGCACTCCCCGAGCCCTGCAGAGCAGATCAGCCCCTTCTCTGCTGGAGCCACTGAGTCAGGGGTCTCTCTGAATTCTTCACTTCTCATTGCCTATCTTATATTGACAGGAGCTTTACAGCAATCTAAAAGCATAGGAAATATTATGCCAAAAGAGCAGAAATATATCTTTGAGTACTTAAAATTTCTATTAAGAAACAACGGCTTTAATGTCTATTTTATGTGTAAGTGGCTTAATATACTTCAACCCATCCAAATGCTTTAATTCAGTCCTTGCACTCTAATTTCTCTCTGAAAAATTCAGAGAGCCCTGACTCACTGACTCCCCCTGCCCAAGGCTCATCCTGACACCTGGAGGTCCGAGGCAGGACCAGCCTTGTTTGCCCATCACTGTGACAGCCCTGGTGTGCCTGTGGTTTGACTGAGAACCTGCACAGCTGGCCAGATGTGCTCCCTGCACCACGAAACTCAAGTGACTTCTCACTTCTTTTTACAGGAAGGAGCAGAGCTGCCCCTGAGCGCCACATCCTCCGCGCTGAGAGCAGCCAGGATTTAAGTAACCTTTAATCAAAGCAAAGATAAAATGTTTCCTAGGACAGGGAACAATTTTACCGCTCTGAACATCCCCCCCGCTTGCGCAACTTCTACTTGGAAAGCGCAGCAAACGCTCCTTTGCAGGGGCACAGAAAACAATTGGTTTATCTCAAAGCCAATCTCCAGCCCTCCACAAACAGGCTGAGCTGCATGTCCTCAGGAGCCACAGGAGAGGCTTCTTTAGATTTTTTGAGTCATTTACAAACACCTCATGGAATTTCATTCTGCGGCAACTGACTGAGGCACTGATGAAACCCATCTGAAATTACATCTGGCACTTCCAGGCAGACAGCCCGGGGCAGGAGCTGAGGGGAGCCATAAAGTGCAAGGCAGATAAGAAAACCATTCCAAGTGTCACACGTGCTGTTCAAACCCCTCCATAGAGCGGTTTCATCACCTCCCCTCAGTGCTGAAGAGATAACAGAGCCCTTCCTGCCCCTCAGGGCTGCCCCTCATCCCTCAACACCCCAGACCAGCCTCTGTGCCCTGCAGCATCACCACAGAGCTGAGCCCCAGCTCACTGGAAAATCCTGAGCTGAGAGGGACCTCAACGATCAGCCACCCCACAACCCCACCCTGGGCCTGAGAGCATCGTCCAAACCCACTTCAGCTCCCGGGGACTAATCCCTCTGCCTTCCAGGGCAGCAGGGCACAGTCCCACTGCTCTGAGGGAAGGCAGGGAGGCCAGCACAGGCAGTGACCCCAGATCTGCTCCAGGAGGAGAGGTCAGGGCAGGTAGAGTGGACAGGCTGCAAAGATGGAAATAATTAGCCCGACTGCAGCAATAATCCCTTTAGCTTAACAGAAGGTATCCCCTGGTGCTCCCTTTCCTTGGATATTTAAAGCAGAGACACAAAACAGGAGCCACGCTGTGTGCTATGACCACCTTTACTAATTGGTCTGCTAGGAAAGAAAAGGGAAAAACCAGTGGATTGATTTCTGAGGAGCGAAAAGCTCATTAGACTTGCAAAGAAAACCCACTCAAGTCTCAAGGCACAGATACTCCTCCTGCAGACTCCAGTGTAAACCACACATGCTTTCCACAGGCACTTAAAAAAAAAGAAAAAACTCCAGCCTACAACCAGCAGATTTCAGTGTAAAACAAAGCTCCAGCTCACAGATGGAGGAGGGAGATCCATCCTGCTGCAAGAGAGACTCAGATTCACACAGTCACTCCCAGCAGAGCTGTGCCCACCTTAAAAACCTCACAAGGGATTACCTACAGGGCCACAATTCTGCTGCATCCAGCACATCCTAGGGTGGCCTGCAAAGACCCCTGGGGACTGGGGGCTGTTCATGCCAAAAATGCAGGTGGGAACAGCCCTGCAGGGAGCAGGAGCAGGGACCCAGCCTGGGGGCTGCCCCCCAGCAGGGCTGAGCCAGCCTGGAGGTTTCACCAAACTCACCCGAATCCTCTTCCCAGGGCCGCTGCCAGGTGAGTGGAGCATCTCAGAGCTGCTCTGCAAGATCAGCAGCCCAAGTGGCTTCTGCAATTGCTTCCTTTTCCACAGGCAGGCGGAGCCCCGGGCATCCTGCACCCCCCAAGTTACTGATGAGCACCCCCAGCTCCAAGGATGTGCCCCTGGGCTGAGCCCCAGGCAGCACCCAGCCAGCTCTGGAACCTGAACAGCACCAGCAAGCAGAGCCCTGAGGTAGAAACAGATTATACTGCACTGGCAGAAAAACCTAGAAAGGCAGCCCAGCTCTGCTGCCACTGCTGCAGTAGGGAGAGGCCCTCAGGGAGCTGCTGCTGCTCTGAGCTGGGGCTGGGGACAGCCAGGATGCTGAGCTGGGCTGGGAACAGCCAGGGTGCTGAGCTGGGCTGGGAACAGCCAGGGTGCTGAGATGGGGCTGGGGACAGCCAGGGTGCTGAGATGGGGCTGGGGACAGCCAGGGTGCTGAGCTGGGCTGGGAACAGCCAGGGTGCTGAGCTGGGAACAGCCAGGGTGCTGAGCTGGGGCTGGGGACAGCCAGGGTGCTGAGCTGGGAACAGCCAGGGTGCTGAGCTGGGCTGGGGACAGCCAGGGTGCTGAGCTGGGCTGGGAACAGCCAGGGTGCTGAGCTGGGGATGGGGACAGCCAGGGTGCTGAGCTGGGGAACAGCCAGGGTGCTGAGCTGGGCTGGGGACAGCCAGGGTGCTGAGCTGGGAACAGCCAGGGTGCTGAGCTGGGGCTGGGGACAGCCAGGGTGCTGAGCTGGGGAACAGCCAGGGTGCTGAGCTGGGGCTGGGGACAGCCAGGGTGCTGAGCTGGGAACAGCCAGGGTGCTGAGCTGGGCCTGGGGACAGCCAGGGTGCTGAGCTGGGAACAGCCAGGGTGCTGGCTATGAGCTGGGAACAGCCAGGGTGCTGAGCTGGGGCTGGGGACAGCCAGGGTGCTGAGCTGGGAACAGCCAGGGTGCTGAGCTGGGGAACAGCCAGACTGCAGGGTGCTGGGCTGGGGCTGGGGAACAGCCAGGGTGCTGAGCTGGGGCTGGGGACAGCCAGGGTGCTGAGCTGGGGACAGCCAGGGTGCTGAGCTGGGCTGGGGACAGCCAGGGTGCTGAGCTGGGAACAGCCAGGGTGCTGGGCTGGGCTGGGGACAGCCAGGGTGCTGAGCTGGGAACAGCCAGGGTGCTGAGCTGGGGCTGGGGACAGCCAGGGTGCTGAGCTGGGAACAGCCAGGGTGCTGGGCTGGGGCTGGGGACAGCCAAGGTGCTGAGCTGGGAACAGCCAGGGTGCTGAGCTGGGGCTGGGAACAGCCAGGGTGCTGAGCTGGGGCTGGGGACAGCCAGGGTGCTGAGCTGGGGACAGCCAGGGTGCTGAGCTGGGCTGGGGACAGCCAGGGTGCTGAGCTGGGAACAGCCAGGGTGCTGAGCTGGGCTGGGGACAGCCAGGGTGCTGAGCTGGGGCTGGGAACAGCCAGGGTGCTCAGCTGGGAACAGCCAGGGTGCTGAGCTGGGAACAGCCAGGGTGCTGAGCTGGGCTGGGAACAGCCAGGGTGCTGAGCTGGGAACAGCCAGGGTGCTGAGCTGGGGCTGGGGACAGCCAGGGTGCTGAGCTGGGGCTGGGGACAGCCAGGGTGCTGAGCTGGGGGCTGGGGACAGCCAGGGTGCTGAGCTGGGGCTGGGGACAGCCAGGGTGCTGAGCTGGGGACAGCCAGGGTGCTGAGCTGGGCTGGGGACAGCCAGGGTGCTGAGCTGAGGCTCCCCTGCACCCAGCTCCAGGACAGGTACACAGGGGAAATGCTCACCTGGGGTTTGGCAGCCCCAGCCACCCTAACACAGCCAGAGAGGCCCTTTCTGCTTCAGGAAAGGCTCTCAGTGCTTTTCCACAGACCCGTGGGTTTGCAGAGCTCAGGAGGAGCCAGAAAGCACCAGCCATGGCCATTTGGCTCAGGGTTGGCTGCTCTACCTGTGTGCAGAACCACAACCCCCCTAAATTCCTTTCAAACCTGCTGCCCCCAGCACAGCACCCTCCCAGCATCACCTGTCACAAGTCCAAGGCACTGCACCACAAGCTCCCAGCTCTGAGCCCAGCCCACACCTCAGCACAGCCTAGGAGCCAACCAGCCAACCTACAACCCAACTGACCTCACCAGCCAGCAAGCTGAGCAAACTGGAAAGTGCTGGGAGCCAGGTGGAAACCAGTGCTCTGCTTCTTCCCTTGGCTCATTCATCAAGTGTCAGAGCATTCCTACAGCTAAATTAGCAGCACTGCCCCGAAGGACACCAACACCATGGCCAAGCCTCATCAGCACACTGGGCTGACAAAATAAGATTATTCTGCTCAAGACAAACTCAAATCCACGGCTTTCTTCCAGCTTTTGAATAATCTTGCTGTTGGGAAGAAAGGGACCGGCCACCCTGAGCATTTCCCCTCAGACAGTGCCTCATGATCCCATTTTCCACACTCTGCCAACCAAGAGGGATTTGTCAGGAGGCCTGGGGTGGGCACAGCCAGCACCCACCGTGGCCAGTGCAGCTGGATGGCCACTCCAGCTCCAGCTGTGCTGCAGATGTGTCAGGACAATTTGTCCCTCCCGTGCTGGTGAAGGCAGGCTCTCAGGAGCTCCAGCACCAGCTCAACAACATTCCCAGGTGGCTTCTCCAGCAGCCCCACAGTGCTGCAAAGCCCAGCTTCCACGTGGGGAATGAAAGGCCAGCAGGGAGTTTGCTCCATCCCTGCTGCTGCACCCTCAGCACCGCTCAGCAGAGCCCAGCAAGGTCAGACCCAAACACTTCCACACCCCACGCCTGCCAGAGCACTGGGAAAAAACCCTGTGCTGCTACACAGATCAAGGAGCTCTCCACGAGGAGCACAGCCCTCCAAAATGCAGCAGAGGAACACAAAAGGCAGAAGATAAAACACCCACCTCGTCAGCATCCCTGACTGGCTACACCCAGCTCTTCCTCCAGGAGAAAGGGCAGCTCCAGTGCCACATTTCCCTCATTTTTATCCCATGAGCACTGGCCAGGGGAGCAGAATTTCCCGTGGCTTTTGGGAAGGAGATGACAAAGCTGCAGCAATCCCCTTTTCATATATAAAATACATGAAATGAATATGTTTGGTCCTCGAGAAGCTGCAGCTCTTGAAGCAGAGGGTGGGACAGTTTGAATGGAATGCCTTGGGAAGGCACAGGCTGGAAGCAGAGGGCAGCAAGGGGATATAGAGAGGGAAGGGTGAGCATGAGCAAACTGGAAGCCTGACCTGTAAATACTTAACACAGACAGAGGGAGACACACAAAACCTGCACTCACCACAGGCAGGGACTGGAGCCATCCCCTCCTCACGAGCTCCCACCGCTCTATCCCCAGTTAATCCCTGCTGTGCAGGATAAACATCCCCATCTGATCTGTGACACCATCTGTGGGATGGGCACTGTGCTCCCCAGGTCTCAGAAACTGAACCCCACCTGCACCTTATTCAGAGGATGAGAAAATGCAATATTTTGATAAGGTGTGAACCACCTGCCAGTGGATCCCCATCCCTGGAAGGGTTTGAGGCCGGGCTGGAGGAATCTGGTCTAATGGAAGATGTCCCTGCCCACAGCAGGGGGGTGGAACGAGATGGTCTGCAAGGCTCCTTTCAACCCAAACCATGCCATGATTCATGTTCAAATCCTCTACAAACTACAGGTAAATCAGCCAACACTTTGGTTTTCTCTGTAAGTTGCTCATCTTGAGGTGAAAACCAAGCATTTTGTGTCAAGAGAGAACAAAGCATAACTGGGTTAGACAATTTCTTACTCCTAGAGAGAATGAGGTTTTAATTTTTCCTCTCAAGAGCAGCCTGCAAACACCCAAGACCTATTTTGATTGACCACCCTGAGAAAAACAATGCCAAGAAAACTGAACCCCACAAGGAAAGCCATTGAACACCCCAAATCTGAGGCAGTGGCAGCACAGCCAAAACCCCTTGAGCGGGTGGAAGAGGGCAGCCATCGCTGGACAGGGCAAATTAACAATGCTCATAGCAAATTCTGCTCCACTGATTGAGACACGCGCCCAACATCTGCCCACATCCACGCCGGGGCAGCTCGGGAATACTCTGCACACAAATGGTGACAGCTTAGCTCATCTCAGCTGCTCCCTGCAGCACGTTTCCAGGCAAGAGC
Organism: Luscinia megarhynchos; assembly: GCA_034336665.1. Lineage (NCBI taxonomy): Eukaryota > Metazoa > Chordata > Aves > Passeriformes > Muscicapidae > Luscinia > Luscinia megarhynchos. The sequence goes on along the minus strand of CM067589.1, from coordinate 1,785,742 downwards.
AGCCTCTCTGCAAATGGAGCTGCACCTCGCCTGCTGCTACCACAGCAAATGGAAGGAGAAGCTCCCCTTAAAGCGATGGCAGCTGCCCTCGGCGAGCAGCAGCAGGACTGCCCTCCTAGGTGCTCAAAAGCACCAGGAAAAATCTCCTTCCCAAGCCAGCCCTGCCTCGTGCTCGTGTAGCAGACAGGGATGCAGGCAGCAATCTCCATCCCTCACCCAAAATGAGCTGTTCTGCTCCTTGCAGGTTGAATTGCTCCGAGGCAGGAGGGCAGATGTGTGCTCCTGGAAACACCTGGCGAGGAAGCTCCCCTTTTCCTAGCTAGGTTAGAATTAAAAGAAAGAAATACCCAACAACCACAGGTAAAAAAGGTGAAACCCAGAAAGGGGGGCAGCCCACGCCCCGCCTGGTGGGATTTTGGGACAAGAAAGAGACAGAACGGGAAGAGGCAGATGGAAGGGACAAGGGGCGATCCCAGCACGGCACTGGGATGCTCGGGATGTGCACGGCACATCCAGGGACCACCGGTGACACCAAGCAGCACCACCCCGGCCCCAAACCCACGGGGATGGGCACCAGCATCCCCATCCCGGCTGGAAAACACCCGCGATTCAACAGGACGGGCCCCACCTCGCTCACCTTAAACACCAAACCCCTCGACATGGGCACCGGGGGGTGCAACAAAGCCGGGCAACGCCGGGGTGCCGTGACCTCAATAACGCTTCCCCCACGCAAAATTTAGGGCTGGGCGTGGACAGCTCCTTTTTTCCCCATTTTTTTAATTCGAAACGCTTTTTCGTTCCGGCTGCCCATTATTGATTAAGGAATCGTTTTCCACCAGCCGCTCGAGGCGGCTGCAGAACATGGCCCCGCGCTGCCGCCCCTCCTGCCGCAGCCCCGGCCCCACCTGCCGGGAGGAACCGGGGCCGAGCGCGGCGCAGAGCGGGGAGCGAGCCCCAAAATCCGCCCTTCTCCATCCCTGCCTCCTGCATCCGCGCATCCCCGCATCCCCGCCCGCCGCACCTGCCCCGAGCCCGCGCTGCCGCAGGGGCCGCGCCTGGCGCTGCCGCAGCCCCGGGGCGCCGGCACCGGGACACGCCCCTCCCTGCGCTCGCTTTTGGGATGAAACGGGCGCATTTTGCCATTTCTCGGCCCTTGATTTTTTTTAAATTCTTTTTTTCCTTCCCCCCATCTCCGCGCGGGACGCGGCGGAGGGAGAGCGCGCCCGGGCGTTCGCCGCTGCCCCCATCCCATCCCGTGCCGTGCCGTGCCGTGCCGTACCTGCCGCTGCGGGGGTGTCCGCACCGGAGCCGGCTGCTGACAGCGGTGGCGGTGACGGTGACAGCGGCGGTGGCGGCGGCGCGGGCGGGGCGGGGGCGCGCGCGGGCTCCGGAACCTTCGCCGCGCCGGCGGGCGGGAGCGCGCGCGCGCGTGCGCGGAGCGCCGCCGAGCCCCCCTCCAATTCCCCCCTCCTCCCTCCCCGCGCGCGCCCCCGCCTCTCCCGGGGAGCGCCCGCCCCGCCCCGCGCGCGCCCCCGCGCGCCCCCCGCCGCCGCCGCCGCCCCATTGTCTGCGGGGAGGCGGGGGCGCGCGCGCCGGCCCGGCCGGCAGGGGGCGCTGCCGCGATGCCCTCGGCCCCTCACGGCCCATGGCGGCCCTCTCGGCCCCTCACGGCCCTTCACGGCCCCTCACAGCCCCCTCACGGCCCCCTCACAGCCCATGGCGGCCCCCTGGCAGCCCCTCTCGGCCCCCTCACGGCCCCTCACGGCCCATGGCGAGCCCCTCACGGCCCATGGCAGCCCCTCACACAGCCCCCTCACAGCCCTGCCCATGGCGACCCCCTCACGGCCCATGGCGGTCCATGGCAGCCCCTCACGGCCCCTCACGGCCCATGGCAGCCCCTCTCGGCCCCTCACGGCCCATGGCGGCCCTCTCGGCCCCTCACAGCCCCTCACGGCCCATGGCGGCCCTCCACGGCCCCTCACGGCCCCTCACAGCCCATGGCGGCCCCTGGCAGCCCCTCTCGGCCCCTCACAGCCCCTCACGGCCCATGGCGGCCCCTCACGGCCCATGGCAGGCCCCTCACGGCCCCTCACAGCCCATGGCGACCCCTCACGGCCCCTCACAGCCCCTCACGGCCCCTCACAGCCCCTCACAGCCCATGGCGACCCCTCACGGCCCCTCACAGCCCCTCACAGCCCCTCACGGCCCATGGCCGTCCATGGCAGCCCCTCACGGCCCCTCACAGCCCATGGCAGCCCCTCACAGCCCCTCACAGCCCGTCACGGCCCCTCACGGCCCCTCACGGTCCATGGTGACCCTCAGCGGCGGCTGGCGCAGCCTCGGCGGGTCCAAGCCATTCCACAGCGATCCCGCAGAGATCCCGCAGTGATCCCACAGGATCCCGCAGCGATCCCAGCCCGCCCCTGCACCCGCCGCAGCTCCGCGGGCTGCGGGGCAGCCCTCGCCAGCAATGCCGCCCGTTTCCATCCCGGTCTCTGCCCCGCATCCCGCTGCAGTGTCCGTGGGGACGGCGGGAGCGCGGCCTGTGTGGGGACGGCAGCCCCTCAGCAGCCCCTCAGCAGCCCCTCAGCAGCAGGTTTCATTTCCTCCTCATTTCATTCCTGGTAAGCTCCGGGCTGACAAAGCCTCTTACACAGGGTGGCAGCTCCTCAGCATCTCCCTACAGTGAGAGGAACAGGCCACAGAGTGGAGGGACAGGGCTGGCGGCTCTCGTTGGCTTTTGGTGCAGCAGACACCCGTGAGAAGGAGCAACAGGTGACAGGAGAACGGCCCTGGGCTGCTGGGCAGCGCCCTCACCTCCCCTGAAACACTGGAAAGCAAAGGGAGAGGCTGAAAAACCAGATCCTGATCCCAAAAGATCCCTCTCGTTCCTGCCTGCTTCATCTGGAGCAGCAGTGAGCTGCTTTGCTCGGCCTGGGAGTGTTGTGGGCACAGAGGAGATCCCTCCATGGAATTACTACCTTGTCTTAACAGGGTTACTCTCCCTAATAATTGGATTTAGTAGAGAAACTGCAGGAGGGCAGGATCCAGTTTTCAGGTTTTCCTGAGAAACGCTGAGGTGCAAATCAAGGACCCACATCCAGTCTAAGAACAGGCTTTTTGTGAGAGAAACAGATGAGGAGCCTGCCCCCACCAGGTTCTTCTTAAAGCCTTTTTTACCTGTAGCTGCTGGGCATCTTAATTTTAAGTCTAACTTAGATGGGAAAAGGGAAGTTTCCTCATCAGGTCTTTCCAGGAATGCACATATGCAGCACCACTCTGCTTTCTGGGAACAGTCCATCCTGGTTTGGAATAAAGGTTTATGGAGTGTCAAAGCTATTCTCTTACTACAGTATCAATAACTGCACACTTACAGATTAGAGTTGTACCAAAAAGAAATCGATTTATGAAAATTTAATGTCCTGAGATGGTTTGTTTGTTTGTTTGTGTGTTTGTTTCTTTGTTTGTTTTCAGGTCAATGGTAATAGGCGAGCCATCTAAAACCAGAGGAATGGTTCTTTTCTGCCCATTTTTAAACTGCCTAAAAAGTATCCACTATAATTTAGCTGGAGAATTTTCCTAGATTAGACACATTTCCTCTTGAAAATCTATCACAGTTTTGAGACAACAGAAAAGAAGAATTACAGTGCAAGCAGCTCGAGCCCAATCTGGGCCAGCAGCTCTTCCAACAGGCAATGTGGGATGCACTGGGAGCACCAGGCTGGCTGGGAATCAGCTCAGCATCCTCCAACAGCATTATTTCTTCATCTAAAGGCTGTGAAACCGAAAGAGACTCTGGGCCTCATTTCTTGAAGTGCTCAGCATGACAACACCTGTCCCTCTCAAGTTACCTCAAGGCCCACTGATATCTGCCTGATTTCTCAGCAACAAGTCCTGTCTGGATCCAAGGGATCCTGGGCTGGGCACTGAGGCGTCACTAGAGCCCGTGCCAGCGAACGCTCAGGCACAGCCACATCCAGGCCATTTAGAAGATCTGTTGGCAAGGGTTAGTCAAGAGTGAAACGCATCAATTGCTGCAGCAACACCGAGATGTTTCCAGAACTGCTGGAGCAGCCCAAGTCCCCGAGTGCAGCCCCAGATGGGAAGAGTGATCAGCAGATCCTGCCCCAGCTGAGAGAACTGCAGAGAAGCTCTCTAAGGGCACATTTCTTACCTGTGTGTGCAGCAGGCTGACAGCTGATGTGGAGTTTAATTACTGCACTGAGCTCTTCTGGCTCCTCTTCATGTTCACAGGGGCTTTTGTTTATTGCAAAAGAGATCTGGGAATTTTTCCTACCATTCTCAGGCCAGGCTCCTCTTTCCTCCCCAGTCCTGGCCCATACTGCTGCTAGGTGTATTTAACACAAAATTATAAAGGAAGTCTTTAGGGAGGAAAACTTGGGGTCTTCATCTTCCATACCTGTGTCTTCATCCCTAAGACCAGGCTTATTTTTGTTTCAGGGGAGGTTTGTCACCTGTTTCATAACTATCAAGGTTTTCCCTGGTAGGTGCTGCTCCCCAGGTCTCACCTGCAGTAGGCATTGACCTGCAGAGCTGCAGCTGCATTAGGAATTCTGGGTTATACTGGGTTGTATTCTGGGTTATACAAGTCTGATGTCCCCAGGGCCTCCTCTGGCCACAAGCTGCTTCATTTCAGTCACTTAATTCAGCTTAAGCCTGGCTTTTGCAAAACCATAATGATCCCATCTGAAATAAATACTCAAATTCTGCACTGGCTTAATTCCATTAAAGCACTACCCAGACCCTTTTGCAACCTGGCCATTAAAGTTCACCTAAATAAAGGAAATGGGCTAATTGCTTCCAAAATGTGACTTTGAAAGTGCCAAGACAGGATTGATTTTTCCAGAGCAACTGCAGGTGCTGAGAGCCCGCGGTGCGACCCTTGCTCGGCGAGGAGCCCCGGGCAGGCACAGAGCAGGGATCCCAGTGGGGTTCCCAGTGAGGGTTCCCAGCAGGGTTCATAGTGAGGTTCCCAGTGGGGTTCCCAGTGAGGTTCCCAGCGGGGTTCCCAGTGAGGTTCCCAGTGGGGTTCCCAGCAAGGGGTTCATAGTGAGGTTCCCAGTGAGGGTTCCCAGTGAGGTTCCCAGCAGGGTTCCCAGTGGGGTTCTGTGAGGGATCCCAGTGAGGTTCCCAGTGAGGTTCCCAGTGAGGGTTCCCAGCAGGGTTCCCAGTGAGGGTTCCCAGTGAGGGTTCCCAGTGAGGGTTCCCAGCAGGGGTTCCCAGTGAGGTTCCCAGTGAGGTTCCCAATGAGGTTCCCAGCAGGGTTCATAGTGAGGTTCCCAGTGGGGTTCCCAGTGAGGTTCCCAGTGAGGTTCCCAGTGAGGTTCCCAGCAGGGTTCCCAGTGGGGTTCCCAGCGGGGTTCCCAGTGAGGTTCCCAATGAGGTTCCCAGCAGGGTTCATAGTGAGGTTCCCAGTGAGGTTCCCAGTGAGGTTCCCAGCGGGGTTCCCAGTGAGGTTCCCAGTGAGGTTCCCAGCAGGGTTCCCAGTGAGGTTCCCAGTGAGGTTCCCAGTGAGGTTCCCAGTGAGGGTTCCCAGTGAGGTTCCCAGTGAGGTTCCCAGTGAGGTTCCCAGTGAGGTTCCCAGCAGGGTTCATAGTGAGGTTCCCAGTGAGGTTCCCAGTGAGGGTTCCCAGCAGGGTTCCCAGTGAGGTTCCCAGTGAGATTCCCAGCAGGGTTCCCAGTGAGGTTCCCAGTGAGGTTCCCAGTGAGGTTCCCCAGTGAGGGTTCCCAGTGAGGGTTCCCAGTGAGGGTTCCCAGTGAGGGTTCCCAGCAGGGTTCCCAGTGAGGGTTCCCAGTGAGGAGGGTTCCCAGTGAGGTTCCCAGTGAGGTTCCCAGCAGGGTTCATAGTGAGGTTCCCAGTGAGGTTCCCAGTGAGGGTTCCCAGTGGGGTTCCCAGTGAGGTTCCCAGTGAGGTTCCCAGTGAGGTTCCCAGCAGGGTTCCCAGCAGGGTTCCCAGTGAGGTTCCCAGTGAGGTTCCCAGTGAGGTTCCCAGTGGGGTTCCCAGTGAGGTTCCCAGTGAGGGTTCCCAGTGAGGTTCCCAGCAGGGTTCCCAGCAGGGGTTCCCAGTGGGGTTCCCAGTGAGGTTCCCAGCAGGGTTCCCAGTGAGGTTCCCAGTGAGGTTCCCAGTGAGGTTCCCAGTGAGGCTCCCCAGTGAGGTTCCCAGTGAGGGTTCCCAGCAGGGTTCCCAGCAGGGTTCCCAGTGAGGTTCCCAATGAGGTTCCCAGCAGGGTTCCCAGTGAGGTTCCCAGTGAGGTTCCCAGTGAGGCTCCCAGTGAGGTTCCCAGTGAGGCTCCCAGTGAGGTTCCCAGTGAGGTTCCCAGCAGGGTTCCCAGTGAGGTTCCCAGTGAGGCTCCCAGCAGGGTTCCCAGCAGGGCTCCCAGCAGGGCTCCCAGCGAGGCTCCGGCCGTGCCCCGGCCCAGGACAGCAGCTGGGTTTCGTAAGCGCCGGGAGCCGGCAGCGGGCGGTTACACAAGCGCTCTGCAGCCGTGTCACGGCAGGACAGAGCCCAGCAGCGCTCACGCAAACCGGCCCTGCGGCTCAGGGCGGGATTAGAGCTCAGCTGGCTCCTTCCCACCGCCCAGACACGTATTTCAACTTGTTTCTCTCGCACTGCAGTAACTGAAGTGTTGGTTTTCACGGTAATCAGAGCACGGTGCGCCCTCAGCACCCGCCAAGGCCAGCGGGACTGCGAGGATGGGAACTGGGACAGGAGCGTTCCCGGCTTTGGACAGCGCCGGCGGCAGCGGGCCGTGACTCAGCACACAGAGCCAGCCAGGTCCTCAGCAGGGCTGAGCTTGGGATAAACAAACTCACCCTTTCACCCTGACCTCGTTAGCAAACGGACAGACCCAAAAAATCGAGGCCAAGGCACTTAAACCATCTTTCACTGGTCCCTCTTGACCCCATCCCATCGAAAAAGCATTATTGCTGTCTCTCTTCAGCTGTGTGCAAGCCACACAGAGCCTAACACCTAAACCAGAAGATACAAGACACAATACCCCTAAGGACAGATATATTTTTAATTAATCATTATTCCATTTCTAAATTACCAGATGCAAGAGGCTTTCAGATCGTTTAAAGCCCTTGTCTCTAAGAGGCAGAGCTGACTCATCAGGGAGGCGCAGGATGTGTTCACTTAGGGACCTTGTGGGAATTATCGGGCTCCTGGGCTCACATCACTTAAAGCCAAGATTCCCTCGGACCTGGTGTCACGGAAGGGCAGTTCCTGGCAGTAGCTTCCTCCTTCACTGACTATTCTCAGAGATGCCAGCAGCCAGGAGGGACTTTATTCCTGGAGGAGAGCAGCCCCCAGAGCTCTGCCAGCTCTGCAAAGGGACAGGGAACATCTCTGGGGGTGAAACGGGCTCCATTCCAAGCACCCCGGGACTGCAGACGGAGCGCTGAACTCCTGTTCAACGGGCAGAGGCGGCTCTGGCACCTGCACATCACCTGTCCTGGAGCACTCCGTCCTTCCCACGGGGTGGCACTCACAGGGGAGCAAAGAGGGCTGTGGGATCAGCACAGGATTTATCCACGAGTTTGTCAGGGCAAGAGTTCAGCCTGCTCTGAGGGAGGGATTGCATCATGCAGCGCCACGGCAGGTCCATCCCATCCCTGTATCCCATCCCATCCCTGTATCCCATCCCTGTATCCCATCCCTGTATCCCATCCCTGTATCCCAGCCCTGTATCCCAGCCCTGTATCCCATCCCATCCCTGTATCCCATCCCTGTATCCCAGCCCAGTCCTGCACCCCAGTTCTGCTCCCCGTGGGGCAGTCGGGGCCGGGTCAGAGCCCGCGGTGCGGGGCCCGTGCGGGTTCCGGAGGGGCTTCGGGAGCCATCTGCTGTCATCAGCCCAGATTACAGCCAGGGGCTGACGGGCACCAGAAGGGCTCTGCTCCCTCCCACGGGCACACGCACGAGCTTGAACCACCTTCCCAGAAGCACTGAGCTTGGAAAAGACCTCCGAGATCATCGAGTCCTGCCTGTGCCCAGTCCCCATCTTGCCAACCAGCCCAGAGCACTGAGTGCCGTATCGAGTCATTCCTTAGGCAGCTCCTGGGATGGGGACTGCAAACCTCCCTGGGCAGCCCCTTCCAATGTCTAATCACCCTTCCAGTGAAGAAACTCCTCCTGAGAAAATCTCCAAATTTAACGACGAGCAGAAATAAGAGCCCCTCAGGGAGATCACCACCTCACCCAGGAGGGTTCTCCATAGGAAACACAGCGCTTGCAAAGGAAGGACTCAGCGTGAGGGTCTGCCCTGAGCAGAGATGGGATTCCAGCCCCCCGACCCACCAGGTCTGGCATTAATCCCAGCCCTCAGGTGGAAGTGGCAGGGCGCCCGCCCCTGCTCGGAGGAGCTGCAGGGAGCGCGGCAGAGCAGGGGAGGTGCTGGGTGATCACAGCGCTGGGAACTGAGAGCCTTTGTTCCTCTGCAGGCAGCAGAGTGGCACTGGGCCTGGCACGGCACCGTGCCCGTGTCCCAGCGCCCGCTGACCCTGGCACGACAAGTGTGCGTGCCACAGCCGAGTGTGCAACCCCGCTGGGCTCAGGGCGGTGAGGGGGGGGGGCAGGGCTTCAGCAGGGTGAGTGTGCAAGGCACAGCCTCTGCCAGCACGGAGGGTGAGTGTGCAAGGCACAGCCCTCTGCCACACGGAGGGTGAGTGTGCAAGGCACAGCCTCTGCCAGCACAGGAGGGTGAGTGTGCAAGGCACAGCCCTCTGCCAGCACACGGAGGGTGAGTGTGCAAGGCACAGCCTCTGCCAGCACAGAGGGTGAGTGTGCAAGGCACAGCCTCTGCCACATGGAGGGTGATGTGTCTGTGTCCCAGGTGTTTCTGTATCCCAGGTGTGTATTCCATCTGTTTCTGCGTCCCAGGTGTTTCTGTACTGGCTGTATATATTCCAGGTGTTTATGTGTTCTAGGTGTTTCTATACCGTCTGTTTGTGTACAATGTGTCTGTATCCCAGCTGTTTCTGTATCCCAGGTCTGTCTGTACCCAAGTGTTTCTGTATCTCAGCTGTTTCTGTATCTCAGATGTTTCTATGTCCCAGGTGTTTCTGTATCCCAGCTGTTTCTGTACCCCAGGTGAGTATCCAGCTGTTTCTCTATCCCAGCTGTTTCTGTATCCCAGGTGAGTATTCCAGCTCTTTCTCTATTCCAGCTGTTTCTGTATCCCAGCTGTTTCTGTACCCCAGGTGAGTATCCCAGCTGTTTCTCTATCCCAGGTGTTTCTCTATCCCAGCTGTTTCTGTATCCCAGGTGAGTATTCCAGCTGTTTCTGTATCCCAGCTGTTTCTGTACCCCAGGTGAGTATCCCAGCTGTTTCTCTATCCCAGCTGTTTCTCTATCCCAGCTGTTTCTCTATCCCAGCTGTTTCTGTACCCCAGGTGAGTATCCCAGCTGTTTCTCTATCCCAGCTGTTTCTCTATCCCAGCTGTTTCTGTACCCCAGGTGAGTATCCCAGCTGTTTCTCTATCCCAGCTGTTTCTCTATCCCAGCTGTTTCTGTACCCCAGGTGAGTATCCCAGCTGTTTCTCTATCCCAGCCGTTTCTCTATCCCAGCTGTTTCTGTACCCCAGGTGAGTATCCCAGCTGTTTCTCTATCCCAGCTGTTTCTCTATCCCAGCTGTTTCTGTCCCCGCTCCCGCGCTCAGGGCACCCCGGGGCCGGCAGGGGGCGCAGGGGCGCAGGGGCGCAGCGCGCATGCGCGGGCGGGCCGGGCGGAAGTGCGGCGGAGGGCGCGGGGCGCCCATGGGGCTCCTTAAAGGCGCCGCCGCCGCCGCTGCGCCCGCCGGTCCCGGAGGGACGCGCCGAGCCTGGCTGGAATGAGCAGGTGGGGGGAACCCCCGGCACCCCCCGGCACCGCCCGGCACCCCCCGACACCCCGTCCCCGCGACATCCCCCTCGTGCTGCGGCACGCGGGGCCGCTGCCTCAGTTTCCCCCGGTGTCGGGGGTCGTGCGGCTGCGGACGGTGTGGGGATGGCCGCGGGGACCCCCGAGCCCCCCTCCCGAGATTGCCGGGGCTGCAGATCCGGAGAGAGGGACGTGTGGGGCCGGGGAGGGGGCACAGCGCTGGGCGGGGGCTCCGAGCTGCGGTGGGGTGCGCGAGCCCGTCGGGGGCTGCGGGGCCGGGGTGGGGGCATGCCCCGCCGGGGGTCCCTGCGCAGAGGGGCTCGGCAGCCCTTCCCTGCTCCCGGGGCTGCGATCCCGGCGCTGGGCGAGCAGCCGGGGTCAGACATGCCGGGGGTGTGCGGCAGCGATTCCCTGCGGCTCGGGGCTGCGGTCCCGGGCCCCGCAGAGCCCTGGGAACGTTCACATCCATCGCCCCAGCCCCGCGTGTCCCGATCTCACCGTGCCAGGCCCGCCCCGGGCTCGGGGCTCGTGTTCACCGGCACGGGCGAAGGAAGGGGGCAGCTCCCGGCTGAAGGGAGCTCGGCTGCCAGCAGCAGCCCTGCGGGTCCCAGCGCCGGGGCTGTGCTGGGCATGGCACGTTCAAGGAGTGACTTTATCAGGTGTGGCAGAGCTGGGAGCCAGAGATTTCCCCCGGCTTGCGTCAGGCCGAGCTCCAGGGCTGGGTCACACAGCGCCCTGCCCCTGGCGGGCTCTGCGGGGCCCGTGGGGCCCGTGGGGCCCGAGCCACGCTGGCCTCCAGCGCCGGGCGCTGTGGGGCTGTGCCCAAAGGCACCCGGGCCCTGGGCAGTGGAGGTTCGGGGTCAGGACAGGCCCAGCTCCTGGCACGTGCAGGGCTGGGATGGATCCAGCTCCCTGAGGGGCTGGCACGTGTGCCAGGACAGACCCAGCTCTGCCAGAGGGGCTGGCACATGTGGCTTCAGGACAGACCCAGCTCTGCCAGAGGGGCTGGCACATGTGGCTTCAGGACAGACCCAGCTCTGCCAGAGGGGCTGGCACATGTGGCTTCAGGACAGACCCAGCTCTGCCAGAGGGGCTGGCACATGTGCCAGGACAGACCCAGCTCTGCCAGAGGGGCTGGCACATGTGCCAGGACAGACCCAGCTCCCAGTGGGGCTGGCACGTGTGGGTTTCAGGACAGGCCTGTCCCGACTTGCAGCCTTGGTCACCCGACAACTCCAGAGCCCGTAAAGGAGAGATTTATGACTTTTCTGACCTTGCAGATTGCTGAGTCAGATGGTGATGGTTTTTTGCTGCATTCCCAGGCTTTAAAGAACCTGTGGGTTCCCAAAGCTGGAAGCTCTCCTGCTATGGCCCTGTCCCAGCATGATAATCATCCTGCAGCGAGAGGCAGCAGCTGGTGCTGAGTGTGCTGGGGTCTCTTCTCCACGTCCCTCCCCTGGGAAGGCTGTGATATCCCCTGCACCAGCCCTGCAGCCTGCAGCCCTGCCAAGCCCCAGCAGCGTCACTCAGAAGTTTGGAGATGCCTAAACGCTTTTTGGGGTGCTTGTTGCAAGCTCACGAGGGGATCTCCCCCTCCCTGCTGTCCTGCCGTGGCTGTGCTGCCATCCAGCCAGCTCGGGGGGGTGTCACGGCACGGCTGCTCTGTTCGACTTTGTTCCTTCCTGTCCTTAATTTTCCCAGTGCAGGGAGGGGACAGTCCTCCTTCCCCAAGGACATGGAAGGCTGGACCGTCTCCACCTCTCCAGGCAGGCTGGGCCTGCTGCCAGAGTGAGGCCAGGGGGTGTTATCAGGGCAGGGCCGGCCCTGGGAGCCGGTCCCTGTCGCCCCCAGGGCGCGCTGATTGTGGGGGCCGTGTGCTGCGGCGATAGCACAGCGGGCGTGGGGCGCCTGTCCTCAGCCTGCTGCCTGGGGATGCCGGGGGGCTCCTCCTGCACTGGGACCCCCCAGCCCCAGCATCCCCTGCCCTGCATTGCAGGGGGACAGTGCCATGGCTGAGAAGATGTCACCGAGCCCCGGCGGGGGCATCACGCCGCTGCAGCAGATGCTGGCCTCGGGGACAGGGGCCATCCTCACCTCCCTGTTCGGTGAGCCTGGGGGGCCCTGGGCTGGGGCTGGCACTGGGGCAGCGCTGGGCAGCACTGGGATGGGGGCTGGCACTGGGGCAGCACTGGGCAGCACTGGGATGGGGGCTGGCACTGGTGGCACTGGGGCAGCGCTGGGGTGGGGGCTGGCACTGGTGGCACTGGGGCAGCACTGGGATGGGGGCTGGCACTGGGGCAGCACTGGGCAGCACTGGGATGGGGGCTGGCACTGGTGGCACTGGGGCAGCGCTGGGATGGGGGCTGGCACTGGTGGCACTGGGGCAGCGCTGGGATGGGGGGGCTGGCACTGGTGGCACTGGGGCAGCACTGGGGGCAGCGCTGGGATGGGGGCTGGCACTGGTGGCACTGGGGGCAGCGCTGGGGTGGGAGCAGGCACTGGTGGCACTGGGGCAGCACTGGGATGGGGGCTGGCACTGGGGCAGCACTGGGATGGGGGCTGGCACTGGGGCAGCACTGGGCTGGGGGCTGGCACTGGGCTGGCATGGCTAAGGCATGGTGACGTTTCAGTGACGCCGCTGGACGTGGTGAAGATCCGGCTGCAGGCCCAGAGGACTCCCTTCTCCAAAGGTAACCCCAGTGAGGGCAGGGCAGGGGCTGCAGCCATTCCCTGGCCAGCAGCCCACAGGGGTCTCAGTGGCAGAGCTGGTGCCAGGGGTGTATCAGCTCTGGAGCGTGGGGCCGTGGTGAGCTGGCAGGTCTCAGGCTCGGGGGCCCTGCTGGGGGAGCTGGGCTGGAGCTGGGCTCTGTCCTTCCCCTCTGCAGTGCCAGGGGGTCAGCGCTGTGCCTGGCAGCCCCCAGCCCTGCTGCAGCTGCTGCCTGTTCCCCCACTGCCTTTGTTCCAGTCTCCATGCTGCTCCCCATGGCTCTGCCCCTTCCTGTGGCTGGTGCTGGCCCAGGGGACCGGTGTGGTGACAGTGGGAACTGCTTGGGCAGTGGCTGTGGGGGCGTGCAGCCCCCTCACCCGCAGAGCTGCCCTGTGCCTGGCAGGGAGCTGTAGCACACACGTGTGCCCCGCCCCAGGTGGTGGCATGTCCCCTGGGTGGCTGCTCAGTGTGTCCCCATTGTGTGTTTCAGTGTTGGCAGTGCAGTCAGTGCCCTGGGGCGCTCAGCCGGCCACATGTGAGTACCCCAGGGGCTCCTGCTGCCAGGGGCTCCTGCTGCCAGTGGCTTTGCTTTCCCAGCCTTCGTCCTGGTTTGCTTCTCCACTGGCGGTGGCTTGGGCATCCCTGCAGTGTGGGGCTGGCATTGTCACAGCCCAGGCTGCCCCTGCAGCTCTGCTTTGGGGCTGGCTGTGCCACATCTGTGGGGAACTGTTGGGCAGCAGGCCTGGCTGTCTGTGGTCCCTGTCTTGTCACTCTGTCCTGTTGCCATGTCAAAGTCCCCTTGGATTTCCAGTGCCCAGAGTCCCTTGTGCTTGGCTTGAGAGCACAGTGGAGGGGCCGGTGCTGGTGTCCCCACTGTGCCAGGGCAGCAGAGCCAAGACCAAGTGAGGCACAAACCCTCTCCCATTGCTGGCAGCAGGTCCTGCTGTACCCCCATCCCTGCCATGGAGCTGGGTGTCCCCATCCTCTGCTTCTGGCCATGACCAGACCCTTGCTGGAGGGTTGTTCCTCTCCTGGCCTTGGTCTCACTTGGTCCACACTGGGCTCGGGCACGGAGGGTTTGGCTCCTTCCTGGAAGATGTGACAGCTTTGGGATCAGCTGTGCTGGGCATGGGGCAGAGGGTCTCCTGTGTAATGGTGCTGCCGTTGTCTCCTGCCTCAGGGAAGTGTTTCCTGTACTGCAACGGGCTCATGGACCACGTGTACGTGTGCCAGAACGGCAACGGCTGCAGCGCCTGGTACAGGGCCCCCGGCCACTTCAGCGGCACGCTGGTACGAGCTGCGGCCTGGGCAGGGCTCCCCGCCCCTCCGGGCTTGGGTGGCCTCTGGGGCTTGTTTGTCCCTCTCCCTGCTGTAACTGCTGCCCCTGGTGCTCTGCTCTCTCCCAGGACGCCTTTGTGAAGATCACGCGCAATGAGGGCGTCAGATCCCTGTGGAGCGGCCTGCCCCCCACCCTGTGAGTCTGGGGGCTCTGGCTGCTCCCAGCTGCCCGGGCACACAGTTGGTCCCAGCCCCCTGGCAGCCCCCAGGGAGCACACGTGCCCCTCACACGCCCTCTCCTCCTCGCAGGGTGATGGCTGTGCCAGCCACCGTCATTTACTTCACGGCCTATGACCAGCTGCGGGACTGCCTGCACGCCCGGGCGGGGGGCTGGAGCCCCTCCATCCCCCTGCTGGCTGGGGCCCTGGCCAGGCGTGAGTGCCGCCCTCTCTGGGGTCCCCCCGTGCCCGCCCTGTGTCCCGGCTGGGTGCTGGTGGCTCTGGGCCGGCCCTGGAGCCGCCAGAGCTCACTGCCCGTGTCCCTGGTGTTGCAGTGGGCGCCGTGACCGTCATCAGCCCGCTGGAGCTGATCCGCACCAAGCTGCAGTCCCGGCAGCTCAGCTACCGCCAGCTGCGCCTCTGCATCCGCTCGGCGGTGGCGCAGGACGGCTGGCTGTCCCTCTGGAGGGGCTGGGGCCCCACCGTGCTGCGCGACGTGCCCTTCTCGGGTACGGCTGGGGCTGGGCGGGCGGCCCGGGCTGGGGCTGGCGTGCCCCGTGCTAGACTGGTGTGTCTCCTCTCCCCAGCGCTCTACTGGTTTAACTACGAGCTGGTGAGGACGTGGCTCTGCAGGCAGGCCTGGCTGGACGGGGCCACCTTCACCGTCAGCTTCATATCCGGGGCCGTCTCCGGCACGGTGGGTTTGGGGTGCTGGGGCTGCCGTGGGGGCTGGCTGCTCTGGGAGGGAGGAGTGGGCACTGGGATGGTGCTGGGAGGTGACAGCAGAGCTGGCACTGGGCAGGAGCCCCACGTCCCGGGTCACCATCCAGTGTCACCCCCGTGCCCTGGGTCACCATCCCGTGTCACCCCCGTGTCCCGGGTCACCCTCCCGTGTCAGCCCCGTGTCCTGGATCACCCTCCAGTGCCACCCCCGTGTCCTGGGTCACCATCCCGTGTCAGTCCCGTGTCCTGGGTCACCCTCCAGTGCCAGCCCCATGTCCTGGGTCACCCTCCAGTGTCAGTCCCGTGTCCTGGGTCACCATGCCATGTCAGCCCCACGTCCTGGGTCACCCTCCAGTGCCAGCCCCATGTCCTGGGTCACCCTCCAGTGTCAGCCCCATGCCCTGGGTCACCATCCAGTGTCAGCCCCGTGTCCTGGGTCACCCTCCAGTGCCAGCCCCGTGTCCTGGGTCACCATCCCGTGCCAACCCCACAGGTGGCCGCGGTGCTGACGCTGCCCTTCGACGTGGTCAAAACCCAGCGGCAGATCGAGCTGGGAGACAGTGAGGTGCACCCAGGTGAGGGGCCAGGCTGCAGGCAGGTGCCTGGGGGGCAGCCAGGGCTCCCCATGGGTACCCCCAACCCTCACCCGCTCCCTCTCCCCGCAGTCAAAGCCTCCAAGGCTTCCTCCACCTGGCAGCTCATGCAGAGGATCCGTGCTGAGTCTGGCACCCGGGGGCTGTTTGCAGGTGAGGCTGTGCCCTGTGCTGGGGTTTGGGTGCCCTGGTGTCACCCTGGGGCTCATGGGGCTCTGGGTGCCCTGCTGTCACCCTGGGGCTCACAGCTCTGTCCTTGCAGGGTTCCTGCCCCGTGTCATCAAGGTGGCTCCTGCCTGTGCCATCATGATCACCAGCTATGAATTTGGCAAGAGCTTCTTCCAGAAGCTGAACCAGGAGCAGCAGCTGCGGGGACTGTGAGCGGGCCTGGGGCAGGGCCGTGCCCAGGGGACAGTCCCCTGGTGTCCCAGGTGTCCAGGAGCTGTGCAGAGCCCAAGTGCCTTCGTTCCTGCTCTGCTGCCCGCACACGAGCCAGGCCCAGCCTGGCCACTCCCTGGCCCAGCCCTCCGGGGGACGCCTGTGCCTGCTGCTGAACTCTGGGGGGAAATGGAGCCCCCCACACCCATCCCCTGGGCTGGACAGATGCTGCTGCTGGAACCGTGGGCAGGGCCAAGGATGGGTGTCCCAGGAGCCCTGGCTCTGGCAAGGACCAAACCCCAGACCCTGGGGGCTTCTCTGCCTGCTGGGACCCCCCAGCCCTGCTCTGCCTGGGGCTCTGCCCCTCCTGACATCACTCACACAGCCTGGCCTCGCTGGCTCTGCATGCCATGGGGACACGTCAGGACCCCTCGCTGCCTCTGGACCTCTCTCCACTCGGGTGTCCCTGACCTTGGCTTGGACAGACCTGCGTGGGGACAGACCTCACTGCTGCTCCGGGGGCTGCGGCCCCCTGCCCCATCCCTCACTGCAAGGGCCTGCCCCTGAGCCCGGGACTCATGGGGGGAATTCCTCCTCATTTCTTAAATAAAATTATTGTCTCTTAGTGGAAGGATTTCTCTCTGTGTGCTGGGGCTGCAGAGGCATCTGTGGGGGGCCCTGTTGTGTGGTACTGTCACCCACAGGGTCCCTGCTGGGGTTTGGGGCCCAGGACCCCCCGTCCTCCCCCAGCAGCACCCAGTGCTGAGGGGCCAGGGGCTGCCCCATCCCTGGTGCTCACTGGACCCCCCCAGCATCCTTGTCTGGGCCAGGACCTTGTGGCAGGGGAGTGGGTGACAGGCCAGCTCTGCTTGCTGCGTTTATTGATTCCTTTTGCTCCAACAAGGCAGAGATGGGGCTGAAATAAAAACCAAAACAACCCAAAACAACCCAAAACCCTGGAGGGAGGAAGGGGGAAGAAGAGTCCTCCCCCAGTTGTGGGGATGCTGCGGGGGACAGGCAGCCCCCACGAGGCAGGGGCCGGGGGAGGCCGGCCCGGGCGGGCACCAGGGCCCGAGCAGGACGGGCAGCGGGGTCACACCGGCCCTGTCCCCCGGGAGGGGCCTGGCCGCGACCCCCCCCCGCCCGCGCCCCCCGCCGCGGCACAGCGCCTTCCCCCCCCCAGCCCCGCAGCCCCTCCCCACCGCTCCGTGCGGCCGGGGGTCCCGCCTGGGGGCCGGGCGGGGTCCCGAGGTGGGGAGGGGGCTTTGGTCCCGGGCTCCCCGCCGGGGGCGAGCTCAGTCCAGCGCCGGGCCGGGGGCGGCGCGGGGGCCGCGGGTCTCAGCTGGGGCTGCGGCTCGGGCTGCCTTCCGTGCTGTCGCTCACCAGGCACTCGTTGGACTTGAGGCTGGCCAGGGACTTGCAGCTGGGCAGGGAGGCCAGGGAGCCGCAGAGCCCCAGCATGGAGGGCGTGGGGTCCTTCCCTGCGGGGGCGCGGCGGGGGCGTCACCGGGGCTCGGCCCTGCCGTGAGGAGGGGGCGCGGGGCGAGCGTGGGGAGCCCCGGGGGCACCCTGTGGTGGGGGGTCTTACCCAAGGGCCCCCAGGGCTCCCCTTCGCGCTTGCCCTCGCCCAGGCGCTGGGAGTCGGAGCTGAGGCTGTTCTCGGCCGAGAGCTGGTCGGTGCTCACGAAGCTGTGCCTGCGGAGGGACGGCCCTGAGCCCCCCGGGGCTGGGAGAGCTCTGAGCCCCCGGGCAGGGACAGCCCTGAGCCCCCGGGCAGGGACGGCCCTGAGACCCCCCGGGGCTGGGAGAGCTCTGAGACCCCCGGGCAGGGACAGCCCTGAGACCCCCGGGGCTGGCACAGCCCTGAGACCCCCGGGGCTGGCACAGCCCTGAGCCCCCGGGGCTGGCACAGCCCTGAGACCCCCGGGGCTGGGAGAGCTCTGAGCCCCCGGCAGGGACAGCCCTGAGCCCCTCCTGTCCCCCCGGGGCTGGCACAGCCCTGAGCCCCCCGGCAGGGACAGCCCTGAGACCCCCGGGGCTGGGAGAGCTCTGAGACCCCCGGGCAGGGACAGCCCTGAGCCCCCCGGGGCTGGCACAGCCCTGAGCCCCCCGGCAGGGACAGCCCTGAGCCCCCCGGGGCTGGCACAGCCCTGAGCCCCCCGGCAGGGACAGCCCTGAGCCCCTCCTGTCCCCCCGGGGCTGGCAGCTGCTCCGGCGGGTCTCTGTGCTTTACCTTCTGTACAGTTTGCTGTCCGAGCCGCTCTCGTTGCCGTTGAGGGTCCCCAGGGAGGGCCACTGGTTGACCAGCGGGGTGTCACCATCTCCTTGGAGAGCTGGGCCAGCTGCGGGTTCTCGCAGGGGATCAGCCCCGTCCTGCAGCAGAGGCGGGTGTCAGGGGGCTCCAGGGACCCCAGGCCCCCCAGCCCCCCCGGTCCCCACTCACAGCTGCTCCTGCAGCTCCAGGATGACGCCCTCCAGCTCCCTCTTCTCCAGCTGGTTCTGCACCATCACCTCCTCCAGCCGCAGCTTCAGCCGCTTGTTCTCCGCCTCCAGGTCCTTCAGCTGCGACTCCCGCAGCCGCACCAGCTCCTCCAGGTACCCCTGTGCGAGGCCACCCTCAGCCGCGCCCGCCGCCGCCACCGCGGTGTCGCCAGGGCCACCCGAGTGACGGGGGCGGGCGGGGTCGCTGAGCAGCAGGAGGGAGGGCGGAGGGTCCCCCGGGCTGTGGGAGGGGGTGCAGCGGTGGGGACGCTCCCCCTGGGGAGGTTGATCCCCCGCCTGGCTCCCGGTACCTTCTGGGCATAAACAATGCGGAATTTCTGCTCCATCTTGCGCCACTTGTTGTACCAGCTGTCCTCGTCCGTCACCAGCGGCAGGTAGGGGTGCTCAGGTGAGCTGTCCTCGCTCGTGCTGCTCTCCACGCTGCCCCGCTCCTCCTCCTCACTCAGGTAGTCGTAGCTGGGTGTGGGGGCTCAGCAGGGGCTCTCAGCGTGGGGGAGCCCCATTGTGGGGCTGGGGGAGGGACAGGGGGTCCCCATCCCCCAGGGAGACCCCGGCTCCTACCTCTGCGTGAACTTCAGGTAGGGCGTGTAGTCGATGACCACGGGCGTTTTACCGTCCATCACCTCTCCCTTCAGGCAGAAGCTGAGCAGAGGCAGCAGGGGAAGGAGGAGAGGAGAAGGTCAGGGCACCCGAGGTGCCAGTCGGGGCCTGTGTCCCCCTGTGTCCCCCCGTGTCCCCCCGTGTCCCTCCGTGTCACCTGCCCCCACCTGAAGTCGATGGCGCTGAGCCCGATGAGCATCCCCGTGAGCACCGTGGACTCCTCCCGCAGCATGATGGCCCCGTCATCATAAAACCTCCTGCGGGGAAACACGGGGCTGGTGTGCCCCCCCGCACCCCAAAACCCACCCCAAACCCCCAAAACCCACCCCAAACCCCCTGGGGAAACACGGGCTGGGTGTGCTCCCCCGGCACCCCAAAACCCACCCCAAACCCCCAAAACCCACCCCAAACCCCCTGGGGAAACACGGGGCTGGGTGAGCCCCCCCGGCACCCCAAAAACCCGCCTTGGCACCCTAAAATCCACTCCAGCACCCCAGACCCGCCCCGGCACCCCAGATCCCACCCCGCACACGCCCCCCGGGCCGCAGGCGTGGCCGGCCGGGGCTCACCTGGTGGTGCGGGTGTCCCTCAGGGCCGTGGAGATGTACTCGGACATTCGCTTCTCCATCAGCGCCACGCGGATCCAGGCCCGGCCCTGCGGGGCAGAGTGAGCCTGGGGCTGCCAGGGACCCACAGCGGCCCCACATCACACCCACCCCAGTGGAGGTGCCCACACAGGAGCAGCTTTCAGCTGCTTTTTGGTTTTTGGGGACCCACAGCTGCTGCTGTGTCCTGTGGGGCCCGTGAGGTGGGATGGAGCTGCAGAAGGGCAGGGGAAGGGGGCACAGAGGGATGGGATGGGATGGGATGGGATGGGATGGGATGGGATGGGATGGGATGGGATGGGATGGGATGGGATGGGGATGGGGACAGAGATGGGGACAGGACTGGCACCTTGCTGACCTTGGCCCTGGAGGTGCTGATGTTCTCCATGCTCTCGATGCTGCTGACGCAGTTGTTGGGGACCTTGCTGCAGGCCAGGCGGATGTAATCCCAGAACCCGCGTTGCCCATCGGAGCTGAACCAGCTGACGGGGCCTGCGGGCACCCGGGGCTGTGCTCGGGGCTGCTGCGCCGGCCCAGCCCCCACCAGAGCCGGGCACGCCGCGGGGACAGCGAGGGGACGGGGCCGGCCCCGGGCAGCGCTACCTTTGAAGCGGTGGCTGAGGATCTGCTCGAGGATGGCGGCGAAGTTGACGAACTCCTCGGAGGAGTCGTCGATGGGGTCGGCCGTGTACTTCTCCAGCAGCGTCTTCACCGAGAACCTGGGGGGGGCGGGGGTCAGCGCGGGGAGGGGCCGCGGCCCGCGGAGGAGCAGCCCCGAAGCGCTTTCCCAGCTGTCGCTCCCGCCGCCGGCACGGGAAGCGGGCGCGGGCTGGGCGCGGTGACCCCCCTGTCCCCGCGTCCCCCGGGACCCCGAGGGGCGGCCGCCGCTCCCGCTGAGCGAGTGGCCCGGAAGGGCGAACAAAGGCCCCTTCCTCCTGCCGGCCGTGCGCGGGCGGTGATGCTTCCCCTTCCTCGGCCGCTCGTGCTGGGGCGCGGCCGCCACGCCGAGCCCGGCAGGACGGGCAGGTGTTCCCGGGGGGCGGCCCCGTCCGGGGTCCCAGCTGCCGAGGGGGTCCCCGGGACAGCGGCTGGGACAGTTCCAGGGAGGGCTGGAGGTGCCCCAGGGCACAGCGCTGGAGATCCAGGGGGTCTCCATGTCGTGACAGCGGGGTCGGGAGATACCCCAGGCCATGGCAAGGATCCCTATATCGTGACAGTGGGGCCTGGAGCTGCCCCGTGCCACGGTGAGGATCCCTGGGGTCCCCCGACCCCAGAATGGGGCCCCGGGGGTCCCCGCCAGGGTGCCCGGGCTCCGGGACCTGCACGTCCCCCAGCCCCGGGCCGGGCCCCAGCGCCCCCCGCGCTCCCAGCGCCGGCAGCCCCTCACCAGGACCCCGCGTGTCCCCCCGGGGGTGTCCCCGCAGCCCCGCCCCCCGCAGGAGCCACCTGCGCCCCCCTGCCCGCCCCTCTGCGCCCCGCTGCTGCCCCCCCATCCCGGTCCAGCCGTGTCTCCATGACAACGCTCATCCTCCATCCTTCATCCCCATCCGCGGCCCTGACGTCACTTCCTGGGCCCCCCGCCCGCACGGGGGTCCCCAGCCCCAGCCCCCCCCCCGCACCCCGCTGCCCCCAGCGCCCCCCTCACCCCCCGCTGCCCCCCCGCACCCCCCGCCGGCCCCGGCGGCCCCCGACTATCCGCGCCGCGGCCGCCGCCGTGTTGTCACGGTGCCCCCAGCCCCCTGTCTGCCCCCCCCCCGCCATCCCCCCAACCCCTGCGGCTCCCCGAAACCCCCCGGAGCCCCCCGGAGCCCCCCGAGCCCCCCGAGCCCCCCGCAGCCCCGGCCCCACCGCCCGCGGCCCCGCGGCCCCGCAGCTCCGCGCCCCCCCCTTTCCCGCATCCCCATCCTTCTCCTCCCCCCTCCAAATCTGAATATCCCCCCCCCCTCAAAACGCGGCTGCGGCAACAACAAATCCCCCCCAAGGGTGGGGGGCGGCGGGGAGGGATGAACCCCCAACCCTCCTCCCCACCGCCTCCCCCTCCCCGCCCCCATCCCCTCCATCCCCCCCCCCGCCGGTGGTCGTGTCTCCCTCCCCCCGCTCCCTGTGCCCCCGGTTTTGGGGTGTCCCCCCGCCCGCCGCTCACCTGCAGACGGTGATGAGGTTTTTCCTCTCCACGGCGATGTTCCTGGAAGACGCTTTTTTGGAGGAGAGCCCCAGAGCCATGGCAGCCGGCACCCAGCTCGCTTCCATGCAGCGGCCCGGGCGGCGCGGCCGCGGGCGATGCCCCCTCCCCCCGGGACCCCGGCCCGGCGCCGGCCGCGGGCGATGCCCCCTCCCCCGGGACCCCGGCCCGGCCCCGCTCCGCGCTCGCCGCGCTCCGCCGGTGCCCGCAGCGCGGGCCGTGCGCCGCCCCCCCAAAGGGATGCTCTCCCCGCCCCCGGCCCCCCAAATCTCTCTCCGGGGGATGGGGAGGGTGAGGAGGGGAGGGCCGCAGAGTCCCCCGGGGGTCCCCACCTGTCCCTCCCCACATGGGTGGGTAAAGCCACGGGGAGGGGGCAGCCCCCGGGGTTTTGCGGGGGGGCGTCTTTTAACCGCCCCTGGGGTTTTTGGGGGGGTCTTTGACCGCCCCAGGCTCAGATCGCCACCCCCTGCCTCGATCCCCGTTTGGGGGGGCTGAGCATCATCCCCCCGGCGGGGTCTGCGGGGGGCGAGGGACCCCCTTCACCGGGGCGGGCAGGGGCCGACTGTGCCGAAAAAAACCCGTTTTTCACCGTGCCTCAGTTTCCCCGTTGTTGTGACAGAAAAATCGGGAAGGGCGGGGGGGGAATGGTGAGTCCAACAGCAGCCACGAAAACCTCCACAGCCCCCCAAAATCAGCCCCCTCAGCACACAGACATCCCCCACGGGGACCTGTCCCACCCCCCGTGCCCGTGCCAAGGGCGCCTCAGCCACCAGAGCCCGGCTGGGGGACAGGTGGGCGCAGCGAGGGGAGGGACCCCCGAGATCCCCGCGGCCGTGCAGGGGGGAGAGCCCCTGGCAGCGCCCCGATAAAGCCGGGGCGTTATCGGGACACCCAGAGCGGGGCCACCCTCCGCCCTCCGCGGGGCCGCCGGGTGCCCAGCGAGTCCCCAGCGGGTCCCCAAGGTGCGCAGCGGGTCCCCAGCCGGGATCGGCCCCCAAACTGATGTGGCACAGCGGGGACAGCAGTGGGGTCACCTCGCTGCTGGGGGGACCCTGCGGGAGTCCCCAGGTACTGGGGGCTGGTGTGGGGTTGTGTGCACAGGTGTGTGTGTGTGTGTGTGAGTGCACAGGTGTGTGTGTGTGTCAGTGCACAGGTGTGAGTACACGGGTGTGTGTGAGTGCACAGGTGTGTGAGTGCACAGGTGTGTGTGTGTATGCAGGTCTGAGTGCACAGGTGTGTGTGTGTGCACAGGTGTGTGTGTGTGCACAGGTGTGTGAATGCACAGGTGTGAATGCCCAGGTGTGTGTGTGCTGCACAGGTGTGTGTGAGCGCCATGCTCACCCACCTCACCCTTGCCCTGGGGTTTCGATTGGGATTTTGGGGCTGAGAACCTTTTGAAAGGCTGTAAATGCAGAGACACGGGTGCGAACGCCCGTCCGTAGGTGGTGATGGTGATGGTGACGATGGTCACGATGATGATGATGGTGACCATGATGGTGATGGTGACGATGATGATGGTGACCATGATGGTGACGATGGTGCACGGGGATCTGCACCCCTCGCACACACCTGTGCCCGTGGGTGTGCACCCGCACCTCGCCCCCCTCCCAGCCCCCTCCAGGGCACCCCAGTGGCCCCAGTCCCGCGGCACAGACGGACACCCCGTCCCCGTGTCCCCCCCGCCTCCTCCTCGGGGAACCTCTCCAGGAACCCCCTTTTTTTCGATTTTTTTTTTCTAAAGAGAACACCCCAAATCCGCGGAAAGGAGGGGAGGGGGGGCAACCGGGGGGATCCCGGGGATTCCCTGCAGGGAAACCCGGAGGTAAACAAGATTGGGGGGCCGGGGGGGCAGCGGGAGCAGGTTTTGGGGTGCCGGGCTGGGTGAGGGCCGGGAGGAGAGCGGGGCGCAGGCGGGGCGCAGCTTTGCACCCCGCAGATGTTGCACCCCGATAACCTTGTTTTTGCGGGGGGCCCCGGCGGGGTGGGGGGCCGGGTGAGCCCGAGGGGGGCAAGATTAGGGAGCTGACGTGACTCGGGCGTTGGCGTCGCGCAGCCCGGGCGGCCGCAGGCAGAGCGGCGGAGGCACCGGGGGTACGTGAGGGTCACCTGGGGGTGTCCGGGCCGGGCGAGGGGGCGCGGGGCCGGCAGGGGGGTGTTGGGGTGGGGGGTGCTGTGGGATGGGGTCGGGGCTCCTCAGGGGCCGCGCCGGGGAGGGATGGTGAGGGATGTGCCCGAGCGGAGCCGGCACCTGCGGGACGGGAGATCCCAGGCAGGCGTGGGGGGGATGGATGTGCGGGATGGATGGGATGGATGGGATGGATGGGATTTACGGGATTTATGGGATTTATGGGATGTACGGACTCCACGGGGAGTTGCACCCACAGAGGGAAGGAGCAGCCCCACGCTGCCCGGATGGTTTGGGACGAGCTGTGGGGCGAGGCAGGAGGGATCCCAGCCCTGCCCCGTGCGTGCTGTGGGATCTGGGGGCTCCGCAGAGCCCTGGGGGCTGCGGGAAGGACCCCGGTGACCGTGCGGGACGGCCGGGGATGTGCGGGCTCCGTGCGGAGCCTGCGGGTGTTGGTGTAGGGGGTGCGAGCCCCGTCCTGAGCCACGGCCGGGGATGTGTGGAACCCATAGGGACAGGGTGGTTGTGTTCCGTGGGGGTGTGTGGATCCCATAGGACACGCTGGCCGTGTTCCGTGGGGTGTGTGGATCCCGTAGGGACAGGGTGATTGTGTTCCGTGGGGTGTGTGGGTCCCACAGCGAGCACACCCGCTGTGCTCTGTGGGGACACGGGCTCCACTCGCGGGTGCGGGTGCGGGAGGGGTGGGCTCCATCCCACGCACAGAGGCGGGTCTGGGGTCCCCGCGCCCCGGGGGTTGGTGGGGCGGGACGTGCCCAGTCAGGGCTGGATCTCGTGCGGGGCTGTGCGGGTCCCGCAGCCCGGTCCCGCAGCCCGGTGCCCCTGCCCGGTGCCCCTGCCCGGTGCCCCTGCCCGGTCCCACAGCCCGGTGCCGCTGCCCTGTCCCGCAGCCCGGTCCCGCAGCCCGGTGCCCCTGCCCGGTGCCGCTGCCCGGTGCCCCTGCCCGGTGCCGCTGCCCGGTGCCCCTGCCCGGTGCCCCTGCCCGGTACCCCTGCCCGGTGCCGCTGCCCGGTGCCCCTGCCCGGTGCCGCTGCCCGGTCCCGCAGCCCGGTGCCGCTGCCCGGTCCCGCTGCCCGGTGCCCCGCAGCCCGGTCCCGCTGCCCGGTGCCCCTGCCCGGTGCCGCTGCCCGGTCCCGCAGCCGGGGCAGAGCGGGGGGCGGCGGGCGGAGCGGGGCGGGGGCCGCCGCCCGGGCCGGGCGTTATCAGCGGGGCGCAGCCCGGGCTGGGGCTGATGCAAGAGCCGCGGCGGGGCTGGGGGGGCCGGGGGGGCCCGGCCGGGCCGGGCTGGGGCCGGGGGCCGCCGGCCCCGGGGCCAGGCGGGGCAGGAAGGAACGGCCGAGTCAGAGCTCGCCGTCCATCCCGCGCCCCGCCGCCGCTCCCGCGCCCCGCCGGGGATCCCGAGCGGCCCCGCCGGGGGTCCCGAGTGGCCCCGCCGGGGGTCCCGAGCCGCCCCGCGGGGTGTTCGGGACCCCAGCCCGGCTCCCGCCGCCCCCGGCCGGGAGCGAGCTCCTGCATCACCCTGGTGAGATCTGGGGGGGCTGCTTCCCCCAAAGCCGCCCGTGCCCTGACCTCGCCCTGAGCCCCCGTGTGGGATCCCCGGGCGGGATGTTGGGGGGCAGCCGGAGCCCCCCGACCCCCCGAGCTGTGGGGTCCCCACGGGGGGGCTGGAACAGCGGCTTTGGGGG
The DNA here is from genome assembly GCA_034336665.1 of Luscinia megarhynchos. Lineage (NCBI taxonomy): Eukaryota > Metazoa > Chordata > Aves > Passeriformes > Muscicapidae > Luscinia > Luscinia megarhynchos. The sequence continues at coordinate 1,760,247 of CM067589.1, read as the reverse complement.
TCCCGGGTCATGACCCTTCCTCAGAGAGTCTGGGCGGGGGCGAGCGGGGGTCACGGCCGAGGAGGTTCCAAGGGGGGGGTCCGGACCCCCGGGACCCTCCGGGGCTGCGCCGGGGGGAAATTGGGGGGCGCGGAGTGCGGGCAGGGCGCCCCCTGGCGGTTGTCCCGCGGCGCAGCCCTGGGGCAGCTGCGGGGAGTCAGAGGGGTCAGAGGGGGTGACAGGGGGTCAGAGGGGGTCACAGGCGACACAGGAAACACCCAGGGGGTGACAGGGGACACAGGGGGTGACAAGGGACACAGAGGGTCACAGGAGACACACACGGGGGTCACAGAGGACACAGAGGTTACAGGGGGTGACAGGGGACATAGGGGGTCCCAGGGGCTGCAGGCACTGGCTGCTGCAGAGGGTCTGGGGGCTGATGGAAGGGCAGCAGCAGCAGGGCCTCCCCAGCTGTGCACCCTGTGGGGTTTGGGGGGCTCACCCCGGCCGGGTTTGGGGTGTCCTGTGATTCCAGCTGTGCCTCAGTTTCCCCCCCGCTCTGCCAGGGTCCATGTGCTGCGGGATCGGGGTGCTGCGTGCCAGACCCCAGCCCGTGTGTGTGGGACTGTAGGGGACCCTCAAACACTGCCAGGGCTCCTCGGGGCTGTGCAGGACCCCAGAAAAGCGCGTGGGTCCGTACAGGACCCCACCCGCACGCAGCGGGTGCTGCGGGATGGCGGTGCGGGTCCGTGCACGCTGACCCTGGGCACAGGGCACGGCGTGCGTGGCACGGGTGGCCCAGGGCGGGATGCCACGTCCCTGGGGCCGAACTGCCGCGGCTCTGCCGTGTCCTGACGTCGGTTCCCATCCCGAAGAGCGGCAGGGCAGGGCACGACTTCCCTGGGGACCCCCGAGCCCGGGAACGGCCCCGGCTCCGGCCCCAGCCCCGCCCTGGGGACACAGCCCAGCCCCGGGGCTCCGAGCGGTGCCCTGCTCCCGCTAACTTGTTCTCTCTCGTTTCCGCCGTGGCCGCCCCGCAGAGCGCCGGGGTATGGTGGCACCGGGCTGAGCGCCGGGACGCGCCGAGGCGGCAGCGGGGGCCGAGCCCGGAGCCATGGAGGGGCCCGGCCAGGTAGGGACACCCGGCCCCCGCCCCGGCACGGCCCCGGCGAGGCGGTGGGGGGCCGGATCCCGCTGACCCCTCTCTGTCCCGCAGGAGGCCTACGAGGAGGGGATGAGGAGGACCCTGGACCCCGAAGGCTACGAGGACCCCGGGCTGAAGAGCTCTCACCTGTCCCTGGGCGAGATGAGCAGTGAGTGGCTCCTGGGGCTGGGGGCGCCGGCGGCGCGGGCACGGGGCTGCACGGGGGCGGCATCGCACGGGCAGCAGAGCCGGGGTGCCAGCCCTGCACGGGCGCTGCTGTGCCACCCGGGCACCGGCGCAGCAGAGGGGACACTGCTGCGTGTGTGACAGCGGCATCAGACGGGTGACACTTTGCAGGGCTGCTGGCACCACAGGGGCACGGGCACCAGCTGGGTGCAGCACGGCAGGGCACCAGCACGGCTCAGGGCACAGGCTGCAGCGGAGTTCTGTGGGCTGCAGCTGTGCGGGGACACCAGCACGGCTCGGGGGCGTTGCTCGGGCACCAGCAGCAGTGCATGGGCACAGCTGTTCCCTGGCTGCAGCTTCTCGTGGGCACGCGTGGGCGTGGGCAGCTCGCTGCAGGGCGCCAGCACGGCACAGGAGCGGTGCATGGGCTGCAGGGATGTGTTGCATGGGCTGCAGGGATGTGTTGCATGGACTGCAGGGATGTGTTACATGGGTTGCACAGATGTGTTGCACGGGCTGCACGAGATGCATTGCACGGGCACGGCGCTGCATGGATGCGTTTCCCGGGTGCCAGCGTGGCCGTGGCCGTGGCCGCGGGGCTCGCTCGGAGCGCGGGGTCCGGCAGGGACACCCCCCCTCAGGGCGGCATCGCCCGCAGGCAGCGGCCCCGGAGCCGCGAGGTGCCGCCTCCAGCTGCGGGTACCCGAACTGGGGCTGAGCCCGGGGACACCCGAGGTCCTTGAGCCCCCCCCGGAGGGCGGAGAGGGGAGTTCGGGGGTCTGCGTTCCGCGCAGCGTCCCCCTGCCCCAGGCTCGGCTGGTTCGGAGCTGCCCCAGGAGGGGTTTGGGCTCGGGCCCCCGCCGGGTGGCACAGACCGGGGTAACGCTGCCCCTGTTCTGCGCAGGGGCCGGCGCTGGCATCGGGTCCCCCCTGCAGGCCTGGAGGGCCAGGGCCGAGGAGATGAACCCCCTGCGGTGAGTCCCCACATCGGGGCGGGGGCTCTCGCCCGCCCGGCCGGCATCACCGGGCGGCTGGCGGCACCCGCGGGGCCCGGCGCTGAAGCCCCGCGCCCGCGGTGTGTGTTTTGCAGCCAGTATTTGCCCGGCCGCCGGGGATTTTATGACCTGGACGGGAAGAGGCGCTCGGCCGGGGCCCCCCCGGGACACCCCAGCCGTGGCGAAGGGCAGCGTGAGTGACCGCGGGGACCCCGGGGGACAAAGCCCGGCCCCGGCGTCCCCCCCACCTCAAGCCCTGCCAGCCCCGGTTCTGCCACCCCCGTGTCCCACCCGCCGCGGGGTGACGGTCACCCGGGCGTCAGGGCACGCCGCGGGGTGACCGCTGCCACTTGCCCGTAATCGCCCACTGATTGAGGATAAATAAAGTCTTTGTTTGGGGTGAGGACAAGAACCACTTGGGGCCGAACGCCGGCTGGCGCCGGGCGGCTCGGCGGCGGTGGCGGTGGCGGTGGCGCGGGCAGGGACGAGGACACGCTCGTGCCCAGCGCTGCCGGGACAGCGGCGGGGACGCGCCCCGGCCCCGCTCCCGGGGGCGCAGCATCCTCGCCCCGGCAGAGCGGGATGCGGCTCCCGCAGCATCGCCCCGGGTGCCCGGGCTGGGGGCAGCGAGGGGACCGCGCTGGTGCCCCTGGAGGGCGCAGGGGGACGGGGTGAGCCTGTCCCCACGGCGGGTGACAGCGGGCGGGCGGGTGCCGTGCTGGTGTTTACTGTCAGCAAAGGAAGTGCTGCGGGATTTACGGTGCACACAGGGCGGCCGCGGGGATCGCTCCCCACTTTATAGGGACGGAGCCGCGGGGCCATGGGGAGCGCAGGGGGGGCCGCAGGTAGGCAGGGGACGGGGACAGGGACGCCTCGGGGGTCAGGCCGGCCGGGGATGTGCTGTCCCCGTGTCCCCATCCAGCGCCGGTGCTCGGTCCTGGGGCTGTGCCGGTGGCAGGGCGGTGGCCACGAGCCCCGTCCTCACTCCCGGCCACGGTGATGTCCCCAGACTGTCACCCTGCCCCGGGGCCGGGCTGTGGGGATCTGACGGGACCGAGGTGGGCACGGGCAGGGCGAGAGGTGGCCGAGGGGACACCCAGCCAACTCCAGCTGGGTCTGGGGCGAGGCGACACGGGGGGCACATCCAGAGAGTGCCCAGCAGGGCTGGGGTGGGGGTGATGGAGAAGGGGATACCAAAGTGACCCCAAAGGGGGCTGGGATGGGTGTGATGGTGGGAGACACCTCAAGCAGATCCCGGGGGGGCCCGGGCTGGGGCAGGGACCGGCTAACGCCTTGCTGGCTCCACTTGCAGCTGTGTCAGTGACCGATGTGGAACTGGAGGCAACGGGCAGCAGGAGGCTCCTGTCCCAGCAAAACACCCATGAGGTGGGTGCTGCCCCAGGGACCCCCATTCCCTCCCCATTCTGGAGGTGGCGACCCTGGGACCGAGCCCACAACCCAGGCCAGGGCACCGTGGGGGGATGCTGAGTGTCCTGGGGGTCCCCAGTGTGGCCAGGGACAGCCTGACCCTCCACCTCTGGCCGCAGGGATACGTGGAGCTGCACGAGCTGGTGCTGGACAATGCAAAGGACTTGTGCTGGATGGAGGCTGGCCACTGGCTCAAGCTGGAGGAGGACTTCCAGGAATCGGGGGACTGGAGCCAGCCCCACCTCTCCTTCCTGACCTACCACAGCCTGCTGGAGATCCGCCGGGCTCTCAGCAAAGGTGGGGACGCCGCTGGGGACACCAGGAGGGCGGCGAGGAGCCTGTGCTGGCTGGATGGTGACAGTGCTGTCCCCACAGGTGCCATTCTCCTCGGCGTGGAGGCCACCTCACTGCCGGCCGTCGTGCACATCCTCCTGGACCAGCTCATCTACGAGGGGCAGCTGAAGCCGCAGGACCGGGACGATGTCATGAGGACGCTGCTCCTGCGCCACAGGTACAGCCAGGGCTGGGGGCCCGGGGCTCCCGGGGGCTGGGACCCTCCCCGTGTGTCCAGCTGGAGCCTGGCTCAGGGGGGGAAAGCTTTGGGGGTACCCGTGCACCCACAGGTCTGGGGCTGTCTGGGGACGAATTGGTGGCACTGAGGGGCCTGACACTGAGGGGTGTGTGGCACTGGGCTGTGTGGCACTGGGTGTGTGGCACTGGGCTGTCTGACAGTGCTCTGTCTGGCACTGGGCTGTGTGGCACTGGGTGTGTGGCACTGGGCTGTGTGGCACTGGTCTGTCTGGCACTGGGCTGCCTGGCACTGGGCTGCCTGGCACTGGAGTGTGTGACACTGGGATGTGTGGCACTGGGCTGCCTGGCACTGGGCTGTGTGGCACTGGGGTCTGACCCGCCCCCCGATGTTTTCAGCCACCCCACCGAGGACGAGTCCGTGTGGACGATGCCGCCGGCGCTGGTGCAGCGCTCGGGCAGCAGCCGGACCGACGTGGAGCGGCCACTGCTGCGGGAGCAGCGGCCCCTGGAGATGAGCAGGATGGCAGGGAAGGAGCAGGTGAGCGGGGACAGGGGGCACGGGGGGTGCAGGGGGCACTGGGGGCACTGGGGGCACTGGTGTGTGGGGCTGGGAGGCCGGGGATGCACGCTGGGTACACACCTTGGCACACACAGGTGCACACTCCAGCTGTACACACACACACCTGCAGAGGGGGGAGACGCAGGGAACAATGAGGGACAGTTTGGGGACAGAGGGGGACACTCAGGAATAGTGGGGGACGTGCACGAGGTGGAGGGGACACGCAGGGAACAGGAGGGACACGGGACAGAAGGGGACACGGAGGGGGAGATGCAGGGGAACAGGCAGGGGGTGGTGGGTGACACACAGGGACAGAGCAGGGGGACATGCAGGGTACACAGGGGGCAGTGGGGACAGCCACCAAGGCTGGCTGGCTGATCGCTGCCATCCCTCTGCCCGCAGCAGGGCGGGGTGCCCAAGCCCCAACTCCTGGAGACGATCCCGGAGGGAGCCGAGGCCACCCTGGTCCTCGTGGGTGAGTGCTCAGCGGGGCGCTGGGTGCCGGGTGGGGGTGCGGGCTCGGGGGGCTGGGGCAGGCTCGGGGGGCGCAGGGGGAGCTTTGCCACGTGCCCCTCACGGCGCTGCTCACTCGCTGCTTTTCTTGCGCCTTTTTTGCCTCTCCCGGTTCTCAGCACTCGCCGCCGCCTGCTGCTGCTCAGCGCTGCTCTCTGGGCCCCTCTCCCGTGTCCCTCGTCCCCATGCCCTCTGTGTCCCCTGTGTCCCCGTGTCCCAACGTCCCTGTACTCCAATGCCCACCCGTCCGTGTGTCCGTGTGTCCGTGTGTCCGTGTGTCCGTGTGTCCGTGTGTCCCTGTGCCCATGCCCCACGTCCCTGTGCCTGCACGCCCACTTGCCCTTTTGTCTCTGTCACCTCGTATCTTTGTGCCCCTCTCCCATTCTGTGTCCCCACGCCTCTGTGTCACCTCGTCTCCATTCCTGATGTCCCCGCGTTTTGCTGTCCCCGTGTCTCTGTGCTCCCTTGTCCCCATGTCCCCGTGCCCTGTGTCCCCGTGCATGGTCCCCCATGATCCCTGTCCCGTCCCCTCCTCCCCCCAGGCTGTGCAGCCTTCCTGGAGCAGCCCGTGCTGGCCTTTGTGCGCCTGAAGGACGCGGTGACAATGGACGGTGTCCTCGACGTGTCCGTCCCCGTGCGCTTCCTGGTCGTGGTGCTGGGGCCCGACTCGCCCCAGATCAGCTACCACGAGATCGGCCGCGCCATCGCCACCCTGATGTCCGAGAGGGTACGGGCCCCTGCCCCTGCCCCTGGGCACCCTGCCCCCCGTCCCCGGCAGCCACCCTGACCCGTGCCGGGTCCCTCTCTGATCCACACGTCCCCGGGGCTCTCACGCCCCTGTCCCCAAGACTCCTCACCTCCCTGTGTCCCCTTAGCCCCAAGCCCCTGTGTCCCCCTCAGCCCTGTGGCCCCTCGGGGACACTCGGGGGACACTCGAGGGACACTCGGGGGCACTCGGGGGACATTCGGGGACACTCAGGGGGCACTCAGGGGCACTCGGGGACACTCGGGGGCACTCAGGAGCACTCAGGGGACACTCAGGGGCACTCAGAGACACTCAGGAGACACTCGGGGGACACTCGGGGGACACTCAGGGGCACTCGGGGGACACTCGGGGGCACTCAGGGGACACTCGGGGGCACTCAGGGAACACTCAGGGGACACTCAGGGGCACCCAGGGGACACTCAGGGGCACTCGGGGGACACTCAGGGGCACTCGGGGACACTCAGGGGCACTCAGGGGACACTCAGGGACACTCGGGGGACACTCGGGGGACCCTCGGGGCGCTGGCACCGCCTGATCCGGGTCGCCCCGCAGGTGTTCCGCCGGGACGCGTACCTGGCGGAGGCGCGGCAGGACCTGCTGCGGGGCGTGGAGGATTTCCTGGACGCCAGCATCGTCGTGCCGCCCAGCGAGGCCCCCGGCGAGCCGCTGCTCCGCGCCCTGGTGCCGCTGCAGCAGGAGCTGCTCCGCCGGCGCTACCAGCCCCTCGAGAGGCTGCACGTCGGGGACTTCCTGAAGGACCTGGGTACGGCGGGGAGCCCCGCGACCCCCCGTCCCCGCGGCTGGGGGACCCCCGGGACAGGGTCCCCTGACGGCGCCCGATGTGTCGCAGGGCCGGACGAGGCTGCGGAGGACGATGACCCCCTGCGCAGGACCGGGCGGCCGTTCGGGGGGCTGGTGCGGGACATCCGCCGCCGCTACCCCAAATACCTCAGCGACATCAAGGACGCGCTGAACCCCCAGTGCCTGGCCGCCGTCATCTTCATCTACTTCGCGGCGCTGTCACCCGCCATCACCTTCGGCGGCTTGCTGGGTAACGAGGGGACAGGCACGGGGGTGTCCCCCCAGCCGGGCGTGGGGCTGGGGGTGTCTCCGCCTTCCCCCCCTCCCTCGGGGATGCTCCGGGGGGTTGTTGTCCCCAGTCCCGGCGCCGAGGGGTGCGGGAGGGGGCACAGCGCTGTCCCCCAGCCCGGCACCCACCGGCTCCGCTCCCCGCAGGTGAGAAGACCAAGGGGATGATGGGGGTGTCGGAGCTGCTCATCTCCACCTGCGTGCAGTGCGTGCTCTTCAGCCTCCTCAGCGCACAGCCCCTGCTCGTCGTCGGCTTCTCGGGACCCCTGCTCGTCTTTGAGGAAGCCTTTTACTCGGTGGGTGCCGCCTGCGCCCCCGGGCGCCCCCCGAGCTGTCCCCACAGCGAGGCTGGGCTGTCCCCACAGGGCCAGGGACAGGGACAGGGATAGGGTGCAGCTGCATAGGGGATGGCACAGGGGGGATGGCACGTGGAGGGTGTACGGGGGTGACCCAGGGGTGACACCACACCCAGCTGGTGGCCCTGGGGTGACGTGAGGTGCACGACACCACGGGGGTGATGCCGAACAGCTGCGTGACCCCAAGGGGTGACACCCCGGGCAGGGGTGATGGGTGGGGGATCCCAGGGGGTCCTGGCAGCACGGAGCCACCGTGGGCGAGTCCAGCACAGCTGGGTGCCCGTGCCTGGGGTTCCAGGGCTCTGACAGGGCGGTGCCCTCTGGCTCCCCAGTTCTGCAGCAGCAATGGCCTGGAGTACATCGTGGGACGGGTCTGGATCGGCTTCTGGCTGATCCTGCTGGTGCTGCTGGTGGTGGCCTGCGAGGGCAGCTTCCTGGTGCGCTACCTGTCCCGCTACACCCAGGAGATCTTCTCCTTCCTCATCTCCCTCATCTTCATCTTCGAGACCTTCTCCAAGCTGGTCACGGTGAGGGACGCGGGGGTCCCACCCTGGGGGTGGGGGACTGCAGACTGTGGTTGTCACCCAGGTTTCCATGGAAACGGTGGGATGCAGGTGGGGGAGGGAGTCTCCCGGTGCTCTCTCACCTTTCCCAGGTGTTTCCCAGCTCGTGAGGCCCCTTCCAGTGCTGACTGTACTGTGATTCTGTGATCCATGCTTTCTCTGCAGAGGGATTTTGGGGCACACTTGTCCATCCCCACTGCACCACCGAGCCCTAGCTCAGTCCCCACTTCCAAAACCACACAGAAGATCGAGCCTAAAAACCCCCCCTGCTCAACCTGTGCTGAGCCCCTGGTTCACATGCTGAACCCAGGGGAAGGTGCCACAGGGCTCCCACCATGGCAGGGGGGTGCAGGGATCCCCAGCCCGCTCTCCCTCACCCCCTGCTCTTCCCTGGCCAGATTTTCAAGGAGCACCCGCTGCAGCGGCACTACGACGTGCAGGACGAGTTCCAGCGCGGGGTGCCAGAGCCCAACACGGCGCTGCTGTCCCTCGTCCTCATGGCCGGCACCTTCTTCCTGGCCTTCTTCCTGCGCCAGTTCAAGAACAGCTCCTTCCTGCCTGGCAAGGTGAGCCTGGGGGCACAGGGGGTCCCCCGGCCCTGCACCCGGGGCTGGGGCTGTGCAAAGTCACTGCCTGTCCCTGCAGAGGGGGTGCTGGACCCCCGGGCTGGGGGCGTTTCTCACGGTGTCCCCACAGGTCCGGCGCCTGATCGGGGATTTTGGGGTGCCCATTTCCATCTTCATCATGGCGCTGGCCGACTTCTTCATCAACGACACGTACACCCAGGTCTGGGAGGGCAGGGCTGGGGGGACGGGTGTCCCTGCATGGGGACGTGGGAGCGGGCCTGGTCCCTGTGTCCCGCCCCTCACTCGCCCCTCTCTGCCCTGTGCAGAAACTCAGCGTCCCCAAAGGGCTGCAGGTCACCAACGCGACTGCCCGGAGCTGGTTCATCCAGCCCATGGGGGAGAAGAAACCCTTCCCCATCTGGATGATGTTTGCCTCCGTGATTCCTGCCCTCCTCGTCTTCATCCTCATCTTCCTCGAGACCCAGATCACCACGTGAGGACGGAGCTCTGGGCAGGGGAGGGCGGCGGGTGCCTGCTGGGCTGGGGTGTCACCAACCGGTCCCCGTGTCCCCTCAGCCTCATCGTCAGCAAGCCCGAGAGGAAACTGGTGAAGGGCACGGGCTTCCACCTGGACCTGCTGCTGATCGTGGCCATGGGGGGGCTGGCAGCCCTTTTCGGGATGCCCTGGCTCAGCGCCACCACCGTGCGCACCATCACCCACGCCAACGCCCTCACCATCATGAGCAAGACCTCGGCCCAGGGCGAGAAATCCCAGATCCTGGAGGTCAAGGAGCAGCGCATCAGCGGCCTCTTGGTGGCCGTGCTCATTGGTGAGCTGGGGAGGGGCCCCCAGATGGGCAGGGAGGGTTGGGGGTCCCCAGGGTCTCCCCCCAACCTCTCCTCCCCCGCAGGCGTCTCCATCCTGATGGAGCCCATCCTGAAGTACATCCCGCTGGCCGTGCTCTTCGGCATCTTCCTCTACATGGGGGTCACCTCCCTCTTCGGCATCCAGCTCTTCGACCGCATCCTGCTCCTGCTGAAGCCCCCCAAGTACCACCCCGACGAGCCCTACGTCACACGGGTGAGGGAGCCCTGGCTGGGTCTGGGGGGTCCTGGGCTGGGACACCCCTGAGGACGGCTCGGGGCTGCTCAGAGAACCTGCTCTGGGTTCCCTGGGGCGCCGCACCGCTCCCGCAGCAGCCACCACCCCAGCGAGGGCGTGCGACGCTGTGCCTGTCCCCAACCTCCGGCTCCTCGTCCCGCAGGTGAAGACTTGGAGGATGCACCTGTTCACCTTCACCCAGATCGTCTTCCTGGTGGTGCTGTGGGTGGTGAAGTCCACCCCGGCCTCGCTGGCGCTGCCCTTCGTCCTCATCCTCACCGTGCCGCTGCGGCGCTTCCTGCTGCCCAGGATCTTCCGGGACATGGAGCTCAAATGTGTACGTGGCCCTGGCACACCCGTCCCCGGCCCCAGCCCCGCCTTTCTCCCGCTCCTGCTCCCGTCCTCGCCTCCACTTCTGCCCCTGCCTCCTCCCTGTCCCTGTTCTTCCCTTTCCCGTCTCCATCCTCCATCCCCGTCACCATCTGCGTCCCTCATCCCACCCCTGTCCCCATCCTCACCCACATCTTCACCCCATTCCTGTCTCCCATCCTCATCCTCACCCCATCCCCACCCCATTCCTGTCCCCATCCCCATCCTCACCCCATTCCTGTCCCCATCCCCATCCCTGCCCCATTCCTGTCTCCATCCCCATCCTCACCCCCATTCCTGTCCCCATCTTCATCCTCACCCCATCCCTGCCCCATTCCTGTCCCTATTCCCATCCTCACCCCTTCTTCACCCCATTCCTGTCCCCATCCCCATCCTCACCCCCATTCCTGTCCCCATCCTCATCCTCAGCCCATCCCTGTCCCTATTCCCATTCCCACACCAGCCCCATCCCTGTCCCCATCCCCGTCCCCTCACGGCCTCTCCTCTCTCCAGCTGGATGCAGATGACGCTGTTGTCACCTTTGATGAGGCCGAGGGGACAGATGTGTACAACGAGGTGCAGATGCCCAGTTAAGGGGTGGCCCTGGCCCCCCGATGCCCCCCCAGCCCTGCTTCCATCTCCTGCTGCCACCCTGGGGCCACCGGGCAACCGAGGACTGGGGACAGCGTCCCCACCTGCCCACCCTGGGAACGGAGCTTTTGTTGGGTTTCCCTTTTTGTCTATTTTTAAAAATATTTTGGATGTTGTGATCTCACCCCCACTTTGCTGCCTGCTGGGAAAGGGGCTGCCTGGGCTGGGGGCGCCCCACGAGCCACCCTCCACCCGTGGCAAGGTGGGAAGTGTCCCTGTCCTGTCCCCAAGGCCACCACCAGGCGCCCAGGGTGGGAGGAGCCGGAGGAAGACCCCGGAGCCTGGAGGAGGAGGAAGGCAGGGACAGGGATACAGCAGGACGGGGCTCACCCCACTGTCCCCCCGGCCCAGCCCCTCTCCCCAAACGAACTTTCAGCCAGCTGGGACAGACCCTTCACCCCGTGGAGCCCTTTTCCCATTTCTCCATCACTTCCTCCATGGGTTTTTTGCTCTGCTGCACTCCCAGCACATCCCAGAGCCAGGATGTAAATAGTCCAGCAAGGGGGTTTATACATTTACAATGAAAACAATCATGCCAAAAACACACCAAAAAAATACTTAAAATTATGCTGATGCTTCTGCAGGTAGAGTTCACTTAGAGCCAAGCAAAAATGAAATATAAAAAAAAAGGCTGATAAAGCACCTTAAAAATACCAAAAAAAAAAAAAAAAGTAAAAAAATAGCTGCAAGGAGTGATCTGTATATTTGATGCTACTGGGGGGGTTTGTAATTTATTTTTTTGGGCTGGTTGTGCCCCTGCTGCAGCAGGGCCATGTGCGTGTGTGTATATATTAGAGAATTATAGCAAAATCTAGAAATTCCTGGAAGAGATGATTTTAAAGGATCCTGGTCAGGGCCTAAACTCTATGGACCAGTCTGGCAGCGTCATTTAACTGATAAGTTAGTGCTAGTTAGTTAGTTAGTTAATTAGTCCTCTTTATTTTTATAGCATTTCAGGTAAATCCGTGCAGTTTTTCCTTGATTTTTCCCTCGCTTGCTCTCCATGTCTTGCCCCATTTCCCATGGGATTGCTCCCAGTCCTGCTGAGCATCCCCCAATCCTGCCAGGGCTGGTTCTGCCCTGGGCAGCCCCAAGGGTGGGATGTGACCAGGGTGCAGAGCACCAGATCAGGCTCCAAATTTGCTCCTTTTTGCAAATATCAGAGTGAGGGACCCTAAAATCAGTGGGGAGGGGGTGGGGGGTGGGAAGGGGCAGCTGCCTCATGTTTGGGTTGGTTTAGTTTCATTAATAATGTGTCTGAAATAAAAATGTTTTGATCTTTGGGGGTTTCTCCTTCCCTTCCCCACACCTCTGTATCAGGCTTTAATAAACAAATTAATAAAATCAGAGATGGAATGGGAGCTTTCTTTCCAGCTGGGAATTTTCTGGGACGGCGCCTTAATTCCCCCCAAACGAGAGCAGCAGCACCTTTGGGGTGTCCATCCCCCTGGAACGCACGGCGAGGCTGCACCGAGACCCTCGGGGTGGTGTCCCGGGGTACCAGCGAACCCCGAACCTCTCACACCCCAGCACTCCAGAACCTCCCTGGGGGTCACCCCAACCTCAGCCCGCTGCCAGGGCTGTCCCCGTGTCCCCACTCCGGGGCTTGGGGACCCCCCCGCTGCTGGCGCGGGCACAGCGCGGCCCCGCGGTGACCCCGATTGTCCCTAATCCCACCGGGGACGGGGGACACGCCGTGGGCAGGGCCGTGCCTTCCCGGGGCGGGGGCCGGGAGCAGCGCTGGAACCCCAAAACCTCTCTGGGAACACCCCAGCGTGGCCGCCAGCCCGGCAGAGCCGCCGGCCCGTTTTCCAGAGCGGGAGCCCCGAGGGCGGCGCTGCCCAGCCCGGAGCCCACGGCTGCTGCTGGCCCCGCGTGGCCCCGCCACTCTGCGTGCCCCCCCTGCCCCCAGGCCCCACCGGAGGCCCCTGCCCGCCCCACCGCACGGTCCCACCCGGGAGGGGCCGCTCTCCCCGGGATGGCGGCGGGGTCGCGGCCGCGGGATCCAGCCCCGGCTGGCGTGGGGAATTTAGGTCAAGCTCTTCTTTGAACTTGCTCAGCCCTGGGAAATGGAGGCGGAGGATTAGGGAAGGTCAGGAGTAACGAGGGGGAAATAAATGGTAATTAATTGGTTGTTAATGAGGGGGGGAGCATGGAGCTCCAGAGGGGGATGAGCATCACCCCTGGAAAGGGAGAACCCCAGAGCCCGCAGCATCAGCCACGGGCAGGGGGACACCTGGGGATCTGCTGCCAGCGTCACTGCTGGGGCGCTGAAAAAGCAGAAAAGCAAACAAACCCCCCAAACTGCAGCTTTATTACCCAAAAATATTCATTGACACAAGTAACAGCAAATAAAACATTCCTGTGATCAGAAGCAGGGCCTGGGAAGGGCAAGGAGTGAGGGGGGCTGTTGGGGTGGGCATTTGGGGGGTCCCCATTCCCAGCCCACCTGCTGGAGGGTCTGTGATGTGCCTTGGTGATAACAAATGCCACAAAACCACATTGGAAGAACCGGGACCAGAGCACAATGACAATTCCATTGAATTAAAAAAAAATTAAAATGTCAATTTTCATGTGCTGGGCCTGATTGGCCCTAAATATTTTATATTGGGTTTTGGTGGGGTTTTTTTGTAATTTTTCCCTCTTGCAAAATACCGACAATTCCTGAAATTCAGCTCAAGCCAGGCCCTTTTCCACGCAGAATAAATGCATATATTTTTATTTTTAAGCTCTCATAGGAGGGATTAAGCAGCCGGCGCCAGAGCCGCCTGGCCGGGCTTGGCACAGCTCGGGCAGGACGTGGCGGAGGAGCCGCCTGTCCCTCCCTCCGCTGATCCTTCCCGTCGGGATAAAACCCAAATATGCCACTCGCACAGGCAGGCACCACCCCCGCACCCCAAACCGGCGGGGCGGGCGGGGGGACCCAGATGGAAGGATTATTATATTGATTGTTTCCTTTTCCATATAAAATCGCCCGGGTTTTGGCCGTTCCCTGCGGTCAGCCCACCGAGCTGGGTGACCCCACAACCCCGGGGGGGCAGCAGCGGCTCCCGGTGCCGGTGCCGGGAGCAGCGCCATGGCCGGGAGTGGCCGGAGCGGCTCGGACAGAGGGCCGGGGCTGGCCGGGAATGGCCGGAGCGGCTCGGACAGAGGGCCGGGAGTGGCCGGGAATGGCCGGAGCGGCTCGGACAGAGGGCCGGGGCTGGCCGGGAGGGGCCGGAGCGCGCTGGCAGCCGGGCAGGCCGCGGCCGCAGCACCGCCAGCCCGTGCTCGGCGCCGCTGGAGCCTCCCGGAGCCGGGAGCGGAGCGGCCGCCGGGCCCGCGCAGCCGCCGCCGCTCTGCCGGTGCCGCCGGGCCGCCGGAGCCGCGGAAGCAGCCCGGGATGGCCCGAGCTGCGCCGGCAGCCGGGATGGCCGGGAATGTGCAGGCGCTGCCCGGCCGGGATTGGCTGCGGGGAATGACGCCCAGCACAACAAAGGTGGAGTTGGAGAAATTCCATTAAAAAAAATTAAGAGAGAGAGAGAGAGGGAGAGAGAGAGAGGGAGAGGAGAGAAAGGGAGCGGAGGGAGGGAGGAGGGGAGGAAGCTGCCCCTCGCCCGCCCCGCCGGGCAGAGCCCCCCCCGCCGCCGTGTCCCGGGGCCGCGGGGCGGGCAGGAGCGCGGCCCCGCCGTGCCGTGGGGGGGCCCGGCTCGGCCCCCCTCCCCCCCCACCACCGCTTCCCCCTTTATTTTTTTTTTTCCCCTCATCTGTCTTTTTTTTCCCCCTATTTTTTTATTTTTTTTCTTTATGCAAACGCCGGCCGAGGATTGTTGCACATGTAAGGAGATTTTTTTTTTTTTCTTCCTCCCTTCCCCCCCCACCCCACCCCCCCCCTCCTTTCCCTCCTCTTCTCCCTTCCTCCTCCTCCTCCTCCTCTTTTTCTTCTCACCACAGTGTTGCAAAAGCAAAGAGCAATAAAAAACCCGGCGGAAAGCGGCGGCGGGGCGGCGGGGCTGGCGGGGAGATCCCGGCGGATCCCGGCGCGCTCAGCCCGGCTGATTGGAAGAGCGAACGCAGCGCCATGGAGGCGGGGGAAAGCGCGATCGTCTCTGCGGGGACTGGAGCGCGTCCACGCCCGGGGCCAGCGCTGCAGAGCTGGCCGCCGTTCAACCGCCGCTCCCCCGCCCCGGCCCCGCCGAGCGAGCCCCGAGCCCCCGCCGCCCCCCAAAGCGGCGGCCCCGCCGGTACGTGCCCGCGCCGGGGGAGCCGCCGCCGCCGTGCCCCGCCGCGCCGCGCCGTGCCCGCCGCCCGGGCTCGCCATTCGCCGCCGCGCCGCTCCGCCGGCGGGGCTGGAGGAGGCGCTTTGTTCCTCCCCGGGCTCCCGCTGCCGCTGCCGCCGCCACCGCCGCGCTCCGGGCTCGGTAAGGCGCTCCGCCGCCGCTCCGACGGGAACGGGGAGGGGGTCGCGCCCACCGCAGCGATTTTTTTTTAGATTGATAGATAGATTGATAAATATAAAAGGGAGAATACAGATATTTTTTTTTTAGAAAGGCTGGTTTCGCGCAGGCCCCGCGGGCAGGAAGCCGCCGCCGCCGCCGCCACCGCCGGGGCTCGCCCGCCTCGCCCGCCCGCGGGGGGCACCGCGCTGGGGCTCGGGGCGGGGGGCAGCGCCCGGCTCGGCGGCCCCGGTGTGCCCCCCCCTTCTCTCCCTCCTTTTTCCCTTCCCTTCCCTCTCCTCCTCGCTCCCTCCCTCCTTCCCGCTCGCCTTCCCTCCCTCCTCCCCGGTGCCGCAGCTGGATTTCGGGGGCAGGCTTCCAGCGCTGCCCGCTTGTTTTTCCCGAGCCCGGGTGAGTCCCGCGCCGCGGCGGGAGCTGGGCGCCGCGCTCCGCCGGTGCGTGCCGGGGCTCGGCCGACCCCCCCCGCGCTTCATCTCCCCTTAGCCTCGCTTTATCCTCTCTTTATCCCTTTTTTCTCCTTATTTTCTTTTTATCTATATTTTTTTTTCTTCCCCTCTTTTTTTTTTTCTTTTTTTTTTTCCGCCTTTCCCCCCCTTCCCTTCTCTTCCTTTCTTCCCTCCGGACCGGGAGCGGGGCTCCAGCCCCCCGCTGGGTGGGTGGGTGTTTGCGGGCTCGAGGAGGGGTCGCGGAGAGAAAAAGAGGGGGGTAAGAAAGGGAGGAAAGGGAAGGAAAATCGAGGAAAGGAAAAGCGAGGAGGGGGCGGCGGTGGGGAAAAAGCGAGGGGGGGAGGATCGGGTAGGAGCCGCTCCCCGGGGGTCGGTGCGGGGAGGTCGCGCTGCCCTCGCCCGGCTCGCTGCAGCTGCCCGGCCGCCCCCAGCCGGGCATCCCCGCCCCCCTTCCCCCTCCTCCTCCTCCTCCTCCTTCTTCTCCTTCTCCTTCTTCTTCTTCCCCCAGCGGCTCCGGCGGCGGGGTTGGGGCTGCGGCGGCTCGGTTAGAGCTCCCCCCCACACCCCCCCCGCTCCAACCTCTCTCCCTCCTTCTTCCACCACCACCACCACCACTACCTCCTCCTCCTCCTCCTCCCCCCTCAGCAGCCCGGAGAGGTGGGTTTGTCTCGGCTTTATAACCGCGGGTGGAGGGGAAGGAGCGGCGGGCGGAGGCGGGCGCAGCCCGGCCATTGTGTGCCGCGGCGGAGAGCGGCCGGTAACGATGGGGGGATGCGGGGGGGGATGCGGTCGGGGGGGGATGAAGCAGCGCATCGCATCGCTCCGGGGCACCGGGGGTGCGGAGAGGGCCGGGGAGCGCGGAGCAGCACCCCCGGCCCCCCGAACTCGCCTTCCATTGTCTGCCCGGGTGTTGTTGGAGGGAAAGAAGAGGAGTAAAAAAAAAAAGGGGGGGCTCAGCTCGCTGGCGCCCGGGTGGCAACCGGGGGCGGGGGAGGCGCCGCCGGGGCCGCCCGCGCTCGGTCCCACCCGGTTCCTGCTGCCTGCTGGAGGAGGAGACTGGAGCTGGCCGGCGGCGCAGGGCATGTGCGGGCTCCCCGCCTCCGCCCGCCGGCCCGGCCCCTTCCTCCCCCGCCTCCTCCTCCTCCTCCTCCTCCTCCTTCCCCGCTCCGGGCGCGGATCCGGTGCCCCCCCCGCGGGGGACCCCGCGCCCCCTCCGCGCGCCCCCCCGGGATCCCGGTGCGCGCGCACCGCCCCGCCCCGCCATGATCCCGCCGAGCCCTCCCCCTGTCGCGATCCCGCCTATCGCGACACCCCCGCACGGCCCCCCGGGCGATCCCCGCGCTCACACCGCCCGGGGGCTGGGCTCCATCCCGCCCCGGGCGATCCCGGGGCTGGGCCGAGGTCCGCCCCCCTCGGGGGCTGATCCGAGCTGGAGCGGCTCGCTCCATCCCCTCAGGGCCGCTCCTGCGCCGGGCGCGTCTCCATCCCACGCTGGCGGGGCTGCGCGCCCCTCGTCCGCCCCAGGTGATCCCCGGCAGCGCTGGCCCTCAGGCGGGGCCATTTGTCCCCAGCAGGGCCGGCCCGGTTCGCCCCGGGTTTGTCCCCAGCAGGGCCGGCCCGGTTTGTTTGCCCGGGTTTGTCCCCAGCAGGGCTGGCCCGGTTTGTCACGGGTTTGTCCCCAGCAGGGCCGGCCCGGTTTGTCCCGGGTTTGTCCCCAGCAGGGCCGGCCCGGTTTGTTTCCCCGGGTTTGTCCCCAGCAGGGCCGGCCCGGTTTGTCCCCAGCAGGGCCGGCCCGGTTTGTTTCCCCGGGTTTGTCCCCAGCAGGGCTGGCCCGGTTCGCCCCCGGTTTGTCCCCAGCAGGGCCGGCCCGGTCCGCCCCGGCCTGGCGGGGCCTGCAGTCCCACCGCGGTTCCCGGTTCCCCTGCCGGTTGCTGATCTCCCAGCCCGGGTCCCGCCCGGGCGGGCGTTCTGCACGCCGGGACTCTCCCGTGCCCTGCTGGGCTGATCCTCCCTCAGCCCCGGGCCTGGCTCCCGCAGAGCCCCCTCCTCGCCCGGGGCCCCCCGCGCCGGTTGCCCGGAGCCGCTGCCAGGCCCGGGCCTGCTGCCCCGGCCTGCGGCCTGGCCCTCGGGCATCCCCTGAGGCCTCCGGCCCACCTGCCCTCCCCCCCGTGGAACCCCCGATGGGGATCCCCCAAACTGCCATCCTGCCGCCCCCCACACCAGCATAACCCCCTCCCTGGGTTATCCTTCCCGCGGAGCCATAAGATCCATCCTTCTGAGGGGATGCTTCCCCTTGTTGAAATACCTTCCTCCAGATGCTTCGCCTCCCTTGGGAGACCCCTGAATCACCCCGAGGTCCCCAATTGCTCCCCCAGCTCCCTTGGATCTGGGGATCCCTCTCTTCTCCAAGCGTGTTCCCACCTCTGGGGAGGATTTTGCCGGATCTGTGGTGGGCCTTCCTTTGAAACCCCCGTTTTGCAGTGGGGGGAGTGCACCCCTATCCCTTGGAGCCCTCTGAACTCAGATTCTCTTGATCCCGGGTTTTTGGATCCCACCCACCCCAGGCAGCCACCTTGAACCTGTCTCCTCTGGGATTTACTGGGATCCCTCCTGTCCTACCCCCTTTTTGGAGGCAAACCCCTGGACCCTTCCTCCCTTCTCCTCCCAATGTGGGGCTCACATCACCATCAAGGATCCCCCCAAACCCTGGAGGGATGGCTGGGGGGGATGTTCCAGCACCTCATGCCCCGGGGAGTGCAGAGGATGGACGGATGCCTGGATCGCGTTCCCCCCACGCCCCGTTAGGAGCTGGGGGCTCCCCCATCCCGGGGGGGCTGCCTAGCAGGGTTCTCCCTTTCCCTGCAGAGCCGTGCGGGAGTGATTTCGGGAAGAGGGTGAGGAGGGAGCCGGCGGGACCGTCCTGGGCACAGGCAGGAGGAGGATGAACGGCGAAGCTGAGTGCCCTGCTGACCTGGAAATGACAGCTCCCAAAAACCAAGGTGAGCCCCCCTGGCATGCCAGTGCTCCCAGAGGAATTCCACTTAAAAATAATAATAATAATAAATAAACCTCAGAGCGGCCCTCTTCTCGGAGGGAGGGCAGAGGAGAGGGGATGGAGGAGGAGGAGGAGGGGTGGGGGATCTGTGCTCCCAGCTGCCGGCGGATTGAGGCAGGGGGGATCTCCCTCTCCGAGTTCTGATCCACGTGGGAAACACGCACACACGGGTTCCTGCTCCTGTGCACCAGCAGCCCCTTGGCACTGGGATGCTCTTTTGGGGGACTGGAGTTTTGGGGGGATTGGGGAGGGGGGCTGGCACGGAGGTGCTGCCCTCCCTGCTCACATCTGGGCTGCATTAAAAGCCGAGCCGTTACCTCGGGCCTCCAGCTCCCAGAGCCCGGCGTGACATCAGAGCTTCAACTTTTATTGCAAAAGGGGCAGGAAAACAAGGGGAAAAAAAATAAAGATGTTTATTTAGGGCAGCTTGCAGGGCTCTGCTACCCCACCCCTCCAAAACCCCCTGGGTGCCCCAAACCTCTGGAGCACTGCCAGGTCCCCCCAGTTCCTCCTGCCTTGCTGCAGTCGGGGTTGTTGCCTCGAGCGAACCTGGCTGGAGCACGTGTCCTTCTCCAGGACTTTGGATGGATTTAATTACACCGGGGCAGCTTTCCTAATATAGCCCGGGCCGGGCCGCTGCCAGGAGAGCCGGGATAAATCGCCCCCCGGGCACAGACCGCCCCATTCATCCTGCTGGGACAGCAATCCCGGCTTTGCCAGCGTGCCCCAGGCTGAGGAAGGGGGAGCAGAGGGATGGGGGCTGAGTGTGGGGGTGCCTGCTGTCCTCGCCCTGCTGCCAGCGAGGATTTTGGGATGTTTTCACTGTTTATTCCACGGTTTTTTTCACATCCTTTGGGATGTGGTTATTCCGGCTGTCTGCCAGCGGGGGGTTCACGCAGGGCCAAAGGTCTCCGTGTGTTTCTGCATTTGAAGGGGAAACTGAGGCACTGGGCTGGATGGGGGCAGGTCTGGGGGTGTCTCGTTCCCTTCTCCGTCCCCTCTGGGTTTTTGTGGCTGTGCTGTTTTTGGTAATTCCTCCTGATTTCTGCAAGTAAAGGTGGCACTGGCTTTCCCGCCCTGTTCTGCCGCGTTGGTCCTTGCCTGGGAGGCCTGGAAAGTGCATGGGGCAAACAGGAAGGCAGAGTTTGGGGCTGTGTTCTCCCTCCCCCAGCTCTGTAGGGAATGGGGCTTTCCCATCCCTTTTGCCTCTTCCTGGTGTTTTGGGATGAAGCCAGGAGCGTGGGGACACACCCCAAACCACCAGGCCCTCACTTTCCAGGCAGGCTCTTTATCTCTTCTCCCTCCACATTAATCCCTGCTGAGGTCACTGTAGGGACCAGCTGGATCCTAAACTGTTCCTGCCTTAACCCCCAACCAGGCAGGTCCCAGGAGGGGAAATGGTCCCTGGGGCTCCCTTCACCACTTCCCATGTGTCCTTTAACATCCCTTGCTTGGATTTGGGATTCTGGGGGAATTGTCCTTCCCCAGACTCCCTGCAAGGGCAGGAGGTGGAGGTGGTTTTCCTCATGTTGAGTCTTGAGTGGAGGGGGAGCTGCAGCTGGATATTTCTGGGAGTTGGTTTCGTTCCTGGAGATGGAGGGAGAGATGCTGCACTCAGGTCCGTGACAAGCTGCTCTGTCCCCTGGGGTGCTCCATGTCCCGTAGGCAGCTCCAGGCACCTCAGCCTTCCCCTGGCAGAGATGTGAGGCAGGGAATGCCGTGGAATCCCAGGTGCCCATCCCGGGGTGAGGCAGCCGGGGCTGCGTGGGCGGGCGCCTTCGGGCTCTGCTCCTCCTCCAGCCCATCCCCGGGGAGCTTCCCTTCCGCTCCCAGGCCCTGCACTCCCCCCGCTTGCAGAGCAGCCTGGGCAGCGCTGCCCAGCTGGCGTGGGGGCTCGGAGCAGGCAGGAATTCCCCTGGCGAGGAGGCAGCCCCGGGGCTGGGCTGGATGAGGCGTTCAGGGTGGGATCTCCTGCCTGCTGCCTGCCCCAGCACGGTGCTGCTGCCTGCCCTCAGCCTTGCCACGTGCCCATCCCACCGTTCCAGCAGCATGTTCCTCTGGCAGCTGGGGGGGCTCCTCCCAGCAGCTTGGGGGATGTTGGGGTGATATGAACATCATCCCTGCACTGTCAGGGACCCCTCTGTGGGATGGAGGGGCTGTGCTGGGCTCTGCCCCCCTCACTTTGTGGTCTGGGAGCTTTGACCTTGGCAGAGGTCACCGTGGAGCTGGGCCCAGGTGATCACAAAGCTCTCCGAGGTGCAGGAAAAGCAGCGCTGAGCTTTTCCAGTTGCTCTGCACACATCTTTTCCACTTAGAAAGTGGTTTTCCCTGCTTCCTGCTTGGCTGGGGACTCACTGCTCCCGTGTCACTCCGGGGTAGGAAATAGCCCTGTGCTCCCGTGCAGCACAGCCACCCCTTATCTGATGGATTTCGGGGGTGAGCGAGTCTCTCTGGTTTGCACCGGGTGGAATTTCTAGCTTTGCCCAGATTGTTTTGGCCCACAGAGAGTTGCTGGAGGGTGATGGAAACAGCCACGTCCCTTTGATCTTTAATCTCGAGAGGCAGCATGTGGAGATTACGTGTCCTGGCGTGCGGCACGCCGGGAGCTGCAGTCCTGGGAAGGGAAGGGAAGGGAAGGGAAGGGAAGGGAAGGGAAGGGAAGGGAAGGGAAGGGAAGGGAAGGGAAGGGAAGGGAAGGGAAGGGAAGGGAAGGGAAGGGAAGGGAAGGGAAGGGGAAGGGAAGGGAAGGGAAGGGAAGGGAAAGGGAAGGGCTTGGCTTCCTGCCCCTGGCTGATGCTGTTTCTCACTGCTCAGACCGCTGGTCGCAGGAGGACATGCTGACCCTCCTGGAGTGCATGAAGAACAACCTGCCCTCCAACGACGGGAGCAAGTTCAAAACCACCGAGTCCCACCTGGACTGGGAGAAAGTGGCTTTCAAGGACTTCTCAGGGGAGATGTGCAAGATGAAGTGGATGGAGATCTCTAATGAGGTGACTGGCACCACCTGGGGCTTGGTGGGGGCTGTGTGGCAGGGTCCTGGGGCAGTTGGAATTGTCTAAGTTGGGTGCCCAGAGCCCTTGGCCATTGCTGCCAGCACCATCCCTCTGCTGTCAGCATTGTGACACCCTCAGAGGGGCTGGGATTGGTCATTTTTGGGGTTTCTGCTATGCCAGGCATCTGCCCTGTCCCCTGCTCAAGTCTTTGTCTCTTCATTTCCTGCACAGGTGAGGAAATTCCGGACCCTCACAGAGCTCATTATGGATGCTGAAGAGCACGTGAAGAATCCTTACAAAGGCAAAAAGCTCAAGGTACTGGGCAGGAATTAGGCTCAGTCCCTAAAGGGTGACCCCCCACTTGCCCAGGATAGGGGCCTGTGGCCCCATGTGGCACCTCAGATCCCCGTGGCAGCCCCTGGCAGCCCCTCCCTGCCCCTGATCCCAGTGTCCAGCTGCCCCAGGCTCGGGAGGCCGTGGTGCTGGGCCTGGGCCAACTCCTGGGTACATTTAATATGGCTGGCTGTGCTGCTGGCAGCCTGCAGCCAAGTTTAGCTCCAGAGGGGCTGGGAGCTGCTGTCCTATTCCTGTCCTGCCCTCTGCTTTCAGCAGGGTGGCCCTGGGGCAGCCCATGGTCCGTCCCTGGGAGCTGGGTGCCATCCCCTCTCCTGCCCCAGAGTCCCCTCCTGCTCTGTGCTGACAGCTCTGGATGGCTGGAGGCCGTTCCCAAGGCTCCCAGCCATGGGATGCTGCAGTTCCCAGCAGTTTCCCCCTCCTTGCCTGCGTGGCTGGATGGAGGCAGGTGCCCCCAGGACTGGGCAGCTTGGGTTTGGCCGTGCCCCCGTGGTGCTGCCAGCTCCAAGCTCAGTGTCCTCCCCTCTGCTGTCTCCCCAGAAACACCCCGACTTCCCCAAGAAGCCCCTGACTCCCTATTTCCGCTTCTTCATGGAGAAGCGAGCCAAATACGCCAAGCTGCACCCCGAAATGAGCAACCTGGATCTCACCAAGATCCTGTCCAAGAAGTACAAGGAGCTTCCCGAGAAGAAAAAGGTATGGAGGGGGGTCAGCAAGCCCCTTCCCACCCTGTGCCTCTGTGTGCTGGGCTCTGCTCAGCTCTTCCAGTAAAACCAGCAGAGCTCAAGCTCTCGATGGGAGAAGCCAGGTGCTCCTTTAGTCCTGTCAGACCTGTAAGACTCCCTTGGCTTTTGCTGTCCTGCTTCCCAGGATCCGTGGGGTGGAGGCTGGTTGGGTCTGTCCGTGTG
This sequence comes from Luscinia megarhynchos, assembly GCA_034336665.1. NCBI lineage: Eukaryota > Metazoa > Chordata > Aves > Passeriformes > Muscicapidae > Luscinia > Luscinia megarhynchos. The sequence goes on along the minus strand of CM067589.1, from coordinate 1,737,258 downwards.
TCCGACTCTTCCCGACGGAGCTGGATGGTGGCTTTGCCCGTGGGTGGATCCGTGTTCAGTGCCAGGGTTAGGGCACACCCCTCTGTGCCACCCAGGACGCAGGGGCAGGCTCTGGGAGATGATGGCAGCAGAGATCTGCCCAGCTTGGGAGATGCCAGAGCCTGGCAGGGCTTTGGGGGAGCCAAAACTTTCACTCTGGGGTGTCCAGGAAGAGTCCAGGGCACAAAGTCCTGCTGTGCCCTTTCCCAGGGCTGGGGTAGCCAGAGAGGGGAGGTGTCCAGCTGCTGGATCTCAGGCAGGCTGGGACCCTCTGCAGGAGCATCCCATGGGCTGGGGAGCCCTTGAGTCCCTCTTGGGCTGGTGGGATGCCCAGCCAGGTCCATAGGGATGTGTCTCCCTGCCTGCTCCTGGTGCTGATGTCCCTCTCCACCTCGGTGGTGGCTTTGTGTCCCCAGATGAAATACATCCAGGACTTCCAGCGAGAGAAGCAGGAGTTTGAGAGGAACTTGGCGAGGTTCAGGTGAGCAGGCAGCCCCTCCCCTCCATATTTCCCCAGGCCCCTCCAGGCAGATCCAGATTCCCCTGCTGTGCATAGCTCACAGAGGAAGCCCTGATGGGCTTTTGACTTGAAAAGAAGAGGGAATTTAGCAAAAAGAGAGCAAGGAAAAGGTGTCTGAGAGCATCCCTCCAGCTGGGAGACTGGATGAGGGGGAGAGCAGAGGACCAGCCATGCTCTGGGGGTCAGGGTCTGCGAGGTGGGGACAGGAGCCCTGCCACCAGCACTGACAGAAGCTGAAGTGTGCCCCCAGTCACTCCAGACCTTCCCCTTGAACATGATTGCTGTGATCCAGGTGGATCCTGGCACTCCCAGTGACCTGCTGCTGCCTCAGGCTTGCAGCTGAGCCCAGGGGTGCCTGTAGCCAATGCTCCCAAGGAGGGACAAACTTAAATCTCTCCTAAAACCCTCCTGCTCTTTTTGGGGACCCCTCAGTACTGAGCCCATGGAGGCTCAGCCCTGCAGTGACAGCCAGGGGTGCAGGCAGGTTTAGGGGTGCTCTCCTTGCCTCTGCCACCTCCCTAACACTGTCCCCTCCCCACCTCCCCCCGTGCTGAAGGGAAGACCACCCGGATCTCATCCAGAACGCCAAGAAATCCGACGTCCCCGAGAAACCCAAGACCCCCCAGCAGCTGTGGTACAACCACGAGAAGAAGATCTACCTGAAAGTGCGTCCAGATGTGAGTACGGTGGGTGGGAGTGAGTGTGAGTGTGAGTGCTGGGGGTCCTGGACCCCGCTCTGGGGCAGGAGGGGAAGGAGAGAAGCCTTGTAGGGGGTCGGGATGGAGGACACACCGCAGGGAGCTCCCGGACCCAGGTAAGGAGGGGCTCTGCACACCTGGAAGAGGCTCAGGGATCCAGCCCCCACTTTTTGGCAGGAAGGGGTGACCACAACCTGAGTCAGGGCAGGAAAGGATTCCAGCACAGACATTCACCTCTGGCCATGCCCCCACTCCCACACACGCCCACGGCTCCCACGGGCCCATCAGGCCCTGCCAGGCCACGCCATTTTTTTGCCATTTTTTTCATATTTTTTCATTCAAAAAAAAATTTTTTTTTTTTTTTTGGATTTTACCCCTCTGCCCTCACCTCTGGCTTTGGGTTTTCAGGCCACCACGAAGGAGGTGAAAGAGTCGCTGGGCAAGCAGTGGTCTCAACTCTCGGATAAAAAGAGGCTGAAATGGATTCATAAGGCCCTGGAACAGCGGAAGGAGTACGAGGTAGGGAGCACCCCCTCCACACTGGTCCCAGTGTTCACTCCCAGCCACCTGCAGGGCCTGTCCCAATAGCCAGCGTGGGGTTCAGGCAGGTCCTGGCAGGTCCCTAGTGAGGCTGAGCTGCCTCAGGGCAGGCACAGGCTTAGGGGCCGGCAGCAGCGTCCCCAGGCACAGGCTTAGGGAATGGTTGGCTTCTCTCTCCTCCTCCTGCCCCGCAGCAGGGCTGGCAGCCCCTCTGACAGCTCTGCTTCCCACAGGAGATCATGAGGGATTACATCCAGAAGCACCCGGAGCTGAACATCAGCGAGGAGGGAATCACCCGCTCCACCCTCACCAAGGCCGAGCGGCAGCTCAAGGACAAGTTCGACGGGCGACCCACGAAGCCTCCCCCGTGAGTCCTGTCCCTCCCTGAGCCTGGCTGCTGCTGCTTGCAGCACAGAACCTGCTCTCTGCTGGGCTTGGGAGCACAGACACACAGGGGCTAGGTGGGATTCATGGGATCAGCTTCTTCCAGCCTGGGAACAGGCTGTCCAGGGCAGTGGTGGAGTCGCCATCCCTGGCAGTGTTCAGAAAGTGTGGATGTGGCACTTGAGGACGTGGTTTAGTGGTGGGCTTAGGAGTGTTAGTTAATAGTTGGACTAATGATCTTAGAGGGATTTTAATGATTACATGACTCTGTGATGATCCCTTTAAACCAGTCCTTAAATATACATCAAATACACATTTTGGGAAGAATCTGAGCAGGATTTACAGTGATACTCTGGCTTTTAGGGCTGATCCAGCACCCAGCTGCCCTAAAAAACAGGCACTTCACTTCCTTGCCTGGTGCAGCCCAGCTGGGGGTTTTTAGGGAGGCTTTTAGCACCAAGCCAGCTCCACAGGGGCAGGTTTTCCCTAACAGTGGGTCCCTCTGTGGGTTTTTCAGGAATAGCTACTCCCTGTACTGTGCAGAGCTGATGGCAAACATGAAAGACGTGCCCAGCACGGAGCGGATGGTGCTGTGCAGCCAGCAGTGGAAGCTGCTCTCCCAGAAGGAAAAGGACGCCTACCACAAAAAGTGTGACCAGGTGAGTGCCTGAGGATGGACAGCTGGGGGGAGAGGCAGGTGGGCACCAGTGCTGTGGGAAAGGAGCAGAAAATCCCTCAGCTTTCCTCAGTCCCTGTGCCAGAATGCATCACCGATTCTCCCCAAGGCCCTCCCTTGGTCCTGTCTCCTGTGTGGGACAAAGAGATGGTCCAGGTGGAGGGTGCCCAGGGATGGAGGCTGGGTCAGGGGCTGCAAGGGACAGGGATGGGGTGAGGGATCTCTGTGTAACCACACGTCTCCATCCCCTACAGAAAAAGAAAGATTACGAGATCGAGCTGCTCCGCTTCCTGGAGGTGAGTGGTGAGGGGGTGCTCAGCCAGCAGGTGCTGCAGATCCAAATCTGGGAATGGGGAACATCCCAGGGACTGGGGTGGCTCAAATGGGGAGTCAGATGTTCCCCCAGAGCATGTCTGGGCCCAGTGCAGATGGTTGCACATAGCCTTGACCTTTGGGCTGTCCTAGTGCCTGACCCAGTGTCTGGGAGGAGAGCTGGGGTGAGCAGAGGGCCGGAGCTGGAGGGGAGGCTGTTCAGTGGCTGTGGCCTCTCACTTCCTTCCCTGGCTGGGCTGTGGGCGGGGGAGCTGCGCCGAGGCCCCCCCAGCGCCGCCCCGGCGGATGTGACGCGGCCCCGGCTGCGGCTGCGGGGCAGGCTGGAAATCCCAGGCTGTGCCCGGATCCAGACACCTGCCCACCTGCTCTCACTGAGAAACAGCTGAGCTGGGGACAGGGACACTGCCCAGAGAGGGGCTGACAGCGTGGGGACACCCAGGCAGCTCCAGATGTTGGTCCTGACTGGGACAGGATTTGGATCAGGACACCCAAGTGCATTAATTCCCCTTCCCCAGAGTCCCTATCCCCAATTACCTCAAAGCCTTATTAGTCTAACGGTGCCTCCTCCTGTGCCACCCAGAGCCTGCCCGAGGAGGAGCAGCAGCGGGTGCTGGGCGAGGAGAAGATGCTGGGCAGCAACCGGAAAGGGGCGACGAGTCCTGCGTCCAAAAAATCCTCACCTGAGACCGGCAAGGTGGGAGCGGCCCCGGAGGGAGGGGGCAGAGGCTTGGGCTGGGGTCGTGCATCTCAGGGGGCTTTGAGGGCTTTAGTCCTGCGTGGGCTGGCCCTGACAGCCCTGTGCCCCCTCAGGCCAGCTCAGAGAAGCCCAAGAGGCCCATCTCAGCCATGTTCATCTTCTCGGAGGAGAAGCGGAAGCAGCTGCAGGAGGAGCGGCCGGAGCTGTCGGAGAGCGAGCTGACCCGGCTGCTGGCCCGCATGTGGAACGACCTCTCCGAGAAGAAGAAGGTTGGTTCCATCCCCCTGTTCCTCCTCCATCCCCATCTCCCATCTGCACTGCTCCTGTGGGCATCTGGGGCAGTGTCCTGTCCTTGTCCTGCAGCCGGAGCATCACAGTGACCTGTCACACAGGTGCCAGTGTCAGCCCCGAGGGGCAGCGCTGGCTGTGCCTCCCCCTCTCATCACCTGGGGGGTCAAAACCCACCAAAGAAACCTCAGAGGGCCCTTGAGCCTCGGTTTTGGTGGTTTTACTGATGGGCAGAGTCCCAAGATGGGGTTGTGGGGAGAGTGCTGGGGGAGCTCCAGTGGCCCGTAGTGTTTGGGGGCTCTGCCCCTGCCGTGCCCCCCTCACCCCCTGCCCCCTGCCCAGGCCAAGTACAAGGCACGGGAGGCGGCCATGAAGGCGCAGTCAGAGAAGAAGCACGGCTCAGACAAAGAGGAGCGCGGGAAGCTGCCGGAGTCTCCCAAAACTGCCGAGGAGATCTGGCAACAGAGCGTCATCGGGGACTACCTGGCTCGTTTCAAGGTGAGGAGCGGGCTGGGAGAGGGGCTGCAGGTGGGCTCGTCACTCCCACCAGCAGCAATTCCCTGGTTGGGGCTGGGAGCCGTGGGGAGGGTGGAGCAGTGCCCCAGTGTCCCAGGGTTTTTGGGTGCACCTGATGCATGTGGTGGTTCTGTCCCACAGAACGACCGGGGCAAAGCGCTGAAGGCCATGGAGGCCACTTGGAACAACATGGAGAAGAAGGAGAAGCTGATGTGGATCAAGAAGGCGGCGGAGGATCAGAAGCGATACGAGGTGGGTCTCTGCCCCGTCCTGTCCCCCACCTGTCCCGTGGCCAGCACTGCCCCTCTCCCTGACCCTCTGTCTCTCCTGTGGCTCAGAGGGAGCTGAGCGAGATGCGAGCCCCTCCGTGCTCCACCAACTCCACCAAGAAAATGAAATTCCAGGGAGAGCCGAAGAAACCCCCCATGTGAGTAGCTGGGGTGTGGAGAGCTGGCTGTGCTGGTGGGAGCAAGGGGAGGGAGGCTGGGCTGGACCCTGGTGTGGCTGGACGAGGGTTGTGGACACTTGGGGTGTCTGTGCCCACTGTCCCAGCCCTGTCCCTCCCCTCTGCCTGTGCAGGAACGGTTACCAGAAGTTCTCCCAGGAGCTCCTGTCCAACGGGGAGCTGAACCACCTCCCGCTGAAGGAGCGGATGGTGGAGATCGGCAGCCGCTGGCAGCGCATCTCCCAGGGCCAGAAGGACCACTACAAAAAACTGGCAGAGGAGCAGCAGAAACAGTACAAGGTGCACCTCGACATCTGGCTCAAGGTGGGTGCTGGGTCCTGCTGCCTGGTGGGAGACTCGGGGATCACTTGGTTTTGGGGCTGATGCTTGGCGTGGTCTGTGTTCCCACCCCTCCTCCGGAAACCACCGAGACCAATTTTTGACATTTTGTAACTTAAAAGGATAAAAGTTATATACATGAGGAGGCTGTGCCCTGTACTGGAGCCTTCCCCGCTCCATCCCTGTTCTGTTCCGTGCCCGCCCATCCCTGACTGTGTCCCTGTCCCCACAGAGCCTCTCGCCCCAGGAGCGAGCTGCCTACAAGGAACACATTTCCAACGTGAGTATCCACGTGGCACTGCTGTGCTGGGATGGGGCTGCTGGGGGCTTGGGGCTGGGCAGGATCAGTCCTGGGCGAGGTTTGGATGTGCCACACCCCAGAGAGCCCCTCCAGTGGGGATTTGTCCCCAAGGCAGCTCAGCAGTGGGATTTTCTCTGGGCTGGACGCTGGGAAGGAGCTGAACTTGAGCCCTGAAGGGTTTGGTTTTGTTCCCCCAGAAACGCAAGAGCATAGGGAAGATGCGGGGTCCCAACCCCAAGATGAAGCCCACGATGCAGTCCAAGTCGGTGAGTGTCAGGGGGGACCTGCCCCCCTCGTTTGAGGCATCCCTTGTGCTTCCAGCTGCCTGCCCTGTCCTTGAGACCATAACCTTTCCCCAAATCCCTGCTCAGAACCCATCCAGGTGGGATTTTGACCCCTGGTACCTGCTCAGGGACCATTTTTGGTGCAGTTCTCAGTATGAATGGGTCACGGTGTGGGGTAGGGATTCCCCTGATCTGCCCAGAGGATGGAGGAACCCAAAGGGGGATTGTCAAGGATGGGGTGGGAGCTGCACCCATGGGTGTGGAGATCCAGGGACTCACCGAGCCCCTCCTGCCCTGCAGGAGTCCGAGGACGATGACGAGGAGGAAGAGGAGGAGGAAGACGACGATGAAGATGAGGATGACGATGATGACAACGGTGACTCGTCAGAGGAAGGCGGCGACTCCTCGGAGTCCAGCAGCGAGGAGGAGAGCGAGGACGGGGACGAGGTGAGGCCGTGGCACGGGGAGGGCTCGGGGCCCCCCTCCCCTCCCCCTGGGCTGGGCTCAGATAGATCCGTGGAGCAGGAGCCCCCGGGGAGCAGGGGGACACGGGGAGGAGAAGGGCAGCAGCATCCCCCGGTGCTGCCGGGGAGGGCACGAGGAGCAGCCGCGGGGTGCAGTCAGGAGCAGCCTCGGGGCTGGGAGGGGTGTGCAGAGCCCCCAGTGAGCAGAGGAAAATCTCCTGTCTTTTTCCTGGTGGAGATACTGAGTCTGGTCTCGGCTCCGTTTGCGCCAGTGTGAATGCCGAGTAAGTCACCAGAGTCAAAGCTTTACACCGGTGCAACTGAAATCAGCCTATGCTGGATGGCGCTGGGGCCAGAAACCGTGTCCGTGCCTTGTGCTCGCCCCCGGACAGGTGAGGTGTTTGCACCCCCTCGCTGGTCTCAGCTCACGCCTCTTCCTTCCCTGGCTTTAGAGGGGGGAAACTGAGGCACGAGGCGGGTCGGGCAGCCCCGCAGGCAGTGGCAGAGGTGAGGGCAGGACCCCGCGCGCTGCTCCGCTCGTCCCCCGGCACCGAGCTCCGCCCTTGCAGACACTCCTGGCTCCTGCCCGCGTCCCTCCTCCTCCTCCTCCAGCCCCGGATCCCCGGGGGCAGCGTGGGAGGGTGGGGGTCACACCTCCGGGGCGGGTGAGCAGGCGACAAGGAGGTGACAATGGTCTAACCCCGCCCTGACCTCCCCCTCCCAGAACGACGAGGACGATGAGGACGAGGACGATGAGGACGAGGATGACAACGACTCGGAGGGCAGCAGCAGCTCCTCCTCCTCCTCGGGGGACTCCTCCGACTCCGACTCCAACTGATCGGCCAAGCTCTTCGTAAAGTCGTTTGGTTTCTCGGTCTCGGTCCCAAATCCTCCCTGCAGCCCCTCGGAATCCTTCCTCCTCTTCCTCCTGCCCCCCCGTGGGACCCCAGCGCGGGGAGCGGGGGCCGGGGGGACCCCTCACACTACGGAGGGGGATCAGGGGCTGCTTCCCCCAGGCTGGGGGGCGAGGAGAGCGCCCCCCACCCCTGCCCCCCTGCTTTACTCCCGAGGGGAAGCGATTTTTTTTTTTGGAATTTCATTCTTTCCAGGGGGGTGTCTCTCCATCCCTACCCCCATAACCCCCTCGCTACCAGCTCTGGACTTTCTAGAAAGAGAAGAAAAACACACAGGAAAAACAAACAAACAAACAAACAAACCAACAACACCCTCCACACCTTTTTTTTAATTAAAAACCCCCAGAAATGGGAAGAAAATCCCCCTCGCCCCTCCGGCAGCGGGCGTGGAGCACGAGCCGCGGGGCTCAGGACTCAGCCGGTGGGACGATCCCTCCTTGCGACCCCCCCCAGCATCCTGGGGCTCCTCCCCACCCCCAAAAAACCTTGTACAGTCTGGAAGCTGCCCCGGGAGCTGCCCGGGAATCCACCCGCACGGCAGCGGGGAGCGCCGGCCGCGGACGGGAGCGGGGCGGTGCCGGTGATCCCGGGCGCGTCCCCGGTGATCCCGGGCGCGTCCCCGGTGCCCCGGGCGCGTCCCCGCCCGGGGGGTGCGGGTGTGTGTGTGAACGTGTGAGTGTGTGCGGGGGGCACCGGGGCCGCCCCCGCCCGGGGCCGGCGGCTCGGCGTGACCAAGGGGGGGGCGCGGGGTCCCCCCGCTCTGTTGTCGGTGGTTGTTGTGCCGTTGTATTTTATTTTTTTTTTCGTTTTGTTTTTTTCCTTTTTATAAAACAAGAAAGATCCATCTTTTATTTTTCATTTCCCCCTGCCCCTTTTCCTTGCCCTCCTCCCCCCAGCCCCCGTTTTCCTCTCTGTCTCTGCTGAAGCTGCTCCTCTCCCTCCGTTCCAAATCCTGGGGGGGGACCAGAGCTCCCCTTGCCCCAGTTAATCCCAGTTACCACCAGTTCATGTCCCCCCCAGGGCCATGCTGTAAATATTGGTGTGGTTTTGGTTTATTTTGGGGGGTCGATGCCCCTTTCCCGGGAGGGGGATGGGGCCGTGGGGCCCGGGGTGGGTGCATGGGGGGCCTGGCAGGGGCCCCCCCCTTTTTTTTAAGCAGACACGAGCACCAGCAATCCCACGGCACCTCCCTGCAGGGTTCTGTCCCCCGCCCCCCAAAACCCACCCGGTGTCATGGGGCAGCCCCCAGACCCCCACTCTGTTTGGGGGGGCTCGGGGACAGAATCTGGGGGTCCCAGAGAAGGGCAGGGGGGCTTGGGGGGCTTTTCTCTCTAGGGCTGTAGTTCAGCCGTTTTTCTCTTCACCCCAATCTCCGCAGGGCTGGGGGGGCAGGAGGGGGGGCCCTGCTGCAGATTTGGGGTTTTTAGGGGAGTCCCCACCCCCCCAGCTTTGCTGCTCTCAGCACCCCAAATCCAGCCCCCCGCAAAGACATTGGGGACCCCCTCGATGCTGAGGGGGGGTGGGGGCAGCCCCCTCGTCCTGGCCTGGCTTTGGGCTGAAAAATCACCATTTTGGGCAAGCTGAGCCCGAAGTGGGGGCAGGGGGTGAAGCTCGGACAATCCCCCCGTGTCCCCCGGGACCGGGGCCCCGGAGAGACCCCAGATGGTGTCCCCACCCCCAGTGTCTGTCTGTCCGTCCCTCTGTCCCCCCTCACCCCAATCCATTTGGGATTTTCCTTTCATTTTCTTCCCAATTTTTAATCGCCGCCCCTCCCAAAATCCCCTAAGGGGAACCCCCCCATCCCTTTTTTTCTGCTGAATGTACCCAGCACCGTCGTGTTTTAGTGGATGTGTTTTTAGTACAAAAAAAAGACAAAAAAAAATTAAACCCCACCTTTTTTTTCCCCCCACCTTTTTTTCTGTTAAAAAAAAAAAAAGGTAAAAAAAAAAATGAAATAATAAAAAAGAAAAATTCTTGCAGCGCCGACAGTTTGGGAGGGGGGGGGAAAGATGTTTGCGCTGCAAGAGAATTCCTGAGTGCATTTTGGCACTGCCACAAAATCCCGGGATCCTTTAGATGGAAGTTCTTGTGAATTACGTTAAAAAAAAAGGCAAAAAACACCAAAAAAAAAGAATAAAAAAAATCATCTTTTTTTTCTAATATTTAAAGAGTGTTTTTGTAGGTTTAAAAAAGACAAAAAAAAGGAAAAAAAAAAGAAAAATAATAATAATCCCGACTCGGAATTTGTACGGCTGAGCGGGATGCGGGGTTGCGTCCCCGGTTTCCCCGGTTTGCTTGGGGTTTTGGTTCTTTTGTTTTGTTTTGTTTATTTTTGAGTTTTTTGGGGTTTTTTTGTTTTTCCTTTTTTTTCTTTTTTTTTCTTTTTTCTTTTTTTTTGTATAATAAAGTGAAAAATAATGTTTCTGTTCTCATGTCATTACTATAAAAAATAAAATTTTAGGAAAAAAAAAGGACAAGTGTGAGGAGTGTTCTTCCTCCCCTGCTGGGGGATCCGGTGTCGGGAGGGGATCCCCTGGGGTCAGTTTTGGGGTTGTCGCCGGGATCTCGTAGTGGGGTCTGCAGGGATGAGGGTCGGGGGGTCTGTAGGGATGGGGGATCCCTGGGGATGAGCAGTTTTGGGGTTTGGGGTTCTGGGGGTGCGGGATTTTGGGGTTTTGGGAGTTTGGGGTTCTGGGGGTTCGGGGTTTTGAGGTCCGGGGGTCCCCGCCAGGCCCCGCCCCTCCAGGCCCCGCCCCCGCCCCGCCCCGCCCCGCCCCTCCCCCGCGCCTCTGACGGGGCCCCGCGCGGCGCCGGCGGCTCCGGCCGCTCCCATTGGCCGCCGAGCTGGCGGCGCCTCCCCATTGGCCGGCGCGGCGGGGCGGGGCCGAGCCGTGCGCGCGCCGGGCGCGCCGCCCCGCCCCTCCCTCACCGCCCTCACCCCCCTCGGCCGCCGCCGCCGCCGCCGGGCGGAGGCTCCGCCAGGCCCGGCCCGGCCCCGCACGGCCCCGCACCGGCCCCGACCATGGCCAGCCGCCGCCGGGCCCCGCGCTGGAGCGGCGGGGGGCGCTGAGCCGGCCCCGGCCCCGGCGGACCCTCCGCGCCGGTGAGTGACCGCCCGGCCCGGCCCGGCCCTGCCCGGCGCTGGGGCCCCGCCGCACCGGAGAGGGAACCGGAGAGGGGCCCGCTGACCCCGCCCCGGGCGCCCGGGACCCTCCCCGGACCGCCCCGCCCGTGCCCTCCCACCCCCCGGCCCGGGAGGCCCCGGCTCCTTCCCTGCGGCCCCGTCCTGAGCCTCCCCTCCCCCTCAGGCCCTGTGCCCCCGGCCCCCAGCCCTGCTGGGGACTCTGCGATCCCATTCCCTCCCCCTCCGGTTCCTCAGAGCCCCCACAGCCCGCTCTGGGCCCCCAGCACTGTGCGAGACCCTCCCGGCCCTGAGATCTGCCTTCCCCCCATTTTCCTGTTCTTCCACCCACTCCCAGAGCCCCGGGCCCCTCCCTTGTCTCCCCCAGACCTGCGGGAGCCCCCCCCGAGCCCCCCTTCTCTGCCTCAGCCTGGAGGGATCCTGGGGGCTGAGCCAATTCCAGCCCCTGTTTCCTCTTTCTGCTGTGGAAGGAAGAAATCCTTGGATCAGAAATCCCTGGGGTGTGTACGGGGAGCGTGGAGGCCCCTCCTGTGCCCACATCCCCGGGGCTGGGCTGAGCCCCCCGCCCCATGGCAATCAGGGGTCGGCGCCCTTGGGTTCTGGGGGTGTCTGGCCACGACTTTGGGGTTTTTAGACTCGTTTTGGGGGGGCACACGGTGCTCCCCTCTGTGCCCCCCTCCATCTGCTGCAAGGGAGGGCGATGCAGCAAAACCCACCCCCTCTGGGAGGGGGCAGTTCGGGGACACCCGAGTCCCCTGTGCTCCCCTAAAATCCAGAGATAATGGGGGGTGAGATGGGGCTGCTGGGGGGGTTGACACCTCTGTGCAGGCTGGGAATGTCCCCAGCTGGCCTGAGGACAGCAGGATGGGCCCAGGGGGCACAGGGGACACCCCGCCCTTGGCAGCCAGTGCCCCCCCCTCACCTGGGGGGCTCCGTGCCAGGCTGGGGAGGGACATCCCTGAGCTCCCCACTTCACTCCTGGAGGGATTCACCCCGGGACTCTCTCCTGGGGACAGTCCCAGTGGGATTTTGGCTGGGAAGGGGGTTGGGAGGGGTCTGCAGGAGGGGGTTCAGTGCCAGTGAGACCCCCGTGCCCCCAGCCCCCCGTGCTATGAGCGTTCAGCGTGACTTCTCCGCAAGCAGCTGCAAATGAAAATGGAGGATATGTCTTTGTCTGGCCTGGATAACAGCAAACTGGAGGTGAGCTGCCCCCTCCGGGGGTCTGTCTGTCCCCTGGGGTGTGTCCCCCTGTCCCTCACGCCCCCCTGGGCCCCCAGGCCATCGCACACGAGATCTACACGGAGCTGGTGGAGGATGCCTGCCTGGGGCTGTGCTTCGAGGTGCACCGGGCCGTCAAGTGCGGCTACTTCTTCCTGGATGACACAGACCCCGACAGCATGAAGGACTTTGGTGAGCCCCCCACCTCCCCCAGAGTGGGGGGGACACTAGTGACAGGGACACAGCCCCAGAGAGGCAGTTCCCACACACAGGGTTGGGTTTGAGGGGCATTGAACAGCCAAATGTCCCCCAACAGGGACCAGGCTGTCCCAGGGGGTCAGTGGGGGTCACTGAACCCCAGAACGCGGTGCTGGGGGCACAGCAGGGCTGGCAGTGCGGGTGGGAGGTGGCAGAAACACCCAAATGTCCCCCAACAGTGACCAGGCTGTCCCAGGGGGTCAGTGGGGGGTCACTGAACCCCTAAATGTGGTGCTGGGGGCACAGCAGGGCTGGCAGTGCGGGTGGGAGGTGGCAGAAACACCCAAATGTCCCCCAGCAGTGACCAGGCTGTCCCAGGGGGTCAGTGGGGGTCACTGAACCCCAGAACGCGGTGCTGGGGGCACAGCAGGGCTGGCAGTGCGGGTGGGAGGTGGCTCAGCCCCCGGCAGCGCTGCTGCTGGTTTCAGCCCCGAATCCCCGCTGGGGCTGTGGGGGGGCTCTGGCAGCCCCCAGAGCAGCTGGGGGAGCTCAGGGCAGGGCTGAGCGTGTGCCCCCGCAGAGATCGTGGACCAGCCGGGCGTGGACATCTTCGGGCAGGTGTACAACCAGTGGAAGAACAAGGAGTGCGTGTGCCCCAACTGCAGCCGCAGCATCGCCGCCTCGCGCTTCGCCCCGCACCTGGAGAAGTGCCTGGGCATGGGCCGCAACAGCAGCCGCATCGCCAACCGCCGGGGTGCCGGCTGGGCTGGGCTGGGGGGCACTGAGGGAGGGGGCTGGGGGCTGGGGGGGCACTGAGGGAGGGGCTGGGGGGCTGGGGGGCACTGAGACATGGGCTGGGGGGCTGGGGGGCACTGAGGGGATGGGGCTGGGGGGCACCCGGGGGTCTGGGACACCAGGGCACCTGGGGCACCTGGGGGGGACACTGAGGGATGAGGGATGGGCTGGGGGAGGGCTGGGGGTCCTGGGGGACAGAGGCAGATAGGACAGGCTGGGGGGGCACTGAGACATGGGCTGGGGGGGGCACCGAGGAACGACGGATGGGTTGGGGGGCTCCCCTGGGGACACTGAGGCACAAGAGATGGGCTGGGGGTCCTGTGGGGACACTGAGAGCAGTGGGACAGGCTGGGGGGTCCCATGGAGACACTGAGGCAGGTGGGATGGGTTGGGGGCTCCCTGTGGCACACGGGGGGCTGAGGATGGCTGGGTCTCCTCCTGTGCTGCTGTGGCTTTGGGCGCTGATGAGCCTGGGATGCAAATTTGGCATCTGGCTCTCCCCAGTCCTCGCTTTCCATCGTGGGCGTGTGGGGGGTCCAGCTTGGCTCTCTTGCTCCTCCTTGCCAGTCTGGGAACCCCGGGTCCTCTGTCCCCCCTCGGGGGGTTGCTGGGGACTCCTGTCTGGATCCCGGGGTGCAGGATGGATTTTGGGGTGCAGGGGAGGACGTGGGGCAGACCCCAGCCATGATCTCCCTCCCCTCCCCGCTCAGGATCGCCAGCAGCAACAACCTGAACAAGTCTGAGAGTGACCAGGAGGACAACGATGACATCAATGACAACGACTGGTCCTACGGCTCCGAGAAGAAAGGTGGGGAGGGGTCCCTGCTGTCCTGAGGGGTGGGGGACGCGTCCTGCCTGCCCCCCGACCCTGAACCCCGCTCCTGGCTGGGGAGGCCCTGGGCTTGGGCCACGTCCCCTGGAAAGGTGAAATCTTTGTTTCCTGTGTCTGTCCCCCCAGCAAAGAAGAGGAAATCGGATAAGGTGAGGGGTGGGGGTGCAGGGAGGGCGGGGGCCGGGCAGGACACAGGAGCCCCCAACACCCCCTCTCGTTGCAGAACCCCAACTCGCCCCGCAGGTCCAAGTCCCTGAAACACAAAAATGGTGAGGGGGCGGGGCTCGCAGGATTGGGGCGGGGCTCGCAGGATTGGGGCGGGGCACGCGTGGGGGTGGGGTTTGGGATGGGGTGGGGCGCTGGTGGGCGGGGCAGCTGCAGTGGGCGGGTCCGTGGGGAGGCGGTGGCCGTGGGAGGGGCTCTGGGGGTCCCAGGCAGGGACCCCTCCCACCTTTCCTCCCTCCCAGGCGAGATCGGCGGGAACCCCGATCCCTTCAAGGTGAGCCTGGGGAGGGGGCACGGCTGCCAGTCCCTCCTCTGCCTGCCCAGGGGGGCTGTGGCCCCGGGAGGGTCCCCCCGCCCTGAGCCTGCTCTCTGCCCCCAGTACAGCAACTCGGCCGGCATCAACTACGAGACGCTGGGCCCCGAGGAGCTGCGCACGCTGCTGACCACGGTGGGGGGCGGGGCACGGGGGGACCCCGGCACCTCCCACGGGGCAGTGGGACACAGCTGGGACACTGGGGGCCTCAGGGATGGGGCAGGGGTCACTCAGCTGTCCCCGCATCTCACCTGTGCCCCCCAAACTCACCTGTCCCCCATCTCACCTGTCCCCCCAAACTCACCTGTCCCCTCAAACTCACCTGTCCCTCCCCAAACTCACCTGTCCCCCCAAACTCACCTGTCCCCCCATCTCACCTGTCCCCCCCAAACTCACCTGTCCCCCCATCTCACCTGTCCCCCCAAACTCACCTGTCCCCCTCAAACTCACCTGTCCCTCCCCCAAACTCACCTGTCCCCCAAACTCACCTGTCCCTCCCCAAACTCACCTGTCCCCCAAACTCACCTGTCCCCCCATCTCACCTGTCCCCCCAAACTCACCTGTCCCTCCCCAAACTCACCTGTCCCCCAAACTCACCTGTCCCCCCATCTCACCTGTCCCCCCAAACTCACCTGTCCCCATCACCTGTCCTCCCCAGGACTCACCTGTCCCCTAGGCTCACCTGTCCCCTCAAAGCCTCACCTGCTGTCCCCTCACCTGTCCCCTGGTCCTGTCTCATCCCTGTCCCCCAAACTCACCTGTCCCCCTCAGCTCTGTCCCCTCACTCGTCCTCAAACTCACCTGTCCCTCCCAAACTCACCTGTCCCCGTGTACCTGTCCCCCAAACTCACCTGTCACTCCTGTCTCCTCTGTCCTCCCCAAACTCACCTGTCATGACTCCCTGTCCCCCAAACTCTGTCCCCTCATCACTCCACCTGTCCACTCACCTGTCCCCCCAAACTCACCTGTCCCCCACACTCACCTGTCCCCCAAACTCACCTGTCCCCCAAACTCACCTGTCCCCCCATCTCACCTGTCCCCCCCAAACTCACCTGTCCCCCACACTCACCTGTCCCTCAAACTCACCTGTCCCCCCCACACTCACCTGTCCCCCTCACACTCACCTGTCCCCCAAACTCACCTGTCCCCCCATCTCACCTGTCCCCCTCACACTCACCTGTCCCCCCCACACTCACCTGTCCCCCCTCACACTCACCTGTCCCCCACACTCACCTGTCCCCCCTCAAACTCACCTGTCCCCCCTCAAACTCACCTGTCCCCCTCACACTCACCTGTCCCCCTCACACTCACCTGTCCCCTCAAACTCACCTGTCCTCCCCAAACTCACCTGTCCCCCACACTCACCTGTCCCCTCACACTCACCTGTCCCCTCAAACTCACCTGTCCCCCTCACACTCACCTGTCCCCCTCACACTCACCTGTCCCTTCCCTCCCCAGCAATGTGGGGTCATCTCCGAGCACACCAAGAAGATGTGCACCAGGTGAGGCCTGGCCCTGCTCACCCTGGGGGTCCCCCGGGGTCCCCCCTGTGCCCCCAGGCCCGTGGGAGGGGGCGCCCCCTCAGTGCCGTGTGTCCCCAGGTCCCTGCGGTGTCCCCAGCACACGGATGAGCAGCGCAGGGCAGTCCGTGTCTACCTGCTCGGGCCCTCGGCGTAAGTGGCTGCAGCCTCGGGGTCCCGGGGGGTCCCTGGGGGTCCCTGGGGTCCCTGTGCCGTGGGACAGGGGCTGGGGGGGCTGAGGACAGGGACAGCCCTGCAGGGAACAGGGCTGGGGCTTGTTGGGATTTGTGGTGGGGCTGGGCTGAGCCCCTGGCACCTGGGGGGCTCTGTGCCCACCCCCGTGGCGCCCGTGGCAGGTCCCTGCCCGAGGCCGAGGGCAGCGTGGAGAGCGACAGCTTCGAGGCGGCCGAGAGCCAGGCGCTGATGAGCCGCCTGCAGTGGGACGGCGCCTCCGACATCTCCCCCTCCGACTCCGCCTCCTCCAAAGCCAGTGAGTGAAACTGCGCACCCGGGGCAAGGGCACCGCTGAGGGGTGGAACCTGGGGCACAGACCCCGTGAGGGGTGAATCCTGGGGCACAGACCCCGTGAGGGGTGGAACCTGGGGCACAGACCCTCTGAGGGGTGAATCCTGGGGCACAGACCCCGTGAGGGGTGGAACCTGGGGCACAGACCCTCTGAGGGGTGAATCCTGGGGCACAGACCCCGTGAGGGGTGAATCCTGGGGCACAGACCCTCTGAGGGGTGAACCCTGGGGCACAGACCCCTCTGAGGGACAGACCCTGGGGCACAGACCCCTCTGAGGGGCAGAACTGGCTGTTGTGGCCTCTCCCAGTACACGAGAGGTTGAACAGACTCCAAAGCCTGGAGCACCTTGTACCTCACCTGCGAGGGGAGGAACATTTTGGGGTACATTTTCTTGGGTGTTAACCAGAGTTGGGCATCCCCCACTCAGTGCTGGGGCCCATCTGCCCCTGACCCCCCATTTCCTGCTCCCCCTCCCCAGGTACAAACAACTCCGAGTCCCGCAAGACCAAGAAGAAGAAGCCGCACCTGGGGCTGGTGAGCGGCGCCCCCGGGCTCGGCTCCAGCAAGAAGAAGAAGCCCAAGCCCCCCGCCCCCCACACCCCCAGCATCTACGACGACATCAACTGAGCCCCAGGGAGCTGGGGAGGGGCAGGACGGACAGAGGGACGGACAGAGGGACGGACAGGGGCGGGGCCAGCCCCCGGCTCCACACAGAGAGCTCGGTCGCTGCTGGAGTGGGGCTGGGTTTGGGGGCCCCGTTAGTGCCCCCCCTCCTGCCCCCTGCCCCCGTGCCTCTATTTATTCTGTGACAGTTTTTGTTCCTGGGGCTCCCGTGGGGGCGTCTCCCTCGGACATGGGGGTACAGCCCCCCCTTTCCCTCCCAGCACCCCCAAAGCCCCCCCACACCCACTCCTCACTTACCCCAACGGGGTGGGGGGCACCTGGACACCCTGGGCGGGTCCGGGCCTGGGTCAGGGGGTTGTAAATCCCCCCTGCCCTGGGCTGAGCCCCCACTCTGGGCTGCCCCCCTCCCTGCCCCGGGCTGGCACTCGCTGGTCGGGCTGGCTCAGGAGGGGGGTCACACTCAGAGGACAAGTGGGCAGCCCCTCACCCCCAGATCTGCTCAGCTGTGCCTGGCCTGGCAGTGCCCACACAGGGGGGTCACAGGGGGCTGCATGCTGCATCCTTCATGTTTGGGGCTGTTTGGGGGTGGGTCTGGGGGTGGGGGGAGCTGCTGTGACCATCCCTGTGCCAAACTGTTTGGGGAAGGGGGACCCCAACCTGCCAGGGACCTCTGGGGGGGAATGGAGCAAAGCTGGGGAGGGGGAGCAGAGCCCGGCTCCAGCACAGAGCCCCCCTCCTCGTGTCCCCAGGGCAGCTCCACATCCCCTCCAGGGGACCCCCACAGCTCTGCTGGGTGTTTGCACCCCCACAGCTCTGCTCTTGTTTGGGGGGCCGGGACCAGCGCCCCGCTGTGCGGGTGGGGAGGGTCCCTCTGGCTGGATCCAGCTCAGCCCTGCCCTGGGACCCCTCCCCTCCTGCTCTCCACGCAGGGCCGTGCTGGGGGCAGCGCTGGCTCCATCCCTCTGCTGTCCCCTCCCATGGCTGTCTGCCCCCCCTTTGGCCATATGTCCCCGGGGGTCTCTGTCCCCCCACCCCGCTGCCCTGGCTCGTCCTCTCGCTGGGACTCACGAATTATGGTGCTCTCGACTCTGGATTCACTATTGTTTTCAAACTGCTGCTAAAGGCTGGGCTGGGGGGTCCTGCAGAGCCCTGGGCACCTCAGAACTGCATGGGGGACCCCCCCACACTGCATGGGGACCCCCGTGTGCTCCCTCCTGCTGGGGTGGGGGGCTCTGGCCACCGGGGCACGCCGAGCTGGCTTCGTGTGCCCCGGGGCCCATGGACGGGGCTGAGGGCACCCAAAAACCCGGGGGAGCGCCCCAAACTGCCTGGGGGGGCACGGCGAGCTGGAGGGGGGGGGGGGGGCAGCCTGAGCCCCTTCAGCTGCGGGACAGGAGCTGCAATTTGGGGTCCAGGGGGCCTTGGGGGGCTCAGACCGTGCCCTGTGACCCCCCCAGGTCGGTGTCCTCGCCCCCCCCGGTGTTTCTGCGTGTCCCCCCCGCGGGGGAGCTGAGCCCTTGTGAGGTCTGTGTGTCCCGTGCGTGGGTTGTGGCTGCCCCTGTAAATAAAAGTGCATCTTGACTTGGTATCTCTGGCATTAATTATGGCTCATTAATTAAGCAGGGCCTTTAACCTCCCCCCCCCCACCATTTCCCCCCACTCCATTCACCACAGGTGGGGCTGGATTTGTTTTTATAACCCCCCCCAAAAGTGTGGGTGGGTGGGAGGGAGCAGCCCCCAGGGCACAAGGCAACCACTGGGGTGACTTGACACCTTTTATTTGCTTTAAAAAGTCCTTTTTTGGGGCTTGGGAAGAAGCCACGGCCCGTTCCAGTGCTGTCCCACTCCCCCAGAGCTGGGAAGGGGGATGGAGTTTGGGGAGGGGGGCACAGCCCGTTTTTGGGGGGTAAAGTCCGGCAGCCGGGCTGGGACACGCGTGGCGGCTCCGGGCACAGAACGGGCACGGGGACACCGGCACGGGGACACCGGCACGGGGACACCGCGGTGCCCCGCCGCCTCAGCCCGCCTGCCCGTACACCCCGAAGGCCAGGAAGGTGACCAGCACGGTGACACCGATCAGGGACACGGTGGCCGGCGCCGTGAAGAGCTGCCGGTAGTTGATGCGGAAATACCAGCCCAGCGCCAGCACCACCATCACCGCGGGCACCATGAGCGTCCCCCCGGCCAGCGGCAGCGCGGGGGCGCCGGGGCCGGGGCCGGGCTCGGGCAGGGCGGGGGCGGCCGCGCCCCCCCGGCAGCGCTGGCAGTGGATGACACAGTTGTCGGTGATGCGCAGCGAGCGCAGCGTCCGCGCCTGGTCCTGCAGCAGCTGCCCGCGGTAGATGAGCTTCATCTGGCTCTCCTGGCCCGGGAAGCATTTGCTGCGGGAGGGGGGAGAGCTGGGAGGCGGCCGAGGGGTGTGGAAACCCCCCAGTGCCGCACGGGGAGGGGACAGCGATGGCACTGCCACCGCCGCCTCTTTCAAACTTCTCCTTTTCAAGCCCACACCCCTCGGTATTTTTGGCAGAGCCAAAAATAAAACCACAGGCTTAAATAAAATAATAAAACCACGGGCTTTTATCTCAAGAGGGATAAAGCCCTCCCGCGCTCCGTGGGAGGGGGCTGTTTGCTGCAGGGGGGGCACAGCCAGGCTGGCCCCGTCCCCCGGGACTCACCTCTTGAGAATCCCCACGGTGTCCTCGGGCCGGGCCAGCGCCACCTCCTCGGTGTCGTTGAGGAACTTGAGGCGGATGTGGATGAGGCCGGGACACGCGTCCCCCGCCCCGGCGGCGCCTTGGGACGAGCTCCGGGCGCGCTCCAGGCCGGGACCCGGGGGGCTCCCGCGGGCCCCCCGAGCCGCCGCCCCCCGTTCCTCCTCCGCCTTCTCCTCCGCGCTCTCGGGGCTCCCGGGGGGCTCCGGAGCCTCGGCCGCGCCCGCGGGCCCCGCGTAGGGCGGGAGCGGCCCGAGGCGGATGGCGGCCGCGTCGCCGGTGCCCAGGCTGCCGCCATCGGCCACGTAGGTGGAGAGCCAGGCCAGCACCAGCGCCAGCAGCAGCGCGGCCGCGCCGGCCGCCAGCGCCACCGCGTCCCCCAGCCCCGCGACGAGGGGCGCGGCCGGGGGCTCCATCTGCGCCGCCCCCGCGCTCGCCTCCCGGTGCGCGGGGTCAGCGCCCCGCGCGGGGCCCCGGCGCTGCCCCGGTGCCGCCCTGGGGCTCGGGACGGGGCACCGCGGGGACGGAGCTGCTCGCGCTGCGGATTCGCCTCCGCGCAGCCGGGGCACCGGGGCAGCGCTCACGGCCCGGCCCGGCGGAGGCTCCCGGAGGGTCCCGCAGCCCTCGGCGCCCAGCGGGGCAGGCTCAGGCCATCCCCGACCTGCACGGGGCAGAGCGGCGCCGTCAGCGCGGCCCGCGGGAGGAACCGCGGCAGTCGCTGCCCGTGCCCGCGGGTCCCGGGCGGTCCCTACCGGCCCGGGGGTGCCGCTGTGCCCCTGGCAGCCCCCGCGGTCCCGGGGGGTCCCCGCCGTCCCCGGGGGTCCCGGTGCCCCCCCTCACTCACCGCCTCCCGCCGCCGCCGCCCGCGCGCCGGAAGCGCCACGTCACAGAGCGCCGCCGCCAGGGGGCGGGAGCGGCCGCGGGCGCGCGGGGATTACGTCACCACACGCTCAGTGGGCGGGGCGGAGGGAGGTGGAGCTGTGGGACACGCCCCGGGTGGGCGGGGCTGGAAGTGGGATGGGTCAACGTGGTGGGCGGGGTCACGACACGAGGGGCGGGGTCACGACACAGATGGGCGGGGTCAAGACACAGAGGGGCGGGGTCACGGGCCCAGAGGGGCGGGGCCGCGGGAACACCGCGGGAACCCCCGGGCTGATCCCCCCACGGGGACCTGGGCGGGACCGGACACCCCGGACACTCCGGACACCCCCGGAACAGCCCCGGACAGCCCCCGGAACAGCCCCCGGACACCCCCTGAACAGCCCCACTGGACACTCCCGGACACCCCCGGACACCCCCGGACAGCCCCGGACACCACTGACACCCCGCGGCTGTCACCCCCCCCACGGCCCCCCACATCGCCCAGCGTCCATCTGTCCCCTCCCACCACCTGTGACCCCCTGGCTCTGTCCCCCCTCATCCCCTGTGCCACTCCAGTCCCCGTCCCCACAGCCCAATGTCCCCACAGCAGCTGCCATCGCCCACCCTGGTCCCACAGCGACAAAGACGCCTCAAGAGCCACCTCTGCCACGTCCTTTATTGTCACCAGGGCACGGGGGGGACGCAGCAAGCGGACATGGAGGGGACACACGCAGTGCCCTCAGGAGATGAGCCCCTCGACGGGCAGCTGGAGGTAGCGGCGCAGGGCGGGCGGCAGCGCCAGCCTGGGGACAGCGCTGTGGCAGCGCGCGCCCAGGTGCCGCCGGATGGCCACGCGCGCCAGGTGCTGCAGCCGCCGCGGCCGCCCCGCCATGCGCACGGCCGAGGCGTAGAACTCGCGGTGCTCCTGCACGGGGGGACACGGCGGGCAGCGGGCTGGGGCTGGGACACAGCACAGCCCAGGACACCCCAGGACACCCCCTTACCTCCCACAGCTCGGGGGGCACGGCCTCCGCCCAGCTTTCTGCGGGGGGCACGCGGTCGTAGGCGTTGAGCATCACCTCCAGCGCCGGCGGGTGCTGGCAGCACAGCCTGAGCATCTGCCAGCAGAGCCGTGTCAGCCCTGCGACCCCGCCAGCGCCGCCCCCCGTGTCCCCGTGCCCCCGTGCCCACCTCGGGCGGCGCGGGCAGCGCTCCGTGCTCGAGCAGCAGCGCGAGGGTTTCCTCGGGCCGCTGCCGGCGGTACTCGCGCACGGCGCGCAGCGCGCAGTGCATCGGGGTGTCCCCGGCGCTGTTGGGCGCGGTGGCGTCGGCGCCGTGGCGCAGCAGCAGCCGGGCCAGCGCGGGCTGCCCGTTGGCACAGGCGTTGTGCAGCGGCGTGTGGCCCTTGCGCCCCGCGGCCCCGGGCTCGGCGCCGGCCGCCAGCAGCCGCTCGGCCACCAGCAGGAACCGCTCGGCGTCCTCGGGGCGCTCGGCGGCGGCGGCCGCCGCGTTCAGCGGGGTCTCGCCCTGGTGGGTGCGCTGGGAGGGGTCGGCGCCGTGGTGCAGGTACAGCTCCACGTGGGCCACCAGCCCCTGGCGCGCGGCCACGTGCAGGGCTGTCACCTGCCGCTCGCGCGTGCCCAGGTTCACCTGCGCCCCGTGCGCCAGCAGCAGCTCCGCGCACCTGGGGGCGTGGAAAGGGTGAGGGGACGCTTCGGAGACACGAGCAGGACACGCCGGGGAGCTGTGGCTGCCGTGGGACACCCCAGGGACCCTCCCGGGACACCCCAGACTGCGCGGGCGGGGCAGGAGTGAGGGTTCCGGGGCGGGGTCTCTCCCGCAGGCGCCCCCGTACCTGAGGCTGTGCGGCGCCGTGCAGAGGTGCAGCGGGGCCGAGCCGTCGGCGCTCAGCACGTTGGGGTCGGCGCCGAAGGCCAGGAGCAGGCGGGCGCAGTTGGGGTGGGGGGCGGCCGCGCTGTCGTGCAGGGGGGCCCGGCCCCCCACCACCGCGTCCACGGCCGCGCCCCGCAGCAGCAGGTGCCGCGCACAGTCCTCGTAGCCGCGGGCGGCGGCGATGCGCAGGGCGGAGGTGTGCTGCCGGCGGGGGCTCAGCACCCACAGCCCTGCGGGGTCAGCGGGGGCTGCCGGACCGCCCACCCACCCCTGGAGCCCCCCTCACCCACACCCACCGCCCTGCGGGGGCTGCCGGACCGCCCACCCACCCCTGGAGCCCCCCTCACCTGCACCCACCGCCCTGCGGGGGCTGCCGGACCGCCCACCCACCCCTGGAGCCCCCTCACCCTCACCCACCCGGCCACAGCCCTGCCCTCGGGGGCTGCCCCGCGCACCACCCTGCCCCAGACTCCCCAGTTCCCCTCCAACTGGGGCAGCCAGCCCTGCTCCCCCCGGCCCAGCTGGAGCCGCAGCCCCGCCTGTCACCCCGTTCCTGGGGGAGGACAAGGGAGAGGAAGGAAGGAAGGACCCCCCGCGCCCCCCAGCCCCGTACCCTGCTCCGGTGACCACACCAGCTCCTCGCTGACCATCTCCAGCACCAAATTCGCCGTGGCCTCGTCCCTGAAGATGTTCTGGACGCGGGGCAGGTCCCCGGCGTAGAGGGCGTTGTGCACGGCGGGGTCCCGGCAGGGCTGGCGCCGCCGGGGGGGGCTCGGGGGCGCGCGGGGGGGCGCGGGCGGGGGGCGGCGCGGGGCCGGGGGCCGGGCCAGGGCTCGCCGCCGATCCTCCCGCTCCAGCAGCTCCCGCTGCAGCCGCAGCGAGCGCAGCGCCGAGGGGCTGAACGGGAAGGTCTCGTGGGCCATGGAGGGGGCCTGGGGGCTCTGGGGGGTCTGGGGGACAGCGACCGGCGCCCTGTGCCTGGGGGGTTATAAATAGGGCCGTGCCCCACACACGCATGTGGAATCAAATCCCAGAGCCAGGGGCCCTATAAATAACTCCTGGGTGGTAAACAGAGTCACGGGGTGCTGGGCAGTTTAACCTGTTGGTGGGGATGTCCCGTGGGGAGGGGTCTGGGGGGCTGTGAGACCCGGGGGGGAGCAGGGACCCCCGGGAAGGGACAGAGGGGTGACACAGGTGATGCAGACCCAGGAGGTCACAGGTGATGCAGACACAAAAACCTTTAATGCAGGTTTGGGAGTGAGCGGGGTCAGTGTGGGACAGGCCGTGTCCCCCCGGCTCTCCCCAGGTCTCAGACACGCAGAGAGAAGCAGGGGGGTGGCAGGGGGGTGGCAGGTGTGTCACCTGCTCCTGGACTGTCACCCCCAGCAGCAGTACCGGGCTCAGCCGCAGTCAACCTGGGCTGGGGCTGAGAAGAAATCCTCGGGCAGCTCTCCCAGGAGCCCGTCCAGGTCATCTGCAGGGATGGGATCCCTGAGTTCCGTGTGTGGGATTGTGGAACTGCTCGGGGTGGGAACCAGGCCCTGTTTCCCACAGCACAGGGAGCTTTTCCTCCCCTCCCAGCGGGGCTCTGACTCACCCACGTCGCATCCAGCAGCTCCCACCGGCTCCTCCCAGCTGGGACCCGAGCTCGGGGGGCGCAGGGAGAAGCCCCCAGGATGCTGCTCTGCACTGTGCCCGCTCGTCCTCGCCTGTCCCCACTCCTCAGGAACAGGGACACCCCCGGGGGGCGGCTCAGCCTGGGCAGGGACCTGCAAAACCCGGTGGGGATGAATTATCGGGGCATTTTCCCATCCTTCCCCCTCCCCTCGGGGGTGCCCAGACGCCCTTGGGGGTCCCAGCAGCCCCCAGCAGTGCCCCTCACCTGGCGGGGGGAGCAGCCCTCGGGCTCGGGCTGGAAGATGCGGAGGAGGTTGTTGGGGGTCACGTTCAGGTAGTGGTTGCGGTGGGAGGGGGAGAAGACCCCGACCTGCAGGGAGGGCAGAGAGAGGGGGCAGAGCCAGCCCCAGCTCCCACCTGCAGAGCAGCTCTGCATGGACCCCCAAAGCCACAGATCCCCATTTGGGGCAGGTTTAGGATGAAAGGTGAGATTTTAGGAAGGGCTGAGAAAAATCTGAGGTACAAAACCAGGGGAGATCTTTTCTTGTTTTACACTTGCAGTCCCAGGGTGCAGTGCAATGGGATGTACTGCAACTAATTCCTCTTATCCCAACACTCTCACTCACAGTTCCAGGGGCTGGGAATGGGATGGGTGATCCTGTATCACCACCCCAGCAAGCCCCCACACCCCATTCCCCTGGGATGAGACCCCAGTGCCCGTGGGAAGAGCAGCCCCAGCTCTGCTCACCTGCCTCAGGAGCAGCACGGCGCCGGCGCGGAGCTCGCTCTGCCTCTGCTCCAGCAGCAGCCTGTGCACCGTGCCCTGCATCTCCCCTGCAACCAGCACGGCTCCCCTGAGCCCCAGCAGCAGCAGGAGGAGCCCCCTGAGCCCCAGGAGCAGCAGGAGGAGCCCCTGGGCCCCAGGAGCAGCAGCAGGAGCCCCTGGGCCCCAGGAGCAGCAGCAGGAGCCCCCCGAGCCCCAGGAGCAGCAGGAGGAGCCCCCTGAGCCCCAGGAGCAGCAGCAGCAGGAGCCCCTGAGCCCCAGGTGCAGCAGGAGGAGCCCCAGGAGCAGCAGCAGGAGCCTCCTGAGCCCCAGGAGCAGCAGGAGGAGCCCCCTGGAGCAGCAGGAGGAGCCCCTGAGCCCCAGGAGCAGCAGGAGAAGCCCCTGGGCCCCAGGTGCAGCCCCCCTCACCTGTGGGGTCCCGGAACACGGCGCCAGCACCAGCACTGCTCCACGTCAGGGTCTTGATCATCACGGCCATGCTGGGAACTTTGTTTTTTGGGAGCTGCTTCAGGGCTGCCTGCACAGCACAACGGGGGTTTTGGGGTCACCCCGAGCAGGGCTGGGCTGAACCCCTGATCCTTGTGGGGCGTTCCAGGGTTCCAGCACCACCCGCGGGGTGTGGATGGGTGTGCCCAGCCCCTCCCCACAGATGCCCAGCCCCAGAAGCAGCCCCAGGGCAGAGGGAAGAGCAGGAAGGCGGGTCCGGGCCGCCCTCACCTTGCGGAGCACCATGACCACGCTGTAGGTGTGCAGGAAGCAGCTGGGGTCCCTCTCATCCAGCCCCAGCTCTGTCTTCATGGCCAGCCAGGGCCCCCTCCCAAAATCCTCCTCGGAGGGCAGCGGGGAGCTGGGCAGTGCCTGGCTCGGGACAGCCACGGTCAGAGCCCGGGGCACCCGCGGGGGATTCCCGATGCCCCGGGGGGATCTGCTGGAGCAGGGGCGGTTACCTGAGCCCGCGGCTTCGCCACAGCCCCGTGAGCCGGAGTCTGGGGAGCAGACACCAGGATCTCCTCCAGCAGCTTCCCAGAGTGCTTGTGGCAGAGGGAGAGATGTCCAGGATCTGCCTGGCTCCGTCAGCTGCTCCCGTCCCGTCCCATCCCATCCCATCCCATCCCATCCCGTCCCGTCCCGTCCCGTCCCATCCCATCCCATCCCGTCCCCACCCACTGCATTCCTAACCCCGTCCCCATCTCTGTCACATCCTTGCCCAGTTCTCCTGCTGTCCCCATCTCCATCCAATCACAGCCTCACCTCTATCCATCCCCATTCTCATCCTCATTCTCATTCTCATCCCCATCCCTTCCCATTCCCACCCCCATCCCCATTTTTTCTATCCCATCCCCATTCCCATTATTCCCATCCCATTCCTGTATCCCATCCCCATCACCATCCCCATTCCCATTATCCCATTTCCATTCTCAGTATCCCATCCCCATTATCCCTTTCTCATTATCCCATCCCCATTATCCCATTCTCATTATCCCATTCCCATCCCATTCCCATTATTCCTATCCCGTCCCATTCCCATTCTCCCACCCCCATTACCCCGTCCCATTCCCATTATCCCATTCCCATTATCCCATTATCCCATCATCCCATCCCCATTCCCATTACCCCATCCCCATTCCCATTATCCCATTCCCATTATCCCCATTCCCATTATCCCATTATCCCACCCCCATCCCCATTACCCCCATCCCCATTCCCATTATCCCATTACCCCATCCCATCCCCATTCCCATTATCCCATTACCCCATTACCCCATTCCCATTATCCCATTACCCCACCCCCATTCCCATTGTCCCATTATCCCATTCCCCATCCCCATTCCCCACCCCCGTTCCCATCCCCACCTGCTGGGGCAGGACCCCCGCGGGCCCTGGGAAGCGCCGGCTCTCCCTGGCCCGGGGGGCGCGGGGCCGGCTGCGGGGGGCTCTGCTGGCCGCGGCCACCAGCTGCACCAGGTGGTTGGTGACCACGGGGGGGTTCGGGGGCCCGGGGGGCTCCCTGGGGCTGGGGGGGCCCGAGGGGGGCTGGGGGCTGCAGCTCCCGGCCGTGCTGGGCCGCAGCACCAGCTTGGGACTGGGGAGGGGGCGCTGCCCGTCCTGCAGCCCCCCGGGGCCGGGGAGCAGCTCCTCTCCCACCCTCGGCTTTTTGGGGACCCCACATTCCGGGGCGTTCTCCTTCCCCGGAGGCTTCTGGCGGCGCCTGGGGGGCCCTGGGGCCACCCCCGGCCCCTCGGGCCCCTCCAGCTCCCTGCAGGCAGCCAGGAACAGGTCATTGTCCAGCTCGTCTTGGGGGGCTGCCCCCCACAGCGGGGGGGCCCGGGATCCCGCAGGATGGGCGAGGGGCCGGAGGGTGGGGGCTGTACTGGGATGGGGGTCACTGGGATGGGCTGGGGGTCACTGGGATGGGGGTCACTGGGATGGGGGTCACTGGGATGGGCTTTACTGGGATGGGCTGTGCTGGAATGGGGGGTCACTGGGATGAGCTTTACTGGGATGGGGGTTCACTAGGGATGGGCTGTGCTGGGATGGGGGGTCACTGGGATGAGGGTCACTGGGATGGGGGTCACTGGGATGGGCTGTGCTGGGATGGGGGTCACTGGGATGAGGGTCACTGGGATGGGGGTCACTGGGATGGGCTGTACTGGGATAGGCTGTACTGGGATGGGGGTTCACTGGGATGAGCTTTACTGGGATGGGGTTCACTAGGATGGGCTGTACTGGGAGGAACTGGGGTGACTCCGGCTGAGGAATGCCTGGAGATCACAAACTGGTTCTCTGCATCTTCCACAGCGGAGAGGAAATCCTGTGGGCAAATAACGCGCGGCGATGCCAAGGGCTGCGTGCGCTCCCCGGAATTACCGCGGGGTCCCTCTGGGGTCACTGGGGGTCCCTCACCTCGTCCTCCAGCTCCCCGTCCGTCCCAAAAAGCTTCTGGAAGCGGCAGGACTGTGGGAAAAGGGGGACAATGGGACGGGGAGGGACAGGCCGAGCTGGCGCCCTCGGTGGGCCCGGCGCTCTCCGCAGGCCGCGGGCGGGCCCCGCACCGCGCCGGGGCACCGCGGAGACCCCTTGGTGGGGCTCCCCGCCCCGCCCGGAGACCCCGGACCCGCCCCAGGGCCCCCAACCCCGGCCCGCTCCCCCCGGCCCCGTTACCATGGCAGCGGCGCGACCCCGGCCCGGCCCCGGAGGCGGAAGCGGCGGGGCCGGGACTCGAACCCGCGGCCCCCGGGGGAAGGGGCGGAACTTCCCCTGCGGCGCCGCGCGCCCCCTGGCGGCGGGCAGCACGCGCGGCCGCGCCCCTTAAAGGGCCACGCACCCGCTTTTCCCCGCGCGTGTCGCACGTGCACGCGCGCGCCCCCCGCGTCACCCGGCCGGGTGACTCAGCGCGGCCCCGGCCCGGCGTGATTCATCCCCGCAGCCCCGGGATGCGACCCCCCCCAGCCCGGGAGCTACACCCACACGAGGTGGGCAAGGGCACGGGCAGGTGCTGCGGGCGGCAGGGGCACACGCGTGTCTGTGCGTGACCGTGCGCGCCAGGCTGGCGTGACACGGGCACGGAGCATTTCCCGCCTGGCCTGCCGCACACGCGCGTTCCCACCAGCGTGTCCACGCAAGGGCGGCTGCACACCGAGACCCCGGGCGCGCACACGCGTGCGAGAGGCAGCGCAGCAGCTCGTGATAGTGCACACTCACAGGCGCAGCCACGTTCGTGCGCTGCAGCACACCCATGCACACGCGTGGGACATCGCACACCCGTTTTTGCGCTGTTGCACACCCATTCACACACGCGTGTGACATCGCACACCCGTTTTTGCGCTGTTACACACCCATTCACGCACGTGTGGGACATTGCACACCCGTTTTTGCGTGTTGCACACCCACTCACGCACGTGTGACATCGCACACCCGTTTTTGCGTGTTGCACACCCACTCACGCACGCTCGCCTCACACGCACGGCGCCGCGCTCTCCCTCGCCCCGCGGCCCCTTTAAGGCCGGATTAGGCCCCGCCCCTCATTAGGCTCCGCCCCCTCATTGACCACGTCCCCTTTCGGGGAGGGCGGGGCCGCGCGCGGGTCTATTTTTAGCACCGCGCGCCGTCACGTGACCGCGGGTGACGTCACCGAATGTTGTTGTCGGGGCGGGCGGGGCCGCGCGGCGAAGATGGAGGAGGAGGCGGGGGGGCGGCGGGGCGCGCGCCGGGCGGCACCGGGGGACCCCAGGTACGGGGGGACACGGGGGGACACGGGGGACGCGGGGGGACACGGGGGACACGGGGGGACGGGGGGACACGGGGGACACGGGGGACACGCATCGCGCCGGGCCCCGCGGCGGGGCGGGAGCGGCCGTGTCGGGGTCCCCCGTGCGGCTCCGGGGGGCTCCGTGCAGCGCGGGGGGGGCCTGCGATCCCGGCGGTCCCGGTGCGGTTTGGGGCGGGCGGGCGGGGGGGGCCTCAGTGCGGTGGGGGGGATTATTCGGTGCGGGGTCATTGTGCGCGCGGTTGAGGGGCGCGGGGTGAGGGCTTTGCGCCCCCCCGCAGTGGGGGGACCGGTGTGCGGATTTTGGGGGGCTGCAGTGGGGGGACCCCGGCGCGGGTCGGGGGCTGCAGTGAGGGCCGGTGCAGTGGCGGGTTTGGGGGGTGCAGCGGGGGTCCCTGTGTGGTTGGGGAGGGGCTCCGTTGGGGGCGCGGTGCGGGTCGGGGGGCTGCACGGGGGGTCCCGCTGCGATCCGGTGCGGCGGCTGCAGGGAGGGGACCCCGGTGCGGGAGGGGGGTCCTGTGCACTCGGGGTCCCGGCGCCGCTCGAGGGGGGCGAGCCCGTGCGGTGGGGGGGCCCCGCAGTCCGGAGGGGCCCCGTGCAGCTGGGGGAGCCCCGCAATTTCGGGGGTCCCGCCGCCGGGGGGTCCCGGTGCGGTCCAGCGGGGCCCGCAGCGAGCGGTGCCGGTGCGGAGCGGCGGGGGGGTCGCTGCGGGCCGGGGTCCCGGTGCGATTGCTTTGCACCGTGCAAGGGGGGGGTCCCCGTGCCCTGGGGGGGCCCCGCAGGTTTCGGGGGTCCCGCAGTGTCGGGGGGCCCGTGCGCCCGCACGGCGGCGGCTCCGCAGCGCGGGGGGGCCGGGGGGGCCCCGCGGCACCGCAGCGCGAGCGGCGTGACCCCCCGTGGGTCCGGCCCGCCGTGGGTGACACCCCCAGACCCATCTCGGGGCGATGCCTCGGTGTGTCCCCCCCCACCCGTGTCCTTGTGGGGTCCCAGCCGTGTCCCTGTGGGGGGCGCGGTCCGGGGGTCTCTCCCTGCCGTCCCCCCTCTGCGGCCCCCCCGTGTGACGCTGCCGACCCCTCGGGTCCCTTCCGGGGGTGCCGCAGCCCCCCCATCCCGGGGACGGCGGAGGGGCGGCTCGGGGGCCCCGAGCGGTGCCGGTTTGGGGGTGCGGGCTCTGACCGGCGCTCGGTCCCGCAGGGCTCCCGGGCGGCGCGGGCACAGCCCCGGTGCCCCGGGCGGCGCTGACGGAGCCGCGCCTGTGCGAGCCCCCCCGGGCCACCATGGACCCCCAGAGCGACGCAGGTGAGAGCGCCGGCGGCAGCCGTGCCCGGCTCTGCGGGTGTTGGGGTACCGGGGGGGCACGGCAGCGATTCCACCCCGCGGGCACACGCGTGTCGCACCGGGGCCGCCCCCTGCCCCGTTATCCCAGCCCGGTACTCCCGGACCGCGCTGAGGGGACACTGAGGCACGGCCCCGGCACCGCCACCGGCGTGGCACTGTCACACGTGGCTCTTTACGGCCCCGGGGGCGGGTCCCCGCTGCCCTGGGGTCCCCACGCGTGGGGACAGCCGTGGTGACCGCGCCGTCCCGGCTCCCCGCCCTGTAATTATCCCGCTGGGAACTCCGGCGACATCTGGACGCGCGCATGTCCCCCCGCCCGCCCCCCCCCAAGGGGACACGCGGCACCCGCGGGCTCCGCGGGGAAACTGAGGCAGCGCCGTGTCCCGCGGGGCTCGGGGTGGCGTCCCCGAGCTGTCCCCGCTGTCCCCGCTGTCCCCGAGCCCCGCCGGCGTTGCTGGAGCGGCCGCAGGGCTGGAGCGGCGCCCGGCCGTGCCTGGCGCGGGGCTGGCGCGGGGACACGGGCACGGCCACCCCCGGGGTCCCCCCGCCCCCGGGGTCCGTCCGGGCCGGGTTTGGGGGGCCGGGGCCCCCCCTGCGCTCCGCTGTCCCCAGATCAACCCTGGGGGGGGCTCTGCGACCCCCAGCGCTGTCTCCTCGCCCCGGGAGCCGGGGGGATCCCGTGTGTGCGGAGCCGTCTCGGGGTGCAGCCCCCCGCAGCTCCCGGGGGTCCCCCAGATGTGCCACCCCCTCTGGGGGGGCTCCCCGCGCCGGGCCCCCCCCGTGGCTGCCGGGGGGGGTCGGGGGGCGCCGGGGGTCCGTTCCCGCGGCCTCCTGCCCGCGGCGGCTCCCGAAATAGCCCGGCTGACGTCAGGCCCCCGAGCACCCCGGGGGGGCAGCGGGGGGGCGGGGGGCGTCCCAGAAATATCCCGGCTATTAAAAGTCTTGGCTGGGGATTAACGCGCGGTAAATAAACGTGGCGGTGCCGGGGGCGGGGGGGGTTACACACAGCGAGACCCCGTAACGGGGGGGTCCCCGAGCCCAAAAAGGGGGGGTCCACACTCAGCCCGCGGTGACCCCCCCGGCTCGGCCCCGCGGATGTGCTGAGCTGGCGTCCGCGCCCCCCGCCCCTCCTGGGGGGCTCAGGGGGTCTCCAGCGGGGCGGGGGGGTCGCCTGCTCTGTCCCCAGGTGGGGGCTGCCCCCCCGGCCGGCCCCGCGTTTATTCCCGGCGGCGCTGATGCGGATTAACGTCCCCGGCAATTAGGGGGATGTGGGGAGGGGCGGGCACGGACTGGGGGGGGTCGTGGGGACCCCGATCCCCCCAGCCCCCCAGGGCAGTTCGGGGTGCGCTGGTGGGGGGGGCTCAGCCGGGACGTGCCGTGGCCCCCCGCACAATTCCCCTGTTTTTAGCGGCCCCTCCGTGCGCGGCTTTTCCGAGCGGCGGGATTTGGGGGGGGGCGTGGGTGAGGGGGGTGAGGGGGGGTGAGGGGGGGTCCTTCAGCCCTGACCGGAATGGGGGGGGCTGCGTGTGCGGCCATCACCCCAAAAACCAGGGGTGCTCTGGGACCCCCGCTTCGCCGAGGGGGCGCTTTGGGGGGCTTAGGGGATTTTGGGGGGCTGAGGGGGATTTGGGGGGGGCTTAGGTTGGGTTTGGGGAGCTGAGTTTGGGTTTGGGGGGCTCAGGGGATTTGGGGGGGGCTGAGGGGATTTTGGGGGCTGAGGGGATTTTGGGGGCTCAGGGGATTTGGGGGGGGCTCAGTTTGGGTTTGGGGGGCCCAGGGGATTTGGGGGGCTGAGGGGATTTTTGGGGGGGTGAGGGAGGTTTGGGGAACTCAGGTTGGGTTTGGGGGGCTCAGGGGGGTTTGGGGGGAGCTCAGAGGATTTTGGGGAGCTCAGGGGGTTTGGGGGTGCCCCGGCCCGTTCAGGGGGTCACGGCCCTGTCTCTGCAGAGGAGGGTTTGGGGGGCTGCGGGGATTTTGGGGGCCTCAGTTTGGGTTTGGGGGGCTCAGTTTGGGTTTGGGGGGCTGAGGGGGTTTTGGGGGGCTCAGTTTGGGTTTGGGGGTCCCCAGCCCGTTCGGGGGTCTCGCCCTGCAGCTCCCCCCAGGTGAGGGGGGGCGGCCCCCCAAACCCGGGACAGCGCCCCGAGCCTGTGACAGCCGCAGGTGTGCGGGGACAGACAGGTGTGCAAGGACAGGTGTGCAGGGACAGGTGTGCGGGGACAGGTGTGCGGGGACAGGTGTGCAAGGACAGGTGTGCAGTGCAGGGACAGACAGGTGTGCAGGGACAGGTGTGCAGGGACAGGTGTGCAGGGACAGGTGTGCGGGGACAGGTGTGCAGTGCAGGTGACAGACAGGTGTGCAGGGACAGGTGTGCGGGGACAGGTGTGCAGTGCGGGGACAGACAGGTGTGCAGGGACAGGTGTGTGGGGACAGACAGGTGAGCACAGACAGGTGAGCAGGCACAGGTGTGTCAGGACAGGTGAGCAGGCACAAGTGTGCACAGGTGAGCACAGACAGGTGAGCAGGGACAGGTGTGCACAGGTGAGCACAGACAGGAGTGCACAGTTGTGTCAGGACAGGTGAGCAGGCACAGGTGTGCACAGTTGAGCACAGACAGGTGAGCACAGGTGTGCACAGGTGAGCAGGCACAGGTGAGCACAGGTGTGCACAGGTGAGCAGGCACAGGTGCTCCAGCCCTGGGGGTGCTGCCCCCCGTACCTGCCCCAGCCCCTCCCATGTCCCCGTTCCGTGGGGGGACACCCCGCTGTGCCCGCCGGGAGCTGAACCCCCATTGCCCCCCAACACCCACAGACCGGGGCTGGCAGGTTTGGGGGGCTGGCAGGTTTTTGGGGTGTCTCTCTGTTTTGGGGGTCTGTCTGGTTTTGGGGTGTCTCTCTGCCCTCGGGGGTGTCTCTCTGTTTTGGGGGTGTCTGTTTTTGGGGTGTCTCTGTTTTTGGGTGTCTCTCTGTTTTGGGGGTCTGTCTGTTTTGGGGGTCTCTGTTTTGGGGGTCTCTGCCCTCGGGGGGCTCTGCCGCGGAGCCGGGGGGGTCAGGGCTGCCCCACCCCCCGCGGTGACGTCCGTGGGTCCGCGCGGGGACGCGTCAGTGCCGGGGGCGCGCTCGGGGGGGCGGGGGGTCTGGGGGGTCATTACCGCGCGCCCCCCGCCCCGCCCCCCGGGGGTCAGTGCCCCCGCTGGTTCGGGGGGATTTTTGGGAGGGGTCGGTGTTGCCCCCCCGCAGCGCTCTGGGCCGGTCGGTCTGTGCTGGTTCGGGTTGGGGGGCTCCCCGGTTTTATTTTTTGGGGGGTTTAACTGAGGTGGGGGTTGATCCAGGGAGGGTTGGGGCTGGGGGAGGGAGACCCCCGAGGGTTTCCTTAACAACCCCCCCCCCAGCACCCCCCTGAACTGCACCCGACACCCCCAAAGTGCCCCTGGCTCCCCCCATCCTCGGGACACCCCCCCAAACCGCCCCCTTCAGTGAGTCAGAACCCCCTGCACCCCAAAACTGCCCTCAAACCCCCCTCCCAATCACTGTCGGGGTGTCCCCATCCCTTACCCGCCCCCCCCAAACACTCTCAGCTCCCCCTGCACCCCAAATCTCCCCTAAAGTCCTCCCCTCACTCTTGGGGTGTCCCCATCCCTTTCCCCCCAAACACTCTCAGCTGCCCCTGCACCCCAAAACTGCCCCCAAACCCCTCCCAATCACTGTCGGGGTGTCCCCATGCCTTATCCCCCCAAACACTCTCAGCTCCCCCTGCACCCCAAACCGCACTCACTGTCGGGGTGTCCCAGCGCTGTCCCCCCAACCACTCTCAGCTCCCCTGCACCCCAATCTCCCCCGCTCACTGCCGGGGTGTCCCCATCCCTTATCCCCCCCCAAACCACTCTCAGCTGCCCCTGCACCCCAAAACTGCCTTAAACCCCTCCCTCTCACTGTCGGGGTGTCCCAGCGCTGTCCCCGCCCCAACCACTCTCAGCTCCCCCTGCACCCCAAACCGCACTCACTGTCGGGGTGTCCCCAGCGCTATCCCCCCCCAACCACTCTCAGCTGCTCCCCTGCACCCCAATCTCCCCCCGCTCACTGTCGGGGTGTCCCCATCCCTTATCCCCCCCCAACCACTCTCAGCTGCCCCTGCACCCCAATCTCCCCCGCTCGCTCCGGGGTGTCCCAGCGCTGTCCCCGCCCGCAGCGCGCCCGGAGCGGGCGGCGGGGCCCGAGGCGGGGCCGGGGCCGGGCGCGGGGCCGGGCGCGGCGCTGGCGGCGGCGCGGGAGCAGCAGCTGCGGCGGGAGCTGGCGGCGCTGAAGCAGCAGCAGCAGCTCCAGAAGCAGCTGCTCTTCGCCGAGTTCCAGAAGCAGCACGAGCACCTCACCCGCCAGCACCAGGTGCAGCTGCAGAAGCACCTCAAGGTGGGCGGGGGTGTGGGGGGGGATTTTGGGGTGATGGAACTGTGGAGAGGAATATTGGGGGTGATGGAACTGTGGGGTGTCACCAGTCTGGGGGTGATGGGGATGTGGGGTGACACCAATTGGGATGATGGAGCTTTGGGGTGGCACCAATTTGGGGGTGATGGAACTTTGGGGTGTCACCAGTCTGGGGGGTGATGGGGGGTGTGGGGGGGGATTTTGGGGTGATGGAACTTTGGGGTGTCACTAATCTGGGGGGTCATGGAGCTGTGGGGTGACACCAATTGGGATGATGGAGCTTTGGGGTGGCACCAATTTGGGGGTGATGGCACTTTGGGGTGTCACCAGTCTGGGGGTGATGGACCCATGGGGTGGCACCAGTCTGGGGGTGATGGAGCCGTGGGATGTCACCAGTTTGGGGGTGATGGAGATGTGGGGTGTCACCAGTCTGGGGGTGATGGAGCTTTTGGAAGGATATTTGGGGTGATGGCACTTTGGGGTGGCACTAATCTGGGGGTGATGGAGCTGTTGAAGAGGGCTGGAACTACGGGGTTAATGCGATATTGGGGTGCTGGAGCCATCGGGGGGGACACTGGGGGTGATGGCAGCTTTGGGGTGTCACCAGTCTGGGGGGTGATGGAGCTTTGGGGTGTCACCAGTCTGGGGGTGATGGAGCCGTGGGATGTCACCAGTCTGGGGGGTGATGGAGCTGTGGGGTGTCACCAATTTGGGGGTGATGGAGCTGTGGGGAGGGACACTGGGGGCGATGGAGCCGTGGGGTGTCACCGCTGGAGGGCGACACCGGCGGGATGGAGCTGTGGGGCTCCCCCGTTCTGGGGGTGTCCCCCCGTTCTGGGGGCTCCCCCGTTCTGGGGCTCGCCCCGTTCTGGGGCTCCCCCGTTCTGGGGGTCCCAGCCGTGCCCCCCCGCAGCAGCAGCAGGAGGCCATGGCCGCCCGGCGGCAGCAGGAGCTGGAGCAGCAGCGGCTGGAGCAGCTGCAGCAGAGCCTGCGCCCTGGGCGAGGCCGGCCGACAGTGAGCCGGGGGTGGGGGGACAGCGGGGCTGGGGGGGGACAACAGCGGGGCTGGGGGGGACAGCGGGGGCTGGGGGGGACAGCAGGGCTGGGGGGGCTGGGGGGGCTGGGGGACTGAGGGGCTGGGGGGACAGCGGGGCTGGGGGGGACTGGAGGGGACAGCGGGGCTGGGGGGGACTGGGGGGACAGCGGGGCTGGGGGGGCTGGGGGGGGCTGGGGGGGCTGGGGGGCTGGGGGGGCTGGGGGGGACTGAGGGCTGGGGGACAGCGGGGCTGGGGGGACTGGGGGGACAGCGGGGCTGGGGGGACTGGGGGGACAGCGGGGCTGGGGGGCTGGGGAGGGACAGCGGGGCTAGCGGGGCTGGGGGGGACAGCGGGGCTGGGGGTCTGGGGGCTCTGTGGGGTGCAGGGTGGGCTGTGCTGCCCCCCGACCCCCCGCCGTGCCCCAGGCCATCGCCAGCACGGGAGGTGAAGCTGAAGCTCCAGGAATTCCTGCTCAGCAAGACAAAGGACCCAGGCCCCCCAACCATTCCCTCCCCCAGCACCCCCAAATGTTGGTAGGTGCCCCCAGAGCCCCCCAGGCCGTGGGGGGTGACACGGTGTCCTAGCGGGGTCTGTGCCCCCTCCCCCAGGGCTCACCACACCTCGTTGGACCAGAGTTCCCCCCCCAGAGCGGCAGCCCCGGGACCCCCCCGTCCTACAAACTGCCCCTGCTCGGCACCTACGACGGGCGCTGACGACTTCCCGCTGCGGAAAACCGGTGGGGGACACGCCCGGGGACACGATCGGGGGGACGGGACACGCCCGGGGGACACGCCCGGGGGGACGGGACACGATCAGGGGGACGGGACACGTTTGGGGGACACGCCCGGGGGAACAGGGACACGCCTGGGGGGACGGGACACGATCGGGGGGACGGGGACATGCCCGGGGGGACGGGACACGATCGGGGGACACGCCCAGGGGGGACGGGACATGCCCAGGGGACACTCCCGGGGGGACGGGACACGATCGGGGGGATGGGGACACGATCGGGGGACACGCCCACGCGGGGGACGGGACACGCCCGGGGGGACGGGACACAATCGGGGACATGTTGGGGTGGCACGTTTGGGTGTCATATTTGGGTAACACGTTTGGGTGCCACATCTCAGTGACACGTTTGGCTGACACGTTTGGGTGAAATGTTTAGGTAACACGTTGGGGTGACATGTTTGGGTGACACATTTGGGTGAAACTTTCGGGTGACATGTTGGGGTGATGCGTCCGGGTGACATGTTGGGGTGCCAAGTTGGGGTGCCACATCTGGGTGGCACGTTTGGGTGACACTTTTGGTGCCACATTCGGGTGCCACGTCCGGGTGATACGTTTGGGGAACATATTTGGGTGACACCTTTGGGTGCCATATTTGGGTACCACGTTGGGGTGACACGTCCGGGTACCACCTTTGCGTTACACGTTTGGGTGACACATTTGGTGCCATGTCCGGGTGCCACCTTTGGGTGACATGTTGGGGTGCTACGTCTGGGTGACGCGTCGGGGTGACATGTTTGGGTGACACATTTGGTGCCACGTCCAGGTGCCGCTTGTGGGTGACACGTTTGGGTGACACATTGGGGTGACACATTTGGTGCCACGTCCGGGTGCCACCTGTGGGTGACACGTTGGGGTGACACGTCTGGGTGACACATCCGGGTGATATGTTTGGGTGCCGCGTCTGGGTGCTGCCTGTGGGTGACCCGTTTGGGTGATACATTGGGGTGACACCTTTGGGTGACACCTTTGGGTGACCGGTTTGGGTGATACATTGGGGTGACACGTTTGGGTGACACATCGGGGTGACACATTGGGTGCCGCGTCGGGGTGCCACCTGTGGGTGACACGTTTGGGTGACACGTTTGGGTGACACATTTGGTGCCACGTCCGGTGCCGCCTGTGGGTGACACGTTTGGGTGACACGTCCGGGTGCCACCTTTGGGTGATACATTGGGGTGACATGTCTGGGTGCCATGTCCGGGTGACACATTGGGTGCCACGTCCGGTGACATGCCTGTGGGTGACCCGTTTCTCGTGCCCAGCGTCGGAGCCCAACCTGAAGGTGCGCTCGCGGCTGAAGCAGAAGGTGGCCGAGCGCCGGAGCAGCCCCCTCCTGCGGCGCCGCGACGGCTCCGCGCTCAGCGCCCTCCGCAGGCGGCACGTCGAGATCACCGGTGCGGGGACACGGGGCGCGGGGACACGGGGACACCTGGGGACACCTGGGGACACCTGGGGACATGGGACATGGGGACACCTGGGGACATGCGGGGACATGCGGAGACATGGGCTGGAGACACCCGTGGGGACACCTGGGGACATGGGCTGGGGACATCGTGGGGACACCCGTGGGGACATGGGCTGGGGACACCTGTGGGAACACCCATGGGGGCACGGGCCGGGCTCGCGGCTGGCACTCGATGTCCCCAAGTCACCGGGTGCTTCCCCAGAGCCACCGGGGCTGGTGGGACACAGGGCAGGGTGTCAGTGTGTGACACTGTGTGACACGGGGCAGTGTCGGTGTGTGACACGTCTGTGTCCCACAGTGTCACCATGTCACACAGAGCAGTGTCACAGTGTCACACTGCGTGTCTCAGTGTCCCTGTGTCGCGCTGTGTGTCCCGCAGTGTCACAGTGTCACACAGAGCAGTGTCCCCGTGTCACACTGCGTGTCTCAGTGTTACAGTGTCACACAGAGCAGTGTCACAGTGTCACACTGCGTGTCTCAGTGTCCCGTGTCACGCTGTGTGTCTCAGTGTTACAGTGTCACACAGAGCAGTGTCACAGTGTCACAGTGTCACGCTGCGTGTCTCAGTGTCCCGTGTCACGCTGTGTGTCTCAGTGTTACAGTGTCACACAGAGCAGTGTCACAGTGTCACAGTGTCACGCTGTGTGTCTCAGTGTCCCCGTGTCACGCTGTGTGTCTCAGTGTCACAGTGTCACACTGTGTGTCTCAGTGTTACAGTGTCACACAGAGCAGTGTCCCTGTATCACACTGTGCATCTCAGTGTCCCTGTGTCACGCTGTGTGTCCCGCAGTGTCACAGTGTCACACAGAGCAGTGTCACAGTGTCACACTGTGTGTCTCAGTGTTACAGTGTCACACAGAGCAGTGTCACAGTGTCACACTGTGTGTCCCGCAGTGTCACTGTGTCACACAGAGCAGTGTCACAGTGTCACACTGCGTGTCTCAGTGTCCCCGTGTCACGCTGTGTGTCCCGCAGTGTCCTCGGTTTGCAGCAGCGCCCCCGGGTCCGGGCCCAGCTCCCCCAACAGCTCCCACGGCACCCACAACGGGCTGGCGGCGTCTGTCCCCAACATCCACAGCGAGGTACGGCCGGGACCCGGGGCCGGGACGGGGACGGGGACGGGGACGGGGATGGGGACAGGGATGGGGACAGGGATGGGAATGGTCACAGGGATGGGGACAGGGATGGGAATGGTGACAGGGATGGGGACAGGGACAGGGACGGGGATGGGGACAGGGACAGGGATGGGAATGGTCACAGGGATGGGGACAGGGACAGGTATGGGAATGGTGACAGGGACAGGGACGGGGACAGGGATGGGGACAGGGACAGGGATGGGAATGGTGACAGGGACAGGGACGGGGACAGGGATGGGAATGGTGACAGGGACAGGGATGGGGATGGAAATTGTCACAGGGGCAGGGATGGGAATGGTGACAGGGACAGGGACAGGGACAGGGACAGGGACAGGGACAGGTGTGAGCAGGAGGACTCAGTGTGTTGTGACGTGCTGTGATGTGTCCCCGCCCGTGCTGGTGACGTGTCCTGTCCCCGCCCGCGGGCCGTGTCCGTCCCCCAGCTCCTGCCCCAGCCCCGCGCCCTGGCCCTGGACGGGGCCCAGCTCAGCCTCTACACGTCCCCATCGCTGCCCAACCTGTCCCTGGGGCTGCAGGCCACGGTCACCGTCACCAGCGCCCACCTCCCCGTGAGTGGGGGGCGCGGGGACCCCGCGGGGGTGGCACTGGGACACGGGGACACCATGGGGAGGACACGGGGACACCATGGCAGGTGGCACTGAGACATCGGGACACCATGGGGGGTGGCACTGGGACATGGGGACACCATGGTGGGGACGTGGGGACACCATGGCAGGTGGCACTGAGACATGGGGACACCATGGTGGATGGCACTGAGACATGGGGACACCATGGCAGGTGGCACTGAGACATGGGGACACCATGGGGGGGGACATGGGGACCCCTCAGGGACCTGGGACTGCACAGAGGGAACGTGAGGGGGACACGGGGACACCATGGTGGATGGCACAGGGACATGGGGACACCATGGTGGGTGGCACTGGGACTTGGGGACACCATGGTGGGGACATGGGGACACCATGGGGGTTGGCACTGGGACATTGAACCCCACGGAGGGGAGGATGTGGGGATACACTGGGGGGTGGCATGGGAGCCCCCATAGCAGGAATTGGGGACCCCCGGGGGTGGCACAGCCCCTGGCACCCCGCGGCGATCTGGGGACCCCCGGTGGCAGCGCTGTCCCCGCAGGTGTCCCCCAAGCTGTCGCCGCAGGCGGAGGGCGAGCGGGGGGCGCCCGCGGGGGTGTCCCCGCTGCGCCCCGGGGCCGCCCTGCCCGGGAAGTTCCTGAGCACGTCGTCGATCCCCGGCTGCCTGCTGGGGGTGGCGCTGGACGGGGACGGCGCGGCCGGGCCGCCCTCGCTGCTGCAGCACGTGCTGCTGCTGGAGCAGGCGGCGCCAGCAGAGCGCGCTCATCGCCGGTGAGCCCCGCCAGCGCCCCCAGTGCCCCCAGTGCTCCCCAGTGCTGCCCCAGTGCTGCCCCCAGTGCTCCCCAGTGCTGCCCCCAGTGCTGCCCCCAGTGCCCCCAGTGCTCCCAGTGCTGCCCCAGTGCTGCCCCAGTGCCCCCAGTGCTCCCAGTGCTGCCCCAGCTCCTCCCAGTGCCCCCAGTGCTGCCCCCAGTGCTGCCCCAGTGCCCCCAGTGCCCCCAGTGCTGCCCCAGTGCTGCCCCCAGTGCCCCCAGTGCCCCCAGTGCTGCCCCAGCGCCCCCAGTGCTGCCCCCAGTGCTGCCCCCAGGCGCCCCCAGTGCTACCCCAGTTTCCTCCCGCCTTTTCCCAGTTCCCCCCAGTCTCCTCCCATTTCCTCCATCCGTGCCCCAGTTCCCCCACTCCAGCCCCCGCCGGGGGTCTCGGGGATCCCCCTGGGTGTCTCGGGGAGCCCTCCTGGGGGTCCCGGGGATCTCCCCCGGGTGTCTCGGGGTTCTCGTGGTGCCCCCTGAGGGTCCCAGGTGTCTCGGGGGTTCTCGGGGATCTCCCCCGGGGGTCGGGGGTATCAGGGGTCTCGGGGATCCCCCCCGGGTGTCTCGGGGATCCCCCCGGGGGTCCCGGGGTCCCGGTGGTCGGGGGTCCCGGCCCTGACGCGTGTCCCGCAGTGCCGCTGCACGGGCAGTCCCCGCTGGCGGCCGGGGAGCGCGCGGCGGGTCCCCGCGGGAGCGGAGCGCCGCGGCACCGCCCGCTGAGCCGCACGCAGTCCTCGCCGCTGCCCCAGAGCCCCCCGGCGCTGCCGCACGGCGCCCTGCAGCAGCACCTGCGCGACCAGCAGCCCGGCCCGCTCGGCAAGGTGCGGGGGCGCGGGGGCGCGGGGGCGCGGGGGGATCGGGAA
The DNA here is from genome assembly GCA_034336665.1 of Luscinia megarhynchos. Lineage (NCBI taxonomy): Eukaryota > Metazoa > Chordata > Aves > Passeriformes > Muscicapidae > Luscinia > Luscinia megarhynchos. The sequence goes on along the minus strand of CM067589.1, from coordinate 1,695,831 downwards.
TGGGGAGCGGATGGGATTGGGGTGCGGGGTGAGAGCGGGACTGGGGTACGGGTTGTATGGGGTGGGAATGGGGAAGCGGATGGGAGTGCGGGGTCAGAGCGGGACTGGGGTGGGAGTGGGGTGGGAATGGGGTGGGAATGGGATTAGGATGGGAATGGGGTACAGGATGTGAGAGGGACTGGGTGGGATTGGGGTGCGGGGGTGTGTGGGGTGGGAATGGGGTACGGGGTGTGAGTGGGAATGGGGTACAGGGTTTGTGGGGTGGGAATGGGATTAGGATGGGAATGGGGTGTGGGGTGTGAACAGCACTGGGGTGGGAATGGGGTATGGGATGGGAATGGGGTGCGGGGTGTGAGTGGGAATGGGGTGCGGGGTGTATGGGGTGGGAATGGGGAGCGGATGGGGTGCGGGGTCAGAGCGGGACTGGGGTGGGAATGCGTTGTGGGGTGGGAATGGGATTAGGATGGGAATGGGGTACAGGATGTGAGAGGGATTGGGGTGGGATTGGGGTACGGGGGTGTGTGGGGTGGGAATGGGATTAGGATGGGAATGGGGTACAGGATGTGAGAGGGACTGGGTGGGAATGGGGTGCAGGGGTTTGTGGGGTGGGAATGGGGGTACGGGGTGTGAACAGCACTGGGGGTGGGAATGGGGGGTTGGGGTGGATGTTGTGCAGCTGTGCCACTGACCCCCAAAATACAGCGGGGAGGGGCGGTGCGAGCAGGGGAAACTGAGGCAGAGGACGGGGAATTGGGGGAGGGGGCTGGACAGAGCTGTGGGGTGGCTGTGGGGGTACAGGGGGGTACAGGGGGCCGTGGGATGGCTGTGGGGTGACTGTGGGGTACGGGGGGAGTACAGGGGCCGTGGGGCAGACACGGGTGTGTGTGGGGGGTCACTGATCCCCCGCGCCCCCTAGCTGCTCCCCAAGGGGGCGGAGCTGGCGCGGCAGCCCCCACCCACCCCGAGGAGACGGAGGAGGAGCTGACGGAGCAGCAGTCGCCCCCCCGGGGAGAGAGGCCCCCGGGACCCCCCGCTGGTGTCCATGGGAGGCCGAGGACCCCCGGAGCAGCCGCTTGGGACCCCCGGGGGCTGCCAGGAGCCGGGTGACAGCGGCGACGAGCCCGGAAGCCCTAGCGGGGACCCCCGACGTCACTGAGCTGGGGGTCGCCTACAAGCAGGTGAGACTTCGGGAGGGGCCCCAATCCCCTGCCGGCCCCCCCAAACCGCAGCACGAGCCCCCCCGCTCCCCCCCAGCCCTGCCGCGCGGCCCCCTCCCCCCGATTTTGGGGACGCTGCCGCAGCGATGACTCGCCGGGTCGGTGACTCATCCCCCGCTCTGTCCCCCTGTCCCTGCCGCCCCCGCGCGTGACCCCCCGTCCCCTGCCGTGACTCACGCCGCCCCCTCCCCAGGTGTACCCCGAGGCGCTGCCGCTGTTCCCCGCGCCCCCCCTGGGGGTCCTGGCGCTGCCCCACCCCGCCCTGGCCCGCGCGCAGTCGTCCCCGGCCAGCGTCAAAGCCCCCCCGCCCGAGGCGCCCCCCAAGCACCTCCTCACCACAGGTACGGGCTGGGGGCGCCGGGGGGGCGGGGGCTCTGTGCCGGGGGGTCCTGTGTCCCTGGGGGTGACACGGGGGGCTCCTGCCCCCTGGGAAATGTCTGTGTCCCCCCCAGAGTCCCGTTCCGTGCTGGGGGCGTGGATGTTCCTCTGCTGGGGATTCCCTCCTCGCCTGCGCTTCCCAGTCCTTTGGGGTCCCCCAGTCCATGGGATCCCCCTTCCCTGTGGGGTTCCCAATCCCTTGGGGGGCCTGGTGCCCCCCAGTTCCACGGATTCCCCTTGTCCCCTGGGGTTCCCAATCCTTTGGGGTGCCCAGGGGTCCCCATATCCCACGGGATCCCCCTTCCCCCTGGAGTTTCCAATCCCTTGGAATGTCCTAGGATCCCTAAATACCGTAGGATCCCTCTGTCCCTCGGGGTTCCCAACACCTGGGGGTACCTGGTGTCCCCTAATCCTATGGATTCCCTTCACCCCCTGGTGTTCCCAGCATCTCGGGGTGCCCATACCCCACGGGATCCCCCTTCCTCGGGGGTTCCCAATCCCTTGGAGTGTCCTGGGGTCCCTCAGTGCCACTGGATCCCCTGTTCCTTGGGGTTCCCAGCACCTCGGGGTGCCCAGGGTCCCCATATTCCATTGGATCCCACTTCCACCTGGGGTTCCCCATACCTGGGGGTACCTGGGAATCCCCATACCCCACGGGATCCCCGTTCCCCGGGGGCTGCCCCCCCCGGGGGTGTCCCGGGGCGCCAGCTGTGCCAGCTGTGTGTGCCCAGGCGTGGTGTACGACACGTTCATGCTGAAGCACCAGTGCACCTGCGGCAACACCACCATCCACCCCGAGCACGCCGGCCGCATCCAGAGCATCTGGTCCCGGCTGCAGGAGACGGGGCTGCTGGGCAAGTGCGAGGTGAGGGGGGGCTCCCCGTGGCCTGGGGGGGCGGGGGAGGCCGGGGCAGCCCGGGGGGCTCAGCCCGTGCCCCCCCCCAGCGCGTCCGCGGCAGGAAGGCGACGCTGGAGGAGATCCAGACGGTGCACTCGGAGCACCACGCGCTGCTCTACGGCACCAGCCCCCTGAACCGCCAGAAGCTCGACAGCAAGAAGCTGCTGGGTGGGTGCTGGGGGGCCCCCGGTGCGTGGGACCCCCCCCTCTCTGGAGCTGGGGTCACCTCGCTGCCCTGCTCCTTGTGGTCCCTCTGTTCCTGCAGGTTCACGTCCCCGTGGGGTCCCGTGGGGGGTCCCAGTCCTTGGGGTGCTCAGGGGGCCCATGGGCTCCCTGTCCCGTGGGGTTCCCAGTCCTTTGGGGTGCTCAGAGACCCCTTACCCCACGGGATCCCCTTGTCCCCTGGGGTTTCCCCATTCTTTGGGGTGTCTGGGGTTCCCCCTGTCCCACAGGACCCTTCTGTCCCACAGAATCCCTCTGGCCCCTGGGGTTCTCAATCATTTGGGGTGCTCAGAGATCCCCTTACCCCGCGGGATCCCCCTGTCCCCTGGGGTTCCCAGTCCCTGGGGTGCTCAGAGACCCCTTGACCCCAGGGGATCCCCGTGTCCCCTTGTCCCCATCACCCCTTGCCCCGCAGGTCCCATCACTCCGAAGACGTACGCGGTGCTGCCCTGCGGGGGCATCGGGGTGAGTCTGGGGTGTGGGGTGAGTCTGGGGGCACAGGGTGGGTCTGGGGGCACAGGGTGGGTCTGGGCGCACAGGGTGAGCCTGGGGGCATTGGGGTGAGCCTGGGGGCATTGGGGTGAGCCTGGGGGCGTGGGGCGGGTCTGGGGTCGTGGGTTGGGTCTGGGGCCGCGGGGTGAGCCTGGGTCTGGGGCTGTCCCGCAGGTGGACAGTGACACGGTGTGGAACGAGCTGCACTCGTCCAGCGCCGTGCGCACGGCCGTGGGCTGCCTGCTGGAGCTCGCCTTCAAGGTGGCCGCGGGCGAGGTCAAGGTGAGCGCCGGCCGGGGTGTCACCCTGTGCCCGGTGTCACCCTGTGTCCCCTGCTGTGTCACCCTGTGCCCCTGTGTCACCCTGTGTCCCTGTGTGTCCCTGTGTCACCCTGTGCCCCCTGTGTGTCACCCTGTGTCCTGTGTGTCGCCACCCCTGTCATGCCCCCTGCGGGTGTCACCCTGTGTCCCTGTGTCACCCTGTGTCCTGTGTGTCACCCCTGTGCCCCCTGTGGTGTCACCCCTGTGCCCCCTGCGGTGTCACCCTGTGTCCCCTGTGTGTCCCTGTGTCACCATGCCCCCTGCGTGTCACCCTCTGTCCTGTGTGTGTGCCAGTGCCACCCGTGTCCCTCTCTGTCCCATGAGTGTCCCTGTGTCCCACCCGTGTCTCTGTGTCACACAGCTCTGTGTCACACCTGTGTCCCTCTCTGTCCCAATGCCACCTGTGTCCCTCTGTCCCACCCGTGTCCCTGTCCCACCCGTGTCTCTGTGTCCCACCCGTGTCCCATTCTGTGTTCCATTCTCTGTCCCACCCGTGTCCCTGTCCCACCCGTGTCCCTCTCTGTCCCCCAGAATGGCTTCGCTGTCATTCGCCCCCCGGGTCACCACGCCGAGGAGTCCACGGCCATGTGAGTACAGGGACAGGGCCGGGCCCCGCCCAGGGCCACCCCGTGTCCCCTGTCCCATGTCCCGTGTCCCCTGTCTCATGTCCCATGTCCCCTGTCCCATGTCCCTTGTCCCTTGTCTCATGTCCCTTTTCCCTTGTCCCATGTCCCATGTCCCTTGTCCCTTTTCCCTTGTCCCTTGTCCCTTGTCCCTTGTCCCTTGTCCCATGTCCCTTGTCCCTTTTCCCATGTCCCATGTCCCTTTTCCCTTGTCCCTTGTCCCTTGTCCCTTGTCCCATGTCCCTTTTCCCTTGTCCATGTCCCATGTCCCTTTTCCCATGTCCCATGTCCCATGTCCCTTGTCCCTTGTCCCGTTTCCCATGTCCCTTTTCCCATGTCCCATGTCCCATGTCTCCTGTCCCCTGTCCCTGTCCCCTGTCCCTGTCCCCAGGGGCTTCTGCTTCTTCAACTCGGTGGCCATCTCGGCCAAGCTGCTGCAGCAGCGGCTCAGCGTGGGCCGGATCCTCATCGTGGACTGGGTAAGGGGGTGCTCAGGGGGGCGCTGAGGGGGGTCCCGCGGGCCCTGAGCCCCCCGGGGCGGGCGTGGGGGTCCCTGACGCGGCTGCCCCCAGGACATCCACCACGGCAACGGGACGCAGCAGGCGTTCTACAGCGACCCGCGCGTGCTCTACATCTCCCTGCACCGCTACGACGACGGGAACTTCTTCCCGGGCAGCGGCGCCCCCGAGGAGGTACGGGGGGGCTTGGGGTGGGGTCCCGCTGTGCCCCCCTGCCTGTGGCACGGGCTCACCTGCGGCTGTGCCCAGGTGGGCAGCGGGCTGGGCGTGGGCTACAACATCAACATCGCCTGGACCGGCGGCGTGGACCCCCCGATCGGGGACGTGGAGTACCTGGCGGCCTTCAGGTGGGGGCTGCACCTGGGGGGCACGTGGGGAGGGGGCTCCCCGGCGCTGAGGGGGGCTCTGCTGAGGGGAGCAGCTCCTGGGCCCCTGGGGGGGCTCTGTGCCGTGGGAGGGGTCCTGGGGGAAGGGTCTGTGTGCAGTGGGGAGGGGGCTTTGCATCAGGGGTCCCTGTCCTCTGGGGGGCTCTCCCAGCCCTGGGGGGTGTCCCTGTGTTCTTTGGGGGTCTCCCCAAACCCTGGGGTGGGCCCCTGTACGCCTTGGGGGGGTCTCTGTGTTTTTTGGGTCTCCCCAAACCCTGGAGTGGACCCTGCACACCTTGGGGGGGTCCCTGTGTTTTTTGGGGGTCTCCCCCAAACCCTGGGGCATGTCCCTGCACACCTTGGGGGGGTCCCTGTGTTCTTTGGGGCTCCCCCAGCCCCGGGGGTTCCCTGCACGCCTTGGGGGGGGTCCCTGTGTTTTTTGGGGCTCCCCCAGCCCCGGGGGTTCCCTGCACGCCTTGGAGGGGGTCCCTGCACCTTGGGGGGTCCCTGTGCTTTTGGGGCTCCCCAGCCCCGGGGGTCCCTGCACGCGGGGGGTCCCTGTGTTCCGGGGTCCCGAGCCGCCCGGCCTCCCCCAGGACCGTGGTGATGCCCATCGCCACCGAGTTCTGCCCGGACCTGGTGCTGGTCTCCGCCCGGCTTGACGCCCGTCGAGGGCCACCTGTCCCCGCTGGGGGGCTACTCCGTCACCGCCAAGTGTGAGTGGGCTCCGGGCTGTCCCGGGGCGGGGGGGGACCCGGCCCGGCCGCCCCTCACCCCCCCGGTGCCCCCCAGGCTTCGGGCACCTGGACGAAGCAGCTGATGATGCTGGCGGGGGGGCCGGGTGGTGCTGGCGCTGGAGGGGGGCACGACCTGACGGCGATCTGCGGCGCCTCCGAGGCGTGTCAGCGCCCTGCTGGGGCTGGAGGTACGGGGGGACCCCGGGGTGTTGGGGGCATAGCCTGTACTGGGGGGCACAGCCCGTGTTGGGGGGCACAGCCTGTGTTGGGGGCACAGCCTGTACTGGGGTGTCAGCCCTGCTGGGGCTGGAGGTACGGGGGGCACCCCGGGGACCCCAGACCCTCCCGGGGGGCACAGCCTGTACTGGGGGCACAGCCTGTACTGGGGTGTCAGCGCCTGCTGGGGCTGGAGGTACAGGGGGCACCCCAGGGACCCCTAGCCCCTCCGGGGGTGTTGGGGTGCACAGCCTGTACTGGGGGCACAGCCTGAGTTGGGGGGCACAGCCCGTGTTGGGGGCACAGCCTGTATTGGGGTGTCAGCGCCCTGCTGGGGGCTGGAGGTACGGGGGGGCACCTGGGGGGGTGTTGGGGTGCACAGCCTGTACTGAGGGGGCACAGCCCGTGTTGGGGGACACAACCTGAGTTGGGGGGGCACAGCCTGTACTGGGGGCATAGTCCCTGTTGTGCCTCAGTTTCCCTTTGCTGCTCCCACCCCTGCTCTTTTTGGAGGTGCTGGTGGCACTTTTGGGGTGCTGGTGGCACTTTTGGGGTGCTAGTGGCACTTTTGGGGGTGCTGGTGGCACTTTTGGGGTGCTGGTGTCACTTTTGGAGGTGCTGGTGGCACTTTTGGAAGTGCTGGTATCACTTTTGGGATGCTGATGGCAGTTTTGGGGGTGCTGGTATCACTTTTGGGGGTGCTGGTGGCACTTTTGGGATGCTGATGGCAGTTTTGGGGTGCTGGTATCACTTTTTGGGGTGCTGGTGGCACTTTTGGGGGGGCTGGTATCACTTTTGGGGGCTGGTGGCACTTTTGGGGGCTGGTATCACTTTTGGGGCCTGGTGGCACTTTTTGGGGGTGCTGGTGGCATCCTGGGCGCTGACTCCGTGTCCCCCAGCTGGAGCCCCTGGACCCGGCGCTGCTGCAGCAGAAACCAACGAGAACGCGATGGCCACGCTGGAGAAAGTGATCGAGATCCAGAGTGAGCTGGGGGAGGGACACGGGGGGTGACAAAGGGACGGGGGGGACATGGGGGGTGACAAAGGGCCACGGGGGGGTGACAAAGGGACACAGGAGGGAGACAAGGGGACGTGGAGAAGTGACAAAGGGGACACGGGGAGGTGACAAGGGGACATGTGGGGACATGGGGGCTGACAAGGGGACACGGGGGGAGGTGACAAGGGGGACACGGGGGGTAACAAGAGGGACGCGAGGGAGGTGACAAAAGGGGACACAGGGGGACACGGGGGGGTGACAAGGGGACACAAGGAGGTGACAAGGGGACATGGGGGATGATAAAAAGAGACACGGGGGTGACAAGGGGACACAGGGGGAGTGACAAAGGGGACACGGGGGGATGACAAAGAGACATGGGGGGTGACAAACGGGACACGGGGAGGTGACACGGGGACACGAGGGGTGACACACGGGGACCCGGGGGTGACACGGGGACACGAGGGGTGACACGGGGACACACGGGGACCCGGGGGGGAAGTGACACGGGGCAGGGGGCCGCCGCAGCCCCGCCCAGCCCTGCCCCCCAGGCCGGCACTGGCGCTCCGTGCGCGCCGCCGCCGCCGGGGGGCGCTCGCTGCTGGAGGCGCAGCGCGGGGACAGCGACGAGGCCGAGACGGTGACAGCGATGGCGCTGCTGTCCGTGGGACGGGCGCGGGGACGGCGACGGCGACCGCGGCGGCGACACCGATGGCCCTGCTGTCCGTGGGGACCGGGACAGCGACGGGGACAGCGACGGGGACAGCGACGGGGACAGCGACGGGGACAGCGACAGTGACAGCAACGGACACGCAGCACAGGTACGGCCGGTTTGGGGGATTTTGGAATGATTTTGGGGGTTTTGAAAGCGATTTGGGGGGATTTGAGGGGATTTGAAAGCGATTTTCGGGGTTGATTTTGGGGGTTGATTTTGGGGGGTGATTTTGGGGATTTGGAGGTGATTTTGGGGAGATTTTGGGGTTGATTTTGAGGTGATTTTTGGAAGCGAATTTTGGGGGGGAGTTTTGGGGGATTTCTAAGAGATTTTGGAGGAGGGCTGGGAGTCGCTTCCCCGACCAGGAGGGAATGGGGAGGGGAGACGCACAAATAGGGGGAATAGGGAAAAAACTAAAAACAAATCTGGAGGAGCCCCGGGGGGGTCTGGGGGAGCCCTGGGGAGACCCAAAGGACGGGGGGGGACATGGGGGTGAGGAATGGGGCAAGGAGGGGACACTGGGTGTGAATGGAGCTGGGTGTGACTGGGTGTGACACTGGGTGTGACACTGGGTGTGGCACTGAGGGGACACTGGGGGTGTGAATGGAGCTGGGTGTGGCACTGGTTGTGACACCGGGTGTGACACTGGGTGTGACACTAGGGTGTGACACTGGGTGTGACACTGGTGTGGCACTGGATGTGACACCGGGATGTGAATGGATCTGGGTGTGACACTGGGAGGGACACTGGGTGTGACACCAGGCAGGGCACTGTGTGTGACACTGGGGTGTGAATGGATCTGGGTGTGACACTGGGTGTGACACTGGGTGTGACACTGGGGTGTGGCACTGGATGTGACACCGGGTGTGAATGGATCCGGGTGTGACACTGGGTGTGACACTAGGGTGTGACACTGGTGTGACACTGGGGGTGGCACTGGGGTGTGAATGGATCCGGATGTGACACCGGGGAGGGGACAGTGGGTGTGACACTGGGTGTGACATTGGGTGTGACACTGGGTGTGACATTGGGGTGTGAATGGATCCGGGTGTGACACTGGATGTGACACTGGATGTGAATGGATCCAGGGTGTGACACCGGGAGTGTGACACTGGGTGTGACACTGGATGTGAATGGACAGGTGTGACACTGGGTGTGACACCGGGAGGGGACACTGGGTGTGACACTGGGGTGTGAATGGATCCAGGTGTGACACTGGATGTGACACTGGGTGTGACACTGGGTGTGAATGGATCCGGGTGTGACACCGGGGTGACACCGGGGAGGGGACACGTCCCCGCTGACACCTCCGGGTGTGTCACAGTTTGTCCCTCCCTGCCCAGGCCAGCGGAGGAGCCGATGGAGGCCGAGCCCACGCTCTGACCCGCCCGGATCCTCGGGAAGAGAAAAACACACACACAAAAAAATCACAGTAAAAGAAAAAAAACCCAAAACACACAGAAAAAAACCACTAAAAAAAAAGGACAAAAAAAAAGGCAGAAATCGAAAGGAAAACCAGAAAAAAAAGAGGAAAATATTTTCTTTTTCTATTAAAAAGAGGAGAAAAACACAAAAAAATCCCCGCCCGTCCTGTGCCCCCGTGTTCGGTCGTGTCTCGTGCAGCAGCGGCTCCAGCAGCGCCCCTGTCCCCTCGTGTCCCCTCGTGTCCCCTCGTGTCCCTCGTGTCCCCCTCCCTCTGCTCCCCCGCGGCTCCTCCGGGGTTTTTTAGGGATTTTTCCTCATTTCCCCCGATTTTTGTGTCCCCCCCTCTCGTTCCCTCCCTGGCTCCGGCGTCCGGGGGAGGCGATGGGAAATATTCGTGCCTTTCAGTCAGTCGTGGGTTTTTTTTAATGCCTTAATTTCCCTTCCTTTTGGGTTCTTTTCATTTTCTTGGGTTGTTTTTTGGTTGTTTTTTTTCCCTTCGGCCTCCCCGTTTGGGACGGGGACACGAGACAAAGGGACGAGCCCTGTCCCCTCCCACCCCTCCCCTGTTGTCACCCCGGGATCAAATTTGTCCTTACAGGAGAGGAAAAAAAGAAAAAAAAGAAAAAGAAAAAAAAAAAGAGGAAAAACCACTTTATTTTCCTGTTTTGCCACCAGCCCGAGGGGCCTCGGAGCGATTTTAGCTTTAAAAGAGAGAAAACCACCCAACCCCCGCTCTGAAAAGGGATATAATTTTATTACAGATGGATTATTTAATAGTATTTTTTTAATGGGGGGGGACCGGGACGGGGACAGCGCGTGGTGGGTTAAGTTATTCCGGGGGTTGGGGGCAATTTGGGGTGGTCCCAAAGGGATAAAGTCCTTGTCACCTCTCCTGGGGGGGTCCCGGCGGGGTCCCCAGCCCTGGGGGATCCCCCTCCCCTCCCCGGAGAGGGAACTGCTCTGGCTTTTGGGGAGGGGGAGGACAGGAGGGTCTCCGGCCCCCCCGCTTGCTTTGGGCTGGTGTCCCCCCGTGTCCCCGCGTGTCCCCGGGTCTGTCCCGCCCCGCTCGCGCTCGCTCTGGGTCTCGGTTCGGTATTTTGTAACGTCACCGATGTTCGTCCTTGTACAAATAAACTGTTTCTGGCAATACCCGCGGGGCCGCTGCCTCTGGGGGCCGGGGGGTCCCTGGGTCCCCTGGCCTGTCCCCTGGCCTGTCCCCGTGTCCCTTTTCCTGTCCCCGTGTCCTTCTGTCCTGTCCTCGTGCCCCTTTTCCTGTCCCCGTGTCCTTCTGTCCTGTCCTTATGGCCCTTTTCATGTCCCCAGGTCCGATTTTCCTGTCCCCGTGTCCCTTTTCCTGTCCCCTGTCCTGTCCCTGTGTCCCCTTTCCTGTCCCTCGTGTCCCCTGTCCTGTCCCTGTGTCCCTTTTCCTGTCCCCGTGTCCCTTTTCTGTCCCTGTGTCTCCTGTCCTGTCCCCTGTCCTGTCCCCGTGTCCCTTTTCCTGTCCCCTTTTCCCTTCGTGCCTCAGTTTCCCCACCCACCGTCCCCTGTGTCCCCCAGGCTCGGGGGTCTCTGTCCCCCTGTCCCCCCCCGCAGGACTCGGGGCCAGCCTCGGTTCTGGTGCTTTATTTGGTTCCAAATGGGGGCAGGGGGCACCCCCAGCTCTGCCCCCCCAGGGTGGGGGAGACCCCCGGGGATGGGCACAGCTCGGGTGGAGCCCCGGGGGAGGGGAGGGAGGGAGGGGAAGAACTGGGAGCAGAGCAGAGCCCCCCACCCAATTTGGGGGTCCCTGGGGAAAGGGAGGGTGAGGATGAACTGGGACAGGGGTGGGGGACCCCCTACTCAGTTTTGGAGGTCCCTGGGGGCAAAACGAGTGTGAGAATGAAGTGGGAACAGAGCAGAGCCCCCCACTCAGTTTTGAGGTCCCTGGGGAAAACGAGTGTGAGAACGAACCGGGAACAGAGCAGAGCCCCCCACTCAATTTGGGGGTCCCTGGGGCAAAAGGAGTGTGAGAATGAACCAGGAACAGAGCAGACACCCCCTACTCAGTTTGGAAAAACGAGTGTGAGAATGAACCGGGAATAGAGCAGAGCCCCCCACTCAATTTGGGAAAACGAGTGTGGGAATGAACCAGGAACAGAGCAGACACCCCCACTCAATTTGGAAAAACGAGTGTGAGAACGAGCCGGGGCAGAGCAGCTGTCCGGGGTGCGGGGCAGTGCGGACGCCCCCTGCCCTGCCGGGGGTCGCTAGGGGGCCGCCCGCAGCCGCCGCAGCGCCAGGATGAGCTGCGGCAGCAGCGACGCCACCAGCACGGGCCCCAGCGCGTAGCGGGCGCCCACGTTGAGGTACCAGAGCGCGGCGCGCTCGCTGCGGGGCAGCTTGTGCAGCAGGTCGAGCGCCAGCAGCCCCAGCGCGGCGCTGCCCAGCGGCGGCTCCGGCCCGCGCAGCGCCCGCGCGGCCGGCGGGTGCCGCGCCGCCAGCGCCAGCCCCAGCGCCGTGCCGCCCGCCCGGCACAGCGCCGCCCAGGGCCGCGCCTCGGGCCGCAGCCAGCCCGGCTCCGAGCAGCGCGAGCGCGCGCGGCCCAGCGACCTGCGGGACAGCGCGGTGGGAGCGCGGGCCGGGCAGAACGGCGCCGGGTTGGGGCGGGACCCCCGGGTTGGGGGCTGGGGACCCCCGGGTTGGGGCGGGACACCCCGGGTTGGGGTAAAACAGCCCCGGGTTTGGGGGTGGGACCCCCGGGTTTGGGGCGGGACACCCGGGTTGGGGCGGGACACCCGGTTTGGGGCGGGACCCCCGGGTTGGGGTGGGACCCCCGGTTTGGGGATAAAACCCTCCCGGTTTGGGGATGGGACCCCCCCGGTTTGGGGTGGGATCTCCCGGTTTGAGGATGGGACCCCGCAGGGACAGCCCGGGAATGGGATGGGGGGGAGCTCAGGGCTCTGGAATTCTGGGGGTGCTTCCCTGCAGGCTGGGGATACCCCCTCCCTGGGCAGAGCCTGGGGTACCCCTGACACCCCGAAATCCTTGTGACACCCCTGTGACACCCCTGTGACACCCCTGTCACCTGTGACACCCCTGTGACACCCCTGTCCCCTGTGACCCCCTCTCCCCTGTGACCCCCTCCCCTGTGACCCCCTCCCCTGTGACCCCTCTCCCCTGTGACCCCTCTCCCCTGTGACCCCCTCTCCCCTGTGACTCCCTCCCCTGTGACCCCTCCCCTGTGACCCCCTCCCCCTGTGACCCGCCTCTCCCCTGTGACCCCCTCTCCCTCTGTGACCCCCTCTCCCCTGTGACCCCCTGTCCCCGCCCCGGGCACTCACCAGTCCAGGTCCAGCCCCGCGGCCGTGGCCAGCCCGTGCAGCGCCAGCGCGCCCAGCAGCAGCCCCAGCGCCGCCCCCAGGAAGAAGCGGCACTTGAGGAAGTTGGGGGGCCAGCGCTGCAGCCCCCAGCCCAGCGCCATCCCTGGCGGGGGGACAGCGGCGTTGGCGCTGGGAGGGAGGGGAAGGGTCTGGAGGGGAGGGGAAGGAGCTGGGGCGCCCCTCTCACCTGCCAGCGAGCCCGTGACCACCTGGTGGGGGAAGTGGGCCAGCACGAAGACCCGGGAGACGCCCATGGCCACCAGCAGCAGCACGTAGAGCAGGAACGGGAGCAGCCTCAGCAGCCGGCTGGAGGGCGGCCGGGAAGGAGGAAAGCGCGGTGAGGGAGGCGAGGAGAAGTCCCGGGGGGCACCCAGGGGCTGTGCGGGGAGGGAAGGGGTCCTCATCCCCCTCCCGCTGAGCGGGGGTCCCACCCCGCCCCCTCCTCCCCGGCCCGTCCCGGCTGCCCAGCCCGCGCTCACCTCCGGCTGTAGCTGGCCGCGGCCCGGCTCAGCGCGGTGACAACGGGCCACAGGCCCGCGCCCAGGATCATGCAGTGGCCCGAGGGGCTCCCTGCGGGACGAGCACAGCAGAGCGGCCGGCAGTGCACAGCCGGGAATGGCGTTCCCCGCTCCCACTCCCGCGCGGGGCGGCTCCCGGGGCTCCCCGCGCGGGGCTCACCTGGGCCGCTCTCACAGGTGACGGGGAACTGGCGCAGCGGCAGCTGCTCCCGGCCCGACAGCCCCGACTCGTGCAGCCACCAGAACGGGCGCTCCCCGAACAGGAACCTGCGGGCGGCGACAGCAGGACAGTGGCACGGACGGACAGACAGACAGGGGGGCGGGATCGGGGCACGGAGGGGGCGGCAGGAGGGCAGGATCCCTGTCAGGCGTCCCTGGGGATCCAGCGGGGCAGGACCCCGGGGGAGGGATCCCTGCAGCCCATCCCAGGGGATCCAGGATCCCTGAAACCCATCCCAGGGGATCCAGGATCCCTGAAACCCATTCCCAGGATGGCAGGATCCGTTCAGCCCATTCCCAGGGGGTCCAGTATCCCTGTAACCCATCCCAGGGGATCCAGGGGGGAAGGATCCCTTCAGCCCATTCCAGGGGATCCAGGGATCCAGGATCCCTCCAACCCATCCCAGGGGATCCAGGATCCCTCCAACCCATTGCCAGGATTTCCAGGCATGAAGCCACAGCAGGAGGGCAGGATCCCTCGCCAGTGCTGATGCCTCCCCGGGGTTTTCTCTGCCAGGAATTCCTGGCAGATGCTTGGGGCAGCTCGGGTGACCCTGTGGAACGCGGCAGGCAGGGAGTAGGGAGTGTGTGCACAGGATTGCACAGGCAGGCAGTGTGTGCCAGGGATTGCAGGGGCAGGCAGTGTGTGCACAGGATTGCACAGGCAGGGAGTGTGTGCTCGGGATTGCACAGGCAGGGAGCAGGCAGTGTGTGCCAGGGATTGCAGGGGCAGGAGCAGGCAGTGTGTGCACAGGATTGCACAGGGCAGGGAATGTGTGCCCGGGATTGCAGGGGCAGGGAGCAGGCAGTGTGTGCACGGGATTGCAGGAGCAGGCAGTGTGTGCCCGGGATTGCAGGAGCAGGCAGTGTGTGCCCAGGATTGCAGGAGCAGGCAGTGTGTGCCCGGGATTGCAGGAGCAGGCAGTGTGTGCCCGGGATTGCACAGGCAGGAGCAGGCAGTGTGTGCCCCAGGATTGCACAGGCAGGGAGCAGGCAGTGTGTGCACAGGATTGCACAGGCAGGGGAGCAGGCAGTGTGTGCCCCAGGATTGCAGGGGCAGGGGAGCAGGCAGTGTGTGCCCGGGATTGCACAGGCAGGAGCAGGCAGTGTGTGCCCGGGATTGCACAGGAGCAGGCAGTGTGTGCCCGGGATTGCACAGGCAGGCAGTGTGTGCCCCGGGATTGCAGGAGCAGGCAGTGTGTGCCCAGGGATTGCAGGAGCAGGCAGTGTGTGCACCGGGATTGCAGGGGCAGGAGCAGGCAGTGTGTGCCCGGGATTGCACAGGCAGGGGAGCAGGCAGTGTGTGCACAGGATTGCAGGAGCAGGCAGTGTGTGCACAGGATTGCAGGAGCAGGAGCAGGCAGTGTGTGCCCGGGATTGCAGGGGCAGGAGCAGGCAGTGTGTGCCCGGGATTGCACAGGCAGGCAGTGTGTGCACGGGATTGCAGGCAGGAGCAGGCAGTGTGTGCACAGGATTGCAGGAGCAGGAGCAGGCAGTGTGTGCCCGGGATTGCAGGGGGCAGGAGCAGGCAGTGTGTGCCCGGGATTGCACAGGCAGGGAGCAGGCAGTGTGTGCACAGGGATTGCAGGGAGCAGGCAGTGTGTGCACAGGACTGCAGGGGCAGGAGCAGGCAGTGTGTGCCCGGGATTGCAGGGGGCAGGAGCAGGCAGTGTGTGCACAGGGATTGCACAGGGCAGGAGCGGGCAGTGTGTGCACCAGGGATTGCAGGGGCAGGGAGCAGGCAGTGTGTGCCCGGGATTGCAGGGGCAGGAGCAGGCAGTGTGTGCCCGGGATTGCAGGAGCAGGCAGTGTGTGCCCGGGATTGCAGGGGCAGGAGCAGGCAGTGTGTGCCCGGGATTGCAGGAGCAGGCAGTGTGTGCCCGGGATTGCACAGGCAGGCAGTGTGTGCCCGGGATTGCAGGGGCAGGAGCAGGCAGTGTGTGCCCGGGATTACAGGAACAGGCAGTGTGTGCCCAGGATTGCAGGGACAGGAGCGGGCAGTGTCCCCACGCCACCCCCTCCGTGTCCCCCCTCACCACTTGAGCACCACGTTGAACCACTCGGCCACCAGGGCGGTCCAGAGCACCATGAGCGACACGTGCTCGTCCAGCCCGCGGGCCAGCGGGAAGCAGACGGTGTAGATGGCCTTGGGGTCCAGGTGCGAGCTCAGGAAGAGCCAGAGCTGCTCCAGCCAGGGCGGCCCAGCCTGCAGCGCCACGGCGGCGCGGATCCCGGCCTCGTGCAGCGCATCCATGGCGCTGGGCTGCGGAGGGAGCGACATCAGCCCTGTCACAAATCCTCGGCATCGCTCGGGAGCGGGGCAGGCGTTCATGGGGAGCTGCCTGCATCCCCAGGGACGCCTTCCCCGCCCCAGGTTTGCTCACGAAGGACTCCCGGGCTGCTGCCCGCGGGCGGAACGCGCCGAGGCTGCGGGCTGGGGATCGCGGTGGGGTCTGTGGGGCAAAGAGCCGCCTCCTCCCCGGGGCTGGGCTTTCCCTCAGAAACCCGCTGGTTCTCCCTCTGCTGGCTCTGCACACGGCCTGGGGTGTCCCTGCAGTCTCCCCTGCGGCCACCCCGGGTGTTTTCTGGGGTTCCTTTGGGCTTTTATGGGGTGTCCCTAAAGCGGGTCCCTCTGGGCCTCCCTGTGCCCTCAGGCCCGGTCTGGCCTCCCTGGGGTCTCCCCGCATCATCCCCGCGGCCTCCCCATCCCCACCAGCAGCCTGTGAGCCGCCGTGGCGCCCGGTGCCCCTCGCGGTGGCGCCGCCCGGCCCCGGTACCGGCGGGAGGTACCTGAGGGGGGGGCTTCATCCCGGGGACCCCTCAACACTCCCTCCCGCCGCTCTCCGCGCCCTCTTCCGCCTACAACTCCCATCACCGCCCGCGAGGCGGCGCGCTACGGCGGGGCGGGAGGGACAAGCGGCGGCTCGGCCAATCAGCGCGCGGGGCGGGGCGGAGCGGCGGGGCGGAGCGCCAATCCCCGCCCTCGGCGCCGCGCGGGCCCCGCCCCCGCCGCGCCTGGCCGAGCCGAGCGGAGCCGCGGGCGCTGCGGGCGGACAAGATGGCGGCGCCGGGCGAGTACTTCAGCGTGGGCAGCCAGGTGTCCTGCCGCACCTGCCAGGAGCAGCGCCTGCAGGGCGAGGTCGTCGCTTTCGACTACCCCAGCAAGATGCTGGCGCTCAGTATCCACCCGGCTGCGCCTCGCCGCGCCGCTGCCGGCCCCGGCGCGGCCCGCTCGGGCCTCTGCGGCCCGCCCGATGGGGAGGGGGGGCGTGAGGGGAGGCGGCGTGAGGGGAGCGGGGTGGGCGGCGACGGGGAGGGGTCTGGGGAGACCCCCGAGGGACGGGGCGGCGGGAGGGCTGGGGGAGCCGGGGGGATCTGATTCGGGGTGAATGGGGGATTGGGGAGCGCTGCCTGCAGCGCTCGGGGGTGGCGCGGGGCACTGGGGGAGCCCTGGATGGGGTGAGGGGAGTTGGGGTCGTGAATGGGGTGGGGGCGTCCTGTAGCGAGTTTTGGGGGGAATGAAGAGATTTGGATTGGGGAGACTTGTTTTGGGGGTGAATGGGGGGAGTTCAGGGCCCTCTTTTAGGGGAGTGGGGATAATTCAGGGGTCTGTTTTAGAATGTGAGGATTGGGATCCTGTTTTAAAGGAATGGGGGATAATTCAGGGGTCTGTTTTAGGGGGAATGTGGAAGATTGGGGATCCTGTTTTTAAAAGGAATGGGGATAATTTGGGATCCTGTTTTTAAGGGAATGGGGATAATTCAGGGGTCTGTTTTAGGGGTGAATGGGGGATTGGGGAGTTGAGGGTCTTGTGTGGGGTGAATGGGGTGGGGGGTGTCCTGTAGGGAGTTTTTGGGGGGAGTGGAGAGGTTTGGATTGAGGGGATTTGGGATCCTGTTTTAGGGGTGAATGGGGATAATTCAGGGGGTCTGTTTTAGGGGTGAATGGGGGGATTGGGGGAGTTGGGGGTCTTGTATGGGGGTGAATGGGGTGTGGGGTGTCCTGTAGAGAGTTTTGGGGGGAATGAAGAGGTTTGGACTGGGGGGATTGAGGATCCTGTTTTAGGGTGAATGGGGGAAATTGGGGAGCCTGTTTTGGGGTGAATGGGGATAATTCAGGGGTCTGTTTTAGGGTGAATGGGGATAATTCAGGGCCCAGTATTATAAAGAGCTTTTGGGTGAGTGGGGAGCCCTGTACTGGGTTGGATGGGGGGAGAGGGAACACCCCGTTTTGGGGAGAATGGGGGGGACTGTGGTGTCCTGGAGGTTTTTTGGGGGGCAGCAGTGAGGAACCGTGCAGATGGGGTTTTGTTTGCAATCTGCAAGGAATGGGAAGAGCCAAGGGCTGCAGGAAAACCCTGGAGGGAGCCAGGAGAGGGGGGAAGGTGAATGCTCAGCTCTGGGGGCCCAGGGGTGGGGAGTGAGGAGCTCAGAGAGGATTTTGGGGCTGGAGCTGTGGGAACCCCAGCAGGAAAAGGCTCCCTGGGTGCCTGGGGTGTGGCTGGAGCCAGGGGAGCAGCAGGAAAATCCCAGAGCCTCCAGCAGGCTGCTTGCCTGCCCCACGCAGGGCTGGGCTCTCCCCAGGCTGCAGCTCCCCCCCAGGGGGACAGACTGGCATTCCCTGGTTCCTGCTCAGCTCTGAAGGGATTTGTAGGGATGACTCCACCTTGTGTTCAGGGGGGCTGGGAGAGGAGCAGGGACTTGCAGGAGGAGATGGTGTTGGCATGGAAGAGGCTCTCCATGCCGTGTTCCATCCCTGTCCATCCCTTATCCATCCTTATCCATCCCTTATCCATCCTTATCCATCCTTATCAATCCTTATCCCTTCATCCATCCCTTCATCCATCCCTGTCCATCCTTATCAATCCTTATCCCTTCATCCATCCCTCCATCCCTCCATCCCTCCATCCCTCCATCCATCCCTGTCCATCCCTGTCCATCCCTGTCCATCCCTTATCCATCCCTTATCCATCCATCCTTGTCCATCCCTGTCCATCCCTGTCCATCCCTCTCCATCCCTCTCCATCCCTCTCCATCCCTCCTCCATCCATCCATCCATCCATCCATCCATCCATCCATCCATCCATCCATCCATCCATCCATCCATCCATCCATCCATCCATCCATCCATCCATCCATCCATCCATCCATCCCTTCCTCCTTCCTCATGGGAACAGAGGAATTGTGCAGGAATCTCTGTCAGCTTTGGAAGGAGTGGGGTTTTTTTTGTGTGGGTTTTTTTTGTTTTTGTTTTTGTTTTTGTTTTTGTTTTTTTTTGGGAGGTGCTGTCTCATTCACAGCAGCAATACCAACAACAAACCTCGTGTCTCCCTCTCCTGGGAATTCCCTTCCTCCCAGAATTGGGGATGCTCCCAGGGAAGCTGCTGCCTGCAGGAGCAGAGAGTTCAGGTGGCAAAAGAGCAGATGTGCTGGGGCTGGTACTGGTGGAGCAGGACTGGAAAACTCACTCTGGGGCTGGGAGAGAGCAGGATCAGCCCCACACCTGCAGAGAGATGAGTGGGGGATCATCCCAACCAGGGAGCAGAGCAGCATCCCACAAACCTCCTCCCCGTTTGCTCCCACCCATAGAACCCCCCTGTGGATTGATTTTCCTTGACCCCCCTCCAGAATGCCCCTCTTCCAGTGGCAAGCCCAA
Organism: Luscinia megarhynchos; assembly: GCA_034336665.1. Taxonomy (NCBI): domain Eukaryota; kingdom Metazoa; phylum Chordata; class Aves; order Passeriformes; family Muscicapidae; genus Luscinia; species Luscinia megarhynchos. Next base: position 1,676,960 of record CM067589.1, on the reverse strand, counting down.
CCACGCAGACATCCTGCTCGTCAACCTACAGTACGTGTCAGAGGTGGAAATAATCAACGACCGCACGGAAACGCCCCCCCCCTTAGCCTCCCTCAACGTCAGCAAGGTGGGACCCCGCCCCTCCCCAGGGACCCTGCAGCACTCCCACAGCAGCTCCTGCTGCCTCCAGGCTTTGGGTTGTGGCACTTTGCCCTCTGGGTCTTGGTGGGTGTAGGGTCTGGGCTTCCAGCATTTGGCTGGTTTTGGGGCCTGGGTTTTGTGGCAAGATTTTTTGGGAGCTGGGTTTTGGTGGTTTTGGGGTCTCAGTGATCTCGTTTTGGGGCCTGGGTTTTGGTGGTTTTGGGGTCTCAGTGATCTCGTTTTGGGGCCTGGGTTTTGTGGCAAGATTTTTTGGGAGCTGGGTTTTGGTGGTTTTGGTGGTTTTGGGGTCTGGAGGATGCTGTTTTCTGTCCAGATTTTGGTGTTTTGGGCAGGAGGGGTAAGGATGAGCTCATAGAGGGGAGCTGATGGAATTCTGAGGAATTGCTTTTCATCCAGCCCAGAGCAGGATCACTGCTGATCCCCAGTGGTGGGAAAGAAAGGGAAGGTGACACTGCTGGGCTGAATCCAGGTGTGGGGTTGTCACCTCCTTGCCCCACAAGGACACCTCTCCCAGAGCTTTGTGTCACCCAGCTGGGTGTCTGTCCCCTGCCTGCTCCCTTCCCCGTGGATTAACACGTCCCAGGTGGCACAGCTGCCACGGAGATGTGACTGCTGGCAGGGTGACATCTCTGGGAGGGGAGCCCCTCAGCAGTCCCAGAGTCCCAGTAATTGTGGGGGGATCAACAGCTGGAAGGGACCATCCAGTGGCAGGTGCCACTGCTGCAGGACTGGGATGTTGGTGGCTGGCACTGGTTTTACTGGGAGGAGGAGGTGTGGGCAGTGCTGGAGTGACCAGGGAACCCAGAGAGTTGGGGGTTTTTGGGAGCACCCCCTGTGCCTGGCACTCACCAGAGCACCTCAGCACAGCCAGCCAGTGCCATTCCTGGAGATTCTGGGGGGATCTCCCCAGCCTGCCAGCACCCAGGTGGGATGAGGGCCCACCCTGGCTCTGGGGGATCCTCCTTGGTGGCCCTGGCATGAACCTTGGTGGCCCTGGCAGTCCCTGCTTGCCTGGTGCTGCCAATTCCATCATTGATCCAGAGGGAGCAGGGAAGTGACTCATCCACCCTCATCCATCCATCCATTCATGCTGCCTGCACAAGGTGTGTGCAGGGGAGCCTGGGGCTCCCTGAACCCTCACAGCCAGGGGCTGGAGCTGCAGGGCTGATCTATTTGGGCTGGAGGGAGCCCTGGAACTCCCTGAATTCTCAGATCCAGGGGCTGGAGCTGCACAGCTGATCCATTTGGGCTCCTTGGAACTCTCACATCCAGGGGCTGGAGCTGCAGGGCTGATCCATTTGGGTTCCTGGGATCCATGGAACTCCTTGGAACTCTCACATCCAGGGGCTGAAGCTGCAGGGATGATCCATTTGGGTTCCAGGGATCCCTGGAACTCCTGGGAACTCTTGGATCCAGGGGCTGAAGCTGCCTGAATGATCCGTTTGGGTTCCAGGGATCCCTGGAGCTCCCTGAACTCTCAGATCCAGGGGCTGGAGCTGCAGGGCTGATCCATTTGGGCTCCTTGGAACTCTCAGATCCAGGGGCTGGAGCTGCAGGGATGATCCTTTTGGGCTCCTGGCAGCCCTGGAGCTCCCTGAACTCTCAGATCCAGGGGCTGGAGCTGCAGGGATGATCCATTTGGGCTCCTGGGATCCATGGAACTCCTTGGAACTCTCAGATCCAGGGGCTGGAGCTGCAGGGCTGATCCATTTTGGGCTCCTGGCAGCCCTGGAGCTCCGTGGCACAGGGATCCCCAGTGCTCTGTCCCACGGTTCCAGCCCCTCCCAGAGTGGGGGGAGGGTGATTTGGCATCTCCCAGCTGGGGTCCCAATTCTCCAGCCCAGTGGCAGCCCCTCCTGATGGATGAGGGGCTGTGGGGTGCAGGGAGGAGCCTTGTGCCTGGTCTGGAGAGAACAATTCCCACAGGGAGTGGGGAGTGTGAGGGTGAGGAAGGCTCCTGTCCCTTGAGGCATCCAGGGAGCATCCCAGGGAGGGAACAGACCCTCAGTGTCCCCAGCCAGAGGGAGCTCGGGCTTTGGCAGGGCTGAAACCCCCCCAGGCAGCCCAGGAGGGCAGCCCAGCTCTGGGTGTGCTCCCGGCAGGGAGGGGGAGGAGGAGGAGGGGGAGGGGGAGGAGGAGGGACGATGCTGCTGCGGCTCCTCCAGGGAGAGGCAGCAGGTCCCAGGCACTGCCCCCTCCCCTCCCACATCCTGCATTGGGCAGGGGGATGCCAGGCTCGGGGTTTTCCACCTCTGTGTGTAATCACACCTCCCCACACACGGTGCCACTCCCAGATAACCAGTCCTGGCTATTTTTTGGGAGCAGATCAGCTGCTGCAGGCTGAAGTTGCTCATTCTCCTGCTGGGTGTTCAGGCTCTCTTCCCCATCTCCATCCCAAGGAAACATTTAGGCAGTTTGCACCTAGGGTGACAGAATTAATTCAGAGAAGGCCAAGAGGAAGAGGCAGGGGGGTGTGAAAAGATGGCAGCACCATCCCCCAGTCTCTGGCAGACCCTGGGGAGGCTCACAAGGGAGTTGGGGCTGGAATCAGAGGGGCAGAGGCGTGTCTGGGTGTCCCTGTGTCCCCTCCTGCTCCCAGCCCGTTCCCTGTCCCTGTGTGTTCCCAGCTTGCCAACAAAGCACGGACGGAGAAGGAGGAGAAGATGAGCCAGGCGTATGCAATTAGTGCTGGTGTCTCCCTGGAGGGGCAGCAGCTCTTCCAGACCATCCACAAGACGTGAGTGCCCGCCTGGGGGTCCCCAGTGCCCACCTCAGGGTCCCCAGTGCCCACCTCAGGGTCCCCAGTGCCCATCTGGGGTCTGCAGCCCCCACCTGGGGGTCTCCAGCTCCCACCTGGGATCTCCAGTGCCCACCTGAGGGTCCCCAGTGCCCACCTCAGGGTCCCCAGTGCCCACCTCAGGGTCCCCAATCCACACCTGGGGGTCCCCAGTGCCCACCTCGGGGTCCTCAGCACCCACCTCAGGGTCCCCAGCCCCCACCTGGGAGTCCCCAGTGCCCATCTGGGGCCCCAGTGCCCATCTGGGGGTCCCCAGTCCTCACCTGGGGGTCCCCAGTGCCCACCTGGGGCTCCCCAGTCCTCACCTGGGGGTCCCCACGCTCATTTTTGGGGGATTCCCATTGCTGGGTTGCCCTGGAACGCTCTGATGTGTGCTGGGATGTGAGGGTGGGATGCTCAGGGAGGGTGGGGGGCTCCCTGCCTGCCCCCTGCCCCTTTGGCACATCCCCCCAGGACCCCCACCCTGTGCAGCTGGAACTGCAGTGCCCAGGGCTCCATCCCCTCGGTGGGACTCAGGCCCTGCTGCTGCTCCCTGACGTTTGTGCCTCCCCTCAGCATTAAGGACTGTAAATGGCAGGAGAAGAACATCGTTGTGATGGAGGAAGTCGTCATTGCCCCCCCGTACCAGGTGGAAAACTGCAAAGGCAAAGAGGGAAGCGCCCTGAGCCACGTCACACGTAAAATAGTGAGTGAGGGCTGGGGCTGGGGGCTGGGGGCTGGGGACACTCACTGGGGGGGCTGGGGACACTCACTGGGGGGGCTGGGGACACTGGGGGGCTGGGGACACTCACTGGGGGGCTGGGGACACTCACTGGGGGCTGGGGACACTCACTGGGGGGCTGGGGACACTGAGTGTGGGCTGGGGACACTCACTGGGGGCTGGGGACACACACTGGGGGCTGGGGGGCTGGGGGCTGGGGACACTCACTGGGGGGCTGGGGACACTCATTGAGGGGCTGGGGACACTCATTGAGGGGGGCTGTGGACACTGGGGGGCTGTGGACACTGGGGAGGGCTGGGGACACTCACTGGGGGCTGGGGGGGCCTGGGGACACTCATTGAGGGGGCTGGGGACACTCATTGAGGGGGCTGGGGACACACACTGGGGGGCTGGGGACACTGGGGGGGCTGGGGACACGGGCTTAGGACACACACACTGGGGGGGCTGGGGACACACACTGAGGGGGGCTGGGGACACTCACTGGGGGGCTGGGGACACTCACTGGGGGCTGGGGACACACACTGAGGGGGCTGGGGACACTCACTGGGGGGCTGGGGACACTCACTGGGGGCTGGGGACACTGAGTGTGGGCTGGGGACACTCTGGGGGCTGGGGACAATGGGGGACTGGGGGGCCTGGGGACACTGAGTGTGGGCTGGGGACAATGGGGGGCTGGGGACATGGAGGCCTTGGGACATTCTGGGGGCTGGGGACACAGGGAGGGCTGGGAGGGTGGCACCTCCCCGGGGACACCGCAAGGACTGGGCTGGTGTCACTTCCCTGGGACACCTGAGATTGGGCTGGTGTCACCTCCTGGGGACACTCAAGACCCCTCCCTGTTGGGCCCCCAGCCCCTCCTGGGGGTCTCAGCCCCTGTGGGGGTCTCCAGTCCCCTGTTTGCTCTCCAGCCCCCTGTGGGGGTCTCCAGCCCCTCCTGGGGTTCTCAGCCCCCTGTGGGATTCCCCAGCCCCTCCTGGGGATCTCCAGCCCCTCCTGGGGTCGCCCCAGCCCCTCCCGGACCCCCTCCCTCCCCTGACCCCCCTTTCCCCGTCCCTGCAGGTGGAGAAACACTTCAGGGACGTGGAGAGCTCAGAAGGTCCTGCAGCGTTCCCAAGCACAGCAGCCACAGAAGGACACGTCCCTGTCATCCTGAGGCCACTCCTCCTCCTCGGGTCACATCCCCAGCTCCCCGCCGGGGGGCACTGCAACTTTTATTTCCTTTTTTTTTTTTTTCTTTTTTTTTTTTTTTTTTTTCCTCCTTCTTCTTTTTGGGGAAATCTCAACCAATTCCAAACGTTAGACTTTAAAAACAAACAAGAAAAAGAGAATAATTTAAAGTCCTCACGCATTACTTGACTAACAGACTTTGTTTTTCCGCCATGGTTTCTCCCTCCAGCCGGTCAGACTCTGTTAATTTTATTTTTTGGCCTTTTTTTTCTCCTTTTTCTCCCAATTCCTCCTCCCCCTTCCCCAAAACCCCCCAGGAAATAAAGCTAACGAGCTGACTGTGGTGGCCAACCCGGGACCCTCGTGACCAACGTGGTCTCATTTTAATTTTGTTTGCACAGGGCAAGGCTTGAATTAGTCTTATTTTTCTTATCTTTAAATATATATATGAATATATATTAAAATGTTCTTTAAATATTTTTCTGCTTCTAGCAGGGTCGTGGCAAAAAATCCCCCTTAACTTCCCCCCAGGAGCAGCCAGAACCTGGATTTGGGGGTTTTCCCCCCATTTCCTTTATGTTTTTAATTTCCTCTGTCCTTTTTCATTTAATTTTTAATTTCTTTTTTAATTTTAATTTTTTTTTTGCCACGATCCTCCCCTTCCCCGTTTTATTTCCTTTCGTTGTTTTTTGGGTTTTTTTTTAATTATTAAAGACAAAAAAAAAGCAGATCAAACTCAAAATAATTCAAGCCCTGCCTTTAGGAAAGTTAAAGATTAAAAAAAAAAAAAATTAAAAAAAAAAAAAAAAAAAGGAAAATTTTTTAGTCTTGTTTAGCAAAAAACAATAAAAACCCGAAATTTTTTTAACCATCACCGGAGTCTATGGGGGCTCAATGGGGGGCGTGGCCTGAATGGGTGGGGCTTGTTAGAACCTGAATTGGGGCGTGGTTAGAGGGGTGGGGTTTGTTATATCCTAATTAGGGGCGTGATTAGAGGGGGCGTGGTTTGAAGGGGCGGAGTTTATTACAACCCTCATTGGGGGCGTGTTTAGATGAGGGCGTGGTTTGTTTTAATTTTAGGGGCGTGGTTTGAAGGGGTGGGTTTGTTATAACCGGAATTGGGGGCGTGGTTTAGCGGGGCGGGGTTTGTTATAACGGTGATTGGGGCGTGGTTAGAGGAGGGGGCGTGGTTTGAGTGGGATTTATAGCCCTTGTGGGCGTGGCTTTAGCGGAGGGGGCGTGGCCTGCCGCGGCAGTTTGCTTGATTGACGGGCTTGATTGATTGCTGGCGCTTTGGGCACGGGAGGGGTTTCGCTGGAAGGGACGCGGTTTCCGGGAGCAAACGCGGCCCGGGGCAGGACGGAGGCTCGGCGGGAGCGGCTGTTCCTGCGCTGGGCGCGGCTTCGGGGCAGGAACCGCCATTGGGAAGGAGGAGCGCGGCCTGAGGGCCGTGAGGGGGAGCCATTAAAGGGGCGTGGTTTGATGAGGGGCGTGGTTGGATGGAGGGGCGTGGCTTCCCCTGGCCGGGCGCTGATTGGTCCGCAGGCCGCACTTCCGGCGGGACGGCCCGGTCATGGCGGCGGGCCGCGGCTGGAGGCGGCGGGCGCTGCGGCTGCTGACGGCGGGCGGCGGTGTCCTGCTCACCCGCTTCCCCTTCTGGCACTGCTTCAGCGGGCTGCTGCTGTGCGCCGAGCGCGCCGACCTGCGCCGGTGCGGGCCCGGGGCGGCTGCGCGGGCTGGTGGGGAGCCGGGGCCTGGCAGGGGCCTGCGGGTGGCTGTGAGGGCTGCGGGTGGCGGTGAGGGCTGGGGGTCGCTGTGAGGGCTGCGGGGTCGCTGTGGGGCTCGCAGGTGGGTGTGGGGTGTGCGGCTTTGAGTGCCAGGGGGTGCAGAGGGGCTGTGGGGCCGGGAGAAAGCTGCGGGGGTCCGGGGGTTTGGGGGGCTGCGGGGGTTATGGGGGGCTGGGGGGCTGCTAGTGTGGGGGGCTGGGGGGCTCCTGCGGGAGTGGGGGGCTCCTGGGGGAGTGTGGGAGGGGAGCTGGGGGGGCTCTTGGGGGGCCTGGGGGGGCTCCTGGGGGAGTGTGAGGGGCCTGGGGGGCTCCTGGGGGAGTGTGGGGGGCTGCTCCGGGTGAGGGACCCTCGGTGGGGCTGGGGCAGGTTTGAGCTGGGAGGGGAGAGCGTGGCTGGGCTGGGGTCTGGGGGAGGTTTTGGGGTCAGGGGAAGGGGCAGAGCAGCACCGGGGGGCACAGAGGGGCTCTGGGGGGGCACAGAGGGGCTCCGTGGATCGGGCTGGGGGCTGTGGCTGCCCCGTGACCCGGGGGGCGGTTTCGGGGGCTCGCGGTGAGTCTGGGGGGTGCCGCCCCGCAGGAAGCCGGACATCCCGGTGCCTTACCTGTACGTGGACATGGGCGTGGCTGCTGTGCGCCAGCTTCATGTCGTTCGGCGTCAAGCGGCGCTGGTTCGCGCTGGTCAGCGCTGCAGCTCGCCGTGGCCACCTACGCCGCGCACGTCGGCGGCCACGCGCACTACGGCGACTGGCTGAAGGTGAGACCCCGCCCGACCTCTGCCGGACCCCTGGCGACCTCGGCCGCCCCCGGGCAACCCCGCCCCGGGGACCCCCGGCCTGCTCCTGCCGACCCCCGCTCACCTGCCGGATCCCCCGCCCACCTGCCGGACCCCCTGCCCGCCCCCGCCCGCCACTGCTGGATCCCCCGGGCAACCCGGCCGGACCCCCCGCCTCAACCCTGCTGGACCCCTGCCCACCCCGGCGAACCCCCCGACCCTGCGGACCCCGCCCGCCCTGCCGACTCTGGGCCGCCCTGCCGACCCCCGGGCAACTCCCTGCCAACCCCCGCCTAACCCTGCCGGACCCCTGGCCCGACCCTGCGGACCCCCTGACCAACCCTGCCGACCCCCGCCCCTGCCACTGCTGGATCCCCCGGGCAACCCGGCCGGACCCCCCGCCCAACCCTGCCGGACCCCCGCCCGCCCCCTCGCCTACCCCGGCCGGACCCCCGGCCCGACCCTGCAGACCCCCCGCCCAACCCGGCCGGACCCCCTGCACGCCTCTGCCGACCCCTGGGCCGACCCTGCTGGACCCCGGCCCGACCCTGCGGACTCCCCTGACCAACCCTGCCGACCCTTGCCCGACCCTCGGACCCCCGGCCGCTCCTGCCGACCCCCGCCGCCACTGCTGGATCCCCGGGCAACCCGGCCGACCCCCCGACTCTGCCGGACCCCCCGCCCGAACCTCCCAGCCCCCCTGCCCGCCCCCGCCGGCCCCGGTGGGCGCTGAGCCCGCGCTGCCCCCGCAGGTGCGGATGTACTCGCGCACCATCGCCATCATCGGCGGCTTCCTGATCCTGGCCAGCGGCGCCGGCGAGCTGTACCGGCAGAAACCGCGCAGCCGCTCGCTGCAGTCCACGGGCCAGGTGTTCCTGGGCATCTACCTCATCTGCCAGGTGCGGGCACACCTGGGGACGGCGTGGGACAGCCGGGGATAGCCTGGGGATAGCCTGGGAATAACTGGGGACAGCCTGGGACACGTGGGGACAGCTTGGGAATAGCTGGGGATAGCCTGGGGAACAACCTGGGGACACGTGGGAACAGCTTGGGACAGCCTGGGGACACGTGGGGACAGCTTGGGACAGCCTGGGGACAGCGTGGGGACACCTGGGGATATCCTGGGACAGCCTGGAGACAGCTTGGGACAGCCTGGGAATAGCTGGGGACAGTCTGGGGACAGTCTGGGGACAGATGGGGACAGCATGGGATAGCCTGGGGAGAGCCTGGGACACGTGGGGACAGCGTGGGACAGCCTGGGGATAGCCGAGGGATAGCTGGGGACAGCCTGGGGGACAGCTTGGGAATAGCTGGGGACAGCCTGGGGACACGTGGGGACAGCTTGGGAATAGCTGGGGATAGCCTGGGGACAGCCTGGGGACACGTGGGAACAGCTTGGGACAGCCTGGGGACAGTGTGGGGACACCTGGGGATATTCTGGGACAGCCTGGAGACGGCTTGGGACAGCCTGGGAATAGCTGGGGACAGTCTGGGGACAGGTGGGGACACGGTTCCCAGCGGGACAAGCCTGGGGACAGTGCTTGCAGTGCCCCGGTTGTCCCTCAGGGTGTTGTCACCAGTGCCACCACACACCGAGCCCACGCTCGGGCAGGGGTTGTCCTTGAGGGAGGAGCCTTGGGTGATTTGTTTCCAGTGTCACCAGTGCCACCAGTGCCACCAGTGCCACCACACTGCCACCCCGGGGTCAAACCCTTGTGTGGGCACCACGTCCATGTCCCTGGGGAGAGCTGCCTTTGGCCCTGGTGCCACTGTCCCCAGTGTCCCCAGTGTCCCCACTGTCTGTCCCCACTGTCCCCGCAAGTATCCCCACTGTCCCCATTGTTCCCCCACTATCCCCAGTGTCCCCATTTCCCCCTGTCCCCAGTGTCCCCAGTGTCCCCACTATCCCCATATCCCCACTGTCCCCGTGTCCCCATATCCCCATATCCCCGCTGTCCCAGTGTCCCCACTATCCCCATAGTCCCCGTGTCCCCATGTCCCCATGTCCCCGTGTCCCCAGTGTCCCCATGTCCCCATGTCCCCAGTGTCCCCACTATCCCCATGTCCCCGTGTCCCGAATGTCCCCGTGTCCCCATATCCCTGCTGTCCCCATGTCCCCAATGTCCCCATATCCCCATGTCCCCATGTCCCTGTGTCCCCACTATCCCCATGTCCCCGTGTCCCCAATGTCCCCATATCCCCATGTCCCTGTGTCCCCATATCCCCATGTCCCCGTGTCCCCACTATCCCCATGTCCCTTGTCCCCATATCCCCATGTCCCCGTGTCCCCATGTCCCCAATGTCCCCATATCCCCGCATGTCCCCACTATCCCCATAGTCCCCGTGTCCCCAATGTCCCCATATCCCCATGTCCCCATGTCCCCATGTCCCCATATCCCTGCTGTCCCCGTGTCCCCACTATCCCCATGTCCCCATGTCCCCATGTCCCCAATGTCCCCATGTCCCCGTCCCCGTGTCCCCAGGCCTACTCCCTGCAGCACAGCGCCGAGGACCGCCTGGCGTACCTGGACCACCTGCTGGGGGGCGAGCTGGCGCTGCAGCTGCTGTTCCTGCTCTACGGGCTGCTGGCGCTGGCCTTCCTGTCGGGCTGCTACGTGCGCGCGGCGGCGCAGGTGCTGGCCGTGCTGCTGCCGCTCGCCATCCTGCTCATCGACGGCAACCTGGCCTACTGGCACGCCCTGCGCCGCGTCGAGTTCTGGAACCAGATGAAGCTCATCGGCCAGAACGTCGGCATCTTCGGGGCCGTGGTCATCCTGGCCACCGATGGATGAGGGGGAGTGCCGCGGGCGGGGAAGGGTGGGAGGGGTTTTGTAAGGAGAGCCGGTATTTATTGGTTGGGAGGGGTTTTGTTGTTTGTAAATATTTGATAATTCTGGCGGAGGGTGGGTGTGGGGGTGCTGCCTTGGGGGGTGCGGCCACTGTGTGGCCAGCGCCGCTGTCCCTGCTGAGGGGTGTCACTGCTGCCCCCCAAATTAATGTATTTTTACTGATGCACTCAGAAATCTTTGGTGTCTCATACTGGGGGGCTTGGCTTTGGGGGGACAGAGTTTGAGGGGCTCAGGGGGAGCCGCTGGGGGGCTTGGTGGAGGGGCTGGGGGTGTCCTGGCACGGGTGGGGGGACCCAGAGAGCGGCTGGCAACCCCCGGAGTCCCTGCGGGGTGTGTCCTACTGCCCTCGTCCTGTCCCCGGGCTGGGCAGGTGTCCCTGGGGCCGGGCAGGGCTGTGTCCCCCCGGGCTGGACAGGTGCAGGTGTCCGTGTCCCCCCTCCCGGCTGTGTGTGTCCCCTGGGGCTGGGCAGGTGTCCGTGTCCGTGTCCCCCCCCGGGCCGGGCAGGTGTCGGTGTCCCTGTGGTTGGACAGGTGTCCGTGTCCCCCCCGGGCCGGGCTGTGTGTGTCCCCTGGGGCTGGGCAGGTGTCGTGTCCGTGTCCCCCCCCGGGCCGGGCCGGGCAGGTGTCCGTGTCCGTGTCCGTGTCCCCCGGGCCGGGCAGGTGTCCGTGCCCCCGGTGTCCCGTCCCCCGGGCTGTGTGTGTCCCTGGGGCTGGGCAGGTGTCCGTGTCCGTGTCCCCCCCCGGGCCGGGCAGGTCTCCGTGCCCCCCCGGTGTCCGTCCCCGCCCCCGGCCGGAAAAGCAAACAGGGCTGATAAGGGGCTTCCTCCGGGGGGCCCCGCTGTTCCTCCGGCGGAACCGGGGCCATAAAACGCGCGCAGGCGGCAGAGCCCTGATTGCCGGGGGGGCCCTGCTGTACCTCACCCCCCGGGACCCCCCCCCCGGGACCCCCCGGGACCCCCGGCCCTCCAGCCCCGCGCCTGCACCCCCAGACCCTCCTCTTCCTCCCCCTTGCCCTTGCGGAGGGGGGGGCTCGCAGGGGACGCCCCCAGCCCTGTCCCCATCGCGGTCCCCCCTGCGCGCGGGTGCCGCCCCCCCGGCAGAGCCATCCTGTGACCTTTGGAAAATCGCTGTTTGCTGTCACTGGGGTAAATGGGGCAGAAAAGCTCCGGCCCCCCTCCCCCGAGTCCCCCCTCGGCTGGGGACATCTGTGACAGCGCCGTGCCGTTGTCACTGTCCCCCAGACCCCGGCATGGGGCACATCCCCCTGTACCGGGGGGGCGCGGGACCCCGCCGCGCTGCCTCAGTTTCCCCGGACACGCGGCGGTCCCGCGGGGGGGTCCCCGCCGCCCCCTCGGTGCCATCGATGGCGGGGACGTGACAGGTTCGGGCCCGGGGGGGCTGCGGGCGCTGCGCCCCCTCCCAGCGCTGCCCTGAGCCGGCGCCGCTCGGCCGGGACCCCCGGCGGGTGTCACCGTGGCACAGTGTCACCGCGCGGCCACGCCACGGGGGACAGCCCCCGCCACCACCGCCACCACCCGCCGCTCGCCGGGGTGACAACGGGGCCAGCAGTGCGGAGCGTGTCCCCTCGGGCCGGGGCTGGCACCCCCCTCGTGTCCCCTCCCGTGTCCCCCCCCGTGTCCCCTCGGGCCGGGGCTGGCACCCCTCGTGTCCCCTCCCGTGTCCCCCCCGTGTCCCTTCGGGCCGGAACTGTCACCCCCCTCGTGTCCCCTCCGGTCAGGACTGGCACCCCCCGTGTCCCCTCGGGCCGGGGCTGCCACCCCCCCGTGTCCCCTCCCGTGTCCCCTCCGGCCGCGCTGGTGCCACCCCGCTGTCCCCACGGGCCGTGTCCCCACGAAGATGCGGCTGGGGCGTTTTTGGGGACCCCCTCTCCTCATGCCAGCCCCCCCTCGGTGCCTCCGGTGGCCCCGCGCGTCCCCGCGCGTCCCTCCGTGCCTCAGTTTCCCCCGGAGGCGGTGATTGCTCCTTAACGGTAAATCCACAAGGGATTCATGTCCCCGGGGCTGGAAGTGTCACCTCACCCGTCCCGGGGGTGGTGACAGCGCTCGGTGGCGCTGGCGGGGCTGCGGTGACAGGGCGCTGCTGGCGGCTTCGTGCTCCGGCTGGGGAAACTGAGGCAGCCGTGGGTGTGGCTGTCCCCTCCACTGTCCCTCGTGGGTGACTTCTGTCTTGTCTTGTGCCACGTTTGTGTCCCTGCGTGTGGCTGATGTCCCCGTGTCCCACTGTCACATCCCGCGGCTCGCGGGGCAGGTTTGTGTGTCAGGGCTGTGTGACACCCGTGTCCGTGTCCGTGTGCCAGGGCTGTGTGACACCCGTGTCCTGTCCTCTGTCCCTGTGCCAGGGCTGCGTGTGACACCCGTGTCCGTGTCCGTGTGTCATGGCTCTGTGTGTGACACCCGTGTCCTGTCCTCTGTCCCTGTGCCAGGGCTGTGTGTGACACCCGTGTCCGTGTCCGTGCCAGGGTGTCGTGGCATCCCGTGTGTGTCCTGTGACACCGTGTCCGTGTCCGTGTGTCATGGCTCTGTGTGTGACACCCGTGTCCGTGTCCTGCGCCCTCGTGGAGGGCTCCGTGTCCCTTCCCTGTCGCCCTCCCCACGGTTGTGTCCCACCCGTGTCCCCGTGCCGCGGCTGCTGTCACATCTGCCATGTGCCATCTCATGTGCCCGTGTCCCCTGTCTGTGTGCCATGTCACATCTGCTGCCCACGTCCCGTGCCCGCCTGGCATTGCCATGCCCGTGTCCGGTGGCCACACGCGTGTCCCCGTGTCCCACCCGTGTCCCACCCGTGTCCCACCGTGTCCCCAGCTCTGTCCTGCCCATCCCCTGCGTGCCCCAGGCTGGGGGCTGTGCCGGGGACAGGGACACGGCGCTGGCACGTGTCCCCTGGCCCTGGCGGGGGGGCCGCAGGGTCCTGCGTGCCCGTGGGTCTGTCACGCGTGAGGGAGGAGCCACCAGCCCCACTCGGGCTATAAAAGCCCGGGCGGGAGCAGGAGCCGCCGTGTCCCCGGCACTGTCACCCGTGTCACTGCCAGGCCCTACTGTCACCTCTGCCTCGGCCATCGTGAGTGCAGGGACGGGGCTGGCTCCGGGGGTCCCTCAGGGGGGTCCCGGGGGTCCCTGAGGGGGGTCCCTGAGGGGGGTCGGGACCCCAGGAGGGACAATCGCCTTGGGGACCTGCGGGGGCCCTGGAGGGGACGTGTCCCTTGGGTGCACGTGGGGCCCTTCGGGATGGGACAGCTCCCTTGGGGACACTGGGGGGGGTCCCTGAGAGGGCGATGTCCCCGTGGGATATGGGGGGGGTCCCGGGGTGAAGACGCCCCCGTGAGTGGGGCTGGGGGTCGCGGGTGGGGGATGAAACAACCCCTCGTGGGATGCGCCAGTCCCACAGGGAAGGGGGTCCTGGGCTGGGCGGGGGTCCCGAGGGTGACGGGAGCCCCGCAGATGGCGCCGCTGGCGGCCGTGTCGCTGTGCGCGCTGCTGTGCCTGGCGGCCGCGTACCCCCCCCGGCCCGAGAGCCCCGGCGAGGACGCGTCCCCCGAGGAGGTGGCGCGCTACTTCTCGGCGCTGCGCCACTACATCAACCTGGTCACGCGGCAGAGGTGAGCGCGCGTCCCCGTCCCCGTCCCCGTGCGCGCTCCCGCGCGGTGCCCGTGCCTCAGGCGCGCCCCCGTGTCCCGCAGGTACGGGAAACGCTCCGGCCCCGGCGCCGCGGGGGCGCAGCTGCTGCTGGGGCCCGGCGGGGACGGGTCGCGGTGAGTGTCCCCGCCGCTGTCCCCCTGCCGGGGCTGTCTGGGGTCCCGGGGGGGCTCGGGGGTCTCGCTCCCCCTTTTCTCAGCCCGGCTCTTCCCGCAGGTTCGGTGACGACTCCTCGTGGTGACCGCCCCGCCCAGCCCCCCCTGTCCCCCAAATCCTCCCCATCTCTCCAGGTCCCCCAGGGGACCCAGGGCCAGCGCGGGACCCCCCGCTGGAGGGCCGGGACCCCCAAACCCGGCCCGGGGGCGTCCCGCTGTCGGGGGGTCCGACCCGCCCCGCCCCCTCCCCAGCGCTGTCGGGGGGTCCCGCGTGGTCCCTGCACGGCCCCGCAGTGACAACAAAGAGCAGGATCGTGGGCACGGCCCGGTGCGCGCTGCGTGCGGCGCGGGGGGAAGGGGGCGCGGGGGAAGGGGAAGGGGGGAAGGGGGAGGGGGGAGGATTGGGGGGTGAAAGGAGGGAGCGGAAGGGGGTGAGGGGGAATTTTTGGGGGAGGGGGGTGCGTAGGGAAGGGTGGGAGGGGGTGAGCTGGGGCTGGGGCGCGCTGGGCTTGGATACTGGGGGTACACTGGGGTTGGATATTGGGGTGCACTGGGGGTTGGATATTGGGGTGTGCTGGGGGTTGGATACTGGGGTGCGCTGGGATTGGATACTGGGGTACACTGGGGGTTGGATATTGGGGCACACTGGGATTGGATATTGGGGCACACTGGGTTTGGATAGTGGGGGTACACTGGGGTTGGATACTGGGGCGCGCTGGGGTTGGATATTGGGGCGCACCGGGGTTGGATATTGGGGTACACTGGGATTGGATACTGGGGGTACACTGGGGGTTGGATATTGGGATGCACTGGGGTTGGATACTGGGGTACACTGGGTGTGGGATAATGGGGGGCAGCGGTGTGGGGGATGCACCAGTGGTGAATATCGGGGGTGCAGGGGGTGCTGGGGGGCTGCGGTGGGGCTGGAAGCGCAGGGCTTGGACATTTGTGGGGATGGTGGGGGTGCAGTGTCCGGGTTTGGGGTGCGCTGTCCGGGTTTGGGGTGCACTGTCCTGGGTTTGGGGGCGCATGTCCGGGTTTGGGGTGCATGTCCGGATTTGGGGTGCATGTCCGGGTTTGGGGTGCACTGTCCGGGTTTCAGGGTGCGCTGTCCGGGTTTGGGGTGCGCTGTCCGGGTGTGGGGTGCATGTCCGGATTTGGGGTGCATGTCCGGGTGTGGGGTGCACTGTCCGGGTGTGGGGTGCGCTGTCCGGGTGTGGGGTGCACTGTCCGGGTGTGGGGTGCGCTGTCCGGGTTTTGGGGTGCTCTGCAGGGGACGCTGACACCATCGGGGGTCGCCCCCCCCCCCGCCCCCCGGGTGAGGACCGTGGCCGTTGGGACTGTGCCGGATTTGGGGGGTCCCATGTCCCTCTGTCCCCCACGTGGGGGTCCCTCTGTCACCCCGACATTGCCCCCCAATCCCCTCCCCGGTCACTCTGTCTGTCCCTCGCTGTCCCCCCTGTCCACTCCCCAGCCCTCTGTCCACTCCTGCCACCGTTCACGCCACCAGCCCCCCCGACTGTCCCTGTGTCCCTGTGTCCCTGTGTCCCTGTCCCTCTGTCCCCCTGTCCCTGTCCCCGTCCCTGTCCCTGTGTCTCTGTGTCCCTGTGTCCCTGTGTCCCTGTGTCCCTGTCCCTCTGTCCCTCTGTCCCTCTGTCCCTGTCCCTGTGTCCCTGTCCCTGTCCCCGTCCCTGTCCCTGTGTCCCTCTGTCCCTCTGTCCCCGTCCCCGTCCCTCTGTCCGTCCGTGGGGCCGCACTCCCGTGTCCCTTTCCTGTCCCCTCCGGGCGCCCCCTCGGCGCGGGGTCAAACATTAACCAGGCCCAGCTGTCCCTGTCCCCCCCGGGCTGTCCCTGTCCCCCCCGGCCGAGTGGGCACCTGGCCACAGGTGTGCGTGGCGCGGTGACATCAGCGGGGCCGCGGGGATTTAAGGGCGAGCGCGGCGGCGGCAGCGGCGGCACCGAGGACCCGGCGCTGTCCCCGCGTGTCCGGCGCTGTCCCCGCGTGTCCCCGCGTGTCCCCGCCCGAGGAGGAAGGTGAGAGGGGCCGGAGCCGGGGCGGGTGCGACAAACGGGACAAGGCGCGACTGTGCGGGTGACACGAGCGTCCGTGCGGGGCTGAGGGTGTGCGGGGCGGGGACACGGGGCGCGCAGGTGTGTGCAGGTGTCGCGCAGGTGTGTGCAGGGTGTGCGCAGGTGTGTGCAGGTGTTTGCAGGTGTTTGCAGGTGTGTGCAGGTGTGTGCAGGTGTGTTTGCAGGTGCAGGTGCAGGGTGTGCGCAGGTGTGTGCCCAGGTGTGTTCAGGTGTGCAGGTGTGTGCGGGTGTGTGTGCAGGTGTGTGCAGGTGTGCGCAGGTGTGTGCCCAGGTGTGTGTTCAGGTGTGTGCAGGTGTGTGTGCGGGTGTGTGCAGGTGTGTGCCCAGGTGTGTGCAGGTGTGCGCAGGTGTGTGCGGGTGTGTGTGCAGGTGTGTTCAGGTGTGTGCAGGTGTGCCCAAGTGTGTCCAGCTGTGTGCAGGTGTGCGCAGGTGTGCGCAGGTGTGCGCAGGTGTCGCAGGTGTGTGCAGGTGTGTCCAGGTGTGTGCGGGTGTGTTCAGGTGCAGCTGTTTGCAGTGTGTGCAGGTGTGCAGGTCGCGCAGGTGTGTGTCAGGTATGTCAGGTGTGTGCAAGTGTGTGTCTGTGCTATGATCAGGTGCGCGCAGGTGTTCCCAGGTGTGCACAGGTGTTCCCAGGTGTTCCAAGGTGTTCCGTGCGCAGGTGCGTCTATGCAGGTGTTCCCAGGTGTGCTGACGGGTGCTGTGTTCTCGAGGTGTGTGTCTGTGCTATGATCAGGTCGTGCGCGGTGTTCCGAGGTGCGCACAGGTGTTCCCAGGTGTGTGCAGGTGTGTTCAGGTGCCCAGGTGTTCCCGTAAGCACGGGTGGCGCAGGTGTTCCCAGGTTGTTCAGGTGCGCGCAGGTGTTTGTAAGTGTGCACAGGTGCGCGCAGGTGTTCCCAGGTGTGTTCAGGTGCGCGCAGATGTTTGTAAGTGTGCACAGGTGTGCACAGGTGTGTTCAGGTGTGCACAGGTGTGCACAGGTGTGTGCAGGCGCGCAGGTGTGCTCCAGGCGCGCCGCGGCCGTGCCCGCGCGTGACGCTGCCGTGTCGCAGCCGTGTCGCCGCCATGTCGCCGCTGCTGCTGGCGCTGTGCGCGGCGCTGGCGCTGCTGCCGGCGCGGCCCCGCGCGGCCCCGGCCCGGCCCGCGTACCCGGGGGACGACGCGCCCGCGGAGGAGCTGCTGCGCTTCTACGCCGAGCTGCAGCAGTACCTGAACGTGGTCACCCGCCCGCGGTGAGCCCCGCCCTGTCGCGACACCGCCCCTGTCGCGACACCCCTCCTGTTGTGACACCCCTCCTGTCGTGACATCCCTCCTGTCGCGACACCCCTCCTGTCGCGCCGCCGCCGCCCGCTCCCATCGCGATGTGCTCCCGTTGCAGCGCACTCCCATCGTGATCGGCTCCCTGTCGCGACACGCTCCCCCCTCGTGATGTGCTTCCCTTCGTGACACGCTCCCCATCACAATCTGTTCCCTGTCGCGACACGCTCCCCATCAGGACACACTCCCTGTCGTGACATGCTCCCTATCGTGATGTGCTCCCCATTCCAGCGCACTCCCATCGCGATCAGCTCCCTGTCGTGACACGCTCCCCATCACAGCCCGCTCCCTGTCGCCACACGCTCCCTATCACAATCTGTTCCTTGTCATGACGCGCTCCCTATCGTGACACACTCCCTGTCGTGACCCCGCTCCCTATCGTGACCCGCTCCCTGTCGTGACCCGCTCCCTGTCGTGACGCACTCCCTATCGTGACACTCCCTGTTGTGACCCGCTCCCTATCACGTCCCCCTCCCTGTCGTGACGCGTACTCCCCATCACGGCCCGCTCCCTATCGTGACCCGCTCCCTATCGTGACCCGCTCCCTATCGTGACCCGCTCTCTATCGTGACCCGCTCCCTATCGTGACCCGCTCCCTGTCGTGACCCGCTCCCTATCGTGACCCGCTCCCTGTCGTGACCCGCTCCCCGCGATCTCCTGGCGCCGGCCCCGTTGCAGGTACGGGAAGCGCGCGGGCTGGCGCGCGCCGGGCGAGGACCCGCTGGGCGCCCCGGGGTGCTGAGCCCAGGTGAGGGACGGGGGGGCAGGAGAGAGCCCCAGGGCCCCTCGGCCTCAGGGACCCCGGGGGACAGCCCGGGGGGAGGGGCTCCGGGCCGTGCCCAATCAGGGGAGACCCCACAGGGTGGGGGGACCCGGGGGACCTGGGGGTGTCAGGGGGGAACACAGGGCTAGGGGACCTGGGGGGTGTCAGGGGGGACACGGGGCTGGGGGGCTCTGTAGGAGGGGACACGGGGCTGGGGGACCTGGGGGGAGCTCTGGGGGGGGACACGGGGCTGGGGGACCGGGGGGCTCTGGGGGGGGACACGGGGCTGGGGACTGGGGGGCTCTGTGGGGAGGGGACACGCGGCTGGGGGACCTGGGGGGGGAGCTCTGAGGGGGGGGACACAGGGCTAGGGGGCTCCGTGAGGGAGGGGACACGGGGCTGGGGACCCGGGGGGTGTCAGGGGGGACACGGGGCAGGGGGACCCGCGTGACCCCGTTTTGTTCCAGGGACGCCGCCGGGGTGAAGAAGCGCGGAAGGCGCGGCCGCCCCGCCCCCGCCGCCCCCTGGACCCCCAGAGCCGGGGAAAGACCCCCGGCAATAAACACCCCCGCAGGCACCGTGTCCTGTCTGTGCTGCCCTGGGGACAGCGGGGACACGGGGGTACTGGGGATACTGGGGACACTGGGGATACTGGGGACAATGGGGACACTGGGGGAGTACTGGGGATACTGGGGACACTGGGGGACACTGGGGACACTGGGGATACTGGGGGATACTGGGGATACTGGGGGATGCTGGGGACGCTGGGGACACTGGGGGATGGGGACAGGGGACACTGGGGACACTGAGGGTGTTGGGGACATCGGTGCTGGCCGTGCTGGGGACACTGGGGACACGGGGGGTGCTGGCACTGGGGACACTGGGGACTCTGGGGACACGCGTGGCCGTGCAGGGGACACGGGGGGTGCTGGCACTGCGGACACGCCTCCGCCGCTGTCGCTGTCGCTGTCGCTGTCCCCGTCCCCGTCCGGCCGGTGCCAGTCGCGCCTGTCCCGCGATGCCGGCGGCCGCCCCCGCCTCGCTCACGGGTGAGCGCGCCCCGGGCACGCGCGTGGCGGGACGGGGACCGCAGGGGCGCGTGTGCGCGCCTCGGGCACGCGCGTGCGCGCGGGGCACACCCGGGCCTGGCACACGCGTGTGGAGGGGGGTCTCTCCTGCGGGGGGCGCGGGCACCGGAGCGCGCGGGCTCGTTCGCGTGCGCGGCTCCGTGCGCGGGTGCGCGCGATTCCACGGGGTGCGCGCGGGCGCAGCCCCCTTAAATCCGCGCTCCCTCCCCCCCTCCCACCGCCCCCTTAAAGGGGCCGAGCCCCGCCGGCCCCCTCCCCACGCCGCGGGACGCTGCGGGGCTCCCACCCGCGACCGGCGCGGCCGAGCGGGCGCGGGTGAGCGGGCGCGGCGGCGGGGAGCGCGCCCCGGGGCTTGCACGCGCGCGGGAGCGCGCACACGCGGGCGCGCGGCGGCGTTGGGGCGCGGGGGGGGAGGGGGCGCGCGTGGGTCGGCGCGGGAGCGCGCTCGGGTTGGTTTGAGCGCCGCGCGCGGGAGATGCGCGTGCACGGGCCGTGCCCGCGCGTGTGAGCCCCCCCGCGACCCCCTCCCCACCCCCCCGGAGCGCGCCCGGTGCACACGCGTGTGCAAGGACGGGGGGGCGCGGGCGGGGGGAGCCCCACGCGGGGCCGGGGGCTGCGGGGGGGCGGCGGTACCCGGATCTGGGGCGGGGGAGCGCGGCCCCGCAGCCATGAACCGCCCCGGCCGCGCGTCCCCGCCGCCCGGCCCGGGCCCCGCCCGCGCCCCCCCGGCGCCCCCAGGTACGGGGGGGCTGGGACGGGCCGGGGGCGATGCCACGCGCGGGGGGGCGGCGTGGGGCGGGGATGAGACGGGCGGAGGGAGATGGGGTGGGGGGGTTCGGGTGGTGCTGTGGGACCCCCAGTTTTTGGGGAGGGGGCGCTGACGGATGCCCCCCGGCCCCCCGGCTGCCTCGCGCTCGCTCCCGCCATTGCGGCGCAGCCGCGCAGCCGCTCCCGCCCCCGCGGCCCCGGATGCGCCCCCCCCCCAATTGCATCGCCCCCAAATCTCACCCCCCTCCGCACCCCCCCTCCCGTCACACTCCGCTCCGCGCGCTTCCCGTCTCCACGGCGACAATTTGGCGGGGGGTCCATCCCTCGTGTCCCTCCCGGATGAACGAGGGGCGGCAATCCCGCACTGGCGGGGGCCCGACACTTGTCCCCGAAATGGGGGAGGGGGCTGTGACAGGAATGGGGGGACATGAGCCCCTCCCCCTGCACTTCCACCCACGCTGCTGCTCCTCCCCCCGTGTCCCCGTGTGCTGTCCCCCCGTGTCCCTCTGTCTGTCCCTCCCGTGTCCCCGTGTCTGTCCCCCCGTGTGTCCCTCTGTGTCCCCCCCCCCATGTGTCCCTCTGTGTGTCCCCTCCGTGTGTCCCTCTGTGCCCCCCGTGTCCCCCCCCGTGTCCCCCCCCTTGTCCCTCTCTGTGTCCCCCCGTGTCCCTCTGTCTGTCCCCCCGTGTGTCCCTCTGTCTGTCCCCCCGTGTCCCTGTGTCTGTCCCCCCCTGTCCCCCGTGTCCCCCCAGCCATGCAGCAGGTCCTGGATAACCTGATGGGGCTCCCGGGGTCCCCGGGGGTGGCCGACCTTGACCTCATCTTCCTCCGCGGCATCATGGAGAGCCCCATCGTGCGCTCCCTGGCCAAGGTAGGGGGCGCGGGGGTGCGTGTGCCCCTCCCCCGGCACCCCCGGCTCGGGTTTGGGGTGCCCCCGCTCCGTGTGTGTGGGTGTCGCCTCCTGGGGGTCCCCATTCCCCACACCCAAAGGGTCCCTGATCCCCCCAGCGCCCCCAGATCCCCAATTCCCTCTGGCCCTGGGGGTCCCTGACAGCGCTGTTAACCCCCGAGCCCCCGGGTCCCCTCCGAGCGTCCCCGAACCCCTCGTCCCCCCCAGATGTCCCTCATGCCCCCCTGCACCCGGGGGTCCCCAACCCCGCCACACTGGGGGTCTCCGCCCTGACCCGGGAGTGTCCCCGGGGTGTCCCCGCTGTCCCCAGGCGCACGAGCGGCTGGAGGAGCGCAAGCTGGAGGCAGTGCGCGGGGACAACCTGGCGCTGGTGCAGGAGATCCTGCGCGACATCGGGCGCCTGGCGCGGCCCGAGGCGCAGGGAGCGGCGGCGGAGCTGGCGCGGATCCTGCGGGAGCCGCACTTCCAGGTGGGGGACACGGGCGGGACCCCCTGCCCCGTGCCAGGCGTGTGCCACGCGTGTGCCACGCGTGTGCCGGGCTGCGGGACGCGGCCGTGACCCCGCCGTGTGCCCCAGTCGCTGCTGGAGACCCACGACTCGGTGGCCGCCAAGAGTTACGAGCCCGCCCCGAGCAGCCCCGGCCCGGAGGCGGCGCTGGGGTCGCAGCCCGTGCCCCCCGACGCCGTGCGCATGGTGGGCATCCGCAAGGCAGCGGGGGAGAACCTGGTGAGCGCGGCCGGGGGCTGCGGGGGGCCGGGAGGGGGTGGCGGCGCGTTTTGGGGCGCGCTGGGAGATTTTGGGGCGCTGCAGGGCTGTGGGGGCATTGGCAGGTTATGGGGGGCGTGGTGGGGCGTTTTGGGGTGCCTGGGCATTGCGGGGTGGCTTTTTTAGGGTGTCTGGGAGGATTTGGGGTGTCTGGGAGGATTTTGGGGTGTCTGCCGGGGTTGTCACGGGCGCTGTCCCCGCAGGGGGTGACGTTCCGGGTGGAGCGGGGGGAGCTGGTGATCGCCCGCATCCTGCACGGGGGGATGGTGGCGCAGCAGGGGCTGCTGCACGTGGGGGACGTGATCCGCGAGGTGAACGGGCGCGAGGTGGGCAGCGACCCGCGGGCGCTGCAGGACAGCCTGCGCCACGCCAGCGGCAGCGTCGTGCTCAAGATCCTGCCCAGCTACCAGGAGCCGCACCCGCCCCGCCAGGTACCGCCCCGGGCCCCGCCCTGGATCCCGCACCTCATCCCAACCTGCATCCCACCTGAATCCCAATCCTGCATCCCAACCCTGCATCCAATCCTGCATCCTACCTGAATCCCAATCCTGCATCCCAACCTGCATCCCACCTGAATCCCAATCCTCCATCCAACCTGCATCCCAGCTGCATCCCAATTCTGCATCCCAATCCTGCATCCCAACCTGCATCCCACCTGCATCCGCCCAGCCCTGCGTACAGCCCTGGATCCCGCACCTCATCCCAATCCTGCATCCCAACCCTGCATCCCAATCCTGCATCCCAATCCTGCATCTCCGCCCCGCCAGGTACCGCCCCGGGCCCCGCCCTGTCCCTGTCCCTGTGTCCCTGTGTCCCTGTCCCTGTGTCCCTGTCCCTGTCCCTGTCTCTGTGTCCCTGTCTCTGTGTCCCTGTGTCCCTGTCCCTCTGTCCCTGTGTCCCTGTCCCTGTCCCTGTGTCCCTGTGTCCCTCTGTCCCTGTGTCCCTGTCCCTGTCCCTGTGTCCCTGTCTCTGTCCCTGTCTCTGTCTCTGTGTCCGTGTGTCCCTGTCCCTGTGTCCCTGTGTCCCTGTGTCCCTGTCCCTGTCTCTGTCCCTGTGTCCCTGTGTCCCTGTGTCCCTGTGTCCCTGTCCCTGTCTCTGTCTCTGTGTCCCTGTGTCCCTGTCCCTGTGTCCCTGTCCCTGTGTCCCTGTCCCTGTCTCTGTCCCTGTGTCCCTGTGTCCCTGTCTCTGTGTCCCTGTGTCCCTGTCCCTGTGTCCCTGTGTCCCTGTCCCTGTCTCTGTCCCTGTGTCCCTGTGTCCCTGTGTCCCTGTGTCCCTGTCCCTGTCTCTGTCTCTGTGTCCGTGTGTCCCTGTCCCTGTGTCCCTGTGTCCCTGTGTCCCTGTCCCTGTCTCTGTCTCTCTGTGTCCGTGTGTCCCTGTCCCTGTGTCCCTGTGTCCCTGTGTCCCTGTCCCTGTCTCTGTCCCTGTGTCCCTGTGTCCCTGTCCCTGTGTCCCTGTGTCCCTGTCCCTGTGTCCCTGTCCCTCTCCCCACCCCCCGTGCCGGGTGGCAAAGGGTGCCCTGTGCTGCCCTCCCCGCCCCGTGCCAGCCACCGCCATCTCCGAGGGGACAAAGCAGCTCTGTCCCCGCGAGCTCTGTCCCCGCGGGCTCTGTCCCCGCGAGCTCTGTCCCCGCGGGCTCTGTCCCCACGCCGGCCCCGCGCGGTGCCCCACGGCCTTGTCCCCGCCATGTGCGCCATCGCGGGCGCGGCGCTGGCGGCGCTGGGCTCGCTGCTGTGCGTGCCGCTGGCCGTGGGGCTGTGCGTGGCGGTGGCCGCGGTGGCCGCGGTGGCCGCGTGGGGCGCGGCCGCGGCGCTGTGCGTGTGCGCGGGGGCCGCGCGGGCCTGGCTGCGGGGGGCGCGGGGGGCGCGCCCCGCCGGGGGCGGCTCCTAGAGGGGACACCCCGCGTGTCCCCCGCGCCCTGGGCGCGCTGAGGCACCGGGGGGCGGCACGGGCGGCGCGCAGGAGACCCCCCGGAGTTCTGGGGGTCTCTCCCGCTGACCCCCCGGCCCCCAGGTGTTTGTCAAGTGTCACTTCGACTACGACCCGGCCACCGACAGCCTCATCCCCTGCAAGGAGGCCGGGCTCAAGTTCATGGCCGGGGACCTGCTGCAGATCGTCAACCAGGATGACCCCAACTGGTGGCAGGTCAGGGGGGCCCGGGGGTGGTCTGGGGGGTGGCGGCACTTTGGCTCCATCCCGGGGGGAGGGGGTGCCGGATCTGGGAGGTTCTGGGGAGATCGAGGGGTCCCTGTGGGCTTGGGCAGAATTCCTGTGCAGTGGGGGGGGGTCCCTGGAGCTCGGGGGGTGTCCTTGGAGCTGGGGGGGCTGCTCGGGAACTGGGGGAATCCCTGGAGCGGGGGAGGGTCCCTGTGTGCCCCGGGAGGTCGCTGGAGCGTCGGGGATTCCCTGAAGCTCGGGACGCGCGCGCCTGTCGGGATTTGGGGAGCCCCTGGAGCTGAGGGGCTCCTGGGACTGGGGAGGCTCCTTGTGGAACTGGGGGGGTCCCCGGAGCTGGGGGTGCTCCCTGCGGGGTCAGAGGGGTCTGTGGAGCCCGGGGGGCTCTCCGTGGGGCAGGGCGGTCCCCACGCGTGGCTCTGTGTCCCCAGGCGTGCCACGTGGAGGGCGGCAGCGCGGGGCTGGTGCCCAGCCAGCTGCTGGAGGAGAAGCGCAAGGCGTTCGTCAAGCGGGACGGGGAGGTGGCGCCCGCCTCGGGTACGGGGACACCGCGGGGACACCGCGGGGACACGGGAGGGAAATGGCACCGCCCGAGGGGGAGCACGGCGGGTCCGCATCGCCCCAGGGTCCCGTCACCGTGGCGCTGTCCCGCAGGAAGTCCCCAGATCTCAGGGTGATGTCCCCATGGCTCCCGTGTCCCTGTGTCCCTGTCCCTGTGTTCCTGTCCCTGTGTCCCTGTGTCGCTGTCCCTGTCCCTGTGTCCCTGTCCCTGTGTCCCTGTCCCTGTCCCTGTCCCCAGCTCAGCCCTTTCCCTCGCAGGGGCCCTGTGCGGCAGCCTCAGCGGGAGGAGGAAGAAGAGGATGATGTACCTGACGACGAAGAACGCCGGTGAGTGTCGCGGGGTGTCCCCCAGGGTGCCCTGGGGTCCCCAGGGGCGGTGCCAGCGCTGTCCCTCCCCAGAGTTCGACCGGCACGAGCTGCTGATCTACGAGGAGGTG
Organism: Luscinia megarhynchos; assembly: GCA_034336665.1. Taxonomy (NCBI): domain Eukaryota; kingdom Metazoa; phylum Chordata; class Aves; order Passeriformes; family Muscicapidae; genus Luscinia; species Luscinia megarhynchos. The sequence continues at coordinate 1,652,051 of CM067589.1, read as the reverse complement.
GCGCGGATGCCGCCGTTCCGCCGGAAAACGCTGGTGCTGATCGGGGCTCAGGGCGTGGGGCGCCGCAGCCTCAAGAACAAGCTGATCATGTCGGACCAGGCGCGCTACGGCACCACCATCCCCTGTGAGCGGCCGTGTCCCCGCGGGCGTCGCCGTCCCTGTCCCCTGAGCGTCCGTGTCCCCTGAGCATCCCTGTCCCCTGGGTGTCCCTGTCCCCTGAGCGTCACTGTCCCTGTCCCCGTGGCGTCGCCGTCCCTGTCCCTGAGCGTCACTGTCCCTGTCCCCGCGGGCATCGCCATCCCTGTCCCCTGAGCGTCACTCTCACTGTCCCCTGAGCATCCCTGTCCCCGCCCGGCACTGCCGTCCCTGTCCCCTGAGAGTTCCTGTCCCCTGAGCGTCACTGTCACTGTCCCCTGAGCGTCACTGTCCCCGCGGGCATCGCCGTCCCTGTGCCCTGAGTGTCACTGTCATTGTCCCCTGAGCGGCCCTGTCCCCTGAGTGTCCCTGTCACCGCGGGCATCCCATCCCTGTCCCCTGAGCATCCCTGTCTCCGCGGGCATCCCCATCAGTGTCCCCTGAGTGTCCCTGTCACTGTCCCCTGGGCGTCCCTTTTCCCCGCGGGCATCGCCATCCCTCTCCCCTGAGTGTCACTGTCACCGCGGGTATCGCCATCCCTGTCCCCTGGGTGTCCCTGTCCCCTGCGACCGCCCCTGTGCTTCATCACCGTCCCTGTCCCCTGCGGCCATCCCTGTCCCCTGGGATTGTCCCCATCTCTATCCCCTGTGATTGTCCCCGTCCCTGTCCCCTGCGACCGCCCCTGTGCTTCATCACCGTCCCTGTCCCCTGCGGCCATCCCTGTCCCCTGGGATTGTCCCCGTCCCTGTCCCCTGGGATTGTCCCCGTCCCTGTCCCCTGTGACTGTTCCCGTCCCTGTCCCCTGCCGCCATCCCCGTCCCCGGCCCGCTGCCATCCCTGTCCCCTGTGACTGTCCCCGTCCCCACCCGCACCCGCACCCGCGTCCCCCGTGCCGGCTCCGGCCGGTCCCCGGTGTCACCGCGGTCGCCCCGGGGCAGACACGTCGCGGAAGCCGAAGGAGAGCGAGCGGGACGGGCAGGGCTATCGCTTCGTGTCGCGGGGCGAGATGGAGGCGGACATCAAGGCGGGCCGGTACCTGGAGCACGGCGAGTACGAGGGGAACCTGTACGGGACCCGGATCGACTCCATCCGCGCCGTGCTGCAGGCGGGCAAGATGTGCGTGCTGGATGTCAACCCGCAGGTGAGGGGGACGCGGCGACACCGCGGGGACAGCGCGGGGACAGCGCGGGGGCAGCACCGGCTGAGCCGCGCCCCCTCCCCAGGCCGTGAAGGTGCTGAGAACGGCCGAGTTCGTGCCCTACGTGGTGTTCATCGAGGCGCCCGCGCCCGAGAGGCTGCGGGCCATGAACCGGGCGGCGCTGGAGAGCGGCGTGGCCACCAAGCAGCTCACGGTGCGGGCCGGGCGGGCGGGGAAACCCGGGCGGGTTTTGGGGTGCAGGAGGCGGACACACAGCTCACGGTGCGGGCCTGGGCGAGCGGGGCCGGCGGGGAAACCCGGGCGGGGAAACCCGGGCGGGTTTTGGGATGCAGGAGGCGGACACACAGCTCACGGTGCGGGCCGGGCGGGCGGGGCCGGCGGGGAAACCCGGGCGGGGAAACCCGGGCGGGGAAACCCGGGCGGGTTTTGGGGTGCAGGAGGCGGACACACAGCTCACGGTGCGGGCCGGGCGGGCGGGGAAACCCGGGCTGGTTTTGGGGCGCAGGAGGCGGATACAGCTCGTGATGGGTGTCCCCCGTTATCCCTGGGGGTGCTGGGGTAACCGGGGCGGGTTTTGGGGTGCAGGAGACACACACACCGCTCATGATCCGTGTCCCCCATTATCCCCGGAGATGTTGGGGTGACCCGGGCGGGTTTTGGGGCGCAGGAGGCACACACACCGCTCATGATCCGTGTCCTCCATTATCCCCGGCGATGTTGGGGGTAACCGAGGAGGGTTTTGGGGCGCAGGAGGCACACACACAGTACATGATCGGTGTCCCCCATTATCCCCGGCGATGTTGGGGTAACCGGGGCGGGTTTTGGGGGCGCAGGAGGCACACACACCGCTCATGATCCGTGTCCCCATTTTCCCGGAGATGTTGGGGTAACCCGGGCGGGTTTTGGGGCGCAGGAGGAGGACACACAACTCGCAGTGGGTGTCCCCCATTATCCCTGGCGATGTTGGGGTAACCGGGCGGGTTTTGGGGGCGCCAGGAGGCACACACACCGCTCATGATCCGTGGTCCCCCATTTTCCCCGGAGATGTTGGGGTAACCCGGGCGGTTTTTAGGCGCAGGGAGGAGGACACACAACTTCGCGAGTGGGTGTCCCCCATTATCCCTGGCGATGTTAGGGGTAACCGGGGCGGGTTTTGGGGCGCAGGAGGCGACACACCGCTCATGATCCGTGTCCCCCGTTATCCCCGGCGATGTTGGGGTAACCGGGCGGGTTTTGGGGCGCAGGAGGAGCACACACCGCTCATGATCCGTGTCCCCCATTATCCCCGGAGATGCTGGGGTAACCGGGGCGGGTTTTTGGGGCTCAGGAAGCAGACACACAACTTCGCAGTGGTGTCCCCCGTTATCCCTGGCGATGTTGGGGTAACCGGGCGGGTTTTGGGGCTCAGGAAGCAGACACACAGCTCGCAGTGTGTGTCCCCCATTGTCCCTGGCGGTGTTGGGGTAACCGGGCGGGTTTTGGGGCGCAGGAAGCAGACACACAACTCGCAGTGGTGTCCCCCGTTATCCCCGGCGATGTTGGGGTAACCGGGCGGGTTTTGGGGCTCAGGAAGCAGACACACAACTCGCAGTGGTGTCCCCCGTTATCCCCGGCGATGTTGGGGTAACCGGGCGGGTTTTGGGGCGCAGGAGGCCGACGCCCAGCGCACGGTGGAGGAGAGCAGCCGCATCCAGCGCGGCTACGGGCACTACTTCGACCTGAGCCTGACCAACGACGACCTGGAGCGCACGTTCGGGCGGCTGCGCGAGGCCATGGAGCGGCTGCGCCTGCAGCCCCAGTGGGTCCCGGTCACCTGGGTCTACTAGGGACCCCCAAACCCCCCCAGCCCCCCGAACCCGCCCAGCAGGGCTGCGGGTGCCCAGGGGGTGTCTCCACCCTGCAGAGCCCCCCCAGCCCCGGCCCGTCTGTCCCCCCCTGGAGTGCCCCAAATCTGGGGGGGCAGAAGCTGCCGGTGGGGTCCCCCAAACCGCTGAGTCACTGCCAGAGCTGGGGACCCCCAGGGTTGGGGGTGGGGGGGGTTCGGGGGGTCACACCCAGAAGTGTCCCCTCCCTGTCCCCCCCCCACTGTCCCTTGTGTTCCTGTCACCCCTTCCCGGGTAGCAATAACCTGTAATTAACCCTTAATTAACCCTTAATTAACCCTTAACTGACCTTGTAATTAGCCCTGTAATTAACCCGGCGGGGAGCTGTGGCTGGGGACTCCCTGCGGGGGCTGGGGAGGTGACACGGGTGTCCCCGAGGGACAGGGCCAGGGACGGGGGTGCAGGGCGTGCCCCCTGTCCCTCCTGCCCCGCCCCCCCGGTCCCCGCTGCCATCGACCCTTTTTGGTATTTGCTGTGGATTTTATTAAAGTAGAGAAAAATGGGTTTGTCCCTTGTGCTGAATGCCAGCGGGGCTTGGGGTCTGGTGCCACCTGTGCCACCTGTGCCACCTCTGTCACCTGTGCCACCTGTGTCACTTGTGCCAGTTGTGTCACCTGTGTCACGTGTGCCACCTGTGTCACTTGTGCCATCTGTGTCACCTGTGCCACCTGTGCCACCTGTGTCACTTGTGCCACTTGTGCCACTTGTGCTACCTGTGCCACGGGTGCCACCTGTGTCACTTGTGCCACGTGTGCCACCTGTGCCACCTGTGTCACCTGTGCCACCTGTGTCACCTGTGTCACCTGTGTCACTTGTGCCACTTGTGTCACCTGTGTCACGTGTGCCACCTGTGTCACTTGTGCCATCTGTGTCACCTGTGCCACCTGTGCCACCTGTGTCACTTGTGCCACTTGTGCCACTTGTGCTACCTGTGCCACGGGTGCCACCTGTGTCACTTGTGCCACTTGTGCCACCTGTGCCACCTGTGTCACCTGTGTCACCTGTGTCACTTGTGCCATTTGTGTCACCTGTGTCACGTGTGCCACGTGTGCCACCTGTGTCACTTGTGCCACTTGTGTCACCTGTGTCACGTGTGCCACCTGTGTTACCTGTGCCACCTGTGTCACCTGTGTCACCTGTGTCACTTGTGCCACCTGTGCCACCTGTGCCATCTGTGTCACCTGTGCCACCTGTGTGCCACCTGTGTGCCACCTGTGCCACCTCTGTCACCTGTGCCACTTGTGCCACGTGTACCACCTGTGTCGCCTGTGTCACCTGTGCCATCTGTGCCACCTGTATCACTTGTGCCACCTGTGCCACCTGTGTCACCTGTGCGCCACCTGTATCACTTGTGCCACCTGTGCCATCTGTGTCACTTGTGCCACCTGTGTCACCTGTGTCATCTGTGTCACTTGTGTCACCTGTGCCACCTGTGCCACCTGTGCCGCACCTGCCGCCCCACCCCCAGCCCTCCCCACCTGGTGCCGACGGTTTTTTTATCTGCAAATCGCCATTTCCCACCAGTTTGGGACTGGGAGGGCTGGGAGGGGTGCGAGTGTCCGTGTCACCCGTGTCACCCACGTGTCGCACCCGTGTCACCCACGTGTCGCACCCGTGTCACCTCGCACAGCCGCGGGGACCTTCCTGGCGCTGCCGGGAGGGGTCAGCAGAGTGCAGGCACCGGGGGGGGCTGGGGGGCGAGCGGGGGGGCTGGGGGCGGGCGGGGGGTCTGGGGGTGCGCGCGGGGCTTTTCGGGGTGCGGCTGTGCCCGCCTTTGTGTGCGCAGCGCCCGCCCCGCCGGTGACACGCACGTCCCCGCCTCGTGACATGTGGGGGGCGCCGTGACCGTGGGGTGACACCAGAGGGTCCCAGAGGGTTCCGTGTCCGTGGATGTCGAGTCCATCCGTGGGTGCCGTGTCCGTGCAGTGTCCTGTCCATGCAATGCCCTGTTCCCTCCGTGGGTGCCCTGTCCGTGGGTGCCCTGTCCGTGGGTGCCCTGTCCCTCCGTGGGTGCCCTGTCCATTTGTGTGTGCAGTGTCCGTGGGTCCGTGTGCCCCCCTGGGTCCGTGTCCTCCGTGGGTGCTCTGTCCATGCAATGCCCTGTTCCCTCCATGGGTGCCCTGTCCCTCCGTGGGTGCCGTGTCCGTGGGTCCGTGTCCCCCGTGGGTCCGTGTCCGTGGGTGCCGTGTCCGTGTGTCCGTGTCCCGCCGTGGGTCCGTGTCCCCCGTGGGTCCGTGTCCGTGGGTGCCGTGTCCGTGTGTCCGTGTCCCCCGTGTGTCTGTGTCCCTCCGTGGGTGCCCTGTCCCTCCGTTGGTGCCGTGTCCGTGGGTCCGTGTCCCCCCGTGGCCGCCGTGCGCGGCGCTCTGTGTCTTTAAGCCGCTGCTCGGGCCGGTCGCTAATCCGCGGGTCCCGGAGCTGCCGCGGCCACAGGGGCAGGGCTGGCACCGGCCGGGCGGGGCTGTGCCCGAGCCGTGTCCCTGCGTGTTCGTGCCGTGTTTATTCCGTGTTTATTCCTTGTCCCTGCGTGTCCCTGCGTGTCTGTGCCGTGTTTATTCCGTGTTTATTCCTTGTCCCTGCCGTGTTTGTGTCCTGTCCCTGCGTGTCTGTGCCGTGTTTATTCCGTGTTTATTCCGTGTCCCTGCCGTGTCCCTGCGTGTCCCTGCGTGTCCGTGCCGTGTTTATTCCGTGTTTATTCCGTGTCCCTGCCGTGTCCCTGCGTGTCCCTGCGTGTCCGTGCCGTGTTTATTCCGTGTTTATTCCTTGTCCCTGCCGTGTCCCTCGTGTCCCTGCGTGTCCGTGCCGTGTTTATTCCGTGTCTGTGCCGTGTTTGTGTCTTGTCCCTGTCCCTGTCCCTGCCGTGTCCCTGCCCGGCCCGTGCCGTGTTTATTCCGTGTCCCTGCCGTGTCCCTGCCGTGTTTATTCCGTGTTTATTCCGTGTCCATTCCGTGTCCGTGCCGTGTTCATTCCGTGTTTATTCCGTGTCCCTGCGTGTCCCTGCGTGTCTGTGCCGTGTTTATTCCGTGCCGTGTATAATCCGTGTCCCTGTCCCTGTCCCTGTCCCTGCCGTGTTTATTCCGTGTTTATTCCGTGTCCGTGCCGTGTTTTTTCCGTGTTTATTCCGTGTTTATTCCGTGTTTATTCCGTGTCCCTGCGTGTCCCTGCGTGTCCGTGCCCTGTCTGTGCCGCGTTTATTCCGTGTTTATTCCGTGTCCTTGCCGTGTTTGTGTCCTGTCCCTGCTCTGTCCCTGTCCCTGCGCTGTCCCTGCCGTGTCCGTGCCGTGTTTAATCCGTGTTTTTCCCGTGTCCCTGCCGTGTTTTTTCCGTGTTTATCCCGTGTTTATCCCGTGTTTGTCCCGTGTTTTTTCCGTGTTTATCCCGTGTTTATCCCGTGTTTTTTCCGTGTTTATCCCGTGTTTACCCCGTGTTTGTCCCGTGTTTTTTCCGTGTTTACCCCGTGTTTATCCCGTGTTTATCCCGTGTTTTTTCCGTGTTTATCCCGTGTTTATCCCGTGTTTATCCCGTGTTTTTTCCGTGTTTTTCCGGTGTTTATCCCGTGTCTATCCCGTGTTTACCCCGCGTTTGTCCCGTGCCCCGCGGTGACAGCCATGTGGCCGCTGCTGCTGCTGCCGGTGGCGCTGGCGGCGCTGGCGCTGGCGCGCGTGGCGCACCGGCTGCTGGCGCCGTCGGGCAATCCCTTCTCGGGGCCGCCGCCGGGGCCGCCGCGGCCGCTGGTGACCGACCAGAGAGCGCGGGACAGGGTGCTGCGGCGGGGTGAGCGGCCGTCTGTCCGTGCGTCCGTCTGTCCGTGGGTCCGTCTGTCCGTGTGTGTCCGTGTGTGTCCGTGTGTGTGTCTGTGAGTCCGTGTGTCCGTGTGTCTGTGTGTGTGTGTGTCCGTTGTGTCCGGAGTGTGTCCGTCTGTCCGTGTGTCTGTGTGTCCATGTGTCTGTGTGTCCGTGTGTGTCCGTGCGTCCGTGTGTCTGTGTGTCCGTGTGTCCCTGTGTCTCTGTGTGTCGGTGTGTCCGTGCGTCCGTGTGTCCGATGTGTCCGTCTGTCCCTGTGTCTCTGTGTGTCGGTGTCCGTGTGTCCGTGTGTCCGTGTGTCCGTGTGTCCGTGTGTGTCCGTGTGTCCGTGTGTCTGTGTGTCTGTGTGTCCGTGTGTCTGTGTGCCCGTGTGTTTGTGTGTCTGTGTGTCTCTGTTTGTCTCTGTGTCCGTGTGTGTCCCTGTGCCCCTGTGTCCGTGTGTCCGTGTGTCCGTGTGTCCGTGTGTCTGTGTGTCCGTGTGTCCGTGTAGCGTCCGTGTGTATCCGTGTGTCTGTCCGTCTGTCCCGCTCACGCTCTGCCCCAGGAGTTCAGCGCCGCGACATGCCGTGTGTCCGTGTGTCCCTGTGTGTCCGTGTGTCCGTGTGTCCGTGTGTGTCCGTGTGTCCGTGTGTGTCCTTGTGTGTCCGTGTGTCCGTGTGTCCGTCTGTCCCGCTCGGTGCACTCTCTCTGTCGCTGCCCCAGGGTTCAGCGCGGGGCGCGTGCCGTGTGTCCGTGTGTCCGTGTGTCCGTGTGTCCGTGTGTCCGTGTGTCTGTCCGTCTGTCCCGCTCACGCTCTGCCCCAGGGTTCAGCGCGGGGCGCGTCCCGGCCGGGCTGCACGCCGTGGTCATCGGCAGCGGCGTGGGCGGCCTGGCGGTGGCGGCCACGCTGGCCAGGGCGGGCCGCAGGGTGCTGGTGCTGGAGCAGCACGAGCAGGCGGGGGGCTGCTGCCACACCTTCCAGCAGCGCGGCGTGGAGTTCGACGTGGGTAGGGGGCTGCCACCGTGTCACCCTGTCACCCCCCTGTCACATCCCTGTGATCCCTGTGACCCCTGTGACCCCTGTCACCCCTCTGTTACATCCCTGTCACCCCTGTCACATCCCTGTGACTCCTGTCACCCCTGTCACCCCCCCTGTCACATCCCTGTGACCCCTGTGATCCCCTGTCACCCCTGTCACCCCCTCTCACATCCCTGTCACCCTGTGACCCCTGTCACCCCCTGTCACCCCCTGTCACCCCCTGTCACCCCTGTCCTTGCAGCCCCCACTGTGAGCCCTCTGCCAGCCCCAGCGTGTGCAGTGCCTGTGTGACATGTCCCTCCAAGTCCCTTCCATGTCCCTCCATGTTCATAGTGTGTCCCTCCATGTCCCTGTCGTGTCTCTCTATGCCCATACTTTATCCCTCCATGTCCCTGCATGTCCCTCCATGTCCCTGCCATGTCCCTGCCGTGTCCCTGTGTCCCTGCCATGTCCAAACTGTGTCCCTCCACGTCTCTCCATGTCCCTCCATGTTCATAGTGTGTCACTCCATGTCCCTCCATGTCCCTCCATGTCCCTCCATGTCCCTTCATGTCCATACTGTGTCCCTCCACGTCTCTCCATGTCCCTCCATGTCTCTCCATGTCCCTTCATGTTCATAGTGTGTCCCTCACGTCCCTCCACATCCCTGCCACCCCAATGTCCCCTCCCCGCGCCCCTCCCTGTGCCACCCCAGCCGAAGCCACGCCCTGCGCTGTCCCCGCTGTCCCCGCAGCGCGTGCCCTGTCCCCCCGCGCAGGCATCCACTACGTGGGGCAGCTGCACGAGGGGAGCCTCCTGCGGGTGGCGCTGGACCAGGTGACAGACGGGCAGCTGTGCTGGCACCGCCTGCCCGACCCGTACGACGAGGTGACGCTGGGACCGCGGCGGTACCTGCTGCGCTCCGGCAAGGCGGCGTTTGTCACCGCGCTGGAGGAGCAGTTCCCCGCCGAGACAGCGGCCATCAGGGAGTTCGTGAGACTCGCCAAGGTGCGGCCCGCGGTCACCTCCCCGCGGGTGGCACGTCCCCAAGGAGGGACGGCTCGGGGTGCGGGTGGTGGCGCTGCTGGGGATGGGGCTGCGGGAACGAGCGGGGACACAAGTGACAGCGGTGGTGGGGACAGCGGTGATGGGTGTGGTGGGGAAAGGGTAGTGGGAGTGGTGGGACGGAGGGGACACGGGAGAGGGGACACGGGGGGGACACGGAAGGGACACGCAGGGGACACGGAGAGGACACAGAGGGGACAGAGAGGGGACAGCAGTGATGGGCGTGGCAGGGACAAGTTGGGATGACGAGGACAGGGATGAGGTGGGCACAGGTGCCAGGGTGGGGACAGGTGCCAGGGTGGGGACAGGTGACAAGCCGTGGGTGGCCCTGGGGCCACAACAGTGACAATCCTGAGGATGCAGCGGTGGCCAGGCAGGGCAGCGCTGGTGGCACGTGTGATGTCACACAGGTGACCTTGTGGCACCTGGCGGTGGCCAGGCAGGGCAGAGCTGGTGGCACGCGTGACGTCACACATGTGGCACGCGTGACGTCACGCAGCCGGCCCCGCCGCGCGCTCGGGCTGTCCCCGCAGGGGTGGCGCGGGGGTGTGACGGCGGGCGCGGGTGTCGCGCAGGTGGCCTCGCGGCACGCGGCGCTGCTGGCGCTGCTGAAGCTGAGCCCGCGCTGGCTCGCGGCCGCCCTGCTGCGCTCGGGGCTCCTGTCGCGCCTGTCGCCCGTGCTCCGCATGGCCGCCACCAGCCACAGCCGCGCCGCCGCGCGCCTCACCGCCGACCGCGACCTGCGCGCCCTCCTCGCCTACCTCTTCTACGGTCAGCGGCTGTCGCGACAGCGCGGGCGCCGGGGGGAGGAGGAGGGCGGTGCTGCAGTGGTGGAGGTTGTGTCGCGACAGGGGGGGTGGCGCCATCGCGATACGGTGCTGCGTTGGGATGGGTAAATCTGTATCGCGGTGGGAAGAGCCGTGTCGTGACACAGGAGGGCTGCGTCGCGATAAGGGAGGGCGATATCGCGGTGAGGAGCGCCATGTCGTGATAAGGGAGGGCGATATCGCGGTGAGGAGCGCAATGTCGCGATAAGGGAGGGTGATATCGCGGTGAGGAGCGCCATGTCGCGATAAGGGAGGGCGATATCGCGGTGAGGAGCGCAATGTCGCGATAAGGGAGGGCGATATCGCGGTGAAGAGCGCCATGTCGCGGCACGGGAGGGGCCAGCCGCGCCCCCGTCCCCTCGCTGTCGCCGCAGGCACGGCCCCGCAGGACTCGAGCTTCCTGGTGAACGCGCTGATGGTTCACCACTACCAGCGCGGGGCCTGGTACCCGCGGGGGGGGGCGAGCGAGATCGCGTTCCACGCCGTGCCCGTCATCGAGCGCGCGGGGGGCGCCGTGCTCGTGCGCGCCCCCGTCACGCGCGTGCTCGTCAGCGCCGCCGGCACCGCCCTGGGTGAGCTCCGGGACCCGCCCCCCCAAATCCCCGAGGGTCGGGGGGACACGGCGGCAGCGCCCCGCGCGTCCCTGACTCCCCCAAATCCCCGAGGGTCGGGGGACACGGCGGCAGCGCCCCGCGGGTCCCTGACTCCCCCAAATCCCCGCGGGTGGGGAGACACAGCGGCAGCGCCCCGCGCGTCCCTGACCCCCCCGCCGCCGCTGTCGCCGCGGTGTCGCCAGGTGTCGCGGTGCGGGCGGGGCCCGGGAACGAGGAGCTGGAGATCCGCGCCCCCCTCGTCATCTCCGACGCCGGCGTCTTCAACACCTTCGAGAAGCTTCTGCCGCCTCACGTCCGCAGCCACCCCGGTAAGGGGGCACCCGTGTCCCCGCGCCCCTCGCGGGCTCAGTGTCCCCCGAATCCCCGGTGTCCCCAGCGTCCCCCGTCCCCATTCCTGTCACCCCCGTGTCCCCACCCGGGCAGGGTCCGGTGTCACCCAGGCAGGGTCCAGTGTCACCCGTGTCCCCTGCACAGGCAGGGTCAGGTGTCACCCCGTGTCCCCACCCAGGCACGCTCGGATGTCACCCCGATGTCCCCACTCAGTCACGTTCGGTGTCACCCTCCTGTCCCCTGCACAGGCAGGGTCAGGTGTCACCCCCGTGTCCCCCCCTAGCCCCGCTCGGTGTCCCCTCGCCCCCAGCCCCGGCTCGGTGTCACCCCGCGCCCCCCAGCCCGCTCGGTGTCCCCTGTCCCCAGCCCCGCTCGGTGTCACCCCCGTGTCACCCCCCAGCCCCGCTCGGTGTCCCCCCCAGCCCCTCTCGGTGTCCCCGCGCCCCCCAGCCCCGCTCGTGTCCCCGTGTCCCGCAGATGTCCGCTCCCGCCTGGCCGCGCTCCGGCCGGGCATGGGCTCCTTCCTGGTGTTCGTGGGGCTGCGGGGCAGCGCGGCCGAGCTGGGGCTGCCCCCCACCAACTTCTGGATCTACCCCCACAACGACCTGGACGCCATGTGAGGGGTCGCGGGGGCGCGGGGGCGGGCGGGGGGCGCGGGGGCGCCACAGCGCTGTTGTCCCGCAGGATGGCGCGGTACGCCGCGCTGAGCCGCGATGAGGTCCCCGAGAACTTGGCCATGATGTTCGTCACCTTCCCCGCCGCCAAGGACCCCACGTACGAGCAGCGACACCCGGGTACGGCTGCGGGGGACCCCGCGACCCCCAGCCCGGCTCCGGGGGCTCCGGGGGCTCCGGGGCTCCACAATCCCTGCGGCACGGGGGGGGCGCTGCAATTGTCACCCTGTCACCGCCATGGGGTGGCACTGCCACTGTCACCTCACGGAGTGGGCACTGCCGCTGTCACCCCAAGCGATGGGCACTGCCACTGTCACTGCCACAGGGTGGTACTGTCATTGTCACCCCCACGGGATGGGTACTGTCACTGTCACCGCCATGGCATGGGCACTGCCACTGTCACTCCACGGGGTGGGCACTGCCACTGTCACCCCACGGTGGGTTCTGTCACTGTCACTGCCACCCCACGGGTGGACACTGCCACTGTAACCCCACGGTGGGTTCTGTCACTGTCACTGCCACCTCACGGGATGGGCACTGCCGCTGTCACGGGGTGGGTTCTGTCACTGTCACTGTCACCCCACGGGGTGGGCACAGCCACTGTCACGGGGTGGGTTCTGTCACTGTCACTGTCACTGTCACCCCACGGGGTGGGCACTGCCACTGTCACGGGGTGGGTTCTGTCACTGTCACTGTCACCCCACGGGGTGGGCACTGCCGCTGTCACGGGGTGGGTTCTGTCACTGCCACTGTCACCCCACGGGATGGGTACTGTCACTGTCACCGCCATGGCATGGGCACTGCCGCTGTCACGGGGTGGGTTCTGTCACTATCACTGTCACCCCACGGGGTGGGCACTGCCGCTGTCACGGGGTGGGTTCTGTCACTGTCACCGCCATGGCATGGGCACTGCCACTGTCACGGGGTGGGTTCTGTCACTGTCACTGTCACCCCACGGGGTGGGCACTGCCGCTGTCACCCTCCCGGCGGTGCCACCGTCTGTCCCGGCCCGCAGGCAAGTCCTGCATGACCATCCTGACCATGGCGCGCTACGAGTGGTTCGAGGAGTGGGCCGGGAGCCGCCCGCGCCAGCGCGGCCCCGACTACCAGCGCTACAAGATGGACATCGCCCGGCGGCTGCTGGACCGCGCGCTGCTGCGCTTCCCGCACCTGCGGGACAAGGTGCCCCGCGGGACGGGCCGGGGGCGCCCCGGGGGGGTCCCGGCACGCCGCGAGCCCCCGTCCCGCGCAGGTGGATTTCGTGGAGGCGGCGACGCCGCTGAGCAACCAGCACTACCTGGGGGCGGCGCGGGGCGCGATGTACGGCGCCGAGCACGACCTGCGCCGCTTCAGCCCCGCCGTGGTGGCGGCCCTGAGGCCCGACACGCCCGTCAGGAACCTCTACCTGACCGGTGAGCCCGTGTGTCCGTGTGTCCGTGTGTCCGTGTCCCCGCGTCCCCGTGTCCCCGTGTGTCCGTGTCCCCGTGTCTCTGTGTCCCCGTGTCCCTGTGTGTCCGTGTCCCCGTGTCCCCGTGTCCCCGTGTCTCTGTGTCCCCGTGTCTCCCGTGTCTCTGTGTCCCCCGTGTGTCCGTGTGTCCGTGTCCCCGATGTGTCCGTATCCCCGTGCCCCCGTTGTCCCCGCAGTGTCTCTGTGTCTCTGTGTCCCCGTGTCCCCGTGTCTCTGTGTCTCCGTGTCCCCGTGTCTCTGTGTCCCCGTGTCCCCGTTGTCTCCGTTGTCTCTGTGTCCCCGTGTCCCCGTTGTCTCTGTGTCCCCGTGTCTCTGTGTCTCTGTGTCCCCGTGTCTCTGTGTCCCCGTGTCCCCCGTGTCCCCGTGTCTCTGTGTCCCCGCTCCCCGAGTGTCCGTGTGTCCGTGTCCCCGTGTCCCCAGCGTCCCCGTGTCCCCGTGTGTCCGTGTCCCCGTGTCTCTGTGTCCCCCGTGTCCCCGTGTCCCCGTGTCTCGTCTCTGTGTCCCCGTGTCTCTGTGTCCCCGTGTCCCCTGTCCCCGTGTCTCTGTGTCCCCGTGTCTCTGTGTCCCCTGTCTCTGTGTCCCCGTGTCTCCGTGTCTCTGTGTCCCCGATGTCTCCGTGTCTCTGTGTCCCCGTGTCCCCGTGTCTCTGTGTCCCCGTGTCTCCGTGTCTCTGTGTCCCGTGTCTCCGTGTCTCTGTGTCCCCGTGTCTCGTCTCTGTGTCCCCCGTCCCCGTGTCTCTGTGTCCCCGTGTCTCCGTGTCTCTGTGTCCCCGTGTCTCCGTTGTCTCTGTGTCCCCGTGTGTCCGTGGTGTCCGTGTGTCCGTGTCCCCGTGTCTCTGTGTCCCCGTGTGTCCGTGTGTCCGTGTGTCCGTGTGTCCGTGCGTGTCCCGTGTCCCCAGCGTCTCTGTGTCCCCGTGTGTCCGCGGTGTCCGGTGTGTCCGTGTGTCCGCGTGTCCGCAGGTGTGTCCGTGTGTCCGTGTGTCTGTGTCCCCGCTCTGTGTCCCCAGCGTCTCTGTGTCCCCCGTGTCCCCGTTGTCTCTGTGTCCCCGCGTCTCTGTGTCCCCGTGTCTCCGTTGTCTCTGTGTCCCCGTGTCCCCGTGTCTCTGTGTCCCCGTGTCTCTGTGTCCCTGTGTCCCCGTATCCCCTGTCTCTGTGTCCCCGTGTCCCCGTGTCTCTGTGTCTCCGTGTCCCCGTGTCTCTGTGTCCCCGTGTCCCCGTGTCTCTGTGTCCCCGTGTCTCCGTGTCTCTGTGTCGCCATGTCCCCGCTGCCAGCGCCGGGCTCTGTGCGCTGTCCCCGCGCTCGCCCCGCCGCGGGTGCTTGTGGCCACATCCGCCGCGGGGGTGTCCCTTTCGCTCCCTGGGTGTCCCTTTCGCTCCCTGGGTGCCCCTGTCCCACCCCGGGGGTCTCCCTGTCGCTCCCTGGGTGTGTCCCTGTCGCACCCCGGGGGTGTCCCTGTCGCGCCCCTGGGTGTCCCTGTCGCGCCCCTGGGTGTCCCTGTCGCACCCCGGGGGTGTCCCTGTCGCACCCCGGGGGTGTCCCTGTCGCGCCCCTGGGTGCCCCTGTCGCTCCCTGGGTGTCCCTGTCGCACCCCGGGGGTGTCCCTGTCGCGCCCCTGGGGGTGTCCCTGTCGCGCCCCGGGGTGTCCCTGTCGCTCCCTGGGTGTCCCTGTCGCGCCCTGGGTGCCCCTGTCGCACCCCGGGGGTGTCCCTGTCGCTCCCTGGGTGTCCCTGTCGCACCCCGGGGGTGTCCCTGTCGCGCCCCGGGGTGTCCCTGTGCCACGCCGGCTGTCCCCAGGGCAGGACGTGTTCTCCTGCGGGCTGGCGGGGGCCGTGCACGGGGCGCTGCTCTGCGCCTCGGCCATCCTGGGCCGCCTGCTCTACCTGGACCTGCTGCTCCTCAAGAGGAAAATCAAGCGGCAGCTGAGCCGGAACACGGCGTGAGGGACACCTCGGGGTCACTGTCCTCGGGACACCTGTCCTCGGGGTCACCTGTCCTCGGGACACCTGTCCTAGGGGTCACCTGTCCTCGGGGACACCTGTCCTCGGGACACCTGTCCTAGGGGACACCTGTCCTCGGGGACACCTGTCCTCGGGACACCTGTCCTAGGGGATACCTGTCCTAGGGGTCACCTGTCCTCGGGACACCTGTCCTAGGGACACCTGTCCTAGGGGACACCTGTCCTCGTGGTCACTTGTCCTCGGGACACCTGTCCTAGGGGACACCTGTTCTAGGGGACACCTGCCCTCGGGGACACCTGTCTTCGGGACACCTGTCCTCGGGGTCACCTGTCCTCGGAGACACCTGTCCTAGGGACACCTGTTCTAGGGGACACCTGCCCTCGGGGACACACCTGTCCTCGGGGATGGCCCCGGGCTGGGAGCGGCTCCCAGCTCAATAAACCGCGATGTCTCACGGGCCTGAACCTGTGCTTGGGGAGGGGATGGAGGTGGGGGTGGGATGGGGGTTGGAGGTGGGAAAGGGACAGGGAGGGATGGGGGTGAGACTGGAACGGAGGGGGGCTGGGGTGGGGATGGGCACAGGGGCCACCCCCAGCTGGGGCTGAACTCGGGGTGCAGAACCCTCCTTAAGCCTCCCCCCTTCTCCCTCTGCACTCCCTGAGCTCCCCCAGCCCCCTAAACCAGCAGAGCCCAGAATTCTTCACATTTTAAAATGTAATAAATAGGGGAATTCTCCTGGGGAAAGGGGGGACATGGGCCCGGGCCGGCTGGGGGTCCCAAAGGGTCCGTGTCCCCCTGAGCTGTCACCAGCTGTCCTTGGAGGGGGTGGTCTCTAGCTCCGGGTGGCGCAGGGGGGCTGAGCTGTGGGGTTGTGGCCGCATTCGGGGCACGGCCCCTGGGGCAGGGGGTACAGGAAGGGCTTCGCTGTCACCTGAGGGCGAGAGGGGTCGGAGTGAGGGGACACGGGGCACACTCAGGGGGCTCCAGGGAAGGAGGGTGTCCCCCTTTGTGGGCAAGGCAGCCCAGCAACCAGCACCCCATAAACCTGTAACTCCAGCACCCCATAACCCCAGCACTCAGCACCCCATAACCCCATAACCCCAGCACCCCATAACCCCCGCACCCCATAACCCCATAACCCCAGCACCCCATAAACCTGTAATTCCAGCACCCCGTAACCCCATAACCCCAGCACCCCATAACCCCAGCACTCAGCACCCCATAAACCTGTAACTCCAGCACCCCGTAATTCCAGCACCCCACAACCCCAGCACTCAGCACCCCATAACCCCAGCACCCTGTAACCCCATAACCCCAGCACCCAGCACCCCCATAAACCTGTAACTCCAGCACCCAGTAATCCCAGCACCCCATAACCCCAGCACCCATAACCCACATCCCACCACCCCAGCCCCCACCCCGACCCCCATTCCGGGCTCAGCCCAGCCCCCCCGGCCGGGCGGGACCCACCTCGCTGTAGGGCGGGGGCTCCAGCCCCACGGGGATGGCCCCGCTGGGCAGACTGGGCAGACTGGGCAGACTGGGCAGGGCGGGCATCAGGCCCGGCGGGGGGGGCTGGGGGTCTCCGTGGGGCGGGGGCGGCGCGGGGCCCTGGGGGCTCCTGTAGGCGGGGGGGGGCACGGGCTCCTGGCAGAGCTTGCGGATGATGTGGAAGATGATGAGGAGGATGGTGATGGCTACGAAGGTGATGGCGAAGAGGATGAACATGGCCCTGGGGACACCGAGAGGGGCGTGCTGGGGGCTGGCATGTCCCCCCTCCCTGCGTCCCCCACCCCACTTGGAGCCCCCAGGGTCTCTCCGTGTCCCCATCCCCTCCCCCGTGCCCGGGACCCCCGCTAACCAACCCGGTGTCCCCCGGCGCCGCCGCGTCCCCTCCGCGCCGCCGCCGCCCTCTGGACCGGGGACACCCCCGGGCCAGCGCCCAGCGCCCCACGCCCGCCGCCCTTTGCACCCGCCCTGCCCCCCGCGGACCTTGCCCTGGGTGGGGGGGACTCGGGCACCCCGCCGCGGGGCGATTTGGGGTGATTTCTGTCACTTTGGGGGGTTTTTAAGGGTGGGACCGTGCTGAGGGTCCCTTGCGGGGGCTGTCCCCAAATTGCGGGGGGATAGAGGGGTGGCCGGGGTGGCGCAGGGGCGGGCTCGGGGGTGACACGAGCGGGGCTCGGGGGGCACAGGGGGACCCCCGGTCCGGCCGGGAGCCGTGCCCGGGCCGGGGGAGCGCGAGGGCAGGATCCCCCGCGGGTGTGAAGAGCCGCCGGCTCAGCGCCGTGAGCTCAAATCCCGTCAGAGCCCCCGAGCCCGCTGCGCGAGCGGGGGGGCCCGGGGGTCCGGGGGAGCCAGGGGGCCAGGGGGTGAGCGGGGGGGGCCGGGGGGAGATCCGAGTGTGATCCGGGGTGAACCAGGGGGTGATGTGGGGCTGATCCGGGGCTGAACCGGGAGTGACCCGAAGGTGATCTGGGGGTGATCCGGGACTGATCTGGGGGCGTGAACCAGGGGGTGAACCAGGGGTGATCCGGGAATAATTTGGGGGAGATCTGAGGGCGAACCGGGGGCGATTTGGGGGGTGATCCGGGGATGATTTGGGGGCGATCCGGGGATGATTTGGGGGCGATCTGGGGGGTGATTCTGGGGGTGAATCAGAACTGATCCGGAGGATGAACCAGGGGGTGATGCCGGGGGTGATTCTGGGGACGATCTTGGGGGTGATTCTGGGGACGATCCGGGGGGTGATTTGTGGGGTGATTCTGGGGTGATCCGGGGGCTAATCCGGGGGTGATTGTGGGGTGATCCGGGGGGTGATTCTGGGGTGATCCGGGGGTGATTCTGGGGTGACCCTGGGGTGGGTGACCCCGAGGTGCCCCCAGTGACAAGAGAGGGTGAAAGCGGCCCGAGAGCAGAGGGGACAGGGCGGGTGCGGGGCCTGGAGGGGGGGTCGGAGAGCGGGGGGGGATCGGGCCCTAAGCAGGATCATCCCCTGAGGGGTTTAGGGCTGCCCGGGGCACCGGGCTCGGCCGCACGGTCAGCAGCTCCAGCCGCCTAATGGGCTCAGGGGCTCAGCGGGGATTTGGCACCACCTGTCCTCCCGTGCCCTGGTGGGGACCCCCCAAAACCGGCCCCTCAGGAGGCAGAGCCCCCTCGTGTCCCCCAGGGGGTGAGAGGGTGCCCGGGGGTCCCTCTGGGCTCCCGATTCCGCAGAAGCCGCGGGGAGGGCGGAATTAAACCCCAGCTGGAGGCAGAAATTAAATCCCAGCGAGGCCAGGAGGGTGCTGGGGGCTGAACCGGGTGGGAACGGGACGGGAACGGGAACGGGGAAAGGGAACGGACGGGAAAGGAGAACGGGACGGGAACGGGAACGGGAAAGGGGAAGGGGAACAGGAACGGGGAACGGGAAAGGGAACGGGGACGGGAACGGGGAAAGGGAACGGACGGGAAAGGAGAACGGGAACGGGAACGGGGAAGGGGAGCGGGAACGGGAACGGGAAAGGGAAGGGAACAGGAACGGGGAACGGGGAAAGGGAACGGGACGGGAAAGGAGAACGGGAACGAGACCGGGGAAGGGGGAGCGGGGACGGGAACGGGAAAGGGGAAAGGGGAAAGGGGGAAAGGGGGAAAGGGAATGGAAAGGGAACGGGGGTCGGGAACGGGAACGGGGAACTGCAATGGAAACGGAGGTGCACGCACCTGGACACAATGGACACACCTGGGCACACACACAGACACACGGACACACGGACACACGGACACACACACGGACACACCTGGGCACACACACACAGACACACGGACACACGGACACACGGACACACACGGACACGGACACACGGACACACACGGACACACACAGACACACGGACACACGGAAGCACGGACACACGGACACACACGGACACACACACACACACACGGACACACGGACACACGGACACACACGCGGACACACACACACACACACAGACACACGGACACACACACGGACACACACACGGACACACACACACACACACACGACACACGGACACACGGACACCACGGACACACACGGACACACGGGCGCACGGGACACACACGGACACACGGGCACACACACACGGACACACACACGGACACACGGACACACACACACACGGACACACAGACACACACACGGACACACGCGGCACGGACACACGCACACACGGACACACACACACACACGGACACACGGGGCGCACGGACACACGGACATACGGGCACACGGGCACACACACGGACACACGGACACACGGACACACGGACACCTCATCCCCTGGCACACGGGCCCTGTGCCTGCAGCGCGGCCGTGCCCGCCCCGCGCGCGCTGCCAAGGCTGCCACGGTGCCACCAGCCCGGCGCAGGGACCGGCGCCATCCCCGGCCGTGTCCCCGAGTGACCCCGTCCCGCCCTTCCCCGGCCGGGGCGGCGTCCCGGGAGGGGACACGCGGGACCAGCCGGGCACCGCTGCCACGCGGGCACGGCCACCCGCGGTGGGACGCGCCGCTGTCACCGCTCGGGACCCCGCGCTGCCCCCGCCAGCCCCGGCCGCGCTCTCAGACGCGCTTGCGTAGACGGAGCCCCCCCAAAAAACGTGAGAATCGGGCGGTGACTGCGGCGGGAGCGGGGCCGGGGCCCCGCAGGCGCTCCCGGTGTGCCTCAGTTTCCCTGGGAGGGCAGGGGCTGGCATGGAGCGTGGGTGGAGATGCCCGGCCGTGTGTCCGTGCCCCTGTCCCTGTCCCTGTCCCTGTCCCCGTGCCTGTCCCTGTCCCCGTCCCCGTCCCCGTCCCTGTCCCTGTCCCCGTCCCTGTCCCTGTCCCTGTCCCTGTCCCTGTCCCTGTCTGTCCCTTGTCCCTGTCGCTGTCAGCTGTCCCTGTCCCTGTCCTTGTCCTGATCCTGCCCCGTCCCTGTCCCTGTCCCTGTCGCTGTCCCTGCCCCTGTCCCTGCCCCTGTCCCTCCCCAGGGCCATGGGATGTGCTCACACGCGTGTCCAAGCGTGCACAGGCCGTGACCCCCCCACGGACCCGCCGCAGCCCCCCGGGCGCCGCAGAGAGGACCCCGCGTGTCCCCCGTCCCCCATCCCCCACCAGCCAGGCCACCTCCCGCCCCCGCCTGGCCCCGTGCCCCCCTTCCCCACCGCGGCCCCTCTCCCCTCCCTCGGCCCAGCCTTTTCCCTTCCAGCCCCCTGTTTGAAGCGATTTTTTCCACAGCTCCTGCCAAGAGCCGCTAATGAGAACCAAACGGGCTCCTCGGCCGCGGCTGCTCGCGGCCCACACACCTCCGGCCGCGGGGCCGGGCTCGCACCTCCCGCGCCCTCCTGGCAGCGGCCCCGGGCACCTGCGGCCTCCCACCTGGCACCGGCAGCGGGCGGCTGCGTCCTGCCCAGCTGGCAGCGCCGTCCTGGCCATCAGGGCGGTCCCCGGGCATCCCTGTCCTGCACCAGCCCCGGGCACCTCCGTCCTCCCTGTCCTGTACCAGCCCCGGGCACCTCCATCCTCCCAGAGCATCCCTGTCCTGCACCAGCCCCGGGCATCTCTGTCCTGCACCAACCCCGGGCATCTCCGTCCTCCCTGTCCCTGTACCAACCCCGGGCATCCCTGCCCTGCACCTTTCCTGGGCACCTCCATCCTCCGTGTCCTGTACCAGCCCCGGGCATCTCCATCCTCCCAGGGCATCTCTGTCCTGCACCAACCCCGGGCATCCCTGCCCTGCACCGTTCCTGGGCACCTCCATCCTCCGTGTCCTGTACCAGCCCCGGGCATCTCCATCCTCCCAGGGCATCTCTGTCCTGCACCAGCCCCGGGCACCTCCATCCTCCCAGAGCATCCCTGCCCTGCTCGCGTCACCATCCCTGCGCATCTTAACTGTCCCCATCTGTCACCGTCCCAGCGTGTGACCAACCTCCCCATCCAGCACCGTCCCTGAGCATCCCCACGCTGCCCACCCAGCATCACCCGTGAGCATCTCTGTGCTGTGCCACTGTCCCCAAACATCTCTGTGCTGTGCCACTGTCCCCGAGGATCTCTGTCCTGTGCCACTGTCCCCAAACATCTCTGTCCTGTGCCACTGTCCCCAAACATCTCTGTGCTGTGCCACTGTCCCCGAGCATCTCTGCCCTGTGCCACTGTCCCCAAACATCTCTGCCCTGTGCCACTGTCCCCGAGGATCTCTGTCCTGTGCCACTGTCCCTGGGGCTCTCTGTGCCACCCAGGTGCCACCATTCTCTCCTCTTGTCACCACCCCAGGCCATTTCCATCCTGCCACCATCCCTGCGGTCTGCACCCGCTGCAGGGCTGTCCCGAGGGCTGGTGCCGCCCCGATGTCCCCTTTTCCCTGTCCCGAGGGCTGGTGCCACCCCGGTGTCCCCTTTTCCCCTGTCCCGAGGGCTGGTGCCACCCCGGTGTCCCCTTTTACCCTGTCCCGAGGCCAGATGCCACCTCGGCGTCCCCTTTTCCCCTGTCCCGAGGGCTGGTGCCACCCCGGTGTCCCCTTTTCCCCTGTCCCGAGGCCAGGTGCCGCCCGGTGTCCCATTTTCCCTGTCCCGGGGCCAGGTGTCACCCCGGTGTCCCCTTTTCCCTGTCCCGCGGCTGTGACCCGGCCGGGGCGGAGCCGCGAGGTGCGAGGGACCCCCGAGCCGTCCCCCCGCCGGGTCCCCCCGCCCGGCCCCGCCGAGCCCGCGCTGCTCCAGTTGGCCCCGGCCCGGCCCCGGTTATCGGCCGGTCACATTTTCCACTGAGCCGAGTTTGTGCTTGAGCAGCGCCGGGAGCGGGGGAGGAGCGCGGCAGAAGGGCAGGGACCCCCATTCCCACCGCGGGGAGGGGGACAGGCCGGGGGGAAGGGTGGGTGGGGGCGGGGATGGGATGGGACCGGGATCGCGGCCAGGGCTGGGACGGGTCCCGAGGGTGGGAGCAGCGCCCAGGGGTGGGAGCAGCACCCGGGGGTGGGAGCAGCACCCAGGAAGGGCAGCGCAGACCAGGGTGAGCTCTGGAGGGGGAATGGGACATCACCTGGGCGTGGGGCGGCACAGCGGTGTGGGACCAGCATTGGGGACAGGAGCGGCACCCAGGGGTGGGAGCAGCGCCCAGAGATGGGAGCAGCACCCGGGGGTGGGAGCAGCGCCCAGGGGTGGGAATCCCAGGGATGGAAGTCCCAGGGGTGGGAGCAGCACCCGGGGGTGGGAGCAGCGCCCAGGGGTGGGAACAGCACCCAGGGGTGGGAATCCCAGGGATGGGAGCAGCACCCAGGGGTGGGAGCAGCACCCAGGGGTGGGAATCCCAGGGATGGGAGCAGCATCCCAGGGGTGGGAGCAGCGCCCAGGGGGCGGGAGCAGCACCCAGGGGTGGGAATCCCAGGGATGGAGTCCCAGGCGCACAGCGCCGGCACAGCCTGAGCCGGACGCTCCCTCACCCCTCCCTCGAGGCTCCCGGGACAGCGAGGCCGCGTCAGGAGCCGCCCCCTCCTCACGCTGAGGTTTGGGGAGCAAACCCCCGTCCGGGGCTCCCCCGGCCCGGCCCCGGCGGTTCCTCGAGCGAGCGCGGCCGGGCCAGGCCGGGCCGGAGGCGCGTCACGGGTTCGGCTCCCGGCCGGTTCCTCGAAGGAGCCGCGGCCGCTGCCAGGGTGACGCGGGCGGCCCGGGGCTGACCCGCGCTCCTCCCCGCCAGCCCGCTCCCGCTCCGGCATCCCTCCGGCATCCCTCCGGCCCGGCCGGCCCCGCCGCGCCGCCCGCGCCGCCGGCTTCCTGCGGGGGCGGAGGAATTTGGCTGCGAGCCGCGGGGATGGAGCCGGACAGCGGCGGCAGCGAGGGGCGGCGGGGCTGCACCGGGACCGGGACCGGCACCGGGACCGCGGGGCTCCTCCGGGACCGGGAACGGGAACGGGAACGGGAATGGGTTCAGGGTGACACCGCGGCCAGGGGTGGCCCCAGGGCTCTGTCCCGGAGGGCACACGCGTGTCACAGCCCTGCACGCGCAGGGGTCACACCTGAGCTCGCGTGGGGCTGGAGAAGGGATGGAAGGACGGAGGGACGGGGGCAGAAACGAATAAAAAGCGTGAAGTAGATGGGTGGGTGATGGATGGACGGACGGACAGATGGATGGATGGATGGATGGATGGATGGATGGATGGATGGATGGATGGATGGATGGACGGATGGACGGATGGATGGACGGACGGACGGACGGACAGATGGATGGACGGACGGACGGATGGACAGATGGATGGACGGATGGACAGATGGATGGACGGACGGACGGGTGGGTGACAGGTCACACGAGAGAAGGCACGGCCAGGCAGCTGTCACAAGACAGTGTCACAGCCAAGGGACACTTCGCAGCGCGGCACCATCACCCCTAAAAGCCCCCCCGGGTTCCCCACACGCCCCTTCTGCCCCCCCAAGCCCCGAGGAGCAGCCCTGCCCCCCGCCCCCACTGGGTGAGCCCGTGGGTGCCGCAGGTGTCGCTGGTGTCCCGCAGCCCTCGGGGGGCACCCGGAGTGTCCCCACGGCACAGCCCCGTGTGCCCGGGGGGGTCTGGCCGTGCTGTGTCCCCAAGCGCTGCCGGGGGCGCATCCCAGCGCTTCCTGTGGCACAGGGTGGCGTGTCCGCGTCCCTTCCCACGCACAGTGTCCCCGTCCCTTCCCACGCACAGTGTCCCCACCCCCGCCGGTGCCACTGTCCCCCCTGCCGGTGCCAGTGTCCCCCGCTGCCGGTGGCACTGTCCCAGCGCTGCCGGTGCCAGTGTCCCCCGCCGGTGTCACTGTCCCCCCCCTGCCGGTGTCACTGTCCCCCCGCTGTCGGTGCCAGTGTCCCCAGCGCTGCCCAGGGCACAGCGTGGCACTGTCCCAACCCTGCCGGTGTCACTGTCCCCACCCCTGCCGGTGTCACTGTCCCCCCCCGCCGGTGCCAGTGTCCCCAGCTCTGTCGGTGTCACTGTCCCACCCCCTGTCTGTGTCACTGTCCCCCCCCCCGCCGGTGTCACTGTCCCCCCCTGCCGGTGCCACTGTCCCCCCGCCGGTGGCACTGTCCCCAGCTCTGCCGGTGTCACTGTCCCCCCTGCCGGTGCCACTGTCCCCCCGCCGGTGGCACTGTCCCCAGCTCTGCCGGTGTCACTGTCCCCCCTGCCGGTGCCAGTGTCCCCAGCGCTGCCCAGGGCACAGCGTGGCGCTGTCCCCCCCTGTCTGTGGCACTGTCCCAGCGCTGCCGGTGTCACTGTCCCCCCCTGTCTGTGGCACTGTCCCAGCGCTGCCAGCTCCCGCTGTCGCCAGCCCTGCCCTGCCCGCGCCAGCCCCTCGGGGCGCTGAGCCCCCGGGCTGAGCCGGGCCCGGCACAAGGCGGAGACCCCCGAGCCCCCGAGCCCCCCAGCCCCGGCACGGCTCCCGCGCCCCTCCCGCTGCCGACGTGGGAGCTGCGCCGGGGACGTGTCAGGGGCTGGGGAGGGAGCCGAGAGCATCCTGCGCCCGCCCCCAGGGGTTTGGGGGGGCTCGGGAAGGCTCGGGCCGGCACGGGAGGAGGCAGCGGCCGGGGGGTCAGCCCCGCACCCGAGATCAGCCCCGCACCCCGGGATCAGTCCCGCACCCCGGGGGATCAGTCCCGCACCCCGGGATCAGCCCCGCACCCGAGATCAGTCCCGCACCCCGAGATCAGTCCCGCACATCGGGGAGATCAGTCCCGCACATCGGGGAGATCAGTCCCGCACCCGGGATCAATCCCGAACCCGGGATCAGTCCCGCACCCCAGGATCAGTCCCGCACCCGGGATCAGTCCCGCACCCCGGGGGATCAGTCCCGCACCCCAGGATCAGTCCCGCACCCGGGATCAGTCCCGCACATCGGGGGATCAGCCCGCACCCCGGGATCAGTCCCGCACCCCGAGGGGATCAATCCCGCACCCGGGATCAGTCCCGCACCCCGGGGGATCAGTTCCGCACCCCGGGATCAGTCCCGCACCCCCGGGGATCAGTCTCGCACCCCGGGATCAGCCCCGCACCCCGAGATCAGTCCCGCACCCCGAGATCAGTCCCGCACATCGGGGAGATCAGTCCCGCACATCGGGGAGATCAGTCCCGCACCCCGGGATCAATCCCGAACCCCGGGATCAGTCCCGCACCCCAGGATCAGTCCCGCACCCCCGGGATCAGTCCCGCACATCAGGGGGATCAGTCCCGCACCCCAGGATCAGTCCCGCACATCAGGGGGATCAGTCCCGCACCCCGGGGGATCAGTCCAGCACCCCCAGGATCAGCCCCGCACCCCAGGATCAGTCCCGCACCCCGGGATCAGTCCCGCACCCGGGATCAGTCCCGCACATCAGGGGGATCAGTCCCGCACCCGGGGGATCAGTCCCGCACCCGGGATCAGTCCCGCACCCCGAGGGGATCAATCCCGCACCCGGGATCAGTCCCGCACCCCGGGGGATCAGTCCCGCACATCGGGGGATCAGTCCCGCACCCCGGGGGGATCAGTCCCGCACCCCAGGATCAGTCCCGCACCCCGGAATCAGTCCCGCACCCCGGGATCAGTCCCGCACCCCGGGGGGATCAGTCCCGCACCCCGGGATCCGTCCCGCACCCGGGATCAGTCCCGCACCCCGGGATCAGTCCCAGCCCCGCCGTGCCTCAGTTCCCCTCACACGTGTGCAGGCTCGGGATGGGCGGGTTTTGTTTTTTCTTTTTTTTAAGGGGAAAAGACTTTTAAAGTTTTTTTGGCTTCGCCCCAATTTCATCCCTTTGAAAACCTTTGTTGAGTGGCCACGCCCCCTTCCCGCAGGCCACGCCCACACGGACCCGCCACGCCCAGTCCGCCCAGTTCGCCCAGTTCCCCCCCGTCCAGTTAAAACCCCTCCCGCTCCATTTCCACGACGGCCGAGTCCCGGTGCCAAAGGGACGTGGCGGGACGGGGGGGACCCCGTGGGGACGGGGGGGACACCGTGGGAATGGGGCGCCACCGTGGGAATGGGGGGGCGTGGAAAGGATGAAGAGACCCCCGGAGAAATGGGGATCCCCGGAAATGGGGGAGCAGGGAAGGGCCGGGGGGACCCCGCAGGAATGGGGGACACCCACCAGGAACGGAGTGAACCCCGTGAGTCTGGGGGGTCCCAGGGGCGGGGGGACAGCCCCAGGCTGGGGGGAAGGGGAACCCCCCGCCCGGCTGGCGGGGAACTGGGATGAACTGGGGAGCGGGCAGGGAGCTGCTGACGTGGGGCCGGGCCCGGGAGGAGGAGGAGGAGGGGGAAGCGCCGCGGCTGCTGGGCCGGGCTCCGCGGGAGCGACCCTCGCTGGGGGCGCGGGGCCGGGGGGACACGGCCCTGAGCCCCCTGCCCGGCCCTGCTCCTCCTGTGGGGCGGGGGGAGCCTGAGCCCCAGCCCAGGGACCCAAAACACCCAAACAGCCCAATCCCTGAGCCCAAACACCCAAATCCCCAAATCCCTGAACCCAAACACCCAAATACCCCAATCCCTGAGCCCAAACACCCAAATACCCAAATCCCTGAGCCCAAAACACCCAAATACCCCAATCCCTGAACCCAAACACCCAAATGCCCAATCCCCTGAGCCCAAACACCCAAATACCCAAATCCCTGAACCCAAACACCCAAATACCCCAATCCCTGAACCCCAAACACCCAAACACCCAAATCCTTAAACCCCAAACACCCAAATACCCAAATATCCAAATCCTGAGCCCAAAACACCCAAACACCCCAATCCCTGAACCCAAACACCCAAATACCCCCAATCCACAACCCCCAAATACCCCAATCCCTGAACCCCAAATGCCCCAATCCCTGAACCCAAAACACCCAAATACCCCCATCCACAAACCCCAAATACCTCAATCCACAGACCCCAAACACCCAAATCCACAAACCCCAAACACCCCAATCCCTGAACCCCACCAACCCAAAATACCCCAACCACCAATCCCCCCACCCCACGGTCTGAGTACCCCAACTCAAAACCCCGACAACCCAAACACCCCAACCCAACACCCCGAGCCCAAACACCCTAACCCAAGTAACCCCCGACCCCAAACAGCCCCAGGGCGCGAGGACCCCACCCCAAGAGCTGCTCCGCCACCCCAAACACCCCAACCCCTCCCAGCCCCCATCCCCGGCTCCCCCAGGGGTGTCAGACCCCCAAACCGGCAGTTTTGGGGGGGATCTTAATGCCAGAGGCGCCCTTTGGGGTCCCCGCATTTCACCCACAGCTCTGCCCCCCAAAGCCACCCCCTTCCCCCCTGGGGGTTTCGGGCTCTCCGGCCGCTCGCACCGAGGATTTGGGGTGCGCCCCTCGGGGGTCCCCGCTGTGCCCGCCGGGCCCGGCCACGTGGCACCAGGGCCACCGAAGCCGCGGCAGCGGGCGCGGGGCCAGATGAGCTCAGCGGGAGCGCCCGGGCAGCGCGGCGGCGCTGCGGCGTCACCCGGTCCGTGTGTCTGTCCGTGTCCGTGTGTCTGTCCGTGTGTCTGTCCCTGTCACACCCCGGTCCGTGTGTCTGTGTCTGTCCCTGTCACATCCCTGTCCGTGTGTCTGTCCGTGTGTCTGTCCCTGTCACACCCCTGGGTCCGTGTGTCTGTCCGTGTGTCTGTCCCCGTCACACCCCGGTCCGTGTGTCTGTCCGTGTCCGTCTGTCTATCCGTGTGTCTGTCCGTGTGTCTGTCCGTGTGTCTGTCCCTGTGTCTGTCCGTGTGTCTGTCCGTGTGTCTGTGTGTCTGTCCGTGTGTCTGTCCCTGTCACATCCCTGGGTCCGTGTGTCTGTCCGTGTGTCTGTCCGTGTGTCTGTCCCTGTCACACCCCGGGTCCGTGTGTCTGTCCGTGTCCGTCTGTCTGTCCCTGTCACACCCCCGGGTCCGTGTGTCTGTGTCTGTCACACCCCTGGGTCCGTGTGTCTGTCCGTGTGTCTGTCCGTGTGTCTGTGTCTGTCCCTGTCACATCCCTGTCCGTGTGTCTGTCCGTGTGTGTCTGTCCCCGTCACACCCCCGGGTCCGTGTGTCTGTCCGTGTCCGTGTGTCTGTGTCTGTCCCTGTCACATCCCCTGGGTCCGTGTGTCTGTCCGTGTGTCTGTCCCTGTCCCTGTGTCTGTCCCTGTCACATCCGTGTCACATCCCTGTCCCTGTCCGTGTGTCTGTCCCTGTGTCTGTGTCTGTCCCTGTCCCTGTGTCTGTCCCTGTCACATCCGTGTCACATCCCTGTCCCTCTGTCCCTGTCACATCCCCGTCCCTGTCCCTGTGTCTGTGTCTGTCCGGTCCTGTGTTCCCGTCCCTGTCCCTGTCCCACATCCCCGTTCTTGTCCCCGTCCGTCCTTGTCGCCATCCCTGTCCCTGTCCCTGTGTCTGTCCCGTCCCCGTCCCCGTTCCCACGAGGATGAGCTCGCAGCCATCCCGGGGGTTCGGGGAGTTCGGGGAGTTCAGGATTCCCCCCCAGAAGGTTTGGGGTGCTCGGGGTACCCCACATCCCCCAGACCCACGCCTGGGATGGGGCTGGGGAGCGTCGCCCCTCCCCACTTGGGATGGGGGCGGGGGGAGCAACAAATTCTTCAATGAAACTGAAGAGGAGAAGTGAAGAAAAAAAAAAAAGAGAGAGGAATAAAAAGGGAAAAAAAAGGAAAAAAAGGAGTCGGGAACGGAAAATGTTCGGCGTGGAGCTCGTCCCTCAGAGTTTCCATCCCGGTCTGCGAGCCCAGACTGTGGGGCCGGGGCTGGGCGGCTGCTCCCGGCCCGGGAACCCCCGGAGCCCCTGGACCCCCCAAAACCGCCCCCGCCCGCCCCGGCTCGGCTCCAGACCCAGGGCTGCGGTGAGAAGTGCAAGAGGGGGTGTGACCCCAAACCCTGAATTCAGGGGGCAATGTGGGGGGTGCAGAGGGGGGCTGACCCCAAACCCCCAAATTCGGGGGGCAATGTGGGGGGTGCAGAGGGGGAATGAGCCCCCAGGGGGGTCCCAGCCCTGACAGGAGGGTGCAGGTTGGGGGTGACTAAACCCCAAATTCGGGGGCAATGTGGGGGAGTGCAGAGGGGGATAGAGCCCCCAGGGGGGTCCCAGCCCTGGGCTGTGGTGGCTCAGGGGGGATCAGCTCCCCCCAAATAAACCAGGCCTGGATGTGGGGTCTGAGCCCCCCAGGGGGAGTCCCAGCTCTGGATAAAGGGGTGCAGAGGGGGAGTGACCCCAAACCCCCAATTCGGGGGGCAATGTGGGGGGTGCAGAGTGGAAATAAGAGCCCCCCAGGGGGGGTCCCACCCCACCCCACCCACCCCACCCACCCCACCTCCCATCCCGGCCAGAGGGACCCCCGAGCAGGACGAGCCCCTCCTCAGCCCCCGGTGTGAAACGCGACCACCCCAGCGCAGCCCCAGGCCGAGCCCCCCCAGGGCAGTGCCGCCGGTTTGGGCGGTTTCCGGGAGCGGCCCCGAGCCGCGGCCGTGATTACAGTCCGGCCCTGCCGCCGCAATTGCGGCCGCCGGGGAATAGCGCGGGGCGGCGCCGCTGCAGCCGCAGGGGAAACTGAGGCAGCGCCCCGCCCCACGCGGGGGGATGGGTTCAGAGCCCCCCAGAGCCCCTCGGCCCGGGAACACGAAACCCCAAATACCCCGATCCCTGAACCCCAAATAACCCGACCCATGAACCCCAAATACCCAAATCCCTGAACCCCAAACACCCCGATCCACGAACCCCCAAATACCCAAATCCATGAACCCCCAAATAGCCCGACCCGCGAACCCCCAAATACCCAAATCCTGAACCCCCAAATACCAAATCCATGAAACCCAAATGCCAAATCCACGAACCCCAAATGCCCGTCCTGAACCCCAAATACCCCAATCCCTGAACCCCCAAACACCCAAACACCCCGATCCACGAACCCCCAAATAACCCGATCCACGAACCCCCAAACACCAAATCCCTGAACCCCCAAATGCCCAAATACCCGAGACCCAAATTACCCCAATCCACGAACCCCCAAATAACCCGATCCACGAACCCCCAAAGACCAAATCCATGAAACCCAAATGCAAATCCACGAACCCCAAATAGCACTCGATCCCTGAACCCCAAACCCCAAACACCCAAATTCCCCGACCCAAAATTACCCCAATCCATGGACTCCAAATCCCCAATCCCTGAACCCCAAATACCCAAATCCACGAATCCCAAAACACCCCCATCCATGGACTCCAAATAACCCAAATCCACGAACCCCAAATACCCCAAATCCATGAATCCAAAACACTCATATACTCAAATGTTCAACCCCTGAACCCCAAATGCCCCAACCCCTGAACCCCCAAATGTTCAACCCACGAACCCCAAGCGCCCTGAACCCCCACAAGATGAGGGGGGTCGAGGTCTCAACAGGCTGAGGGAGGGGGCTGAGAGGGATGCTGAAGGGGATTTTCGGTGGCTTTGGGGGTTCATCAGGAGGTCTGTGGGGTCAGACACCTGCAGGATGGGGAGGGGGCTCGAGAGGTCAGGGAGCCCAGGAGGCAGCTCAGGGCTGCCAGGGGAGCGGAGGGGAGTAATCACTCCATGTGTCTGCCGGGGCCGTAACTCGCTCCAGATGCCGCCGTCTGCGGCAGCTCCTCCTGGCTACCCCGAGCCGCACCCCTTTGCAGCCCATTGCTCCCCAAAAAGGGCGGGGGCTCCCCCATACCCTCCACCCCCACCGTGTACAACCCCCGGCTCTGCAGGTGACCCCCGGGTTTTGGGGCACCCACAAACCTTTGGGGCATTTTAAATATCCCCAAATTGGTGGGGTTTTTTGGAGGATTCCCCAGTTTTTGGGGTGACCCTCATCTTTTGGGGTGGCTGCCTCCATTCTCACCCCGCTGGCCACACGCCCAGTTTGCACCAGTAAAAACCAGTCTGGAACACTTGCGGGGAAGGATCTAGGACTCCCAAAAAACTGAGGGGGGGGCTGAGTCACGACACCCCATCCCCAAGGGGTCCCCAGGTGGGCGCCCCCAAAATTCAAAAATTCCAGGAGCCCAGGCCTGTGCTCAGCTTCTCCCGTTCTGCTGCTGAGGATCCTAATGACTTTTCCAGCCTTTTTTCATATTCTTCTTCTTTATTTTATTTTTTTTCCTATTCAAAGTGGGAATTCTTCCCTTTTCCCAGCCCCCAACCCCTTGTCCCACATTCCTGGGGGCGGGCGGCCCGGGAGCTTGATGAGGGTGGCATCATCTCGTCCTTCCCCCCTTTTTTTTTATTTTAATTCCCCTCCCTCTCCATATATACATAAAAAAACCGAAAAAAAACACCCAAGCCGATGACATTCTTTTTCTTTTCTGTCATGCTGCAAAAGTTAAAGACACATCTTCAGCCTGGAGCCCGGCCAGCGCTTTTCGAGTCGCCGGGGCAGGGTTGGAGGAAGCTCCACTTTGCAACGTGTCTTGGATGCTCGGATGGAGGGAAGGGACGCGGGGCTGGGGGGTGGGTGTGGGGGCTGGGAGTGGGGGGTGGGGGGTGAGTGTGGGGCGCTGGGTGTGGGGGGGTGGGGAGTGGGCATGGGGCTGGGAATGGGGGTGGGGGGTGGGCATGGGGTTGGGAATGGGGGGTGGGGGGCTGGGTGTGGGGCTGGGGATGGATATAGGAGGGCGGGTTATGGGGCTGGGGGAGCTGGATATGGGGCTGGGGGGGACGGGGGATGAGGGGGGTGGATATGGGGCACAGGGAGAGATGGATATAGGGCTGGTTATGGGGCTGGGGGGCTGGATATGGGGCTGGGGGGACGAGGGATGGGGCTGGAGTATGGGAGCTGGGAATGAGAGTGGGGAAGGGATATGGGGCTGGAGTGTGGGGCTGGGGGGCTGGATATAGGGGCTGGGGGGCTGGATATGGGGCTGGAAATAGGGGTGGGGGGATGGATATGGGGGCTGGGGGAGTGGATATGGGGCTGGGGGCTGGATATGGGGGCTGGATATGGGGCTGGGGAGTGGATATGGGGCTGGGGGGCTGGGGGGGGGTGGATATAGGGCTGGGGAGTGGATATGGGGTTGGGGAATGGGTATAGGGCTGGATTTGGGGCTGAGGGATGGATTTGGGGCTGGGGGGCGGGTGCGGGTCTGGATTTGGGGCTGAGGATGGATTTGGGGGCTGGGGGAAAGGGATATAGGACTGGGAATAGGGGATGGGGAATGGATTTGGGGCTGGGGAATGGGGATGGGGAATGGACACGGGAGGCTGGATTTAGGGGCTGAGGAAGGGATCACAGGGACTGAGGCGATGGATATAGGGCTGGATACGGGGCTGGGTATGGGACAGGGGGCTGGATTTGGGGGCTGGGGGATGGATTTGGGGTTAGGGGATGGATTTGGGGCTGGGGAAAGGGGATAGAGGGTTGAATACAGGGCTGTGGGACGGATCCAGGGCTGGGGAATGGATCTGCGGGGGCTGGATTGAGGCTGTGAGGCTGGATTTAGGGCAGAGGATGGATTTAGAGGCAGGGGATGGATTTAGAGGCTAGAGGGATGGATTTAGAGGCGGGGAGTTGGATTTAGGGTTAGAGGGGATGGATTTAGGGGCAGAGGATGGATTTAGGGGCTGGGGGATGGATTTGGGGGTGGGGGATGGATTTGGGGCTGGGGATGGATTTAGGGTTGGGGATGGATTTAGGGGATAGATTTGGGGCTGAGGATGGATTTAGGGGCTAGGGGATGGATTTAGAGGCGAGGGGCTGGATTTAGGGCAGAGGATGGATTTGGGGGCTAGGGATGGATTTGAGAGCTCTTGAGGATGGATTTAGGGGCAAGGGGGATGGATTTTAGGGGCTAGAGGCAGATTTAGGGCTAGAGGATAGGTTAGGGGTTAGGGGATGGATTTAGGGGTTAGGGATGGATTTAGGGCTAGAGGGGATGGATTTTAGGGCTAGAGGATGGGGTAGGAGGCTGGATTTAGGGCTAGAGAGCGGATTTAGGGCTAGAGGCAGGTTAGGGGCTAGATTTAGGGAGTTAGGAGATAGATTTTAGGGGTTAGAAGCTAGTTAGGAGCTAGAGGATGGATTTTAGGGGCTGAGGGATGGATTTGGGAGGCTGGATTTAGGAGTTAGAGGCAGATTTAGGGAGCTAGAGGATGGATTTAGAGGGCTAGAGGCAGATTTAGGGGCTAGAGGGGCAGATTTTAGGGGCTAGAGATGGATTGGGGCTAGAGGATGGATTTAGGGGTTAGGGGATGGATTTAGGGGCTCTTGAGATGGATTTAGGGGCTGGGGAGCTGGATTTGGGGGCTGAGAAGCAGATTTAGAGGGTTAGAGGATGGATTTAGGGGCTGAGGGGATGGATTTAGGAGGTTAGGGGATGGATTTGGGTCTGAGAGGGCGGATTTAGGGGCTAGGAGATGGATTTAGGGGCAGGGGAGCTGGATTTAGGGGCTAGAGGGGCGGATTTGGGGCTGAGAGGGATGGATTTGGGGCTGGGGAGCAGCTGGACACGGACGTGCCCCCACAGAAGTGACCCCGTCCAGTTCCTTTCATTTAATATTTCAATTTAACGGCAGAAAAAAAACCAACCCCACCAATAAAACCAGTAAAACCCGAACCCACCAGTAAAACCAGTAAAGAGCCCGAACCCACCCGATAAAACCAGTAAAACCCGAACCCACCAGTAAAACCCGAACCCACCAATAAAACCAGTAAAACCCGAACCCACCAGTAAAACCAGTAAAACCCCGAACCCACCAATAAAACCAGTAAAACCCGAACCCCCAATAAAACCAGTAGAAACCCAGACCCACCAGTAAAACCAGTAAAACCCGAACCCACCAATAAAACCAGTAAAGCCGAACCCACCAGTAAAACCAGTAAAACCCGAACCCACCGATAAAACCAGTGGAAACCCGAACCCACCAGTAAAACCAGTAAAACCCCAGAACCCCCAATAAAACCAGTAAACCAGACCCACCAATAAAACCAGTGAAGCCAGACCCACCAGTAAAACCAGTAAAACCCGAACCCCCAATAAAACCAGTAAAGCCAGACCCACCAATAAAACCAGTAAAACCCGAACCCACCAGTAAAACCAGTAAAGCCAGACCCACCAATAAAACCAGTAAAAGCCCAGACCCCCAATACAAAACCAGTAGAGCCCGAACCCCCCAATAAAGCCAGACCCACCAAAGGTCGGCGGCTCCCAGTATTCCCAGTATTCCCAGTGTTCCCAGTGCTCCCAGTGCTCCCAGTATTCCCAGTGCTCCCAGTATTCCCAGTAACCCCATTATTCCCAGTATTCCCAGTGCTCCCAGTGCTCCCAGTGCTCCCAGTATTCCCAGTAACCCCATTATTCCCAGTGTTCCCAGTATTCCCAGTGCTCCCAGCTCCCAGCCCCTTGAGGTGTCGCGAGGCTGAGCTCCAACTCTCCCAGAGTTCCTGGAATTCCGATCCCTTTCACGAACCCTCAGCTGTTGGTAGGAAGGGACAAGCGGGCACTCCCAGTATGCCCAGTATGCCCAGTATTCCCAGTATTCCCAGTATGCCCAGTATTCCCAGTATTCCCACCACGGCATGAGCTTTCAATCCCAGAGTGGACAGAGGTTAAATTAGCCCAACTCGCCCAGTTCTCCCAGTTCTCCCAGTAACCCGAGTGGAGCTCCAAAGCCCGTACCCTGGTGGTGGGCACAAGTGGAGCCAGTATTCCCAGTATGCCCAGTATGCCCAGTATGCCCAGTATCCCACAGCCCCTCAACACGGTGACAGTGGGGACAAATGGAAGCATCTCCCAGTGCTCCCAGTACTCCAATGTTCCAGTATCCCATGAGCCCTCGAGCTCTCAGCGCAGAAACAAACAGAGCAGTCCCAGTGCTCCCAGTATTCCCAGTGCTCCCAGTGCTCCCGGTGCTCCTGGATTCCCAGTGCTCCCAGTGCTCCCAGTGCTCCCGGTGCTCCCAGTATCCCACAGCCCCCTCAGCACAGTGACAGTGGGGACAAACAGAGCACTCCCAGTACTCCCAGTGCTCCCAGTGCTCCCAGTACTCCCAGTACTCCCAGTACTCCCAGTGCTCCTGGATTCCCAATATTCCCAGTATTCCCCGTACTCCCAGTATTCCCAGTACTCCCAGTCCTCCCGGTGCTCCTGGATTCCCAGTACTCCCAGTGCTCCCAGTGCTTCCAGTACTCCCAGTGCTCCCAGTACTCCCAGTGATCCTGGATTCCCAGTACTCCCAGTATTCCCAATACTCTCAGTGCTCCCAATACTCCCAGTACTCCCAGTGCTCCCAGATTCCCAGTACCCCCAGTATTTCCAGTTCTCTCAGTATTCCCAGTGCTCCCAGTACTCCCAGTACTCCCAGTGCTCCTGGATTCCCAGTACTCCCAGTATTCCCAGTGCTCCCACTGTTCCCAGTATTCCCAGTGCTCCCAGTACTCCCAGTGCTCCCGGATTCCCAGTACCCCCAGTATTCCCAACACTCTCAGTATTCCCAGTACTCCCAGTGCTCCCAGTACTCCCGGTGCTCCCAGATTCCCAGTACCCCCAGTATTCCCAATACTGTCAGTATTCCCAGTGCTCCCAGTGCTCCCAGTACTCCCAGTGCTCCCCAGTTCCCAGTACTCCCAGTACTCCCAGTACTCCCAGTACTCCCAGTGCTCCCAGTACTCCCAGTGTTCCCAGTACTCCCAGTGCTCCCAGTTCCCAGTACTCCCAGTACTCCCAGTGCTCCCAGTACTCCCAGTGCTCCCGGATTCCCAGTACTCCCAGTACTCCCAGTGCTCCCAGTACTCCCAGTGCTCCCAGTACTCCCAGTGCTCCCAGATTCCCAGTACCCCCAGTATTCCCAGTTCTCTCAGTATTCCCAGTGCTCCCAGTACTCCCAGTGCTCCCAGTTCTCCCAGTGCTCCCAGTACTCCCAGTGCTCCCAGTACTCGGTGCTCCCAGATTCCCAGTACCCCAGTATTCCCAGTTCTCTCAGTATTCCCAGTGCTCCCAGTACTCCCAGTGCTCCCAGTACTCCCAGTGCTCCCAGATTCCCAGTACCCCCAGTATTCCCAACACTCTCATTTCTCCCAGCTCCCAGTTCTCCCAGTATCCCCAGCACCCCCAGACCCGAACCCCTTTCCCTCCCCCCCGTTCCCCCCCCCGGTGCCACATTGGCCCGTCCTGCCCCGCCGGGCTCGCGGCCCCGGCAGCGACGTGGATGTTTCGGGCGGTAATTGCAGCCTGCCCAAATTGCACGGTAGGCTCGGCACCCCGGCCAGCAGCTTTGGCTTTTTCCAACCGACGTGGCTCCTCCGGGTGTGGAAACGGCCGTGGAGCCGCGCCAGGGGGGGAGCGAGGGGAGAGCCGGGGAAGGAAAGGCTGGAAACTGCCAGACAGGGGCTGGGGGAGGGGATTCGGGGTGTCCCGGGGGTTTTGGGGGGGGTCTGGGGTTGGGGGTCCCCCGGGGATGCTGCTGGGGACCGTCCCGGGGATGCTCCGGTGGCCTCGGCCTCGCACAGCGCCGGGGTTTGGTCCCGCCGGGGAGGGGTCCCCGCGGGGGAGCCCTGGGGGGTTTGGGGAAGCTCTGGGGGGTTCCTGGGGGAGCTCTGGATAGTTTTAAGGGTGCCATGGGTGGTTTTTGGGGGAAGCTGCGTGGAGATTTTAGGGGTGCCCTGGATGGTTTTGGAGAGCCCTGGGGGGAGTTCTAGGGAGCCCTGGAGTGGTTTTAGAGGGAGCCTTGGGTGGGTTCTGGGGAGCTCTGGATGGTTTTAGGGGTGCCCTGGGTTGTTTTGAGGAGCCCTGGAGTGCGTCTTGAGGGGGCGCTGGGTGGTTTTAAGGGGAGCCCTGGATGGTTTTTGGGGGAGCCCCGGGTGGTTTTGGGGTGCTCTGGGTGGTTTTTAGGGGAGCCCCGGGTGGTTTTTGGGGAGCCCTGGGTGGGTTTTAGGCAGCCCTGGGTGGTTTTGGGGTGCCCCTGGTGGTTTTGGGGTGCCCCAGAGCCGTTCGGAGTAGCAGGGCCCTGCTGCCGCCCCCGGCCTCGCGTGGCACCGGCGTCCCCAAAGCGCCACGTGCCACATCCCCTGTCCCCACCCAGCCAACACCGCGGACACTCAGACCACTCAGAACCCCCCAAAAAAACCCAAAAACCCACAACCCCTCACCCCAAAATCCCACCGCGACCCCCTCCCCTCCATCCCAGCCCACGCGTGTGCGCGGCCGCGTGTGCGTGTGCTGCGCCGCGCTCGCGTGTGCGCGGACACACGGCCGGGGCCGGGGGGGGATGGGTGGGGGGAGCCGGGGGGTGCCCCCCGACCCGCTGGGCGCCTCCGATTGGCCGAGGGGGCCGCCCAAAATCGGCGGTCCCGCCTCCCCGCCGTATAAAGCGGCCGCGGCGGCAGCGGGCGAAGGGCGGTAGGAAAAGTTTCTGCCGGGGTCTGGATTTGGAGCTCCAGGGTCGCGCCGGCCCCGCATGACCCCAAGATAAGAACAAAAGAGACCCCAAAGAGTCTACATGTCTAATATTTAGACATGTTCAGCTTTGTGGATTCTCGGGCACTGCTGTTGATAGCAGCGACTGTCCTACTCGCCCGCGGGCAAGGAGAGGAAGACAGTGAGTAGGGGGCGAGGGGCGCGGGGTGTGGGACCCCCGGCGCTGCGAGCGGCTCCGGCCACCCCCGGCTGGGCCAGGAGCGACTCGGGCTGGGCGTGAGAGGAATTAGGGGGAAAGTGGAGAAATGAGGGGGAAATTTGGGGAAAAAAAAGAGAAGAGAACTGGGAGGATTTGGGGCTGGGGGAAAAGGGGCTTAGGGGGGCTCCGGGTGAGGAGTCGGGGCGCGCTGCCAGGAGCGGGGAGGGAAGGAAGGGTGGAGAGGAGCGGGGGAAGGAGAAAAACGGGACGGAGGGAGGAGGAGGAGGAGGAGGAGGAGGAGGCCGGGAAGGGAAAGGAAAGGGGGGAAAGAGCGCGGGAGCGACCAGAGGGGGGAGAGGAGGGAGAGGGGGGGCCCAGCCCCGCGATCTGCCAAAGCCATCAGGAAAGAATTAGGAAAAGTCTCGGATGATTCATACGCGAAACGTTTCTGCGGCCGGGGCTGCCGGGGGCGCGCCCGGGGTCACCCCGCGCCCCCGCCCCGCGACCCCCGCCCCGCGACCCCCGCCCGCTGCCACCTGCCCGGGGGGCGCCGCGGGACCCACCCGTCGCTTTTTGCCCAGTTTTGGCTTTTCTGGGGGGATTTTGTAGTGCTGTTCTTAAATACATGTATTATTATTATTATTATTAT
Organism: Luscinia megarhynchos; assembly: GCA_034336665.1. Classification (NCBI taxonomy): domain Eukaryota; kingdom Metazoa; phylum Chordata; class Aves; order Passeriformes; family Muscicapidae; genus Luscinia; species Luscinia megarhynchos. Next base: position 1,613,949 of record CM067589.1, on the reverse strand, counting down.
TATTATTATTATTATTATTATTATTATTATTATTATTATTATTATGCATTTTGCACTGGCAATGCCCAGCCCGCGTTTCCCCTTCTCCATGTCCCATTCTGCATTTTGCCTTTCCCATTCTCATTTTGCTTTTTTTTTGTCCTCCCCAGAAGAATTTTGCATTTTTTGCATTTTCCATTCGCCTTTCTTTTTTTTTTAAAACATCTTTCCCCCCCTTCTATTTTTTTTTTCCCTTTGCCATACTTTTTGCCCCTTTTTTACTTCTTGGCGTTTCTTTTTTTTTTAATTTTCTGGGGAGATGGCGCAGCCCCTCGCCCCCTCCCCACGCCAAGGACCCTCCCCCGGCGCGGCCGCCCCCGGGCCTGGCTGCTCGCCCTGGGCGCCCCTTCCCCGCTCGCGTCCGGCCCGATCCGGCCCCGTCCCGCCGCTCCTGGACCCAGCTCCAGCCCAGCCCGTCCCTGTCGCGCCCCCCGGGGGTGTCGGGGACCCCCCTGCCCCGAGGGGGGGGCGCTGTTTGCCTTGGACGGAGCGAGCGGCTGCGGGGATTTTTTTTTTTCCTTTTTTTTTTTTTTTTTGTTTAAATTCCAGCCGATGTGGGAAGAGTTTCTCGCGCAGCTTTTCCTGTGTCACCGCTCGGGCTGATGAGAACCAGATGAAGGGAGAGACGCGGGGAGGGGGCTGAGGGAGGGGAGGGGAGGGGGGGCGGCCCCGACCCGCCCCCCTGACGCTGCCCCCGCCCTGTCCCAGTCCAAACCGGGAGCTGCGTCCAGGATGGGCTCACCTACAACGACAAGGACGTGTGGAAGCCAGAGCCGTGCCAGATCTGCGTCTGCGACAGCGGCAACATCCTGTGCGACGAGGTGATCTGCGAGGACACGTCCGACTGCCCCAACGCCGAGATCCCCTTCGGAGAGTGCTGCCCCATCTGCCCCGACACCGACGGTACCGCGCGCCGCACGGCTGTCCCCAAAGCCGCCCGGGTGTCACCAAAGTCCCCAGAGTGTCACCAAAGTCCCCTGGGTGTCCCAAATATCCCCAGGTGTCCCTAAAGTCCTCCCGGGACCCGAGTGTACCCAAATATCCCCGGGACCTGCGTGTCCCCAACGTCCCCCGGGTGTCCCAGGCGTCCCCAGAGTGTCCCCAGCATCCCCCGGGTGTCACCAGCATCCCAGAGTGTTACCAGCATCCCCGGGTGTCCCAAACATCCCCCGGCTGTCCCCAACATCCCCGGGTGTCATCAGCGTCCCCAGAGTGTCCCCAGCATCCCCGGGTGTCCCTAAAGTCCCCGAGTGTCCCCAAAGTCCCCAGAGTGTCCCCAGCATCTTCCGGGACCCGAGTGTACCCAAACATCCCCGGGACCCGCTGCGTGTCCCCAATTCCCGGGTGTCCCCAACCCCAGAGTGTCCCCAGCATCCCCCGGGTGTCCCCAGCCCCCCGGGTGTCCCCAGCCCCCCGGTGTCCCCAGCCCCCGAGTGTCCCCAGCCCCCCGAGTGTCCGGGGCCCTGGGTGGGCTCTGGGTGGTCCTGCCCTGCTCTGAACCCTCTTTTTTCGCCCCCACAGCCTCCCCCTGCCTACCCAGAGAATGCTGGAGTAGAGGTAGGGGCCCCCACCCCCCGAGGAGCCCCCAAATCCCACCCCCAGCCCCGCCCCCCGTCGCCTGGAGCCCCCCGTTTGTAACTCTCTGTCTCTGCCCCGCAGGGTCCTAAAGGAGACACCGGGCCCCAAAGGAGACAGGGTGGGTGCGACCCCCCGACCCTGCTCTGCAGGGACCCCAGTCCGGCTGGGGTCACCCCAATCCCGCTGGGGTCACCCCAATCCCGCTGGGGTCACCCCAATCCCGCTGGAGTCACCCCAGTCCTGCTGAGATTCACCCCAGTCCCTCTGAGCTCACCCCCAACCATTCTGGGTCTCACCCCAACCCCTCTGGGGGTCACCCCAACCCCTTCTGACCTCCCCCCAGCCCCTCTGGGTCTCCCCTAACCCCTCTAGAACCCACCCCAACCCCCTGGTCTCCCCCAGCCCCTCAAGATCTTCTCCCCCAGCCCCCCGGCTCTCCCCCCAGCCCCTCAAGATCTCTCCCCCAGCCCCTCTAGATCTTCTCCCCCCAGCCCTCTAGATCTCCCCCAGTCCCCCCGGCTCTCACCCCGTTTCTCTCCTCAAGAGGACTCCCCGGCCCCCCGGCAGAGATGGCATTCCCGGCAAACCCGGCCTCCCGGGCCCCCCAGCCCCCTGGCCCCCCGGCCTCGGCGGGGTGGGTGAGTGTGGGGGTCCCTGGCGGCGCCGCCCCCCCCCAGGGGTCCCTGCCCCCGCTCACTCCCCTCCCGCTCTCCCTCCCCCGCAGAACTTCGCCCCCCAGATGTCCCACGGCTACGACGAAGGCAGGAGGGATGGCAGTGCCCGGGCCCATGGTGAGAGACACGGGGACAGGGGACACTGGGGGACACTGGGTACACTGGGGACACTGGGGACACTGGGGACACTGGGAAACATTGGGGACACTGGGGACATGGAGACACTGGGGACATGGAGACACTTGGGACAATGGGGACACTGGGGACACTGGGGATACTGGGGACATGGAGACACTGGGGACACTTGGAAACATTGGGGACACTGAGGACAATGGGGACATGGGGACACTGGAGATACTGGGGACAATGGGGACACTGGGGACATTAGGGAAAACACTGGGGACATGAAGACACTGAGGACACTGGGGGATGCTGGGGATACTGGGGACACTTGGGACATGGGGACACTTGGAAACATTAAGGGACACTGAGGACAATGGGGACATGGGGACACTGGAGATACTGGGGGAGATGGGGACACTGGGGGACAAAGGGGCACTGGGGACATTGAGGAACATTGAGGAACATTGAGGACATGGGGACACTGGGGACACTGGGGACTTAGGGACACTGGGGGACAATGGGGACATTAGGGGACACTGGGAACATGGGGACATGGGGATACTGGGGGAGATTGGGACATTGGGGGACACAGGATATTGGGGACACTGGGGACATGGGGACACTGGAGATACTGGGGAGATGGGGGACACTGGAGGAGAAGGGATACTGGGGATACTGGGGACATGGGGACATGGGGACACCGGGGCTGAAGCTGGCAGAGGGGACAGGGAGCTGCCTGTGCCGGTGGTGGCACCGAGCACCGGGACACGCGGGAGGGATGGTGGGGCTGGAGGGGACGGGGGTGGGACAGGGATGGGGACAGGGGATGGTGACAAGGATGTGACAGGAATGGGGACAGAGATGGGGACAGGGGATGGTGACAAGGATGTGACAGGAATGGGGACAGAGATGGGGACAGGGGATGGAGAAAAGATGGGGACAGAGAATGGGGGACAGAGATGGGGACAGGGATGGAGACAAGGATTAGGACAGGGAATGGGGACAGGGATCGGGACAGGGAATGGGGACAAAAGATGGGGACAGGGATGGAGACAAGGATTAGGACAGGGAATGGAGACAGGGATGGGGACAGGGGATGGAGAAAGATGGGGACAGGGATGGCACAGGAATGAGGAGTGATGGGGACAGGGGGTGAGGACAGGGATGGTGACAAGGAATTGGGACAGAGATGGAGACAGAAACTGGGAGTGTTGGGGACAGGGATGGAGTGACAAGAGGGACAGGAATGTGTGGGGGATTGGGACAGGGGGTAAGAGCTGGGGACAGGTTGGTGTTGGGGACAGGGATGGGGTGGCTTTGGGGACAGGGATGGGGTGACAATGGGGACAGCTCGGGGGTGGCTTTGGGGACAGCTCGGGGGTGGCTTTGGGACAGCGCTGAGGGGAGGTGAGGGCAGCAGGGGAGGCTGGGGGGTGGCCCAGGGCGCAGTGGGTGCAGCAGTGATGGGGACAGGGTGACAGGGTGACACGGTGACACTGACAGCTCTTTCTGTCCTCCGCAGGGCCCAGCCGGTCCCCGAGGTCTCCCCGGCCCTCCCGGTGCTCCCGTGAGTGTCACCTCCTCCCGCCCGCCCGGGTTTGGGGACAAACAGCCCCCAGGGGTGGGGGGGGGACGGGCCAGGGGGTGCCGCACCCTCCCTGCCACCCGCAGGGGCGCGCGGGGACAAAGTCCTGCTGCCACCAGGCGGGGGGACACCTGCACTGCCACCAGACCCAAACTTTGCACTTTCCGACCCTTTTTTTCACCCTTTATTTTTTCCTCCGCAGGGTCCTCAAGGTTTCCAAGGCCCCCCCGGCGAGCCCGGCGAGCCTGGCGCTTCTGTGAGTGCCGTCCCCGCGTCCCCTGGGCACGGGGACAGCGCCCGGGCTGTCCCCTGTCCCCTCGGCCCCTCACGCCCCCCTCCCTCTCTCCCAGGGCCCCATGGGTCCCCGAGGTCCCGCTGGCCCCCCCGGCAAGAACGGCGATGACGTAAGTGGCCCGTCCGCGTGGGTCCCCCCGGCGCCCCCCGGGCCAGCCTGGCTCGGGACGTGCCACCAACGCGCTGTCCTTGTCCCCAGGGCGAGGCTGGCAAGCCCGGGCGCCCCGGAGAGCGGGGTCCCCCCGGCCCCCAGGTGAGACACCCCCCAGATCTGTCCCACCCCCCCTCGGGAAGGGGGGCGCTGCGGTTGGGGACAGCCCCCCCAGCGCCCCCCGCCCCTGCTGTCGCCCCCCAGGGTGCTCGAGGTCTCCCCGGAACCGCCGGCCTGCCGGGCATGAAGGGACACAGAGTGAGTCCCCTCCCCCCCTGGCGACCCTCGGGGGACGAGGGACCCCCTGAGCTCTCGGGGACCCCTCCTGACCCCCGCCCCTCCCCTCTGCTGCCCCCCAGGGTTTCAGCGGCCTGGACGGTGCCAAGGGCGAGCCTGGACCTGCTGGCCCCAAGGTGAGGAGCGGTGACAGTGCCACCCTGTGCTGGCAGTGCCACCCCTGTGCTCTCAGTGCCACCCCTGCGCTGGCAGTGCCACCCCTGTGCTCTCAGTGCAATCCCTGTGCTGGCAGTGCCACTCCTGTGCTGGCAGTGCCACCCCTGCGCTGGCAGTGCCACCCTCTGCGCTGGCAGTGTCACCCCTGTGCTGGCAGTGTCACCCCTGTGCTGGCAGTGCCACCCCCGTTCTGGCAGTGCCACCCCTGTGCTCTCAGTGCAATCCCAGTGCTGGCAGTGTCACCCCTGCTCTGGCAGCGCCACCCCAGTGCTGGCAGTGCCACCCCTGTGCTCTCAGTGTCACCCTGCGCTGGCAGTGTCACCCCTGTGCTGGCAGTGTCACTCCTATGCTCTCAGTGCCACCCTGTCCCGGCAGTGCCACCCTGCGCTGGCAGTGCCACCCCTGTGCTCTCAGTGCCACACTTGTGCTCTCAGTGTCACTCCTATGCTCTCAGCGTCACCCCCGTGCTGGCAGTGCCACCCTGTCCGGCAGTGCCACCCTGCGCTGGCAGTGCCACCCTGTCCGGCAGTGCCACCCTGTCCCCTCCTCCCGCGAGCAGCTCCCTCACCGTGTCCTTCCCCCCCAGGGAGAGCCCGGCAGCCCCGGAGAGAACGGAGCTCCTGGGCAGATGGTGAGCGCGGGGCACGGGGGACGAGGACGGGGGGTGGCACCTGATGGGGACCCGGCTCCTGCTCGGGGACCCCCGGGATGGGGCGGGAGGGGTTTAACCCCTGGAAACCCCAGCGGGGGGCACAGGGTGGGGGCTCAGAAAGGGGGAGTGCCCAGGCAGGTGACCCCAACGTGTCCTGTCCCCTCCCCAGGGTCCTCGCGGTCTTCCCGGTGAGAGAGGCCGGCCCGGCCCCTCCGGTCCTGCTGTGAGTATTTGGGGTGGGCGGGGCTGAGACCCCCGGTGGGCGCTGGGGCTCACTTGTCCCGCGTGGGCTCACCTGTCCCGCGTGGGCTCATTTGTCCCGCGTTTGGGACTCACCTGTCCCGCGTTTGGGGCTCACCTGTCCCGCCTTTGGGACTCACCTGTCCCACCGCGGGCGTCACTCTCGGTGACGTCACTCACGGTGTCCCCCGTCCCCCAGGGCGCTCGTGGCAATGACGGTGCTCCCGGCGCTGCCGGTCCCCCCGTAAGTACCCCCGCCCCCTTTTCCCCCCTGCAGCTCCTGGAGCCGGGGCTCTGCAGCCTGGGGGTCCCGCCCGGGTGGGACCCCCGCTCTGACTCGGGTGGGAGCCCCAGAGTGGGACCCCCGCTCTGACTCGGGTGGGACCCCAAGGTGGGACCCCCGCTCTGACTCGGGTGGGACCCCAAGGTGGGACCCCCGCTCTGACTCGGGATGGGACCCCAGAGTGGGACCCTCGCTCTGACTCGGGGTGGGACCCCAGGGTGGGACCCCCGCTCTGACTCGCTCCCTCTCTCCCATTTAGGGTCCAACTGGTCCCGCCGGTCCCCCCGGCTTCCCCGGCGCTGCTGGTGCTAAGGTAGGGCCGTGCTGGGAGGGCCTGGGGGGGCACTGGGGGCACTGGGCAGGGAAGCGGTGTCGGTGACACTCCTGGATGTCCCCAAGCCGCGTCCCGGCTGCGCCTCCCCGGGACGGAGCCGCGGATGGAACCAGCCCTGGCGCTCACGGCTCTTCCTCCTCCTCCTCTTCCTCCCCAGGGCGAGACGGGTCCCCAGGGCGCTCGTGGCAGCGAAGGTCCCCAAGGTGCTCGCGGCGAGCCCGGTCCCCCCGGCCCCGCCGGCGCTGCCGGTCCTGCTGTAAGTGACACCCGAGCGCCCGGTGCCGCGGCCTCTCTCCGCCAGCCCCGCCGTGACCCTCCCTCCTCTTCCTCCTCCTCTCTCCGCAGGGCAACCCCGGCGCCGACGGCCAGCCTGGAGCCAAGGGCGCCACCGTGAGTGTCCCCGCGTCCCCCCCGCGCCCCGCGGCCGGCCCGGGAGGGCGCTGCGCCTCCTCACGGCCCCCGGTTCCTCCCGCAGGGCGCTCCCGGCATCGCTGGCGCCCCCGGATTCCCCGGAGCCCGCGGTCCCTCCGGACCCCAAGGTCCCAGCGGCGCCCCCGGCCCCAAGGGAAACACGGTGAGGATGCGGGGCTGGAATCCCCCCGAGCTGCTGCTCCCACCCGCAGGCGCCTCCTGAGGTGCCCCGCGCTCCCTCCAGCGCCGCCGGGTCGGGGCTGGCGGATTTTGGGTCCGTGTCCCCCGGGGGCTCGCGGGGTCGCTCAGCTCCTCCATCCCGAGTTAAACTTTTCTCTCTCCTCTCCCCGCAGGGCGAGCCCGGCGCTCCAGGCAACAAGGGCGACACCGGCGCCAAAGGCGAACCCGTGAGTGACCCCCCGGCCTGTCCCCGGGGGCGCGGCCCCCGCTGGCCCCTCCCGGGGGTCTTCACGCCCCCGCCTCCTTCCCCAGGGCCCCGCTGGTGTCCAAGGTCCCCCCGGCCCTGCTGGCGAGGAAGGGAAGAGAGGAGCCCGCGGTGAGCCCGGCCCCGCTGGGCTGCCCGGCCCCGCTGGCGAGCGTGTGAGTAGCAGCGTCCGTGTCCCTGTCCCCGTCCTGTCCCTGTGCCCGTCCTGTCCCTGTGTCCCTGTCCCCTCTCCTGCCATCTCCCTGTGCCCATCCTGTCCCTGTGCCCGCTCCTGCCATGTCCCTGTCCCCATCCTGTGCCCTCTCCTGCTGTGTCCCTGTGCCCGTCCTGTCCCTGTGCCCGTCCTGTCCCTGTCCCCATCCTGTCCCTGTCCCCAGTCCTGCCATGCCCCTGTCCCCATCCTGTCCCCTCTCCTGCCATCTCCCTTTGCCCATCCTGCCCCTGTCCTGCCATTTTCCTGTCTCACTCCTGTCCCTGTCCCCTCTCCTGCCATGTCCCTGTGTCCATCCTGTTCCTGTGCCCACTCCTGCCGTGTCCCTGTCCCCATCCCCATCCTCTCATCTCCCTTGTTCAGCTGGACCTTGTGCGTGTTTGGGGACCCCGTGGTGACATCCCCAGCCCCTTCAGGCTGCTCCCACTGGTGGCCGTGTCCCACCCTGGCACATCGCTCCCCCTGCGCCCCCCGTGTCCCTCCGTGTCCCTACACTCACCCTGCCGTGTCCCCCCGTGTTCCCCTGTGTCCCCACACTCACCCTGCCGTGTCCCCCGTGTCCCCCCGTGTCCCCACGCTCACGCCGCCGTGTCCCCTCAGGGCGCTCCCGGCAGTCGCGGTTTCCCCGGCGCCGATGGCATGGCCGGTCCCAAGGTGAGTCTGCGGGAGAAAATCGCGTCGGGGGCGCTGTTGGGACTCTGGGCGTTGTCACCTGCGCCCCCACAGCGGCCACAGCGGCCGCCACCTGCGGGGACGCGGCTCTGCGCCTGTCCCCGGGTGCTGTCCCGCAGCTGGGTCACATCTGTCCCCCCATTCCCAGGGTCCCCCCGGCGAGCGCGGCTCCCCCGGCCCCGTCGGCCCCAAAGGATCTCCTGGTGAAGCTGGACGCCCCGGGGAACCCGGACTCCCCGGCGCCAAGGTGAGCGGGAGCGGTGGCGGTGACGCGGTGACACGGTGACACGGTGACACGGTGACACACAGCGCTCTCCGTGCCGGCCCAGGAGCCGCTTTCCAGGGCGCTCCTGGGAATCCTGAGCTCCTGACTCCCCTTCCTCTGCCTCGCAGGGTCTGACTGGAAGCCCCGGGAGCCCCGGGCCCGACGGCAAGACCGGCCCCCCTGTAAGTTGTCCCTGCTGATGTCCCCTGTCCCCCGGCTCGCCACGGGCGCAGCTAACGGGGCGCTGGCTCCCCCCGACAGGGTCCCGCTGGTCAAGACGGTCGCCCCGGCCCCCCCGGCCCCCCCGGAGCCAGAGGCCAGGCGGGCGTGATGGGATTCCCCGGTCCCAAAGGTGCTGCGGTGAGTGCCACCCTCCCCGCGCCCCTCGGGGCACTGTCCCCCCCCGCGGGGTCGTCACGGGCTCACCCCGCTCTGGTTTTAGGGCGAGCCCGGCAAACCCGGCGAGAGAGGAGCTCCCGGTCCCCCCGGCGCCGTGGTGAGTGCGGGGGAGGTGACGAGGGGAGGGTGACAGGGAGGGTGACAGGGACGGTGACAGGGACGGTGACAGGGACCGTGACAGGGCCACCCTGGCACGAGACAGCCGCGATGGGGGTGGGTGAGGTTGTGATTGGGGTGTGAACGGGGATTTAACGGGCTGTGATCGGGCTGTGATCGGGATGTTATCGGGGTGTGAATTGGGGTTTAACGGGCTGGGAGCGCCGTGCGAGGCTGCCCGGGAGGGATCCCGGCCCGAGGCCGCGGCGGGATGAGGTGTTTGGGATTCCGGCCTCAGTGAAATGTTTGGGATCCCAGCGGGATGAGTAATTTGGGATCCCGGCGGCAGTGAAATGTTCGGGATCCCCTCCCTGGGTGAGATGTTTGGGATCCCGTCCCGGGGGCTCCCAGAGGGATGAGATATTTGGGATCCCGCCGCAGTGAGGTGTTCGGGATCCCGGCGGGATGAGTAATTTGGACTCCTGGAGGGGTGAGATGTTCAGGATCCCGGTGGCAGTGAAATGTTCGGGATCCCGGCGGGATGAGATGTTTGGGCTCCCGGAGGGATGAAATGTTCGGGATCCCGTCCCGGGGGCTCCCGGCGCTGCTGGAGCGGGGGCAGGGCTGACGTGGCCGCGGGCAGCTCGCCGCGGTGACTCCCGGCCTTCGAAGGATCCCGTGGCCGCCTCCAGCCCCACGCCCAGCTCGGGGGAGGGGGCGCACAACCCTCTGAGCCCCCTCCTCTCCCTCCTCCCACCCCCAGGGTGCTGCTGGCAAGGACGGTGAAACCCGGCGCCCAAGGTCCCCCCGGCCCCACCGTGAGTATCCCCGGCCCGCGACCACCCAGGGGCCAGCCCCGACCCCCGGGCAGGGGGTCTCGGGAGCCCCGGCCCCTCCATGCCCGTCCCGTGTCCCGCAGGGTCCCGCTGGAGAAAGAGGCGAACAAGGTCCCGCTGGTGCTCCCGGCTTCCAGGTGAGGGGTGTCCCCTTCCCCGGCGGGGGGCCAGAGCACCCCGAGGGTGGGTGACATCGCCCGTGTCCCCTCCCTGGTGGCTCACGGCTCCTCTTTCTGCCCAGGGTCTGCCCGGCCCCGCTGGCCCCCCTGGCGAGGCTGGCAAGCCCGGAGAGCAGGTGAGCGCGCCATGGGGACCCTCCTGTCCCCTCCCCACCCCCGTCCCTGCTGGGGTCCCCCAGCGCACCCCCGGCTGTGGGGGAGCAGTGGGGACCGCAGCCCTGCCCGGGGTCCCCTCTGCGTGTCCCCGGTGCCACCCGCTGTGCCCTGACTTGTCACCTCCCTCCCGCCCAGGGTGTCCCCGGAGACGCCGGAGCCCCCGGTCCCGCCGGCGCCAGGGTAAGCTGAACCCCCCGTGTGCCCCCAACTCTCGGCGCCCCGAGGCGCCCTGCAGAAAGCCCTGGCTGCGCCTGTCCCGCAGGGCAGAGAGGATTCCCCGGAGAGCAGCGGCGTCCAAGGTCCCCCGGCCCGCGGGAGTCCCCCTTGGCGCCAACGGCGCTCCAGTAACGACGGTGCTAAGGTGGGTGCCGGGCTGGGACTGTCCCCGCCCCGCGTTCGGGGCACGGCGGGGAGGGAGCCCGGGCTGGGCCTGGCCCCGGAGGGCGGGCCGGGCTCGCCGCGCCGGGATCTCTCATTTTGCCTCCTCGCCAGGGCGATGCTGGTGCTCCCGGAGCCCCCGGGAACCAAGGGCCCCCCGGTCTGCAGGGAATGCCCGGAGAGCGCGGCGCTGCCGGCCTGCCAGGCGCCAAGGGTGACAGAGTGCGTGTCCCCAAAGCCTCGTGTCCCCACAACCCGGTGTCCCCTTTTGGGACCTGCTCCCACCATCCCTGTGTCCCCAAAACCCAGTGTCCTCTTGCTGACATTCTCCCCGCCATCCCCGTGCCCCCAAAACCCAGTGTCCCCTTTGCTGACCTACTCCCAACCATCCCTCTCCCCAAAATCCAGTGTCCCCCTTCGTGACCTGCTCCCACCCATCCCTATCCCCCCAAAACCCGAATGTCCTCCTTGGTGACCTGCTCCCCACCATCCCGTGTCCCCAAAACCCGGGTGTCCCCTTGGTGACATTCTCCCCACCATCCCTGCCCCCCCAAAATCCGGGTGTCCCCCATGGTGACATTCTTCCTGCCATCCCTGTGTCCCCAAAACCTGAGTGTCCCCCTTGCTGACCTGCTCCCCACCATCCCTGCTCCCCAAAACCCGGGTGTCCCCTTGGTGACCTCCCCCCACCCCGTGCCCCCCGGGCTGGATGTGCCCCCGACAGCGTCCTGGGGAGGGGATGCTCTGTGTCACCTCTGTCCCCATCCCCTGGGGACAATCCCCCGCTGCGAGGAGGAGGATGAGGATGGTGCCAGCCCGTCCCAGGGAGGATGAAGAACCCGCGCAGAGAGGGGAGAAGCCCCCGAGGGACCTGCCCCTGTCACCCACCCCCGTGTCCCCCCGCAGGGTGACCCCGGTCCCAAAGGTGCTGACGGCGCTCCTGGCAAGGACGGTCTCCGAGGCCTGACGGGTCCCATCGGCCCCCCCGGCCCTGCTGGTGCTCCCGGCGACAAGGTGGGGACAGACGCGGGGACAGACGCGGGGACAGACGCGGGGACAGACGCGTCCGGGCACCACCGCCGCCTCCTCGCCGCAGCGCTGATCCTTTTTTTTCTCTTTTCCTCCCGTTCTCCAGGGTGAAGCCGGTCCCCCCGGCCCTGCTGGTCCCACCGGTGCCCGCGGTGCTCCCGTGAGTGTCCCCTCGGTGGCGGCCCCGCCGCTCCCCGGCGGCCGCGCCCGCCCGGCTCACGCCCTTCCCTCCCCTCTCTGCCGCAGGGTGACCGCGGCGAGCCCGGCCCTCCCGGTCCTGCTGGATTTGCTGGCCCCCCTGTAAGTGTGACCGCCCAGGGGTCCCCCCAGGACCCTCCCCGCTCCCCCCCGGAGCCCCCCGGGCTCACCCCGGCCCCGTGTCCCGCAGGGCGCTGACGGCCAGCCTGGTGCTAAAGGTGAAACTGGGGATGCTGGAGCCAAGGGAGACGCGGGTCCCCCCGGCCCCGCCGGCCCCACTGGTGCTCCTGGACCCGCTGTAAGTGCCCCCCACAGCCCCCCCCGCCCGGGCTGCAGCCCCACGGCGCAGCTCACCCCTCTCCTCCTCCTCCTCCTCCTCTCCCTCCTGCCCAGGGTGCTGTTGGTGCTCCCGGTCCCAAAGGTGCTCGCGGCAGCGCTGGACCCCCTGTAAGTACCGGGATTGTGGGGAAGGGGCGTTGGGGGAGTCTAGGGGGCGCCCCCGGCCGTGAACAACCCCCCGTGCTCTGACTGCGCCCCCAAACCCGCCTGGGGATGGCACCAGAGGGGGGTGGCTTCACCCAGCAGGGGGAAAGGGGGGTTTGCCTTTATCCCCCCCAAATCAGCCCCCCCAGGTGGGCGCTTTCCCCCTGACCCCCGGCCCCGGGGTGTCCTGCAGTGACTCCCTGCAGGGAATCGTCCCCTGGAGCTTTGGTTCCCCCCCACTGACCTTTCCTCCCTCCCAGGGTGCTACTGGTTTCCCTGGTGCTGCTGGAAGAGTCGGACCCCCCGGCCCCTCTGTGAGTACCCCTGGGGGAGATGGGGGGCTGGGGATGGGGGCACGGGACAGGAGGTGTTGGGGACACGGGACAGGAGGTGTTGGGGACACGGGACAGGAGTTGGGGACACAGGACAGGAGCTGGGGACACAGGACAGGAGTTGGGGACACAAACCAGGCTCTGGGGACACAGGACAGAAGTTGGGGACACAGGACAGGTTCTGGGGACACAAACCAGGTTCTGAGGACACAGGACAGGAGTTGGGGACACAGGACAGGTTCTGGGGACACAAACCAGGTTCTGAGGACACAGGACAGGAGATGGGGACACAGGACAGGTACTGGGCACCATCCAGGTACTGGGGACACCCCAGGATGTGCTGGGGACACAGAACAGGAGTTGGGTACACAAACCAGGCTCTGGGGACACAGGACAGATGATGGGGACACAGACCAGGCTCTGGGGACACAGGACAGGAGTTGGGGACACAGACCAGGCTCTGGGGACACAGACCAGGCTCTGGGGACACAGAACAGGAGCTGGGGACACAGAACAGGAGTTGGGGACACAGACCAGGCTCTGGGGACACAAACCAGGCTCTGGGGACACAGAACAGGAGCTGGGGACACAGACCAGGCTCTGGGGACACAGACCAGGCTCTGGGGACACAAACCAGGCTTTGGGGACACAGAACAGATGATGGGGACACAGGACAGGAGCTGGGGACACAAACCAGGCTCTGGGGACACAGACCAGGCTCTGGGGACACAGGACAGAAGTTGGGGACACAGACCAGGCTCTGGGGACACAGACCAGGCTCTGGGGACACAGACCCCAGCCCGGCACCCTCCCGGCTCTGCCCGTGGCCGCCCTGTCCCCCTCGGCCCCTGGCCGCCCCTCAGCTGGCCCGGGCGGGGTCCCGGCCTGACGCCCCTCTCCCCCTCCCCCGGCAGGGAAACATCGGCCTCCCCGGCCCGCCCGGCCCCGGCGGCAAGGAGGGCGGCAAAGGTCCCCGCGGCGAGACCGGCCCCGCCGGGCGCCCCGGAGAGCCGGGCCCCGCCGGGCCCCCCGGCCCCCCCGGCGAGAAGGGAGCCCCCGGCGCTGACGGCCCCATCGTGAGTCCCCGGCCCCTCGGTGAGTCCCGGCTGTCTCTGCCCCCCGTGCGGCGGCGCTGAGCGCGGTTTGTCCCCGCAGGGCGCTCCCGGCACGCCCGGACCCCAGGGCATCGCGGGCCAGCGCGGTGTCGTGGGTCTGCCCGGCCAGAGAGGCGAGCGCGGCTTCCCCGGCCTGCCCGGCCCCTCCGTGAGTACCGGGGGGCTCCCGGGGCCCGCGGGCTCCGCCACCCCCTCCCCGGGTGAGGGTCCCGCCGTGCCTGACCCCGCGTTGTGTCCCCCCGCAGGGCGAGCCCGGCAAGCAAGGTCCCTCCGGCTCCCCCGGCGAGCGCGGCCCCCCCGGCCCCATGGGCCCCCCCGGCCTGGCCGGACCCCCCGGAGAAGCCGGACGCGAGGTGAGTGGCCGTGGTGGCCACCGTGGCGACTGATGGGGCTCAGGGAGACCCCCCCCCTTCTCCCGTGATCCCCCCGCCCCTCCCTGAGGGTCTCTGCTCCCCTAGGGCGCTCCCGGTGCTGAAGGTGCCCCCGGCCGTGACGGTGCTGCTGGTCCCAAGGTGAGTGGGCTCTGAGGGGGGCGTGGGAGGGAGGGGGGTTGTGCTGGCGCTCACTGACCTCTCCTCTTCCTCCTCCTCCTCCTCCCCGCAGGGTGACCGCGGTGAGACCGGCCCCGCCGGCCCCCCCGGCGCTCCCGGTGCCCCCGGCGCCCCCGGCCCCGTCGGTCCTGCTGGCAAGAACGGAGATCGTGGTGAGACTGTAAGTGAAGCTCTGCCCAGAGCCCCCCCCACCCTTGCACCCCCCGGCCCGGGGACACCCCAAAAAACTCTGGGGCCGGTCCCCGGGCTCGGCTGCTGCTGCTGGGAGGAGCCGGGAAGGCGGAGGTGCCACCTCCCTGCCAAGGGCGATGTCACAGTGCCACCCCCGCCCGGGGGTCCCTGAGCGACTCGGGGTGGTTCTGCCCCGAGCCAGCGCAGCAGGAGGTGCACGGAGCTCTAACCTGTCCCTTCTCTCCTGTCCAGGGTCCCCAAGGTCCCGCTGGCCCCCCTGGCCCCGCTGGTGCTCGTGGTCCTGCTGTAAGTGACGTCCTGCCCCGTCCTCCTCGGGGTCCCCGCGGTGGGGACAGCGACTGGCCAGGACCCCGCTCAACTCCTCCTCCTCCTCCTCCTCCTCCTCCTGCAGGGCCCGCAAGGTCCCCGCGGCGACAAAGGTGAAACCGGCGAACAGGGTGACAGAGGCATGAAGGGTCACAGAGGCTTCTCGGGTCTCCAGGGCCCGCCCGGTCCTCCCGTAAGTGCCGCGGGGCGTCCGGGGGCAGCGCGAGGGGCCGATGTCACCTCTGATGTCGCCTCTGATGTCGCCTTTTCTTCCTCCTCCCCGACTGTCGCAGGGCTCTCCTGGTGAACAAGGTCCTTCTGGTGCTTCTGGTCCCGCCGGTCCCCGGGTGAGTCGCGGGTCGAGCTGCGGTGCCACCGCCGCGTCCCCGTCCCCAGCGCCTGTCGCGGCTGCAGGGGCCGCCCCCGCCGCGTCCCGCTCACTCTTTTCTCCTCCCCGCAGGGTCCTCCCGGCTCCGCTGGCGCTGCTGGCAAGGACGGCCTGAACGGGCTGCCCGGCCCCATCGGCCCCCCCGGGCCCCGCGGCCGCACCGGCGACGTCGGTCCCGTCGTATGTCCCGACCCGTCCTCCCCTCCAGAGCCGCCCGCCTTCATCGCCCGCCTCTCCCTCACCATCCTCACCATCCTCCTCTCCTCCGCAGGGTCCCCCCGGCCCCCCCGGGCCCCCCGGTCCTCCCGGCCCCCCCAGCGGCGGGTTCGATTTCAGCTTCCTGCCGCAGCCGCCGCAGGAGAAGGCGCACGACGGCGGCCGCTACTACCGAGCCGACGATGCCAACGTGATGCGCGACCGCGACCTGGAGGTGGACACCACCCTCAAGAGCCTGAGCCAGCAGATCGAGAACATCCGCAGCCCCGAGGGCACCCGCAAGAACCCCGCCCGCACCTGCCGCGACCTCAAGATGTGCCACGGAGACTGGAAGAGCGGTCGGTGTCCCCGCCCCGGTCCCCCCGGCCCCTCGGGACTGTCCCCTCTGCCTCTGTCCCCTCTGCCTCTGTCCCCTCTCCCTCTGTCCCCTCTCCTCTGTCCCCTCTGCCTCCGTCCTTCTTCCACCCCCCGGCTGACCCGCGCCTCCCCTCGTGTGTCCCGTCTCTCCTGTCCCTCCCTCCGTGTCCCCCTCCCGTTCTCTCCTCTCCTTCTTCCTCTTTTCCTGCTCCGCGCTCCGCCCCCGGCTCCCTCTCTGCCTTCCTCCCCTCCCTCCTCATCTCCCACGGCTGCTCCTCACCTTCCTCCTCCTCCTCCCTCCATCCTCAGCATCCTCTCCTCACCCCCATCTCCATCCCCTGAGGCTGATCCTTCATCCCTCCCGGCTCTTCCTCATCTGTTCTCACCCGGATTCTCCTTTATCTCCATCTCCTGGTGCTCTTCCTCACCTGTTCCATCCCTCTGGCTCTTCCTCAGCTGTTCTCTCCTAGACTCTCCTTTATCTCCAATCCCCTGGGGCTGTTCCTCACCTGTTCCCTCCTGGATTCTCCTTCATCTCCATCCCCTGGGCTGTTCCTCACCTGTTCCCTCCTGGATTCTCCTTCGTCTCAATCCCCTGGGGCTGTTCCTCACCTGTTCCCTCCTGGATTCTCCTTTATCTCCATCCCCTGGGGCTGTTCCTCACCTGTTCCCTCCGGCTGTCCCGTTTTCCATCCCCCCTGCCTGTCCCTCCTGCCTTTTCATCCCCCTGCCCTCCCTGCTCCCCTGCCTGTCCCCCTCCATCCCTCCATTTCCCCCTCCTGACCCTCTCCCTGTCCCCTCAGGCGAGTACTGGATCGACCCCAACCAAGGCTGCAACCTGGACGCCATCAAGGTCTTCTGCAACCTGGAGACGGGCGAGACGTGCGTGTACCCGAGCCAGGCGTCCATCGCCCGCAAGAACTGGTACCTGAGCAAGAACCCCCGCGAGAAGAAACACGTCTGGTTCGGCGAGACCATGAGCGACGGCTTCCAGGTGAGCCGGGCGCCACCGCGGCTGGGCGTGGCCGCAGTGGCGGCGTGGTGACAATGGTGGGGTGGCCACAGTGGCGGCGTGGTGACAATGGTGGCCCTCAGAGTGGCCAGATGGTGACTGCAGGTGGCCATCGCAGGGCTGGGGGTGCTCACAGTAGCTGGATGGTGACAATAGTGGCCTGATGCTGTCCTTGGTGGTTGGATGGTGACAATAGTGGCCAGATGGTGACTGCAGGTGGCCATCACAGGGCTGGGGGTGGTCACAGTGGCCAGATGCTGACCGTGGTGGCCAGATGGTGACCATGGTGACCAGATGCTGACCACGGTGGCCGGGTGCTGACCGTGGTGACCGGATGGTGACAATAGTGGCCAGATAGTGACAATAGTGGCCGGGTGCTGATCGTGGTGGCTGAATGGTGACTGTGGTGGCCGAATGGTGACCCTGGTGGCCGGGTGCTGATCGTGGTGGCTGAATGGTGACCGTGGTGGCTGGATGGTGATAATAGAGGCTGGGTGCTGACCATGGTGACCAGATGCTGACCGTGGTGGCTGGATGGTGACCATGGTGACCGAATGGTGACCCTGGTGGCTGGCTGCTGACCGTGCTGACCGGCTGCTGACCGTGGTGACCGATGTCCTCCCGCAGTTCGAGTACGGCGGCGAAGGCTCCGACCCGGCCGACGTGGCCATCCAGCTGACCTTCCTGCGCCTGATGGCCACCGAGGCCTCGCAGAACGTCACCTACCACTGCAGGAACAGCGTGGCCTACATGGAGCAGGCCAGCGGCAGCCTGAGGAAGGCGCTGCTGCTGCAGGGCGCCAACGAGATCGAGATCCGCGCCGAGGGCAACAGCCGCTTCACCTACGGCGTCACCGAGGACGGCTGCACGGTGAGTGGCGGGCGGCGGGCGGGTGACACCCCCGGGGGACGGGGGGGTGACAGAGGTGTCCCCACAGAGCCACACGGGCGCCTGGGGCAAGACAGTGATCGAGTACAAGACCACCAAGACCTCGCGGCTGCCCATCATCGACCTGGCGCCCATGGACGTCGGCGCTCCCGACCAGGAATTCGGCATCGACATCGGCCCCGTCTGCTTCTTGTAACCCAGGAGAGAGGAGTGATAATGATGAGAAAAGTAATAATAATAATAATAAACAAAAAAAAACAGCCAAAAAAAGCAGCCAAAAAAAAAAGGAGAAAATTTCACATGGACTTTTTTTTTTTTTTTTTCAATTTTGAATTTGTTGTCGGTTTCTACGCAGCGTCTCTAAAATAACTCCGGGTGTGTTGGCCTGAGAGAAAAACCTCAAAAACCTTCCCCACCCCCCACCCAAAAAAAACCAAACCAGCATTCAACACCCCCCAAAAAATATAAAAAAACCTTTAAATAAATGACTTTTTTCAAACCAAATCACCAGGAAGTGGGTTCGCTTGCTTGCCCCCCTCGTTCCTCAGCCCCGGCCCCTTCGCTTCCTGCATCTCATTAGAATTTGAATTTTTCTGTGAGGAAGATGCTGAACTCCTGCCCATAATTTGCTTTTTCCCCCTTTCCTCTCCCCTCTCCTCCTTATTTTTTATTCTGATTTCGAGTTCTCTCCGTTTCCTTTCCTCCTGATTATTTTTTATCATGATTTTTTTTTTGGTTTTGCTCGTTGTTTGTTGTTCCTTTTATCTTTATTCAGGCAGCAAAAAGCAATTCCCTGCCCCGCGGCGGAGCACTGCAGCCCTGTGGGATGGCTACCTCACCATCGTCTTTCCAGCCCGAGTTTTGGGCTTTTTTTTTATTTTTTAGCTTCGTTTGGAGCTTTTCAGCCGTGCCGGGACTTTCCTGCCAGGTTCAGAGCAAAGGTGCTAATTTCCACTAACCCCTCAAATCCCCCTTGTTTCTCTCTTGGTTCTCGTATTTTGATTTTTCTTTGGAGGTTTCTTTCTCTCAGGATTTTTATCCTGTGTTGTTTTCTTTTGGTTTTTAATTATTATTTTTAAATATTCTGTTTAATTTTGGCCCCGGAACACCCGGGACCTCCTGGTGCTACAACCTCCAAAGAACTCTCAGCTTGCTCTGGTTTAATTCCCCTCCAGTTTATGGTTGATTTCCTTCTTTTCTTTTTTTTCTTTTTTTTTTTTTTTTTTGCTGCTCAGCTCCACTCGGGAATTTTCCAAAGGTGCTATTTCCCCTCCCCCCACCATTCCCTCACCCCCAAAATCCCACAAAGCAAGAGGCACAAAATTCCAAGGGGGAAAAGAAGGGAATAAATTGATTTTCCAGGCTGGAATTTCAGCTCTGCTTTCATCTTCCAGCAGCTTTTTCTCCATCCATCCATCATCCATCATCCATCCATCATCCATCCCCAAATTCTCCTCCCCTCCCCAAATCCTCCCCGGGCACGGAGGGGCACGAACCCACCTCCCTTTGCCGGGCCCAGCTCCCGGTGGATGCTCCAGCTTTGTACCTAGTCTGTATAATGTATTATAATAATTAATTAATTAATAATTAATTAATTTTAAAGCAGTTTTGGGGTTTTTCTTCTCTCTCTCTCTCTCTTTTCTCTCTTTTTTTCCTAGAGATGGAAAAAAAAATTTTTTTTAAAAATCCTGACTGCTGAAATAAAGGCATGTGAAATGATCCAACCAACCTCGGAGCTGCTCTGCGCCGTTCTCGGGGGGCTCTCGGGCGGGTGGGCGGTGGTCCTGGGTGGGCGATTTTTTTTTTTTTTGGGGGGGGAATTCCTGCTCCCCGATCCTGCTCTGCTCCCGGCCGAGCGCTCTGCTCCCGGCGAGTTCCGCGCTCCGCTCCCTCCTCCTCCTCCTCCTCCTCCTCCTCCTCCTCCCCCTCCCCCTCCTCCTCCCCCCCAGCCCCATCGCGACATGAGGAGGGGGAGCAAGGAAGGGGGGGGTCCCAATCCCCCCACTTGGGATGGATTGAGGGGTCCCACCCCCATTTAGGATGGATCGAGGGGTCCCACGACCCCCATTTGGGATGGGTTGAGGGGTCCCACGACCCCCACTTGGGATAGGTTGAGGGGTCCCACCCCCTTTGGGATGGATTGAGGGGTCCCACCCCCATTCGGGATGGGATGAGGGGACACAGACCCCCAAGACAGAGCGGCTTGGGGGGTGCGAACCCCTAAATGGGGAGGGGGCAGCCTGAGGGGGCTCAGCTCGGCGCGACCCCAAAACCGCATCGCTGCGGAGTGGGCTGGGCACAGAGACCCCCCAAAACTGCCACAAAGCGGCTGCAGGGTGGGGGCGCCCCTCCCCCGCCCCCTCGCTGCTGTGCCCACCCCGCGCCCCCTCCCCACGGCGGGGACCCCCCAGCCCCCGCCCCCGGTGCCGCCCCCGCGCGCTCCTCAATGCGCGCCCTTGTTCCGCGGCCCCCCCGCGCTTTCCGGGGGCGGGGGGGCTCAAAGAGCCTCTTTCTTCCGAGGGGCGCCCCGGGCCAGGGGAGGGGTCCCGGGGGGGGCTCGGCTCCGAGCGGAGCGCGCGGGAGCGCGGGAGGGTCCGGCCGGACACACGGACACGCGGGTGAGCCGGGGGGCTTGGGGGGCTCTGGGGTGGTGCCCCCCTTTGTCCCCCCTTTGTTCCCCTCCCACAGCGCTGGGTTTGGGGGGGTCACTGTGGGGGGCTGGGATGGGTTTTGGGGGGCTCTGGGGTGGGTCCCCTTTGTCCCCCGCTTTGTCCCCCCATTGTGTCCCCCTCCTACAGCCCTGGGGTTTGGGGGGTCACTGTGAGAGTCTGGGGGGTTTTGGGGGCTCTGGGGTGGTGCCCCCCACTGTGTCCCCCCCTTTGTTCCCTCTTTGTCCCCCTCCCACAGCCCTGGGTTTTGGGGGGTCACTGTGGGGGGGGCTGAGCGCCGCCGAACGTTTCTGGGAATAATTATTTAAATAAAGCCAAAAACCCGCAAAGCGCCGCCCGTCAAAACTCCGTTTATGCGGCAGAACCCGCCCGAAGCGGCGACACCCCAAATCCGCGGGGCACAAAAACTCCTCCGGCTGCTGCTGCCGGGGGTGTCCCCCAAAAACACCGGGACACGGCTGTGCCCGCGATGTCCCCGCGATATCCCCGCGATATCCCGACGATATCCCCACGATATCCCCACGATATCCCCACGATATCCCCGCGATATCCCCGCGATATCCCCACGATATCCCCGCGATGTCCCCGCGATGTCCCCGCGATATCCCCGCGATATCCCCACGATATCCCCATCGATATCCCCGCGATATCCCCGCGATATCCCCACGATATCCCCGCGATTTCCCGCCATATCCCCGCGATTTCCCCGCCATATCCCCGCGATATCCCCACGATATCCCGCGATATCCCCGCGATATCCCCACGATATCCCCGCGATGTCCCCGCGATTTCCCGCCATATCCCCGCGATATCCCCACGATATCCCCGCGATTTCCCCGCGATATCCCCGCGATATCCCCACGATATCCCCGCGATATCCCCGCGATATCCCCGCGATATCCCCGCGATATCCCTGCTGTCCCCGCCATGTCCCCGCTGTCCCCTCACTGCGGGAGCAGGGGGGCGCGGGCCCCGTCGCGCAGGTCGCCCGTGGGGTCTCGCATGTCGCCCGTGGGGTCTCGCATGTCGCCCGCAGGGTCTCGCATGTCGCCCGCGGGGTGTGGCATGTCGCGCAGCGGGTCGCGGCGCTGGCCCGTGCGCACGTTGAACATGGGCAGCGTGGAGAGCGGCCGCGGCACGTCGCGGCTCCGCGCCATCCGCCGCAGCTCGCGCGAGTCGCCGAGGATGGAGCTGTGGTGGGCGAGCTGGAGGCTGCGGGGGCAGCGGCGCGTGGGGCCCCGAGCGCGCCCGGGGACGCGATATTGGGGCGCCTGTCCCGATATTGGGGTGCCTATCCCGATATTGGGGCCCCTGTCCCGATATCGGGGTTCCTGTCCCGATATTGGGGCGCCTGTCCCGATATCGGGCTTCCCGTCCCGATATTGGGGCGCCTGTCCCGATATCGGGCTTCCTGTCCCTATATCGGGCTTCCTGTCCTGATATTGGGGTTCCTGTCCCGATATTGGGGCACCTGTCCCGATATCGGGGTTCCTGTCCCGATATTGGGGCTCCTGTCCCGATATCTGTGTTCCTGTCCCGATATTGGGCGCCTATCCCCATATCGGGGTTCCTGTTCCGATATTGGGGCGCCTGTCCCGATATTGGGCTTCCTGTCCTGATATCTGTGTTCCTGTCCCGATATTGGGGTTCCTGTCCCGATATTGGGGTGCCTATCCCGATATTTGGGTTCCTGTCCTGATATCTGTGTTCCTGTCCTGATATTGGGGTGCCTATCCCGATATTGGGGTTCCTGTCCTGATATCTGTGTTCCTGTCCCAATATCTGTGTTCCTGTCCCGATATTGGGGTTCCTGTCCCGATATTGGGGCGCCTGTCCCGATATTGGGGCGCCTGTCCCGATATCTGTGTTCCTGTCCCGATATTGGGGTTCCTGTTCCGATATTTGTGTTCCTGTCCCGATATTGGGGTTCCTGTTCGATATTTGTGTTCCTGTCCCGATATTGAGGTGCCTATCCCGATATTGGGGTTCCTGTCCCGATATTTGGGTTCCTGTCCTGATATCTGTGTTCCTATCTCGATATTGGGGTTCCTGTCCCAACATCTGTGTTCCTATCTCGATATCTGTGTTTCTATTCCATTATTGGACTTCCTATCCCGATATTGGGGTCCTATGCTGCCGTTTGGGTTCCTATTACGATATTGGGGTTCCTGTTCCGATATTTGTGTTCCTATTCCGTTATTTGGGGTTCCTGTCCCGATATTGAGGCTCTATCCCGATATTGGGGTTCATCTTCCGTTATTGGGGTTCCTATCCCGATATTTGGGTTCCTACTCCATCACTGGGGTCAGCAGGGCTTGTGCCACAAGATTAGGATTTTCACCCCAAAATCAGGGTCTGCTCCCCATTATCGGGGTCTGCTCCCCATCACTGGGGTCTGCACCCCATCATTGGGGTCTGAATGTCTCTATTTGGATCTGCACCCCAAAATCAGGGTCTCCTCCCAATTATCGGGGTCTGCTCCCCAAAATCAGGGTTTGTTCCCCAACATTGGGGTCTGCACCCCTCGATTGGGGTCTGCCCCCCATTATCGGCGCCTGCCCCTCATCTTTGGGGTCTGAATGTCTCTATTGGGGTCTGCCCCCCATTATCGGGGTCTGCTCCCCATTATCGGCGCCTGCCCCTCATCTTTGGGGTCTGAATGTCTCTATTGGGGTCTGCACCCCATTATCGGGGTCTGCTCCCCATTATCGGCGCCTGCCCCTCATCTTTGGGGTCTCCCCCAACCACCAGCCCCCCGAATTCCCCCCGCACTCACTCAGGCGTCTCCGCGTTCCTCTTCTCCCTACAAACCAGAACAAAAAACGAAAAACAAACCCCGGTGAGAAGCTGAGCGCCCTCGGGGGTCTCCAGGGGGCTCCGGGGCGGGGTCCCCGCGCCCCCGCAGGTTTGGGGGTCCCCGGGGCTCCCCCCGACTCACAGTCCCTGGCGGCGGCAGCACATCAGGTGGGCGAGCAGCAGGCAGAGCAGCGCGGCCGCGGCCAGCGGCCCCAGCGCCCCCAGGAACGCGGGAGTAGCGCCCCCTCCCCGCCCGCCGCGCCGGGGGGCTCGGGGCTCCGCCCCCTCCAGGACCCCGAGCCCCGCAGCGGGCCCGGCGGGGTGGGGGCTGGGCCGGACCTGCAGCTGCGGGGAGGGGGCGTCAGGAGGGGGTGGGGGGGTCTTGGAAAGGGGGGTCTGGGGGGGGTCTGGGGGGTCTGGGGGGTCGGGGGGTCTTGAGGGGGATCTGGGGGGTCTTGGGGGGTGTCTGGAGGGGTTCTCGGGGGTCTTGAGGGGGATCTGGGGGGGTCTTGGGGGGTGTCTGGAGGGTTCTCGGGGGTCTTGGGGTGGGTCTGGAGGGTTCTGGGGGGTATCGTCTGGAGGGGGGTCTAAAGGACTCTGGAGGGTTCTGAGGGGTCTGGAGGGTTCTGGGGGGTCTTGCGGGAGGTCTGGGGGGTCTTGGGGGGATCTGGAGGGTTCTGAGGAGGTCTAAGGAGTTCTGGGGGGTCTTCGGGGGGTCTGGGGAGCTCTGGAGGGTTCTGGGGGATCTTGGGGTGGGGTCTGGAGGGTTCTGGGGGTATCAGGGGGTCTGGAGGGGGTCTAAGGGGCTCTGGGGAGTTCTAGGGGCTCTGGAGGGTTCTGAGGGGGGTCCTGAGGGGTTCTGGGAAGGTTCTGAGGGGCTCTGGGGAATTCTGGGGGGGTCTGGGGAGCTCTGGGGGTTCAGGGAGGGTCTGGGGAATTCGAGGGGGTCTTGGGGGGTCTGGAGGGTTCTGGGGGGTCTTGGGGGGTCTGGAGGGTTCTGGGAGGGTCTTGGGGGTCTGGGAGGGTTCTGGGGGTCTTGGGGGCGGTCTGGGGGAGCTCTGGGAGGATTCGGAGGGTTCTGGGGGTTCAGGGGGTCTGGGGGGTTCTAGGGAGCTCTGGGGCGGGTCTAGGGGGTTCTGGGGGTTCCGGAAGGTTCCGGGGGGTCTAAGGGGTTTTGGGGGGTCTTGGGGGGGGGTCTGGGGCTCCGGGGGGATCTAGAGGGCTCTGGAAGGTTTTGAGGGGCTCTCTGGGGTTCTGGGGGTCTCTGGGGGTTCTGGGGGCTCCGGGGGGCTCCGGGGGCTCCACGCGGTTTCTGGGGGTCTCACCAGGGTGAGGTTGCACCAGCGGATGGAGAACTGGGGGGCGAAGGTGTCGGGCAGGGGGCGGCGGGGCTGCCTCAGCGAGCGGGAGCGGCTCTGGGGGACAGCGGCGGCGAGGCGAGGCAGGGGGAGAAAGGCGGTGGGAGCCCACCCGGACAAAGACCCTGCGGGGGGGGACCCCAAAACCGCCCAGGGTCACACGGGGCGGTGGGAGCCCACCCGGACCCCAAAATAACCCGGCAGGGGGAGAAGGGGCGGTGGGAGCCCACCCGGACAAAGACCCTGCGGGGGGGGACCCCAAAACCGCCCAGGGTCACACGGGGCGTGGGAACCCGCCTGACCTCAAAATAACCCGGCAGGGGGAGAAGGGGCGGTGGGAGCCCACCCGGACATAGACCATGGGGAGGGGGGACCCGAAAAACCACCCGGGGTCACACGAGGGGCCGTGGGAACCCACCTGGACATAGACCCTGGAAGGGGGGGCCCCAAAACCACCCGGGGTCACACAGGGGCTGTGGGAACCCGCCCGGACCCCAAAATAACCCGGGGTCACCCAGGGCTGGGGGAGCCCACCCGGACAGAGACCCTGCGGGGGGACCCCAAAATAACCCAGGAGGGACAGACAGAGCTGGGGGAGGGGCCCTGGGAGCCCACCCGGACATAGACCCTGAAAGAGGAAGGACCCCAAAATATCCCGGGGTCACACGGGGACTGTGGGAACCCACCCGGACCCCAAAACCACCCGGGGTCACCCAGGGCTGGGGGAGCCCACCCGGACCCCAAAACCACCCAGGCAGGGGGAGAAGGGGCCGTGGGAACCTACCCGGACATAGACCCTGAAAGAGCGGGGACCCCAAAAGCACCCGGGGTCACACAGAGCTGGGGGAGGGGCTGGGGGAGCCCACCCGGACCCCAAAACCACCCGGGGTCACACGGGGGCCGTGGGAGCCCACCCGGACATAAACCCTGGGAGGGGGCACCCCAAAAACCACCCGGACAGAGACCCTGCGGGGGGGACCCCAAAAACCACCCGGGAGGGTCAGAAGGGGCTGCGGGAACCCACCCAGCTGCGCACCCTGCAGGTGACCCCAAAACCACGGAGGGCGAGGAGCCCCCGCGGGTCCCCCTCCCAGCCCCGGGGGGTGTCCCCGGGGGCGCCCCCCGCCCCCCGTACCCCTCCTTGCGGCCCGGGAGGGGCAGCGGGACGCGCGCGCCGCGGAGCAGCGCCGAGGTGACAGCGGTGACGCGCAGGGGCGCGCGCCCCCAGAGCCCCCCCGCGCCCCGCAGGAACATGTCCCGCGCGGCCGCGGGCAGCAGCTCCTCCACGTCGCGGTCCCCCACCAGGAACTCGGCCTGGAACGGCGCCTCCTCACCTGCGGGGACACGGGGGGGGCCGTGGGGACACGTCCCGGGGTCCCCCCGCGCGTTCGGGGGTGCCGGGGCTCACCTGGCGCGACGGTGATGAGCAGGCGCTGGGACGCGGTGGCGAAGGTGCGGCGGCTGTAGGCCAGCACCTGCGGGGACGCGGGGACGCGCGTGGGTGACCCGCGGGTGGCGCCCGGAGCCGCGGGGCGGGGGGGCCGTACCTGGACGCGGTGCGTGCCCAGCTCGGGGCGCAGCGGGGACCCGAACAGGTAACCGGGCTGGGCCGGGCCCCGCTGCGCCAGGCGCAGCCAGCGCGGCAGGTCCGGCCGGCCCCGCAGGTGGGCGCGGAACGTCACCGGGGCTGCGGGGACACGCGGGGACACGCGGGGACATGGGGGACATGGGGGGGGGGCATCGGGGGGTGCGGACGGGCACCAGCCCCATCCCACCCTGCGGATGCCGCTCCCCCCGCCCCCGATTTGAGCTCTGAGCCCAAAAACGAGGGGACGGGAGGGACCCTCCCCCCCCAACCAGGGCAGTGGGGCGGTGCTGGGGTGGGGGGTGGATGGACGGACGGACGGACAGACGGACGGACAGAGGGACGGCCCAGCCGGGGTGGTCCTGGCGGGGGCCCTGCCCTGTGCCCCTCCTTGTGGAGGAAGGGATGGACGGACCGACGGACAGAGGGACAGACGGGCAGAGGGACAGATGGACAGAAGGACAGACGGACGGACAGACGGACAGACGGACGGACAGACGGACGGACAGACGGACAGAAGGACAGAGGGACAGACGGACGGACAGACGGACAGAGGGACAGATGGACAGAAGGACAGACGGACGGACAGACAGACAGACGGACAGAGGGACGGCCCAGCCGGGGCGGTCCTGGCGGGGGCCCTGCCCTGCGCCCCCCGTTTTTCCCGCCCCTCACCATCATCATCCTCGCCCCCCGACAGCGCCTCCAGGAACCGCGCGCGCTCCAGCTCGTGCACGAGGATGGCTCCGGCCTCGGCGGGCACGCGCAGCTCGGGCAGCTCGCGGTGCGCGGGCACGGCGGCCCGGGCCCCCCCCGGGGCCCCCCCCAGGGCCACGCCCAGGGCCACGCCCAGCGCCAGCGCTGCGGCCACAGGGGCTGGAGCCGGGGCGGGGACGCGGCCCGTCCCGTCCCCAGTGTCCCAGTGTGCCCAGTGTGCCCAGTGTCCCAGTGTGCCCAGTGTGCCCAGTGTGCCCAGTGTCCCAGTGTGCCCAGTGTGCCCAGTGTGCCCAGTGTGCCCAGTGTCCCAGTGCCCCAGTGCCCCCAGTGCCCTCAGTGCCCTGCCCCAGTGTCCCAGTGTGCCCAGTGTGCCCCAGTGTGCCCAGTGTCCCAGTGTCCCAGTGCCCCCCAGTGTCCCAGTGCCCCAGTGTGCCCAGTGTCCCCAGTGTGCTCCAGTGCCCTCAGTGTGCCCAGTGTGCCCAGTGTGCCCAGTGTGCCAGTGTGCCCAGTGTCCCCAGTGTGCCCAGTGTGCCCAGTGTGCCCAGTGCCCCCAGTGTGCCCAGTGTGACCAGTGTGCCCAGTGTGCCCAGTGTGACCAGTGTGCCCAGTGTGCCCCAGTGTGCCCAGTGTCCCCAGTGTCCCCAGTGTCCCAGTGCCCCCCAGTGCCCCCAGTGCCCTCAGTGCCCTGCCCCAGTGTCCCAGTGTGCCCAGTGTGCCCAGTGCCCCCAGTGTCCCAGTGTCCCCAGTGCCCCCAGTGCCCTGCCCCAGTGTCCCAGTGTCCCAGTGCCCCCAGTGCCCCCCCAGTGCCCTGCCCCCAGTGTCCCAGTGTGCCCAGTGTGCCCAGTGCCCCCAGTGTGCCCAGTGTGACCAGTGTGCCCAGTGTGCCCAGTGTGACCAGTGTGCCCAGTGTGACCAGTGCCCTGTCCCAGTACCCCCAGTGTCCCCAGTGTGCCCAGTGTGCCCAGTGCCCAGTGTCCCAGTGTCCCCAGTGTCCCCAGTGCCCTGCCCCCAGTTTCCCCAGTGTCCCAGTGTCCCCAGTGTGCCCAGTGTGCCCCCAGTGTGCCCAGTGTCCCAGTGTGCCCAGTGTGCCCAGTGTGCCCCAGTGTGCCCAGTGCCCCCAGTGCCCCCAGAAGCGCCCCCAGTGTGCCCAGTGTCCCAGTGTCCCAGTGTCCCAGTGTCCCAGTGTGCCCAGTGTCCCAGTGTGCCCAGTGTGCCCAGTGTGCCCAGTGTGCCCAGTGCCCCCAGTGTCCCAGTGTGCCCAGTGTCCCCAGTGTCCCCCAGTGCCCTGCCCCAGTGCCCTGCCCCAGTGTCCTACCCCAGTGTCCCCGTGCCCTGCCCCAGTGTCCCAGTGTCCCGGTGTCCCCAGTGTCCCCCGTGCCCTGCCCCAGTGTCCCAGTGTCCCCGGTGTCCCCAGTGGCCCCAGTGGCCCCAGTGCCCTGTCCCAGTGCCCCCAGTGCCCTGCCCCAGTGTCCCCGGGGTCCCCAGTGTCCCCATTGGCCCCAGTGGCCCCAGTGGCCCCAGTGCCCTGTCCCAGTGTCCCAGTGTCCCCGGTGTCCCCAGTGTCCCCGGTGTCCCCAGTGTCCCCCGTGCCCTGCCCCAGTGTCCCAGTGCCCCCAGTGTCCCCAGTACCAGGTGTCCCCAGGCAGAGCGGGAGGAGCTTTGGGAGGGGATAGGACCGAGCGGGATCAGGGCAGGGGACACTGGGGGACCCTGGGGGACACTGGGGGACCCTGGGGGACACTGGGTACACTGGGGGACACTGGGTACACTGGGCACACTGGGCACACTGGGAGACACTGGGGGACACTGGGCACACTGGGCACACTGGGCTCACTGTCCCAGCAGCGCCACTCCCGCCCCCGCCCGGCCCCGGGTGTCACTCGGTGCCTTTTTTTAGCTCTGTCACGTCCCAGCCCCGTCCCCCCGTCCGCTCCCACTCGCCCCCCTGTGCCCCCATCCCGGGGTCCCCCCTGTCCCTCCGCGGGGTCCCCCCGGCCCGGCCGTGTCCCCGGGGTGGCGGGGCTGTCACTCGCCTGCCAGCAGCCGCCGGGGCCGCGCGCGTTCCGCCATGGCCGGCGCTGAGTGACGGGGCCAGCGGGGCCGGGGGGCCCTCGGGGGGGTCCCGCAGGGGACGCCCCTCCGCCGCCACCTCCCGCCGCCCGACACCCTGCGGTGTGGCCAGGGCGGGTTTGTCCCCACGCCCCCACGCAGGGGCGGCACTTGGGGACACGCGGGGACAGCCGGGATGGCACCAGCGAGACGCGAACACGCGTGTGCTGGGACAGCGCGGGGTGACGGCGACAGGGACGTGCGGGGGGGCGATGGCAGCGGCGGAAGGGGAGGGGTGGTCGCGGGGGGGCCGCCCCCCGTGGCGCGTCACGCCTCGTCACGCACAAAGGGCCGGAGATGCCTCGGGTGACGCGGGGAGGCGACAATCCCGCACCCGCAGGGTCCTGCTGCCCCCGGGCACGGGGCTGTCCCCTGTCCCCAGCAGGGACCCCCAAGGCCTCAGGTGCCCCCCCGGCCCTCCAGGTGCCCGGTGGGAAGATGAAAACCCCAAAAAACGCCCCCAAAATATCCCCGGCAGAAAGGGGGGGCTGCGCTGCCCCCCGGTGCAGGCCCTGTCACACTGTCCCCTCCCGCCAGCAGCCGCTGGCACCGCCAGGGATGTGCCGCACCCCCAGCACGGATGGGGGGGGCAGGGAAGGAAACTGGGGCGCTGGGGGGGCACCCCGGGGGAGGCCACGGGAGGGGGGACATGTGGGTAAAACTGGGGGGACACGGGGACAGGAGCGGGGGGACACAGGGACAGGATGGGGGACGCGGGGACAAACTGGGGGGACATGGGGACGAAACTAGGGGGACACGGGGACAGGATGGGGGGACACGGGGACAAACTGGAGGGGGACACGGGGGACAAACTGGGGGGACACGGGGAGAACGCGGGGGGATGTGGGTACAAACTGGAGCAGGGGACACGGGGACAGGATGGGAGGGACACGGGGACGAACGCGGGGGGATGCGCGGGACGGATGGGGGACGATGTGGGGACAGGATTGAGGGGGTGGGTACAAAATTGGGGGTGCAGGGACGAGACTGAGGGGACACGGGGACAGAGATGGGGACAGAACTGGGCGGGGGGACACAGGGACAGAACCGGGGGGACACGGGGACAGATCTGGGGGAGGGGGACATGGGTACAGAACCGGGGGGGACACGGGGTTCTGTCACCGGGGGTGACACGCGGGGACAGAACCGGGGGACACGGTGACAGAACTGGGGGTGACACGCAGGGGACAGAACCGGGGGACACGGTGACAGAACTGGGGAAACACGCGGGGACAATCTGGGGAGGGGACACGGTGACAGAACTGGGGGAGGGGACACGGGTACAGAACCGGGGGGACACGGTGACAGAAGCGGGGGGGACACGGTGACAGAACCGGGGGGTGACACGCGGGGACAATCTGGGGGAGCGACACGGGGACAGATCTGGGGAAACACGCGGGGACAGAACCGGGGAGGACACGGTGACAGAACTGGGGAGGGACACGATAACAGAACCGGGGGGGTGACACGGTGACAGAAACCGGGGGGGTGACACGGTGACAGAAGCAGGGGACACGCGGGGACAGATCGGGGGTGGCACCGTGGGGAGGGGGGTCCCACACTGCACAGCGCCGCTGCCGGGGGCGAGGGGCCCCGCCGCAGGGAGGGGACCCCGGTGCGGGCGCAGCGCCGGATTTTGGGGAGAGCGCGGGGGGTCCCCACGGCCGCGCTGCGGCGGCGGCGGCGCTGAGGCCGAAGGGCGGCCGAGGAAGAGGAGGAGAGGAAGAGCGAGCGGCGCTCGGACCCAGAGGGCTCTGCGGGCAGCGGGGCGGGCAGAGCGCGGCGGCGGCGGCGGCTCCATCACCAGAAAGGGGAAGAGGAGGAGGAGGAGGAGGAAGGAAGGCAAGCAGGAAGGAAGAAGAAGCGCCGCGGCCGACGAGGGGGGGCCCCGCGGGATGGCCATGGCCTGACCGAGCCGGGGCAGCGCTGCCCCCCGGCACAGCCCCCCAGCCCCCCCAGCCCCCCGCCCATGGCGCGGTAGCGGCGGCGGGCGATGCGGGAGCCGGGAGCAGCGGGACCATGCTGAGGACCGAGGCCGGCGGGGCCGGGGGGTCCCCCTCGGCCGGGGGCGCGGCGGGGGCCGGGGGGGGGCTGCGCAGCGCGTCCCCGCACCGGAACGCCTACGAGGCCACCATCCAGGCCCTGGCTCCTACAAAGGAGGCCGATGGCGAGGACGGCAAGAAGAGCCGGGGGAAGAAGTATGGCTCCAACGTGCATCGGATCAAGAACATGTTCCTGCAGATGGGGACGGCGCCCGGCCCCGAGGGCGCCTGCGACCTGGCCAAGGCCAAGGAGAAGCCGCTGCGCCTGTCCCTGCCCCGGGCCGGCAGCCTGGGCGACGCCGTGGACCAGGGCAGCCTCCTCAAGCTGGGCACCAGCGTCTCGGAGCGCGTCAGCCGCTTCGACTCCAAGCCCGACAAACCCTTCTCCAAGCTGCAGGAGACCCGCAAGATCTTCGAGAGGAGCCCGCAGGAGAAGGGCGGCAGCGCCAAGCTGCTGCTGCGCAAGGAGCGCGCCGGCTTCCAGGACCGCAAGCTGGACGTGGTGGTGCGCTTCAACGGCAGCACCGAGTCGCTGGACAAGCTGGAGGCGGACGCGGTGTCGCCCACCGTGAGCCAGCTGAGCGCCGTGTTCGAGAAGGCCGACCTGAGGAACAACCTGCACAAGGCGCAGGGCAGGGCGGCCGCGCCGCTCCAAGCCAAGCTGGGGGCCAAGAGACCCCGAGCGTTCGCGGCCGGCGCTGAGCCCGCTCGCCCCGGTGGTGATGGGCACGCCAGCCCGGCCCGAGCGCGGCCGCAGGACGAGCAGAAGCAGAAGGAGAAGGAGAAGGAGGAGAAGGAGAAGGAGGAGAAGGAGAAGGCGGCGGGGAAGAGCGGGCGGCCGGCGGAGAAGGAGGTGGCGGCGCCCAGGGTGCAGGAGGTGTGCAAGATCAAACCCGTGGAGGTGGAGGAGAGCGGAGAGGGCGACGAGGAGGAGGAGGAGGAGGAGGAGGAGGAAGCGGCGGGTGAAGCGCTGCCCGAGCCCCAGGCGCCCAAAGGGGACGAGGGTCCGGCGGCCGGAGCCCCCCGGTCCGGCGGGGGCGCGGGGGCGGCCGCGGGCTCCGAGGGCGTCAAGGGCGAGCGGGCGGAGGAGGGCGAGGGCCCCGAGGAGGCCAAGAAGGAGGATTTCTCCGAGGCGGACCTGGTGGACATAAGTGCCTACAGCGGGCTCGGGGAGGACTCGGGGGGCAGCGGGCTGGAGGAGGAGGAGGAGGCCGAAGGGCTGTACGAGCCCGAGTCGGGCTGCGTGGAGATCCCGGGGCTCTCCGAGGAGGAGGAGCCCGTCCCCAACCGCAAGATCCAGTTCAGCACGGCCCCCATCCAGGTGAGCCTGGGGGCGGCTGGGAAGGGAGCGAGGGCAGCCAGGTGAGGGGTACCAGGGTCAGGGGGACCCCAGGTGAGGGGTATCAGGGTCAGGGGGAGCCAGGTGAGGGGTGCCAGGGTCAGGGGTACCCCAGGTGAGGGGTGCCAGGGTCAGGGGTACCCCAGGTGAGGGGTACCAGGGTCAGGGGGAGCCCAGGTGAGGGGTGCCAGGGTCAGGGGTACCCCAGGTGAGGGGTACCAGGGTCAGGGGACCCCAGGTGAGGGGTGCCAGGGTCAGGGGTACCCCAGGGTGATGGGCAGCCCAGACTGGGGTGTGTGACCCCCACAAAATCTTTATCAGGCACAGAAAGAGGGAATGAGGGCCTGTCCCTGTCCCTGTCCCTGTCCCTGTCCCTGTCCCCATCCCTGTCCCCATCCCTGTCCCTGTCCCCATCCCCATCCCTGTCCCTGTCCCCATCCCTGTCCCTATCCCTGTCCCTGTGCGGGCGGGAGCAGGCCCTGGCCGGGCTGATGAGCTGCTGAATGAAGCGCCGTGCCTGGACCCCCGGGCAGGGCCAGTGACGGGGACAGGTGGCACTGGGACCAGTGAGATGGGGACAGGTGGCACTGGGACCGGTGTGAAAGGGACAGGTGACACTGGGACCGGTGTGACAGGGACACTGGGACCAGTATGAGGGGGACAGGTGGCACTGGGACTGGTGTGACAGGGACAGGTGATACTGGGACCAGTGAGATGGGGACACTGGGACCAGTGTGACAGGGACACTGGGACCAGTATGAGGGGGACAGGTGACACTGGGACCAGTGTGACAGGGACAGGTGCCCGAAGCAGCCCCGGGGACTCGGTGGGGGCGGGGCTGCCCCCCCGGCTCCTCCCAGCCCGGGGGTCTCTGGGGACAAGGGACAAGGTGGGGGAGGGGGGGATGTGCCCCCCGTGTGCCCGACGCGGTGCCAGGAGGGTTTTGGGAAGGGGAGGAGGAGAGGAAGAGGAAGGGGGGGAAGGGAGGAAGGGGAAGAAGAAGAGGAAGAGGAGGAAGAGGAAGATGAGGAGGGCAGAAGGGGAGGAAGTGGAAGAAGAGGAGGAAGAAGAGGAAGGGGAGGAAGAGGAAGGGGAAGGGCAGGAGGGGAGGAAGAGGAAGAGGGAAGAGGAGGGAGGAGGAAGAGGAAGAGGGAGGGAGGAGGGAAGAAGAAGAAGAGGAGGAAGAGGGAAGGGGAGGAGGGAGGAAGAGGAGGAGAAGGGAAGGAGGGGAGGAAGGAAAGAAGAAGAGGAAGAGGAAGGGGAGGAGGAAGAGGAGGAGAAGGGAAGGAAGGGATGAGGAAGAGGAGGAAGAAGAAGAAGAAGAGGAAGGGGAGGAAGGGGAGGGCAGGGAGGGGAGGCGCTGCAGCGCTGCTGTGGGACGTGGGGCGCAGCGCGGATCCCGCGGGCTCGGGGGTCCCCCCGGGATTTGGGGGGTCCCGGGGCCGTGCCGCTATTTTTGGGGTGTCCCCCCGCGGCGCCGCTCGCCTCGTGCCGCGCTATTCCTGGGCCCGGCCTCGATTGCGGCTCCGAGCCAGGGCGGGGGGCGGCCCCGGGGGGCGGGCGGGGACGGGGGGACACTGGGGACCCCCGCCCACTGTGCCTGGGGTGCCCTGGCTGGGGGCTGGGTTTGGGGATTTGGGGGTTTTTGGGATTTTGGGGGTTTTGGGGTGCTCTTCTCATCTCAAAGCCTCTCAGCTGAGCCCCCCAAACCCACGGGGGGGGAAATTGGGGACCCCCACCCAGCCCGGCCCTGGGGAGCTGCCCTGGCTGGGGGTGGGTTTGGGGATTTGGGGGTTTTTGGGGTTTGTGTGGTGCTCTGCTCATCCCAAAGTCTCTTGCACATCCAGGGGTGATGCTGAGCCCCCCAAAACCACGGGGGGGGATATTGGGGACCCCCACCCAGCCTGGCCCTGGGGGAGCTGCCCTGGCTGGGGGTGGGTTTGGGGATTTGGGGGTTTTTGGGGGTTTGTGTGGTGCTCTGCTCATCCCAAAGTCTCTTGCACATCCAGGGGTGATGCTGAGCCCCCCAAAACCACGGGGGGGGATATTGGGGACCCCCACCCAGCCTGGCCCTGGGGGAGCTGCCCTGGCTGGGGGTGGGTTTTGGGATTTTGGGGATTTTGGGGGTTTTTGGGGTGCTCTGCTCATCTCAAAGCCTCTCAGCTGAGCCCCCCAAACCCCCCGGGGGTGACACTGGGGACCCCCACCCAGCCCGGCCCGGGGGGCACATTCCAGCCCTTCCCCCGGACCCCAACCCCCCCCAGGAGCCAGGACAGGGCGGGGGCACCGCGGGGGTCCCGGCACCCTGAGGTGTCCCCGCCCCCCCCGGCGGGTCCCCGGGTGTCGCCGCCTCTGTCCCCGACTCGGCCCTAATTCCCTCCGTGCCCTTTATCCCTGTTGTCCCTAATCCCGCCCGGGGACACCTGCCAGCCCCGAGGGAGGGGTCGGGGCGCCCCGGGGGCTCGAGGCGCCTCCTTTTTCTATTTATTTATTTGTTTGTTCGTTTGTTTGTTTATTTATTTATTTATTTATTTATTTATTTATTTTTCCTGAATTCCTGAATTCCTTCCTGAATTCCTGAATTCCTTCCTGAATTCTTTCTTGAATTCCTTCCTGAATTCCTCCCTGAATTCCTGAATTCCCGAATTCTCGAATTCCTAAATTTGTTCCTGAATTCCTGAATTGCTTCCTGAATTCTTGAATTCCTTCCTTCCTTCCTTCCTGAATTCCTAAATTTGTTCCTTCCTTCCTTCCTTCCTTCCTTCCTTCCTTCCTTCCTGACTTCCTTCCTGAATTCTTTCCTGAATTCATTTCTGAATTCCTGAATTCCTAAATTTTTTCCTGAATTCCTTCCTGAATTCCTGAATTTTTTTCTTTCTTCCCTTCCTTCCTTCCTTCTTCCTCCCTTCCTTCCTCCCTTCCTGAATTCCTAAATTTGTTCCTGAATTCCTTCCTGAATTCCTGAATTTTTTCTTTCCTTCCTTCCTTCCTTCCATCCTGAATTAATTCCTGAATTCCTGAATTCTTTCCATCCTGAATTCCATCCTCCCTCCCTCCCTTTTTCCATGCCCTCCCTCCTCCCTGTGCCCCCTCCCCTGCCCCCACGGGGGTCCCGCGCCCCCCAGGTGTTCAGCACTTACTCCAACGAGGACTACGACCGCCGCAACGAGGACGTGGATCCCATGGCGGCCTCGGCCGAGTACGAGCTGGAGAAGCGCGTGGAGCGGCTCGAGCTGTTCCCGGTGGAGCTGGAGAAAGGTGGGTGCGCCCCCCGAGCCCCCCGCCCGCCCGCCCGCGCGGGGGTCGCGGAGGTGCCGCCCCCGACGCCGCCGTGTCCCGCAGACTCGGAGGGGCTCGGGATCAGCATCATCGGGATGGGCGCGGGGGCCGACATGGGGCTGGAGAAACTCGGCATCTTCGTCAAGACCGTGACGGACGGCGGGCGCGCACCGGGACGGCAGGTGCGGGGGAGGGCACCGGGGGCGGGGGGAGGGCACCGGGACGGCAGGTGCGGGGAGGGGCACCGGGGGGGATAGGGGAGGGGTAATTACAATTGGGGAGGGGCGGGATGGGTGGGGAGGGCGTGGCAGTGGCACCGGCAGTGCTCCAGGTGTGCCAGGTGTGCCCCCAGGTACCCAGATGTGTCCCAGATGCCCCAGGTGTGCCCCCAGGATACCCCAGGTGCCCCAGGTGTGCCCCAGGGTACCCCCAGGTGTGCCCCAGGTACCCCAGATGTGTCCCAGATGCCCCAGGTGTGCCCCAGATACCCCAGGTGCCCCAGGTGTGTCCCAGGTGTGCCAGGTGTGCCCCAGGTGCCCAGGTGTGTCCCAGATACCCCAGGTGTGCCCCAGGTGCCCAGGTGTGTCCCAGATACCCCAGGTGTGCCCCCAGGTACCCAGATACCCCAGGTGTGCCAGGTGCCCCAGGTACCCCAGGTATGCCAGGGGTGCCAGGTGCCCCAGGTGTGCCAGATACCCCAGGTGCCCAGGTGCCCCAAGTGTGCCAGGTGTGCCAGGTGTGCCCCAGGTGCCCAGATACCCCAGGTGTGCCAGCTGTGCCAGGTGCCCAGGTGTGCCAGATACCCCAGGTGCCCCAGGTACCCCAGGTGGCAGGTTTGCCCCAGGTGTGCCAGGTACCCCCAGGTGTGCCCCCAGGTGCCCAGGTACCCCAGGTACCCCAGGTGTGCCAGGTGTGCCAGGTGTGCCAGGTGTGCCAGGTGTGCCAGGTGTGCCAGGTGTGCCAGGTGTGCCAGGTGCCAGCTGTGCCCGCCTCTGTGCCAGCCCCCCGTGCCCAGGATCCAGGTGAACCACCTGATCGTGGAGGTGGACGGCACCAGCCTGGTGGGGGTCACGAGAGCTACAGGCCTCCTGCAGCTGCTAACACCAGGGGCGTCGCCGTGCACGGGGGGGTCCCTGGGCCCCCTGAGACCCCTGAACCCCCCTGAGCCCCCCCTGAGCCCCCCGAGACCCCTGAGCCCCCCCGAGCCCCCCAGTCCCTGCTGAGCCCCCCTGAGCCGCCTCCGTGCTGCACAACACCAGGGTCAGCGTCCGGTGCACGGGGGGTCCCTGAGCCCCCTGAGTGCCCCCCCGAGACCCCCTGAACCCCCCCCCCTGAGCCCCCCTGAGCCCCCCCGAGACCCCTGAGCCCCCCAAGCCCCCCAGTCCCTGCTGAGCCCCCCTGAGCCGCCTCCGTGCTGCGCAACACCAGGGGCCAGCGTCCGGGCACGGGGGGTCCCTGAGCCCCCGAGCCCCCCTGAG
Organism: Luscinia megarhynchos; assembly: GCA_034336665.1. Lineage (NCBI taxonomy): Eukaryota > Metazoa > Chordata > Aves > Passeriformes > Muscicapidae > Luscinia > Luscinia megarhynchos. The sequence goes on along the minus strand of CM067589.1, from coordinate 1,577,056 downwards.
CTCCCCCTGAGCCCCCCCTGAGCCCCCCCTGAGCCCCCGAGACCCCTGAGCCCCCCGAGCCCCCCAGTCCCTGCTGAGCCCCCCTGAGTCAGCCTCCCGTGCTGCGCAACACCAGGGGTCAGCGTCTGCACGGGGGGACCCCTGAGACCTCCCCGAGACCCCCTGAGCCCTCCTGAGCCCCCCCCAGACCCTGCTGAGCCCTCCCGAGTCCCCCCTGAGCCCCCGAGCCCCCCCCAGACCCCTGCTGAGCCCCTCCTGAGCCCCCCCGAGCCCCTCCGAGACCCCTCAAGCCCCCCCGAGCCCCCCAGTCCCTGCTGAGCCCCCCTGAGCCCTCCGAGCCCCCCCCGAGCCACCCCCAGACCCTGCCGAGGCCCCCTGAGCCCCTAAGCCCCACCCGAGCCCCCGAACCCTCCCCAGTCCCCCCCATCCCCCTGACCCTCAGTGCCCCCAGTGCCCCCAGTGCCCCCAGTGTCCCAGTGTCCCAGTGTCCCCAGTGCCCCCAGTCCATCCCCCTGACCCCCAGTATCCCCAGTATCCCCAGTGCCCCCAGTGTCCCCCAATGTCCCAGTATCCCCAGTGCCCCCAGTATCCCCAGTATCCCCAGTATCCCCAGTATCCCCAGTGTCCCAGTATCCCCAGTATCCCCAGTGTCCCAGTATCCCCAGTATCCCCAATGTCCCAGTATCCCCAGTCCCCCAGTATCCCCAGTCTCCCCAATGTCCCAGTGCCCCCAGTATCCCCAGTATCCCCAGTCCCCCAGTATCCCCAGTCCCCCAATGTCCCCAGTGCCCCCAGTATCCCCAGTATCCCCAGTCCCCCAGTATCCCCAGTCCCCCCAATGTCCCAGTGTTCCCAATGTTCCAGTATCCCCAGTATCCCCAGTATCCCCAGTATCCCCCAGTGTCCCAGTATCCCCAGTGTCCCGTCCCCCTCAAGAGGGTTCCTGATGGGTCATGAGCTCGGGCGAGCAGAGCGAGGTGGCGAGCTGATCCAGCAGACGCTGGAGCAGGAGCGGTGGCAGCGCGAGATGATGGAGCAGCGCTACAGCCAGTACCCCGAGGAGGATGAGGGAGGTGGGGGACACCTGGGACACCTGGGACACCTGGGGAACACCTGGGGACACCTGGGGACAGCCAGGGGACATGGGGCCAGGGTAACAGGCAGGGACAGCCAGGGGACACCTGGGACACCTGGGGGACAGCCAGGGACACCTGGGGACACCTGGGACACCTGGGGGACACCTGGGGACACCTGGGACACCTGGGGAACACCTGGGACACCTGGGGACAGCCAGGGACATGGGGCCAGGGGTGGCACAGGCAGGGGACAGCCAGGGGACACCTGGGACACCTGGGGGACACCTGGGGGAACACCTGGGGACACCTGGGACACCTGGGGACACCTGGGGGACAGCCAGGGGACACGGGGCCAGGGGTGACACAGGCAGGGGGACAGCCAGGGACACCTGGGACACCTGGGGGACAGCCAGGGACACCTGGGGGGACAGCCAGGGACACCTGGGGGACACCTGGGGACACCTGGGGACACCTGGGGGACAGCCAGGGGACACCTGGGACACCTGGGACACCTGGGACACCTGGGGAAACAGCCAGGGGACATGGGGGCCAGGGGTGGCACAGGCAGGGGACAGCCAGGGGACACCTGGGACACCTGGGGGACAGCCAGGGACACCTGGGACACCTGGGGGACAGTCAGGGGACACCTGGGGGATAGCCAGGGGACATGGGGCCAGGGGTGGCACAGGGGTGGCACAGGGAGGGACAGCCAGGGACACCTGGGACACCTGGGACACCTGGGGACCGCCAGGGACACCTGGGACACCTGGGACACCTGGGGAACAGCCAGGGGACACGGGGCCAGGGGTGACACAGGCAGGGGACAGCCAGGGACACCTGGGACACCTGGGACACCTGGGGGACACCTGGGACACCTGGGACACCTGGGACACCTGGGGACACGGGGCTGGGTGTGACAGGCAGGGGACAGCCAGGGACACCTGGGACAGCCAGGGACACCTGGGACACCTGGGGACACCTGGGACACCTGGGACACCTGGGACACCTGGGACACCTGGGACACCTGGGGACACGGGGCTGGGTGTGACACAGGCAGGGGACAGCCAGGGACAGTCAGGGAGAGTCAGGGGACAGCCAGGGGACACCGAGGGAGACACGGGGCCAGGGGTGGCACAGGGAGGGACACCCAGGGGACACCCAGGGGACACCCAGGGGACACGGGCCGGGGGTGGCACGGCCGGGGCTGGCACACCGAGGGGACACGGGCCGGGGGTGGCACACCGAGGGGACACCCAGGGCACACCCAGGGGACACGGGCCGGGGGTGGCACCGCCGCCCCCCGTTCACCCCGCGCCGCCGCAGACCGGGGAGTACGCCACGGACGAGGAGGAGGAGATGAGCCCCATGTTCCCGGGGGGCGACGTGGCCATCGAGGTGTTCGAGCTGGCCGAGGGCGAGGACGCGCTGTCCCCCGTGGAGATGGACCCCGAGAAGCTGGTGCACAAGTTCAAGGAGGTGGGGAGGGGCTGGGGAGGGGCTGGGGGGGGCTGGGGGGGCTGGGGGGCTGTCCCCTCCCTGTCCCCCTCCCTGTCCCCGCCCTGTCCCGCCCCGTGCCCACCCTGTCCCCGCCCCGGCTCTCCGCAGCTCCAGATCAAGCACGCCGTGACCGAGGCTGAGATCCAGCAGCTCAAGAGGAAGGTGAGGGGGGGTCCTGGCTGGGCTGGGGGTGGGGGACACCCTGGGTGTCCTTCTGCTGCTGCCCTGCACGTGCCACCCCGTGTCCCTGCTGTCCCTGTGTGTCACCTGGTTCTGCCGTGTCCTGTTTTCTGGCTGTTCCACATCCCATCCCCACCCCTGGCTGTGCCCCCCCGTGGTGACACCGCTGTCCCCTGTCCCATGTCCCATATCCCATCCTCACCCCTGGCTGTCCCCCCCATGGTGACACCCATGTCCCCTGTCCCATGTCCCCTGTCCCATGTCCCATATCCCACCCCCTGGCTGTCCCTGTCCCTCCCGGCTGTCCCCGTGACACGCTGTCCCATGTCCCTGTCCCTGTCCCTGTCCCTCCCGGCTGTCCCCGTGACACACTGTCCCCTGTCCCTGTCCCTCCTGGCTGTCCCATGTCCCTGTCCCTCCCGGCTGTCCCCGTGACACGCTGTCCCATCTCCCTGTCCCCTGTCCCTGTCCCTCCTGGCTGTCCCTGTCCCTCCCGGGCTGTCCCTGTCCCTGTCCCTGTCCCTGTCCCTGTCCCCTCCCGGCTGTCCCTGTCCCCTGTCCCTGTCCCTCCTGGCTGTCCCCTGTCCCCTGTCCCTGTCCCTGTCCCTGTCCCTCCCGGCTGTCCCCGTGACACGCTGCCCCATGTCCCATGTCCCTGTCCCTGTCCCTCCGGGCTGTCCCTGTCCCTGTCCCTGTCCCTGTCCCTCCCGGCTGTCCCATGTCCCTCCCGGCTGTCCCCTGTCCCTGTCCCTGTCCCTCCCGGGCTGTCCCCCTGTCCCTGTCCTCCCGGCTGTCCCCGTGACACGCTGCCCCCATGTCCCATGTCCCTGTCCCTGTCCCTCCCGGCTGTCCCTGTCCCTGTCCCCTGTCCCTGTCCCTGTCCCTCCCGGCTGTCCCATGTCCCTCCCCGGCTGTCCCTGTCCCTGTCCCTGTCCCTCCTGGCTGTCCCTGTCCCTGTCCCTGTCCCTGTCCCTGTCCCTGTCCCTCCCGGCTGTCCCCGTGACACGCTGTCCCCTGTCCCTGTCCCTGTCCCTGTCCCTCCTGGCTGTCCCCTGTCCCTGTCCCTGTCCCTGTCCCTCCCGGGCTGTCCCTGTCCCCTGTCCCTGTCCCTCCTGGCTGTCCCCTGTCCCCTGTCCCATGTCCCTGTCCTCCCGGGCTGTCCCTGTCCCTGTCCCTGTCCCTGTCCCTGTCCCTGTCCCTGTCCCTCCCGGCTGTCCCCTGACACGCTGCCCGCCCCTCCCCAGCTGCAGGGCCTGGAGCAGGAGAAGTCTCACATGGCTTGGAGAAGGCTTAGCTGGAGCAGAGCGTGGAGGAGAACAAGGAGCGCATGGAGAAGCTGGAGGGGTACTGGATGGAGGGCGCAGAGCCTGTGCCAGGCCGTGGGACGAGCACCTCAAGGGAGACCCAGGCCCAGTACCAGACCCTGGAGCTTAAGTACAGCAAGGCCAAGCTGGCTCATCAAGGAGTACCAGCAGAAGTGAGGGGCAGCCCGTGTCCCCTCTGTCCCCACGCTGTCCCCTGTCCCCAGGGTGTCCCCAGGGCTGTCCCCAGGCTGTCCTTATGTCCCCAGGGCTGTCCTTGGACCCCAGGGCTGTCCCCAGGGCTGTCCCCAGTCTGTCCCCAGTCTGTCCCCTGTCCCCAGTCTGTCCCCAGGCTGTCCCTGTGTCCCCAGGCTGTCCCCAGGCTGTCCCCAGGGCTGTCCCCAGTCTGTCCCCAATCTGTCCCCAGGGTGTCCCCAGTCTGTCCCCAGGCTGTCCCCAATCTGTCCCCAGGGTGTCCCCAGTCTGTCCCCTGTCCCCAGGGTGTCCCCAGGCTGTCCCCAGGCTGTCCCCAATCTGTCCCCAGGGTGTCCCCAGTCTGTCCCCTGTCCCCAGGGTGTCCCCAGGCTGTCCCCAGGCTGTCCCCAGTCTGTCCCCTGTCCCCAGGCTGTCCCCAGTCTGTCCCCAGGCTGTCCTTGTGTCCCCAGGCTGTCCCCAGTCTGTCCCCAGGCTGTCCTTGTGTCCCCAGGCTGTCCCCTGTCCCCAGTCTGTCCCCAGGCTGTCCTTGTGTCCCCAGGGTGTCCCCAGTCTGTCCCCAGGCTGTCCCCAGTCTGTCCCCAGTCTGTCCCCAGGGTGTCCCCAGTCTGTCCCTGTGTCCCCAGGCTGTCCCCAGTCTGTCCCCTAGTCTGTCCCCAGGCTGTCCCCAGGCTGTCCCTGTGTCCCCAGGCTGTCCCCAGGCTGTCCCCAGTCTGTCCCCAGTCTGTCCCTGTGTCCCCAGGCTGTCCCCAGTCTGTCCCCAGTCTGTCCCCAGGCTGTCCCCAGGCTGTCCCTGTGTCCCCAGGCTGTCCCCAGGCTGTCCCCAGTCTGTCCCCAGTCTGTCCCTGTGTCCCCAGGCTGTCCCTGTGTCCCCAGGCTGGGGCTCACCCCCCGTGTCCCGCAGGGAGATCGAGTTCCTGAAGAAGGAGACGGCGCAGCGGCGCGTGCTGGAGGAGTCGGAGCAGGCGCACCGGGAGGAGCTGGAGAAGCTGCAGGAGAAGGTGGGCGGGGGGCGCCGGGACGGGCCGTGCCCCTGAGCCCCTGCCCCGCCCGGCCACGCCCTCCCGCCGTGCCCGCGATGGATCCGGGGGTCTGCTCAGAGCCGGACCCCGATGGGCACCTGCCAGACCCAGCTGGGCATCTCAGAACTGTGCCAGACCCCGGAGCTGTGCCAGACCCCACTGAGCATCTGCCAGACCCAGCTGGGCACCCCCAGAGCTGTGCCAGACCCTGCCGGGCACCCCGGAGCTGTGCCAGACCCCGGAGCTGTGCCAGACCCCGATGGGCACCCCCAGATCTGTGCCAGACCCTGATGGGCACCCCCTTGAGCTGTGCCAGACCCTGCCGGGCACCCCGGAGCTGTGCCAGACCCCAGAGCTGTGCCAGACCCCACTGAGCATCTGCCAGACCCAGCTGGGCATCTCAGAGCTGTGCCAGATCCCGATGGGCACCCCAGATCTGTGCCAGACCCTGATGGGCACCCCCAGATCTGTGCCAGATCCCAGAGCTGTGCCAGACCCCGCCGGGCACCCCGGAGCTCCACAGTTCTCCCTCTGCACTGAGCCCACGCTGGATCGTGGGGGATCTGCTCCCTGGACCCTGCTCGGGATCTGCTCGGGATCTGCTCAGGATCTGCCCCAAGTGCTGCTCTGGCATTCCCGAAAGGAGAGAGAGAATCTGCGTGGGCAGCGGATCCGGCCGTGGGGGATGTGCTGGGATCCCGTGATCGGTGCCAGGCACAGAGTCCAGTCCTGCCATGATCCTGGTGATCAGTGCCAGCCCCGCTGGGATCCCGTGATCGGTGCCAGGCACGGGGTCCGGTCCTGGTGTGACCCTGGTGATCGGTGCCAGCCCCGCTGGGATCCTGGTGATCAGTGCCAGGCTCCTGGTCTGATCCTGGTGGTCAGTGCCAGGCACAGGGTCTGGTCCTGGTGTGATCCTGGTGATTGGTGCCAGGCTCCCACTGGGATCCCAGTGATCGGTGCCAGGTTACTGCCATGATCCTGGTGATCGGTGCCAGGCTCCTGGTGTGATCCCGGTGATCGGTGCCAGGAACAGAGTCCAGTCCTGCCCTGATCCCGGTGATCAGTGCCAGGCATGGGGTCTGGTCCTGCTGTTATCCCGGTGATCAGTGCCAGGCTCCCAGTGTGATCCTGGTGATCAGTGCCAGGTTCCTGCTGGGATCTGATGATCGGTGCCAGGTTCCTGCCCTGATCCTGGTGACCAGTGCCAGGTTCCCGGTTTGATCCCAGTGATCAGTGCCAGCCCCCTGGGATCCCATGCTGGTCGTGCTGGATCCCCCAACGGGCCCCGTGGATCCCGAGGCAGCCCTGCTGCGGGGCCGGGGCTGGGGGGGCAAAGGGTCCCTGGGACCCCACAGGATCAAAGGGATCCCAAAAGGATCAAAGGATCCATCTGGGATTGCTGGGTCCCAAGGGATCCACAGGATCAAAGGATCCCAAAAGGATCCAAGGGTCCCAAAAGGATCCAAGGATCTCCAAGGATCCCACAGGATCAAAGGGTTCCAAAGGATCCCACAGGATCAAGGGATCCCAAAAGGATCGAAGTATCCATCTGGGATTGCTGGATCCCAAGGGATCCACAGGATCAAAGGATCCCAAAAGGATAAAAGGATCCTCACAAAGGATCCCCAAGGATCCCACAGGATCAAGGGATCCCCAAAGGATCCCCCGAGGTCACAAAGGATCCCCGGGATCACCGGATACCAGTGGATCCGTTTGAGGTCATCGGATCCCAAAGGATCTCCTGGGGGTCACCAGACCCCAAATTACTCCCCCATGGCCACTGGATCCCAAAGGGTCGCTGTGGGGTCACTGGGGGGTCACCGGGTCCCAGAGGACCCCCCGGGGGTCTCGGGTCAGGGGGCACCAGGGCACAGCGGGGAGTCCCCCTCCCCCACCCAGCCACCTCCATCCCCCCCCCAAAATGTCCCCAGAGGCTCACCCAGCGCTGCCTGCGGCCCCTCCCCCATCCCAGCCCACCCCAGTGCTCCCCAATCCATCCCAGTGCCCCCCCAGCCCATCCCAGTGTCCCCCGTGTGTCACCCCAGTGCCCCCCCAGCCCATCCCAGTGCCCCCCAGCCCATCCCAGTGTCCCCCGTGTGTCACCCCCAGTGTCCCCCCGCGTGTCCCCCCAGCCACACTTGTGCCCCCGTCAGTGTCCCTCCCCGGTCTGTCCCTCTGTGTCCCCCTGTGTCCCCCCCGGTCTGTCCCCCTGTCCCCCGTGTCTGTCCCCCCTTGTCCCCGTGTCCCCCGTGTCCCCCCTTGTCGCCCCGCTCAGAGCTGTCCCCGTGTCCCCCCGTGTCCCCCCCCTGTCCCCCCGTGTCCCCCGTGTCCCCCCGTGTCCCCCCGTGTCCGCCCCCGTGTCCCCCCGCTCAGAGCTGTCCCCGTGTCCCCCCCTGTCCCCCGTGTTCCCCCTGTCCCCCCCCGTGTCCCCCCTGTGTCCCCCCTCTGTCCCCCCTGTGTCCCCCCATGTGTCCTCCCCGTGTCCCCCCGGCTCAGAGCTGTCCCCGTGTCCCCCCGTGTCCCCCCGTGTCCCCCCTGTCCCCCGTGTCCCCCCGTGTCCTCCCCTGTGTCCCCCCGCTCAGAGCTGTCCCCTCGTGTCCCCCTCGCTGTCCCCCCGTGTCCCCCCGTGTCCCCCCGTGTCCCCGTGTCCCCCCCGTGTCCCCCGTGTCCCCCGTGTCCCCCCGTGTCCCCCCGCTCAGAGCTGTCCCCTCATGTCCCCCCGTGTCCCCCCCGTGTCCCCCCGCTCAGAGCTGTCCCCCGTGTGTCCCCCCGTGTCCCCCGCTCAGAGCTGTCCCCTTTGCTGTTTTTCAGATCTCCGAGCTGGAGGCCAAGCTGCAGACTCTGAAAAATTCCAACCCGACCTAAACCAACCCTCAGCCCGCAGCGACTCCGGCGGGGGCTCCCTCCCCCCGCCCCCTCCCCGCCCTGCCCCCTCCCCTGCCCAGCCCGCCCCAGTGGGGAGGGGGGCGAGACCCCGCCAAGGCCTCCTGGTGCCCCCGGCCCTGGCACAGACGGGGGGCTCGGGGGGGCTCGGGGGGGCTCGGGGGGCGGGGGGCGCACCCGCGTTCGTGTCTGTGTCCAGTGTGAGTCTCGTGTGACGTGATGGACCCTGGGGAGGGGCGCGGCCCCCAGCCCCCCTCCCCTCCCCCACCCCGGACGCTGCTGGACTCTGGGGGGGACACAGGACATGTCCCCCCCCACCCCCAAACCGGAGCCAGCTGGGGGCGCTGGGGGCGCTGGGACCCCAGACCCGGCTCTGCTTTCGGGACTGACCGGACTCTGCCCCCCCAAAATCCGCATCGAGGCGACCCCGGGACCATCGCCAAGGGGGGGGGACACCCCAAATGTGCCCCCTCCCTCTCAGTGCCACCATCGCCGCGCGGGGGACCCCCGAGCCTTGCCAACCCCCGCGGGGGATGGGGGGGTCCCCATTGCCGCCCCTCCCCCAGGAATGGGGGGGCTGCCTGTGCCCCTCCCCCACACACCGAGCCCGGGGTTTCGCCTTCCCTGGGCGGGGGGGAGGGGCACAAACGGGGGTCCCCTCTGGGGTGGGGGCGATGCTCACCCCCCTCACCTGTAAATATCCCCCCCCAAAAAAAAAAAAAAAAAAATCACAGCATTTCCGTGGGGCTGGGACTCCCCCCTCCCCCAAAAAAATCGCAGCATTTCCGTGGGGCTGGGACACCCCTCCCCAAAAAAAAATCGCAGCATTTCCGTGGGGCTGGGACTCCCCCTCCCAAATTCCGGCCACCCCAGCCGGTCCCGGGGTGGGGGGGGGTCCCCCAAATTTATTTTTCATTTCTGTTCTGCCCCCCGCCGCCGGGTCTCCGACAGTAACTGGATGTGGGGGCAACTGGGAGCCAGCGCTGGTTGTACTGGGAGCGGGGGGGAGGGAGGGGAAGGCGTGGGGGGCGGGGGCGGGGAGGGGCTATTTAAGGGGGTGTCCCCCGGGGGGCGGGGTTATTTAATCTCACACGTGTACCTGTGGGTGTATATACTATATATAATGTACCTATGTACCCGCGCTCCGCTCTCACCCCAAAACGCCGCCCCCGCCCCAAAACACCGCCCCCGCCCCAAAAACACCGCCCCCGCCCCCAAAACACCGCCCCCGCCCCAAAACGCCGCCCCCGCCCCCAAAACACCGCCCCCGCCCCAAAAACGCCGCCCCCCGCCCCAAAACACCGCCCCCGCCCCAAAACGCCGCCCCCGCCCAAAAACGCCGCTCCCCGCCCCCCTTCTGCCGGCGGGTGGGCCCGGGGGGACTGGGGGGACTGGGAAAATGTTTGGGGGGGGCGGAAAAGGGAGTGGGGAGGGGTGGGGGGAGACACTGGGGGGCACTGGGAGGGATGGGGGCACTGGGGACATTGTGGGAGGATGAGGGACACTGGGGGGACACTGGGGGGATGGGGAAGGATGGGGACACTGGGGAAGATGGGGGACACTGGGGACATTGTGGGAGGATGAGGAACACTGGTGACACTGGGGGGACACTGGGGGCACTCGGGGGACACTGGAGAGGGACTGGGGGACACTGGGGAGGATGGGGGGCACTGGGGACATTGTGGGAGGATGAGGGACACTGGGGGCACTGGGGGGACACTGGGGGGGACACTGGGGAGGATTGGGGGGACACTGGGGGGCACTGGGGGGACACTGGGGGGGACACTGGGGAGGATTGGGGGACACTGGGGGGGACACTGGGAGGATTGGGAGGGCACTGGGGGGCACTGGGGACATTGTGGGAGGATCGGGGACAGTGGAAGGATTGGACAGGGGTGGAGGGACGGGGGGAACTGGGAGGAACTGGGAGTGATTTGGGGTCGTGGGAAGAGGTGGGGGGTGCAGAGGGGACTGGGCAGGATGGGGAGCACTGGGGAGGAACTGGGAGGGACTGGGGGACCCTGCTGAGGATGGGGTGACACCGGTGACCACGGGGGGACCCTGCCGGCGATGGGGTCGCGGTGCGCGCGCTGCCGCCGCCGGCCGCTGTCCCTTCAGCACCGCGCCTTCCTGTCCCGGTGTCCCCCGTGTCCTCCCCGGTGTCCCCCGTGTCCCCCGTGTCCCTCCGTGTCCCCGTGTCCTCCCGGTGTCCCCCGTGTCCCCCGTGTCCCCCGTGTCCCCCGTGTCCCCCGTGTCCCCTCGTGTCCCCCGTGTCCCCCCGTGTCCCCCCGTGTCCCCCGTGTCCCCCGTGTCCCCCGTGTCCCCCGTGTCCCCCGTGTGTCCTCCCGGTGTCCCCCCGTGTCCCCCGTGTCCCCCGTGTCCCCCGTGTCCCCCGTGTCCCCCGTGTCCCCGTGTCCCCCGTGTCCTCCCGGTGTCCCCCCGTGCCCGTTCAGCCCCGGTTCGCTCCGGGCGGGGCAGACCCCGCTGCCCCCCGCCGCCGTTTCCGGGTTCCTGTGCCCCCGCCCGCGGCCCCCGGCCCGGCAGGGTGGCCCGGCCAGGCCCGGCTCGGCTCGGTTCGGTTCGGTTCGGTTCCGTTCGGCTCGGTTCCGTTCGGTCTGGCCCGGCCCCGGCGGGAGGAGACCGGGGCCGATCAGGATGCTCCGGGAGCGCGGGTGAGTCGGGGGGAGGGGGAACGGACAGGGCGTCACCCCGGCGAGTGGCCCCGGTACGGCCCCGGTACGGCCCCGGTACAGCCCCGGTACAGCCCCATCCCCCGGTACAACCCCGGTCCGGTACTGCTCCATCCCCCGGTACATCCCCCGGTACAGCCCCGGTACGGCCCCAGTACAGCCCCGGTACGGCCCCGGTACAGCCCCCGGTACAGTCCCATCCTCCGGTACGGCCCCGGTACGGCCCCAGCCGCAGTACAGCCCCGGTCCCGGCACTGCTCCATCGCTCGGTACAGCCTCATGCCCGGTAGAGCATCCCCGGTACAGCCCCAGCCCCGCTCCATTCCCGGAGATGCCCCTCCCCCGGTACATCCCCGGTACAGCCCCGCACGGCCCCGGGACAGTCCCATCCCCCGGTACAGCCCCAGCCCCTGTACGGTCCCGGTACAGCCTCATCCCCCGGGACAGCCCCATCCCCGCTCCATTCCCGTCCAGCCCAGCTCCGTTCCCGGTGGTGCCGCCCCCCCGGTCCAGTCCCGGTCCCGGTTCATTCCCGGTTCGTTCCCGGAGCTGCCCCTCCCCCGGGACAGCCCCATGCCCTCGGTTCGATATTCCCGGTACAGCCTGATCGTGATCAGAATTCCCGGTCCAACATTCCCGGTCCGTCATTCCCGGTCCAACATTCCCGGTCCGTCATTCCCGGTCCGTCACTCCCAGTCCGTCATTCCCGGTCCAACATTCCCGGTCCGACATTCCCGGTCCGTCACTCCCGGTCCGGAATTCCCGTCCCATCATTCCCGGTCCGTCATTCCCGGTCCGTCACTCCCGGTCCGACATTCCCGGTCCGACATTCCCGTTCCATCACTCCCGGTCCGGAATTCCCGTCCCATCATTCCGGTCCGTCATTCCCGGTCCGTCGCTCCCGGTCCGTCATTCCCGGTCCGACATTCCCGGTCCGTCATTCCCGGTCCGACATTCCCGGTCCGAAATTCCCGGTCCGGCCCCTCCCGCCGGTCCCGGTTGTTCCCCCTCCCCCCTCCCGATGCTGCCAAGGCCCGAGGAGCCCCCGCCCCCCCCCGGGGAAAAAAAAATGGAACAAGAGAGATTCTGGGGGCTCCAGGGACCCCAAAAAATGCAGGGAGAGAAGTTCGGGGTGCTGCAGGAGCCCCAAAGAATGGAGGGAGAGAGGTTCGGGGTGCTCCAGGGATCCCAAAAATGGAGAGGGAGAGGTTCGGGGTGCTGCAGAGATACAAAAAAATGGAACGAGAGAGATTCTGGGGGCTCCAGGGACCCCAAAAAATGGAGGAAGAGAAGTTCGGGGTGCTGCAGGGACCCCAAAAAATGCAGGGAGAGAGGTTCGAGGTACCCCAAAAGGGGGGCAGGAAGGTCTGGGAGGGTTTGGGGCACCCCAAAAAGGGAACAGGAAGGTTCGGGGGGTTCGGGACACCCCAAAAGTTGGCTCCATGAGTATCCAAACCCCGCTGGCCGCTCCATGGGGCGGGAGGCTCCGGGCACCCCAAGTGACGCTGCCAGGGGACCCCCGGGGATGCGCTGTTGGGGCGGGGGGCCGGGGGCAGCTCCGGGGGCTCGGGGGTCTCGAGGGGCAGCTCCGGGGGCTCGGGGGTCTCGGGGGCAGCTCCGAAGGGGGTCTCGGGGAGCTCGGAGGCAGCTCGGGTGGCTCGGGGGCAGTTCCGGGGGGTCTCGGGGGTCTCGGGGGCAGTTCCGGGGGTCTCGGGGGCAGCTCGGGGGCAGCTCCGGGCGGTGTCCGCAGGCTGGGCGGGGGCAGCTCCGGGGGCTCGGGGGTCTCGGGGGGCTCGGGGGCAGCTCGGGGGCAGCTCGGGGGTCTCGGGGGGCTCGGGGGAGCAGCTCGGGGCGGTGTCCGCAGACGCTGGGCGGGGGCAGTTCCGGGGGCCCGGGGGCTCGGGGGCAGCTCCGGGCGGTGTCCGCAGGGCTGGGCGGGGGCAGCCCGGGGGGCTCGGGGGCAGCTCCGGGGGCTCGGGGGTCTCGGGGGCAGCTCGGGGGGGCTCGAGGGGGCAGCTCGGGGGCTCGGGGGCAGCTCGGGGGGCTCGGGGGCAGTTCCGGGGGTCTCGGGGGCAGCTCCGGGGGGGCTCGGGGGGCAGCTCGCAGGCCCAGCGAGCTGTGGCGCCTCGAGGAGGAGCGGCCGAGCGGCCAGGCGCTGGGCGGAGGAGGGCAGCGAGGAGCGAGAAAGGATCAGGAGCAGCGCAGGGAGCTGAGCGGGGGGACCCCAGAGCCCCCTCCCCACCCGCACCCCCCACACCGCGGGGGACACGGAGGGACCTGCCAGCCTCCCCACCCCAGCCTGTCCTGTCACCCCTCCTGCTGTCACCACCCCCGAGGGCGGGGTCCCACCCTCCCCCCCCGGCATCTCCACACACGGGCACCCCCAAATTGGGGTGAACCCTGCACCCCCAGCCCCCCGGGAATAAAAAGGGTATCAAGGGCCAGTGCAAGAGGAGTGGCGCTGTCACCTGTCTGGGGGTCCCCAAGTGTCACCGCAGGACTGAGCCCCAAATCTGGGGGGGAAACTGAGGCAGCGGGACCCCCAAAGCACCACAGGGGTTCGGTCAACATGGAATTTACTGACGCTGGGAGGGGGCTGGGAGGAGGTTGGGGGGTGGGAGGGGGTTTGAGCAGGTCACAGCAAGTGGGGGGACACGGGGTGGGGACAGCTCAGTGGTGCAACAACGGGGGGGACAGGGACAGGAACACGGGGAGGGACGGGGGGCTCAGGCCTGGCCCCCCACCCCATCAGGGTGCAGGGAAGCGCTGCTGGTCCTACTGGGACAGAACCAGTCCCTTACTGGGGTGGGGGGCACCCCCTGGGGCGGGCTGGGGAATTTTGGAAGCCACAAGTGCCGCTCCAACCCCTCCCCCCCCGGGTCTGTCCCTAAGTGCCACCGAGCCGGGACAGCCGCGCATCCCAAAGGCCAAAGCACCAACCCACCCCCCGGGGCGGGCCGGGGGTCCCGGGGGCTCGGGGGGCTCAGGGCACGCGGTAGGTGGAGGTGTTCTTGGGCTCGGTGCTGGGCACGCACCAGTCCCCGCCCTCCTGGCTCGCCTGGTAGTGCCGCCACGCCGACTTGTTGTACACGGGCAGCCGCTCCACCGAGTCCGTGGACAGCGCCTGGGGGGGCACGGGGGGCTCAGCAGGGCCCTGTCCCCCCCCAGCCCGGGTTTGGGGGACAGCAGCCCACCTTCAGGTAGATGACGGCGTCGGTGCCGAAGCCCTCCATGGAGAAGAGCTGCAGGTCGCCCTGGAAGTACTTGGCGTAGAGGCGGGAGATGGGCAGCCCGTAGCCAAAGCCGGCCTGGGGGAGACGGGCGGGCTGGGGGCGTCCGCGGGCCGGGGGGACACCCGGGGGACACCCGGGGCACCCCCAGGGCTGGGAGGGCACCCCCAGGGCACCCCAGGGCATCCACAGGGCTGGGGGGGACACCCAGGGCACCCCAAGGGCAGCCACAGGGCTGGGGGGACACCCAGGGCAGCCCCAGGGCACCCCCAGGGCTGGGGGGACACCCAGGGCACCCCCAGGGCACCCCCAGGGCTGGGGGGACACCCAGGGCACCCCAAGGGCAGCCCCAGGGCACCCCCCAGAGCACGCCCAGGCTCCCCACTGCGCCCCAAGCAGCGCCAGGAGTGAGCACCAATGGGACACAGAATGGCCAGAGGGGCCCCTGCCACCCCCAAAGTGCCCCCATGAAATCCTGAAGTGTCCCCATGAAACCTTGAAGGGTCCTTGTGCCACTCAAAGTGTCCCCCTGCCACCCCAAAGTGTCCCCATGAAACCTTAAAGTGTCCCCCCTGTCACCCCAAAGTGTCCCCCAAAAGGTCCCAGGCCAAGCCCAAAGCTCTGCAGCCACCCCAGCCACCCCAAAACACCCCCAGGGCACCCCAGCCACCCCCAAATCACCCTAGCCCCACCCCAAAACACCCCCAAAAACAGCCCCAGGGGCACCCCAATCTCCCGAAATCACCCCCAGCCCATCCCAATCACCCCCAAATCACTCCCAGCCCATCCCAAAACACCCCCCAAAACACCCCCAGGGCACCCCAGCCACCCCCAAATCACCCCCAGCCCATCCCCATCACCCCCAAATCACCCCCAGCCCATCCCAATCACCCCCAAATCACCCCCAGCCCATTCCCAGCCCATCCCAATCACCCCCAAATCACCCCCAGCCCATCCCCATCACCCCATGGCCCACCCCAGTCACCCCCCAAAACACCCCCAGCCCACCCCAGCCACCCCCACAACCCTCCCCCGCTCCAGCCCCACCTCCCCCATCCCCACCCCCCGTGCCGGGGGTCTCGCACTCAGGGGCGCCCCCCCGGAGCCCAGCTGGGGGGTGGGGGCTGTGGAGTACATGTAGCTGAAGAGCCGCTCGATCTTCCTCAGGGGCACGCCCATGCCCCTGTCACTCATCTGGGGGCACAGCGCGGGTGACACCGCCGCCCGCGCCCCCCGCGCCCCCCGGCGGGCGGGGGTCCCGTACCCGGATGGACAGGTCCTCCCGGCCCAGCGCCACCAGCACCCGCACGGGCGGCAGCCGCGGGCTGCTCTCGTGGCTCTCCACCGTGGCGCGCATGGCGTTCTGCGGACACAGACACGGGGGTCGGGGCACCCGGGACACCCGGGACCCCCAGAGGGCTGGGAGGGACCCCGGAGATCCCCCGGGACACCCCAAAAGGGCTGGGAGGGACCCCAGAGCCACCCCAGAAGGGCTGGGAGGGACCCTAGAGATCCCCCAAAAAGGGCTGGGAGGGACCCCAGAGACCCCCTGGGACCCCCAGAAGGGCTGGGAGGGACCCCAGAGCCCCCCCAAAAGGGCTGGGAGGGACCCCAGAGACCCCCAAAGGGCTGGGAGGGACCCCGGAGACCCCCTGGGATCTCTAAAAGGGCTGGGAGGGACCCCAGAGATCCCCCGGGACCCCCAAAGGGCTGGGAGGGACCCCAGAGATCCCCGGGACCCCCAAAAGGGCTGGGAGGGACCCCAGAGATCCCCCAAAAGGGCTGGGAGGGACCCCAGAGACCCCCAAAGGGCTGGGAGGGACCCCGGAGACCCCCTGGGATCTCTAAAAGGGCTGGGAGGGACCCCAGAGATCCCCCGGGACCCCCCAAAGGGCTGGGAGGGACCCCCAGAGATCCCCCAAAAGGTCTGGGAGGGACCCTAGAGCCACCCCCAAAGGGCTGGGAGGGACCCCAGAGCCCCCCCGGGACCCCCCAAAGGGCTGGGAGGGACCCCAGAGCCCCCCGGGACCCCCAGAGGGCTGGGAGGGACCCCAGAGACCCCTCTGGGACCTCCAAAGGGCTGGGACGGACCCCAGAGACCCCCAAAAGGGCTTGTGAGGGACCCCAGAGACCCCCGGGACACCCCAAAAAGGGCTGGGAGGGACCCCAGAGCCCCCCAGGACCCCCAGAAGGGCTGGGAGGGACCCCAGAGCCCCCAGGACCCCCCAGAAGGGCTGGGACAGACCCCAGAGCCCCCCAGGAACCCCCAGAAGGGCTGGGAGGGACCCCAGAGCCCCCCAGGACCCCCCCAGAAGGGCTGGGAGGGACCCCAGAGCCCCCCAGGACCCCCCCCAGAAGGGCTGGGACAGACCCCAGAGCCCCCCAGGACCCCCCCAGAAGGGCGGGGACAGACCCCAGAGCCCCCCAGGAACCCCCCAGAAGGGCTGGGATGGACCCCCAGAGCCCCCAGGACCCCCCAGAAGGGCTGGGATGGACCCCAGAGCCCCCAGGACCCCCAGAAGGGCTGGGAGGGACCCCAGAGCCCCCCAGGACCCCCAGAAGGGCGGGGTACCTTGAAGAGCTCGAAGAGCATGTGGTACAGGTGGGAGGGGACGTAGACGATGCTCACGGGCTGCTGAGCGTGGCAGGCTGGGGAGGGGGACACTGGGGCTGGTGGGGGCAATCCTGAACTCCCCCAGCCCTAAATGGGGCACCTGAGAGCCCCCCAACCCTGAAGGAGACAAGAATCCCCTGCCCCAGGGACCCCAACCCTAAAGGAGTTGAGATCTCCCCACCATGGAGACCCCAACCCAAAATGAGCCACACAAAAATCCCCCAGCCCCAGGGACCCCAACCCTAAAGCAGCTGAGAACTCCCTGCCATGGGGACCCCAACCCAAAATGAGCCACACAAAAATCTCCTGCCCCAGGGACCCCAACCCAAAATGAGTCACACAAAAATCCCACAGCTCCAGGGACCCCAACCCTAAAGGATCTGAGATCTCCCCACCATGGAGACCCCAACCCAAAATTAACTACACAAGAATTCCCAGCCCAGGGACCCCCAATCCTAAAGGATCTGAGAACTCTCCACCATGGAGACCCCAACCCAAAATGAGCCACACAAAAATCCCCCAGCTCCAGAGACCCCAATCCTAAAGGATCTGAGATCTCCCCACCATGGAGACCCCAACCCAAAATGAGCCACACAAAATCTCCAGCCCCAGGGACCCCAAACCCAAAGGAGCCATTCAAGATCCTCCTGCCCAGGCCCTCCACTGTCCGCTCACCCCAGGGTCCCCTCACTGTCCCCTCAGCCCAGGGTCCCCCCACTGTCCCCTCACCGTTGACCTCCTCGATGTGCAGCTCGGGTGAGGCCATGTAATACTTGTCACACAGCAGCTTGGCCATGTTGTAGGCATCTGGCAAAGGGGGGCACAGAGCTCAGCACCCCCAGCACCAACAGGAGCAGCTTCTGGGGTCCCCCCACCCCCAGACATCCCCCATCCCTACAGATCCCAGGAGGTTTTGGGGTCTCCTGCACAGCTCAGGGGACAGTTTGGCTGAGGCCACCCCAAAGCTGGGACAGGAGTGGTCCCAAGGGGGACGTTCCAGTGACCCCCCCCCCAAACTGCCCAGACCCCACCAACCTCTCACCACGTTGGCCACGTTGCAGTGGGGGTCGATGCTCCCGATGTGCTTGGGGTGGGCGGGGTTGGTGCTGCCATCGAAGAGCAGGGCTGGGGAGGGGACAGAGCTGGGACAGCTGGGGACAGCAGGGGACACCCCAGGACAGCTGGGGACACCCTGGGGACACCCTGGGGACAGCTGGGGACACCCCAGGGACAGCAGGGGACACCTCAGGGGCAGCTGGAGACACCGTGGGGACAGCTGGGGACACCCCAGGGATGATGGGGACCCTGGGGACAGCTGGGGACACCTCAGGGGCAGCTGGAGACACCGTGGGGACAGCAGGGGACAGAGCTGGGGGACATCCTGGGGACAGCTGGGGACACCCTGGGGACAGCTGGGGACACCTCAGGGACAAACTCCTGGGGTTAGGAGGGGACCCTTGGGGCAGGGAGAACCTTGGGGAGTGCCTGGGGTTGGTGGGGACGCTGAGGACAGAGGCCTGGGGACACTGCGGGGGGTCAGGGGACACTCTGGTGGGTTCATGGGGACACTCCAGGGGTTCAGGGGACACTCTGGTGGGCTCTGGTGACACTCTGGGGGCTCAGGGGACACTCTGGTGGGGTTCAGGGGACACTGGTGGGTTCTGGGGACACTCTGTGAGTTCAGGGGATACTGTAGGGGGTTCAGGGGACACTCTGAGGGCTCAGGGGGACACTCTGGGGGCTCAGGGGACACTCCGGGGTTCAGGGGACACTCTGAGGGCTCAGGGGACACTCTGGGGGCTCAGGGGACACTCGGGGGCTCTGGTGACACTCTGGGGGCTCAGGGGACACTCCGGGGCTCAGGGGACACTCTGAGGGCTCGGGGACACTCCGGGGGCTCAGGGGACACTCTGGGGGGCTCAGGGGACACTGTGGAAGTTCAGGTGACACTCCGGGGGCTCTGGTGACACTCTGTGGGCTCTGGTGACACTCTGGGGGGCTCAGGGGACACTCTGAGGGCTCTGGTGACACTCCGGGGGCTCAGGGGGACACTCCGGGGGGCTCTGGTGACACTCCGGGGGCTCAGGGGACACTCCGGGGCTCAGGGGACACTCTGGGGGCTCAGGGGACACTCCGGGGGCTCTGGTGACACTCCGGGGGCTCAGGGGACACTCCGGGGGCTCTGGTGACACTCTGGGGCTCAGGGGACACTCCGGGGCTCAGGGGACGCTCCAGCCCGCCCAGCTCGCAGCGCCCTCACTGTGCTGGTTGATGAGCATGCGGATGGAGATGCGGCTCAGGTAGAAGCGATCCAGGAAGTACTGGATGTTCTGGTTGGACACCGGGTCGTCCCCGTACGTCTCCTTGTACTCGATCACCCCCTGCGCCATGGTGGGGACAACGTCGTTGTGCCGGTTCCGGATTGTCACCAGCGCGTTGGTGAACCTGCCCCGGGGACAGCGACAGCGCTGGGGACACCCGCTCCGGCCGCAGCCGCGATCCAGGCCGGGATTCCCCGGAGCCGAGGGCGCTGGGAAAACCCGGAGCGGATTCCGGTGGAACTCTGGGGTGACACCAGCGCGGCTCTGGGAGGGGGTGACGCCCCAAAACCTGGGACTGGGGACAAGGACACGCTGTCACCTCCCGACTCACTGTCCCAGCGTGGCTTGGTCCTCGGGGTCCTTGTCGTGGAACTCCATGATGTCCAGCAGGCTCTGGACGTACCTGGGGGACAGGGACATCCCCCAGCTGGCACCCCCGAGCACAGGGGACACCCCAGTGACACCAGCACCCCTCAACACAGGCCCCCACCCCAAAACCTGCTGCGCCGGGGGTCCCTGTCCCACCCCACTGCCGGCACTGGCCCTTGGGGACACCTGGGGACACGGGGGCGGTGGGGCTGTGACAGGGGGTGGCACTGCCAGACCCCCTGGCACGGTCTGACCCCTTGGCACGGCCGGATCCCGCTGGCAGCGGGACAAACTGGACACTGGGGACACTGGACAAACAACAGGTCACGTGGTGGCACTGGGAAACGGGTCACGCTGCTGGCACGGGGACACTTAAAGGGACACCCAGACCCCCCCAGGACAGGGACATCCTGTGGCCCGGCCCTTTCAGCGAGCAGGTGGCACTGGTGGCATCCCCCTGCTGGCACGGGAGTGTCCCCAAAGGACCTGCAGTGACCCCTCCCGGTGTCACCCTCAGCTCCCAGTCTGTCCCAGCACCAGCTGCGGAGTCCCCAGCCTGTCCCCAGCTCCCTGCAGGGGAGGACAGCTGGTGACAGCTCTGGGACACATCGAGGTGACAGCGGGGTGGCACTGGGGGGACCCCAGAGGGTGACAACGAGAGGATTTGCGGCAGTAGCACCCCAGGGGAGTGGCCGGGGTGGGACCCCGCGGTGCCGGCAGCCCCAGGCGGTGGCAGCGGTGGCAGTGTCGCGGTGTCCCCGTGTCCCCGTGTCCCCTGTCCCCGAGTCCCAGCACTGACCAGCTCTGCACCAGCTGCACCGAGGGCGTGCGCAGCACCCGGTCCGGCAGCAGGTTGATCTCCTTCATGATGTTGGAGAGGCGCACGGGCAGCTCCTGCCGCAGGAAGGCGAACGACGTCTTCTCACAGGCATTGCTGGAGCCTGGGGACACGGGGGGACGCGGGGGGGACACGGGGGGACACGGGGTGAGCACCCACGGGACCCCCAGAGCCAGCGCTGGTGGCACTGCCACCCTCTGGGGCTGTGGAGAGGGGGCAGGAGCGGGTTTTGGTCCTTGGCTGGGGAGGGGGTGAGGGCTGGAGGACACTGGGGGACACTGGGGGACACTGGGGGGACAGGCTGGGTGCCCAGTGCCACCCAGAACAGCCCAAACTGGGGCTGGGAGACCCCTCAGAACAATGTGGAGGGGAGAAGGAACCTGGGCCACCACCAGAACCCACCACACACACCCCCGACCAGGGGACAGGGACACCCCACAGGCAGGGGGGCACAGCTGCCCCCAAACCCCCGGGGACAGGGGACACTGGACAGAGCTGGGGGGACAGGGCAGGACTGGGGGACCCCAGAGCGCTGCCACCAGCCCGTCTGGGGGGGACAGGGGACAAGAGGGGGTGACACCAACGGGGGGACATTTCCTGGGGGATGCGACGGGACTGGGGGGGTCCCAGCTGCCCACCCTGGGTCGGGGGAATGGGGGGTCCCACGGGGGGTTTACTGGGGGGGTCAGGATGTGTTTGGACACCCCCTCATGAGGGGTGAGGGGCACAGGGGACACCCCAAAAACGACCCGTTAGGAAACCACTTATTTACCCAGGGAATGTTGTTAAATCCCCCAACCCCAATAATGGAATATTTTAGGGGGGCTCAGAGTTACCCAGGCCCACTGACTGCGGGAGGAGCAGCCCCCAGACCCCTCGGATTTACGGGGTGGGGAGAAATTCCCTGAGCGGGGATGAGGATTTTCCGGGGCAGGTGTGAGGGATTTCCCAGGGAGGGGGTGTTGGCTGTGAGGAATTCCCAGGAAGGAAGGGGGGCAGGAATTCCCGAATTCCCGGGGCTGTGCACGCAGCTCCCTCCCCCAGCACCGCCCCCGCACCGGGGGCTGTCCCTGTCCCCCCAGCAGGGCCGGGGGTCCCCGGGGTTGTTTTTTTTTCCTTTATTTACCGAAGTCCAGAAACTGCTTCATGGAGAGCGGCGACGGCGAGAACTTGCTGAAGTGCTCGATGTAGGTGGGGACGCCGGCCAGCGCCGCGCGCTTCCCGAGGCACCGCAGCAGCCGCATGGCCCCGCTGTGCCCCCGTGTCCCCTCAGCGTCCCCCCAAAATCCCCTCAGCGCCCCCTCAGCGTCCCCCAAAATTCCCCTCAGCGCCCCCTCAGCGCCCCCTCAGAGTCCCCTCAGGGCCCCGTGAGCCCCGGGCCCGGCCCCGCCCCCGCCGCACCGCGCGCAAACAACACACCCGCTGTCAATCACCGCCCCTCGGCCAATCAGCGCCCGCTCTGCCTCAAGCCCCGCCCACCCGCCCTGCTAATCCGGCTTCGCCGTTGGGCACGCCCTGCTGTCAATCACCGAGAGCCACGCCCCTCAACGGAAATAATGCTGCCCGCTTCCTGTCAATCACTGAAAGCCACGCCCCTCAACGGAAATAATGCTCCCCGCCCCCTGTCAATCACAGCGAGCCACGCCCTTTAATGGAAATAATGCTGCCCGCCCCGCTGTCAATCACCGAGAGCCACGCCCCCAACGGAGCCAATGCTGCCCGCCCCGCTGCCAATCACCGCCTCGCGGCCAATCAGGGCGCGCTCCGCTTTGGGCCCCGCCCCTCGCTGCAGCGCCGCCGCTCATTTGCATATTCAGGGTTCCCATCAGCCCCTCGGGGGTCCCCGGCCCCATCCCGGGGTGTTTTGGGGGGGTTTGAGCCTTTCCCGAGGGTTTGGAGGGGTCTGAGCCCACCCCAACCTCCGCATTATCCTCCTCACCACCTCCTACCCCCGGCGTACATCAACCCCCCTCCTCTTTTTGCCCCCATCCCCAAAAACCCCCCAACCCCCCCCAAACCCCATCCCACCCCCAGCCATGACACGGAGGGGACACGAGGTTAAAAATCCCAGAGCGAGGCTTTATTGTGCCCCGGCGAGAAAGGGGTGGGGGGGGCTTTGGGGGCCGGCTGGGGGTGCAGGACCCCCTCCCCAGCAGCCCCCAGTACCGACAGCACGCTGGGACTGGACACCAAACACCAGAGACACGGAATAATTTAACCCCAGGGGCGGGGGGCGAGGGTTTGCGGCGGGGGGGACACGGCCCGGAGCGCTGCACCCCCCCAGTCACAGCAGGGAGACCCCCGAGGGGCTGGGGATGGGGAGGGGGCGCAGGAGGGAATGAGCTCCCCAAATTTTCACCCCGGGGGGAAAGCAGAGGGGTCCCAGCACCGAGGGGAGCGTGTCCCAGTTTGTCCCAGAGTGGCTGGGGACAGGGACAGGGACAGGGACAGGGACAGGGACAGGGACAGGGACAGGGACAGGGGACAAGAACAGGGGACAAGAACAGGGGACAGGCACAGGGACAGGGACAGGGACAGGGACAGGGGACAAGAACAGGAGACAAGAACAGGGGACAGGGACAGGGACAGGCACAGGGACAAGGACAGGGACACGGACAAGGACAGCGAGGTGGCGAGCGGAGTGTCAGCGCGGGGGGAAGGCACTCGGTGAGCCCAGCAGCATTTTGGGGAGCAGGGGGGGCACACTGGGAGCCCCCACAAGCGTGCAAGGCACGGGCGTGCAAGAGCCCCCCGGGCGAGCCGGGGAGGGGCTGCGGGAGCCCAGGAGAGGGTTCGGGAGCCCAGGAGAGGGTTCGGGAGCCAAAACCGGGGGCGGCCGCGCCCGAGGGGACGGGCACGGGGAGAGACGCGCTTGTGCAAAGTCACAGCCCCCCTCGCAGGGGCCCGGGGGGGACGGGGGGTCAGTAGTACTTGTCCGGCTCCTGCCACTTGGTCACCCAGAGCTTCTTGCGGCGGCGGCGGGGCAGGAGCCCCCCGGGCTGGTAGCGCTGCTCCTGCCGGATCCGCACCGCGTGGTACTTGGGCATGATCCGGTAATAGCGGGTCCGCTGGAAAAAATCACACTGGGAACGGGGGGAGAGAGAGGACAGCGGGTCAGCGAGGGGCTGGGAGGGTCGGGGGCACGGAGAGAGACCCCCGAGGCGGCGGAGAGAGCAGCAAAGGAGCGGCAGCAATCCTGGAGAGACCCCGGCGCCCTGCGGGGAGCCTGCGGGACAGAGGAAGAGGAGGAGGCTGAAGAGGAGGAAGGCGCCGCCGCAGCCCGGCCCCTCGGGGCATTACCCGGCGGGGCCCGGGGGGCGCGGGGGGTGCCCCCCGTTAGTAGTCATCCGTCAGCCGCTCGGTTTCCGACGGCTGGATCCTCATCTCGGCCTTCTGCCCCTTGGCCTCGTACATGGCGCGGGTGTTGGCCCGCCGGAAGAACCCGCACTGCAGGGAAGGGCACAGGGTCAGGGGCCGGGGCGGCGGGGGCTCCCCGCGGGGTGCGGGGGTCCTGCGCAACCGGCAGGGCAAAAGGGGGGGCTTCAGGAATCTGGGGGTCCCCCAGGAGATCCGCCCTTCTTCGGGCGCACAGCCCCGAGTGTTCTGCGCCCCAGGACGAGCCGGGAATGTCTCTGCTCCTCTTCCTCATCCCTCTCCGGCTGGGAATCTTCCTCCCGGGAGGGCACCTCCCACCTGGGGGACACCTGCCACCCCCGGGGGGCAATTCCAGCCGCGGGGACAATCTCCCAGCTCTGGGGACAATCTCCCAGCCGCGGGGACAGTTTCCCAGCCGTGGGGACAATCTCCCAGCCGCGGGGACAATCTCCCAGCCTCGGGGACAATCTCCCAGCCGTGGGGACAATCTCCCAGCCGTGGGGACAGTTTCCCAGCCGTGGGGACAATCTCCCAGCCGTGGGGACAATCTCCCAGCCGCGGGGACAATCTCCCAGCCGCAGCCCTCGCCAGGCAGGGAGGAGGCAGCCAGGGGGGCACACGAGGTCTGAGCACAGCGCCTGCAGCCCCTCCTCCCCGGGAAGGGGCTTTGGGGACCCCCCTCACCTTCCAGAGGAGGAGGATGATGAGCCCCAGCAGCAGCAGCCCGGCTGCCACCGACACCAGCACCAGCCAGAGCGCGATCTCGGCCGGCTGCTCCTCCTGCAGCTCCGAGTCCACGTCCACCGAGAACTGGGCGGGAGGGAAGGGCCTCGTTGGGGGCACGGAGCTCCAGCCTGGCCCCTAGCCCTGCCCAGTTTGCCCCAGTTTGCCCAGTAAGGGCTCCCTGGCCTGGCTCACCCGCACCGTGTGGTTCCTCATGGTGATGGTGGGCACCTGCGAGCGCAGGAACAGCGTGGCCGTGCCCGTCACCTTCACACGGTCAAAGTCCCGGAATTCCTGGGGACGGGGGGACACGGTGAGGGACAGGCACAGGCAGATGATGGACAGGGACACGGGTGGGACAGGGACATGGGTGGGACAGGGACACTGGGTGAGGGACAGGGACACAGGTGGGGACAGGGGACATGGGTGAGGGACAGGGACACAGGGATGGTGGACAGGGATACAGGTGAGGGACAGGGACAGGCAGATGATGGACAGGGACACGGGAGAGGGACAGGGACATGGGTGAGGGACAGGAACACAGGTGAGGGACAGGGACATGGGTGAGGGAGAGGGACACAGGTGAGGGACAGGGACACAGGTGGGACACACACGGATGAAAGAGGGGGAGGATGATGATGATGATGATGATGATGGTGGACACAAAAGGAGGTGTGACACAGGTGACAACAGGGACACACAGGGGTGGCTGCCACTCCCTGAGCACACTCTGTGCCCTGTTTAACACCCCCAGGGGCTGGGGCAGCCCCCAGCCCGCAGCCCCAGCGCTGACCTCGATGAAGGTGCTGTTCCAGACGCGGGCGCGGAGGCTGAAGCTGGAGGGGAGCTGCGTGTGCCGCAGGGGACACTCGAACCACACGCAGCGCGCCGTGCCCGCCGAGCAGCTCTGGGGACACGGGGCAGGGTAAGAGTACTGCTGCCCCCTTGTGGGGACACCCGGTACTGCAGCACCCCTAAAAGTGCTGCCCCCTTGTGGGCACAACCGGTACTGCAGCACCCCTAAAAGTGCTGCCCCCTTGTGGGCACAACCGGTACTGCAGCACCCCTAAAAGTGCTGCCCCCTTGTGGGCACACCCGGTACTGCAGGACACGTAAAAGTGCTGGCCCCTTGTGGGCACAACCGGTACTGCAGTGCACCAAAAGGGGCTGCCCCCTTGTGGGCACAACCGGTACTGCAGAACACGTAAAAGTGCTGCCCCCTTGTGGGCAAAACTGGTACTGCAGAATCCTAAAAGTGCTGCCCCCTGTGGGCACAACCGGTACTGCAGTGCCCCTAAAAGTGCTGCCCCCTCTGGGCAAAACTGGTACTGCAGACTCCCTAAAAGTGCTGCCCCCTTGTGGGCACAACCGGTACTGCAGCGCCCCAAAGTGCTGCGCCTTGTGGGTACAACCGGTACTGCAGTGCCCCAAAAGGGCTGCCCCCTTGTGAACAAAAGTGGTACTGCAGCACCCTTAAAATTACTGCCCCCTTGTGGAGAAAACCGGTACTGCAGCGCCCCAAAAGTGCTGCCCCCTGTGGGCAAAACTGGTACTGCAGAGTCCCTAAAAGTGCTGCCCCCTGTGGGCACAACAGGTACTGCAGCGCCCCTAGAAATGTTGCCCCCTTGTGGGCACAACCGGTACTGCAGAACACCTAAAAGTGCTGCCCCCCCCGTGGGCAAAACTGGTACTGCAGAATCCCTAAAAGTGCTGCCCCCCTGTGGGCACAACCAGTACTGCAGCGCCCTAAAAGTGCTGCCCCCTGTGGGCAAAACTGGTACTGCAGAGTCCCTAAAAGTGCTGCCCCCTTGTGGGCACAACCAGTACTGCACCGCCCCTAAAAGTGCTGCCCCCTTGTGAGCACAACCAGTACTGCAGCGCCCCAAAAGTGCTGCCCCCTTTTGGGCACAACCGGTACTGCAGAACACGTAAAAGTGCTGCCCCCTTGTGGGCAAAACTGGTACTGCAGTGCCCCTAAAAGTGCTGCCCCTTGTGGGCAAAACTGGTACTGCAGAATCCCTAAAAGTGCTGCCCCCTTGTGGGCACAACCAGTACTGCAGTGCACCAAAAGTGCTACCCCCTGTGGACAGAGCCTGGTACTGCAGCGAACCAAAAGTGCTGCCCCCTCTTGTGGGCACACCCGGCACTGCAGCACCCCTAAAAGTGCTGCCCCCCTGTGGGCACACCCGGTACTGCAGCTCCCCAAAATTGCTGCCCCCTGTGGACAGAGCCTGGTACTGCAAAGCACCACCCTGGTGCCAGGAAACTTTGGGGACAGTGACCTGTCCCACCCCCCTGAACCCCCTCACTCACCAGCACCGTCTCGGACCTCGGGCGCCGGCCGGTGGCCAAAATGACCGGGGGCTCGCCCGGCTCGGGGGGCTCCAGCTCCCGTCTGTGCCGGGATGGAGCCTGGTCCTGCAGCAGCTGAGGGGGAACACGAGCCCCATCAGAGCCTGAGACCCCCGTGGTGGGGCAGGGACACGGCCCTGGGGGCACAGGGGACTCACGGTGAGGTTGAGGGGGTTGATGAGCCCCCCGGGGGGGTGGCAGGTGTCGTTGCCGTTCACCAGGATCTCGGTGGGGTACAGCAGCCATTTGCCATTGGGGATCTCGTAGGGCCACTCAAAGCCCAGCAGGATGGTGCCCAGCGTGCCCAGGGACTCGCCCTTGGTGGTCACCTGTGGGCAGGGAGGGAGGTGGAGTCTGGAATTCCCAAATCCACTTCCCTGCCACATTCCCAAATGTGCTGACCACACCCAGCTCACCTGGAAGTCGAAGGTGAGGGGGCTGCCCACGTCCTGCTCCTGCTTCATGGCCGACTCGCCCACCACGGTCCCGCTGAAGTAGGACTGGATGTGGGAGGAGGCTCTGGGAACGGGATGGGGGATGGGAACAGCGTGAGGGGCACAGGGGACACCCCATTGCTGCCACACGGAGGGTGACACAGCCAGACTGGGGTGGGGGGAATGGAGGGGACACAGAGGGGACACAGAGGGGACCAGGGGACACTCACATGCTCAGCGAGGACTGGATGCTGTAATCCACCAGCAGCTTGGCCAGCACGGGCTGCAGATCCTCCTGGGTGCTCTGCCTGCCAGGGGACCGGGGCTGGCATGTCCCCAATCCCAAAGGGACTGTCCAGGGCCACCATGTCCCCACCCCAAGGGGACACCCCCACCCCTGTCCCACCCCCCACTCACGTGGACAGCTCCAGCCACACCGACACCTCCCGCGTGTCCAGCATGATCCCGATGGCTTCGAAGGTGATGGTCAGCTCTGCCTGCAGCGCGGGGACAGGGAGCAGCTCAGCTGCACCCCACCTGCTGAGCCCCCCAGGAAGGTCCAGGGAACAGTGGGGGCACTGGGGGGCACTGGGGGGCACTGGGGGCACTCTCACCCTCTGGTTCCTCTTGAAGGGGTTGCCCAGCTCGCACAGCACGGTCTCCCCAAAGGTGCAGGCGCCGCTCTGGGGGGGACAAGCGGGTCAGGACTGTCCTGGCCCAGCCCAGGTGGCTCTGGGTGCCCCCAGGTGAGTGGGTGCCCATACTGGGTGCACGGAGGAGGGCAGCAGGCTGGGTGGGTGGGTGCTCCAGGTGGCTCAGGGTACCCCAGGTGGCTCTGGGTGCCCCAGGTGTGTGCCCCAGGTGCCCTTACTGGGCGCATGGAGGAGAGGGCAGCAGGCTGGGTGGGTGGGTACCCCAGGTGAGTGGGTACCCCAGGTGTTTCTGGGTGCCCCCAGGTGGCTCTGGGTACCCCAGGTGCCCCAGGTGTGTCCCCCAGGGGTGGGTGGGTGCCCGTACCGGGCGCACGGAGGAGGGCAGCAGGCTGGGTGGGTACCCCGGGTGGCTCTGGGTACCCCAGGTGTTTCTGGGTGCCCCCAGGTGGCTCAGGTGCCCCAGGTGGGTACCCCAGGTGGGTGTGTGCCCCCCGTACCGGGCGCACGGAGGAGGGCAGCAGGCTGGGTGGATGGGTACCCCAGGTGGCTCAGGGTACCCCAGGTGTTTCTGGGTGCCCCAGGTGGCTCAGGTGCCCCAGGTGGCTCAGGTGCCCCAGGTGGGTGCCCCAGGGGTGGGTGGGTGCCCCAGGTGCCCGTACCGGGCGCACGGAGGAGGGCAGCAGGCTGGGTGGGTACCCCAGGTGGGTGCCCCAGGTGGGTGCCCCAGGGGTGGGTGTGTGCCCCCCGTACCGGGCGCACGGAGGAGGGCAGCAGGCTGGGTGGGTACCCCAGGTGGGTACCCCAGGTGGGTACCCCAGGTGGGTGCCCCAGGGGTGGGTGTGTGCCCCCCGTACCGGGCGCACGGAGGAGGGCAGCAGGCTGGCGGGCGCGCTGACGTTCAGCAGCGCCTCGTGCGCGTCCTCCCCGTCCCAGGGCGCCGAGGGCGCGTTGCTGATCTCGATGCTCAGGTGCAGCTTCCGCACGTCCCGGCTGTACTGCAGCACCTGCGTCCCGTTCAGCCTGCGGGACAGGGCTCAGCGCCGGGGCAGGGACAGCCCGGGGGCAGCGACACGCCCGGGGGACAGGGACACGCCCAAGAGAGAGGGACACGCCCGGGGGACAGAGGTGACACCCCTAAGGGACAGGGACACGCCCAGGGGACAGAGGTGACACCCCCGGGGGACAGGGACACACCCGGGGGCACAGGGACACCCCTGAGGGACAGAGGTGATACTGCCGGGGGTCAGGAACACCCCCGGGGACAGAGGTGACACCCCCGGGGGGCAGAGGTGACACCCCCAGGGGAATGTGACACCCCCAGGGGACAGTGACACCCCATGGCACAGTGACACCCCATGGCACAGTGACACCCCGTGGGACAGTGACACCCCGTGGCACAAGGTGACACCCCATGGGACACAGGTGACACCCCGTGGGACACAGGTGACACGCCCATGGCACAGTGACACCCCGTGGCACAGTGACATCCCGTGGCACAGTGACATCCCCGTGGGACACAGGTGACACCCCGTGGGACACAGGGGACCCTGGGGGCGCCGCTGTCACCTGGGCAGGGGCTGGTTCTGCTCGGTGACGAAGCTGCTGCGCAGCTGCAGGTTGCTGTAGCACTGGTTGTCCGAGCCACACTCCTTCTGGAACTCGACCTGCAGCCACAGGGACGCGTCCCCTCAGCCCCTGTCACCCCCGGGCACCCCGGGGTGTCCCCCCAGCACCCAGCACACCTTGGTCTCGTTGTGGTGGGGCTGGTCCTGGTTGAGCACAGGGAAGGCGTCCAGGGGGTGGGGACCCAGCTGGAAGGTTCTGGGCCTCTCCAGCAGCGAGTAGTTCATGGAGAGCACGATGGGGTGCAGCTTGTCCCGGATGTTCTCCTGCGGGGGCACACGGGGATCCCCCCCAAGGGAACCCCCAAAATCAGCTCCGGCCTCAGGCACGTCTGGGAGCAGGGAGAGACCCCAGAGGGTCACAGGGAGGGAGGGAGGGAGAGAGGGAGAAGGGAGAGAGGGAGGGATGAAGGGATGGATGAGGAGGGATGGATGGATGGATGGATGGATGGATGGATGGATGGATGGATGGATGGATGGATGGATGGATGGATGGATGGATGGATGGATGGATGGATGGAAAGAGGGAGGGATGGAAAGAGGGAGGGATGGACAGATCCATCAATCCATGGATGGAAGGAAGGAAGGAAGGAAGGAAGGAAGGAAGGAAGGAAGAGGAAGGAAGGAAGGAAGGAAGGAAGGAAGGAAGGAAGGAAGGAAGGAAGGAAGGAGGGAGGGAGGGATGGAGGTAAGGAGGGATGGAAAGAGGGAAGGAGGGATGGAAAGAGGGATGGATAGAAGGAAAGAAGGAAGGATGCAGGGAGGGAAGGAAGGAGGGATGGGTAGAAGGAGGGAAGAATGCAGGGAGGGAAGGAAGGAATGATGGAGGGAGGGAAGGAGGGAAGCAGGGAGGGAAGGAGGGAGGGAAGGATGCGGGGAGGGGAAGGAAGGAGGGATGGATAGAAGGATGGAGGGAAGGAAGCAGGGAGGGAAGGAGGGATGGATAGAAGGAGGGGAAGCAGGGAGGGAAGGAGGGAGAGGGAAGGATGCAGGGAGGGAAGGAAGGAGGGATGAAAGGAGGGATGGATAGAAGGAAGGAGGGATGGATGGAAGGATGGAGGGATGGAAAGAGGGAAGGAGGGATGGATAGAAGGATGGAAGGAGGGAAGGAGGGAAGCAGGGAGGGAAGGAGGGAGGGAAGGAGGGATGGATAGAAGGAGGGAAGCAGGGAGGGAAGGACTCACCAGCAGCAGCAGCTCCCGGGACTGGCAGCGCGTGTCGGGCAGGACGAGGCGCCCGCTGTAGGTGGCAGACTGGGACCCCCAGAACCTGACCCGGGGCGGGTGCCGGTCCCTGTCGGCCTCCAGCGTGTACTGCAGGGCTGGGGACAGCACAGCGCGCCCAGCATGTCCCCGTGTCACCTGTCCCTGTGTCCCCATGTCCCCGTGTCACCTGTCCCCATGTCCCTGTGTCACCTGTCCCTGTGTCCCCATGTCCCCGTGTCACCTGTCCCTGTGTCCCCATGTCCCCGTGTCACCTGTCCCCATGTCCCTGTGTCACCTGTCCCTGTGTCCCCATGTCCCCGTGTCACCTGTCCCCATGTCCCTGTGTCCCCGTGTCCCCGTGTCACCTGTCCCCACATCCCTGTGTCACCTGTCCCCATGTCCCTGTGTCCCCGTGTCACCTGTCCCCATGTCCCGTGTCCCTGTGTCCCCGTGTCACCTGTCCCCATGTCCCTGTGTCCCCGTGTCCCCGTGTCACCTGTCCCCACATCCCTGTGTCACCTGTCCCCATGTCCCTGTGTCCCTGTGTCACCTGTCCCCATGTCCCCGTGTCCCCGTGTCACCTGTCCCCACATCCCTGTGTCACCTGTCCCCATGTCCCCGTGTCCCTGTGTCACCTGTCCCCATGTCCCTGTGTCCCCGTGTCCCCGTGTCCCCGTGTCACCTGTCCCCACGTCCCTGTGTCCCTGTGTCACCTGTCCCCATGTCCCCGTGTCCCGTGTCACCTGTCCCCACGTCCCTGTGTCCCGTGTCCCTGTGTCCCCGTGTCACCTGTCCCCCACGTCCCTGTGTCCCTGTGTCCCTGTGTCACCTGTCCCCGTGTCCCCGTGTCCCTGTGTCCCTGTGTCCCCGTGTTACCTGTCCCCACGTCCCCGTGTCCCTGTGTCCCCGTGTCACCTGTCCCCACGTCCCCCCGCCCTCACCCCCCACTCACTGATCCTCTCCCGGTAGCTGGGGTCCCCCGCGCTCTGGTTGTAGGAGAAGCACAGCGTCACCGTCATGCTGGGGGGACAGAGGGGACAGTGAGCCCAGCCCGGGGTGCCCCAGCAGCCTTGGGGACACTGGGGACACTGGGGACACCCACCATGCCTGGGGCGTGCACTGGGCGGGATCCACCTTGCCGGGGCTCACGGTGAAGGTTTTGTGCAGGATGTTGATGACGGGGCGCGCTCTGGGTGGGGGTGACGGGGTCTGGCTGAGCCCCCGCCCCGTGCCCGCCCCGTGCCCGCCCCGGGGGGCTGCACGGCCGTGCCCCCCGCCCGCGGCTGTACCTGAGCAGGACCACGCGCTCGCCCAGGCTGCCCACCAGCAGGTCGGGGTACGAGTTGCCGTCCATGTCCAGCCCCCCGCTCAGCGAGTAGCCGAAGGCGCGGATCCCGCCGGGGGCCAGCCCGCCCGCTGAGCACCTGGGGCGGGGGTTGGGGAGTTTCGGGTGTTTTGGGGTGTTTTGGGGTGTTTTGGGATCCGCTGAGCTAGCCGCCCGCTGAGCACCTGGCGGGGGGTTGGGGGAGTTCCGGGGTGTTTTAGGGGTGTTTTGGGGTGTTTTGGGGGTGTTTTGGGATCCCGCCGGGGGCCAGCCCCGCCCCGCTGAGCACCTGGGCGGGGGTTGGGGAGTTTCGGGTGTTTTGGGGTGTTTTTGGGGTGTTTTGGGGGTGTTTTGGGATCCCGCCGAGAATAGCCCGCCCGCTGATCACCTGGGGGTTGGGGAGTTCGGGTGTTTTAGGGGTGTTTTGGGGGTGTTTTGGGGTGTTTTGGGGGGTGTTTTGGGATCCCGCCCGAGCCAGCCCCGCCCGCTGAGCACCTGGCGGGGGTTGGGGAGTTTGGGGTGTTTTGGGGTGTTTTGGGGTGTTTTGGGGGTGTTTGGGATCGCCGGGGAGCCAGCCCGCCCGCTGATCACCTGGGGCGGGGGTTGGGGGTTTAGGGTGTTTGGGGTGTTTTTGGGGTGTTTTGGGATCCGCCGGGGGCCAGCCCGCCCATGATCACCTGTTGGGGGAGTTTCGGGTGTTTTGGGGGTGTTTTGGGGTGTTTTGGGGGTGTTTTGGGGGTGTTTTGGGGATCCCGCCGGGGAATAGCCCCGCCCAGCTGAGCACACCTGGGGCGAGGGGGCATTGGGGTGTTTCCGGGGTGTTTTTAGGGGGTGTTTTTGGGGTGTTTTGGGGTGTTTTGGGGGGTGTTTTGGATCCGCTAGGGAATAGCCCGCCCGCTGAGCACCTAGTGAGGGGCGTTAGGGGAGTTTAGGGTGTTTTGGGGTGTTTTAGGGGTGTTTGGTGTTTTGGGGTGTTTTTGGGGTGTTTGGGGGTGTTTTGGGGTGTTTTTAGGGGGTGTTTTTGGGGTGTTTTTGGGGGGTGTTTGCGGGGTGTTTTGGTTGTGTTTTGGGGGTGTTTTTAGGGGTGTTTTGGAATTCTTTTAGGGCTGTTTAGGGATGGTTTTGGGGTGTTTTGAAGGTGGTTTTGGGGGCTGTTTTGGGAGTGTTTTTGGAGGTGTTTTAGGGCTGTTTAGGGATGGTTTTGGGGTGTTTTTAGAGTGTTTTTGGGGGCTGCTTTTGGGGGCTGTTTTAGGGGGTGTTTTGGGGCTGTTTTGGGGCTGTTTTAGGGGTGTTTTTAGGGTGTTTTTGGGGTGTTTTGGGGCTGTTTTGGGCTGTTTGGGCTCCCCTCACCTGCCGCGGCCGCTCCCGCAGCCCCTCGGCGCTGCTGTGGTAGATGTAAACCTTGCCCGACCCCTCGAGAAAGAGAGCCCCCACCCATGACATCTGGGGGGAGGGGGGACACACGGGCAGGGTCAGCCCCCCCGGACCCCCTGGCACCCCAAACTCAGCCAGACCACACCCCCCTTCCCATGAAGACCCCTTAGTGCCCCCAAACCTCCCCAGAGACCCCCGTCCGTTTTTTCCCAATTATCCTCCCCCAAACCCTCTGCACCCTAAACCCCCCAAAGACCCCCCACCCGTTTTTTCCCAATTATCCTCCCCAAACCCCCCAGAGACCCCCCCACCCGTTTTTCCCAATTATCCCCCCAAACCCTCTGCACCTAAACCCCCAAAGACCCCCCACCCCGTTTTTTTCCCAATTATCCCCCCCAAACCCCCCAGAGCCCCCCACCCTTTCCCAATTATCCCCCCACCCCCAGAGCCCCCACCCTTTCCCCAGTTATCCCCCCACCCCCCCCCCAGAGCCCCCACCCCTTTCCCCAATGACCCCCAAAACCCCCCAGAGCCCCCCACCCTTCCCGAGGACCCCCCAAACCTCCCCAGAGACCCCCTGTCCGTTTTTTCCCAATTATCCTCCCCAAGACCCCCCCACCCGTTTTTCCCCCAGACCTCCCCCAAACCTCTGCTTTCCCCAAAATCCTCCCCAGAGACCCCCCACCCGTTTTTTCCCTAATTATCCCTCCCAAACCCCCCAGAGCCCCCACCCGTTTTTTCCCAATTATCCTCCCCCAGAGCCCCCCACCCTTTCCCCAACAACCCCCAAACCCCCCAGAGCCCCTCACCCTTTCCCCAACGCCCCCCAAACCCCCCAGAGCCCCCCCCTCACCCCTGGAAGCCGTCCTGGTTGACGTCGCCCCTAGCGTGCCAGCTGTGAGCCCGAGCTTGGGCGGCTGGGCCGGTGAGCACCAGGCTGGGGCGCTGACCCGAAGCCCCCGGCCTCGTTCATGTACACGGAACACAGCCCCCCACCTCCTGCTTCCGCTCGAAGTAGTGCGGGGCGCCCACCAGCAGGTCCTGCCAGCTGCGGGGACAGCGGGTGGGGCTGGGGGCGGGGGGCGCGGCGTGGCCCCCTCCCCACGGCCCTGGAGTGGGGGGATGCAGGCGGAGATGGGATTGTCCCCCCAAAAAATAAAAATTCCCACAGCAAAGGTGGGAGGTGATGGGGGCTGGGGGTGTCCCAGGTGAGACCCCCACCCTGGGGACAGAGGGTGATCCAGTGAGACCCCCACCCTTGGGAGCTGGGGGAGACCCCCACCCTTGGGAGCTGGGGGGTGAGACCCCAGCCCTGGGGGCTGTGAGACCCCCACCCTCAGAAACTGTGGGGTGTCCCAGGCGAGACCCCCACCCTTGGGAGCTGGGGGAGACCCCCACCCTTGGGAGCTGAGACCCCCACCCTGGGGACTGGGGGGTGATCAGTGAAACCCCCACCCTTAGGGAGTCACAGAATGTCCCAGGTGAAACCCCCCTCCCCACAACCACAGGAATCCCAGGTGAAGCCCCCTCCCCACAACCACAGGATGCTCCATGTGAGACCCCCACCCTTGGGAGCTGCAGGATCCTTCAGGTGAATCCCCCCTCCCCACTCCCGGGGGTCGCAGCCCCTCCCCACTCCCGGGGATCGCAGTGCCCCTCCCCACACCCGGGGTCGCGCCCCTCCCCCACTCCCGGAGGTCGCAGCCCCTCCTCACTCCCCGGGGGTCGCAGCCCCTCCTCACTCCCGGAGGTCGCAGCCCCTCCCCACTCCCGGGAGGTCGCAGCCCCTCCCCACTCCCGGGGGTCGCGCCCCCTCCCCACTCCCTGGGAGTCGCAGCCCCTCCCCACTCCCGGGGGTCCGCCCCCTCCCCACACCCGGGGGTCGCAGCCCCTCCCCACTCCCGGGGGTCGCAGCCCCTCCCCACTCCCGGGGGTCGCGCCCCCTCCCCACGCCGGGGGCGCCCCTCACCCGTCGCTGTTGAGGTCGGCCAGGGCGAGCGCGCTGCCGAAGTAGGAGCCCACCTGGGGCCCGGGCAGCAGCAGGCGGGGGCTCAGCTCCTGCCGCGCCCCCCGCGCCAGCAGCAGCACCGCGCCCGCGTGCCGGTACCGGGGCGCGCCCGTCACCAGCGTCACCGCGTCCGGCTGCAGCACCGCGCGGCCCGCCTCGGCAGAGTACCCTGCGCACCGAGCGGGGACGGGTCCGTCAGAGAGACCCCGGGACCCCGGGATCCATCGGAGACCCTCTGAGACCCCGGGATCGATCGGAGAGACCCCCGGGATCGATCAGAGACCCCCCGGGATCGATCGGAGACCCTCTGAGACCCCCGGGATCGATCAGAGAGTGCTGGGATCGATCAGAGACCCCCGGGATCGATCAGAGACCCCCCGGGATCGATCAGAGACCCTCTGAGACCCCGGGATCGATCAAGAGACCCCCGGGACGGGATCCATCAGAGACCCTCTGAGACCCCGGGATCGATCGGAGAGAGACCCCCGAGACCCCGGGATCGATCAGAGAGTGCTGGGATCGATCAGAGACCCCCGGGATCGATCGGAGACCCTCTGAGACCCCGGGATCGATCGAGAGAGACCCCCGAGACCCCCGGGATCCATCAGAGAGTGCTGGGATCGATCAGAGACCCCCGGGATCGATCGGAGACCCTCTGAGACCCCGGGATCGATCAGAGACTGAGACCGGAGACCCCCGGGATCGATCGGAGACCCCTTCGAGACCCCGGGATCGATCGGAGACCCTCTGAGACCCCGGGATCGATCGAGGGAGATCCCCGGGATCGATCAGAGACCCCCGGGATCGATCAGAGAGGGCTGGGATCGATCAGAGACCCCCGGGATCGATCAGAGACCCCCGAACCCCCGGGATCGATCAGAGAGAGACCCTCCGAGACCCCCGGGATCGATCAGAGACCCCGGGATCGATCAGAGAGGGCTGGGATCGATCAGAGACCCCCGGATCGATCACAAACCCCCGGATCGATCGGACACCCGGGATCCATCAGAGAGAGACCCCCCGAGACCCCCGGGATTGATCAGAGACCCCCGTGATCGATCAGAGACCCCCGGGATCGATCACAGACCTTCTGAGACCCCCGGGATCGATCAGAGACCCCCGGGATGGATCAGAGACCCCGGGATTGATCAGAGACTGCTGGGTTGATCAGAGAGCCTCCGAGACCCCCGGGATCGATCAGAGACCCCCGAGACCCCGGATCGATCAGAGACCCCCTCACCCCAGCCCCCCTCACCCCGGCCCCCTCACCGATGTAGGTGTTGCCGTTCCTCTTGTTGGGGTACGAGAAGTCGAACAGGTCCCAGTTGTCCCGCTGCAGCATGTAGTCCGTGCCTGGGGGGCCGGGGGTCAGAACCCCCCAGAACTCTCACTCTGACCCCCAGAACCACCCCCACACCCGCCAGAACCCCCCCAAACCCGCACCCTGCCCCCAGAACCCCCCTGGGCCCCTAGAACCCCCTACTCTGCCCCCAGAACCCCTCAAAACCCTCACCCTGTCCCCCAAACCCTGCACCCTGCACCCCCCAGAACTCCCCACCCTGGCCCCCTAGAACCACCCTCTGCCCCCAGAACCCTCACCCCTGTCCCCCAAAACCCCTGCCTGCACCCTGTCCCTCCAGAACCCCGCCAGACCCCAATCCTCCTGTCCCCCAGAACTCTCCCCAAACCCTCCCCTGCCCCCCATCCCTCCCCTGCCCCCCAAATCCTCTCCCTGCCTTCTAGAACCCTCCCCTGCACCCCCAAACCCCTCCCCAACCCCCTGCCCCTCCAGAACCCCTCAGAACCCTCCCCCTGCCCCCCAAATCCTCCTTCCCCCACCCCTGCCCCACATCCCTGTCCCCCCAGAACCCCCTAAACCCTCCCCTGCCCCCTGCCCCCCAAACCCGCACCCTGCCAGTTGTAGGCCCCGGGCGCCCCGAAGGCAGCTGCTGCTGCGAGCGGCGCTGGTGCCCATCTGGCACATGCCGGTCTCGTCGCTGTCGGTGTTGGCGTTGCACATCTCGTTGTGGTACGTCTGCCACTCGTCCCCCAGGTCCAGCCCCAGGTCGGCGCCGCGCACGAAGCAGCGACCGACCATGCGGCGCTGGGCCTCGGCCCCCGACCACAGCACGCGCGTGTAGCGGTGGGCACAGGCCTGGGACAGGGACAGGGACACACAGGGACAGGGACAGGTCAGGGACAGTCAGAGACTGACCACAGGGACAGGGGACAGCTCAGAGACTGAGCACAGGGACACACAGGGACAGTCAGACCGACCATGCGGCACTGGGCCTCGGCCCCGACCACAGCACGCGTGTAGCGGTAGGCATGAGGCCTGGGACAGGGACAGGGACACACAGGGACATGTACAGGGACAGACAGGGGACAGTCAGGGACTGACCACAGGGACACAGGGACGAGCACAGGGACAGACAGTCAGACACCATGCGCGGCTGGGCCTCGGCCCCCGACCACAGCACGCGTGTAGCGGTGGGCACACGCCTAGGGGTACAGGGACAGCTCAGGGGACAAGGGACACACAGGGACAGGGACAGCTCAGGGACTGACCACAGGGGACAGGTCAGGGACCGAGCACAGGGACAGGGACACAGGGACAGGGACCGACCATGCAGCGCTGGGCCTCGGCCCCCGACCACAGCACGCGCGTGTAGCGGTGGGCACAGGCCTGGGACAGGGACAGGGACACACAGGGACACACAGGGACACACAGGGACAGAGACAGGTCAGGGACACACAGGGGACAGTCAGAGACTGAGCACAGGGACAGGGACACAGGGACAGGGACCGACCATGCGGCGCTGGGCCTCGGCCCCCGACCACAGCACGCGCGTGTAGCGGTGGGCACAGGCCTGGGACAGGGACAGGGACAGGGACACACAGGGACAGACAGGGGACAGTCAGAGACTGACCATAGGGACAGGGAACAGCTCAGGGGACTGAGCACAGGGACAGGGACAGGGACAGGGACCCGACCATGCTGGGCCTGCGCCCCCGATCCCACAGCATGCAGCGTAGCGGTAGCTAGGGCCTGGGACAGGGACAGGGACACACAGGGACAGGTCAGGGGACAGTCAGAGACTGAGGACAGGGACAGGGAC
Organism: Luscinia megarhynchos; assembly: GCA_034336665.1. Taxonomy (NCBI): domain Eukaryota; kingdom Metazoa; phylum Chordata; class Aves; order Passeriformes; family Muscicapidae; genus Luscinia; species Luscinia megarhynchos. Next base: position 1,538,630 of record CM067589.1, on the reverse strand, counting down.
ACACAGGGACAGGGACAGGTCAGGTACACACAGAGACACACAGGGACAGGGACAGCTCAGGGACAGACAGGGACACACAGGGGACAGTCAGGGCACAGGGACAGCTCAGGGACAGAGACACACAGGGGACAGTCAGAGACCCGATCACAGCACGCTGGTGTAGCGTGGGCACAGGCCTGGAGGGACAGGGACACACAGGGACAGGGACAGCTCAGGGACACACAGGGACACACAGGGACAGTCAGGGACAGGGACAGCTCAGGGACACAGGGACTGAGCACAGCCCCCGATGCAGCGGTGGGCGCAGGCCTGGAGGGGACAGGGACACACAGGGACAGGGACAGCTCAGGGACACACAGGGACACACAGGGGACAGTCAGAGACTGAGCACAGGGACACAGGGACTGAGCACAGCCCCCACGTGCAGCGGTGGGCACAGGCCTGGGGGGCCAGGGGGGACACTGAGGTTCAGGGCACACCCCAAGGGTGCGGGTGTAAGGAACTGGGATCTGGGATTTGGGATCTGGGTGTGTAAGGAACCAGGATCTGAGTATGGAAGGACTCAGGATCTGGGAATTCAGTGTGTAAGGAGCTGGGATTTGGGATTTGGGATCTGGGTGTGTAAGGAACCAGGAGTTGGGATCTGGGTGTGCAAGAGCCGGGTTCGGGATCTGGGAGTGTAAGGATTTGGGATTTGAGATCTAGATGTGTAAGGATTTGGGATCTGGGATCTGGGTGTGCCAGGAGCCGGGTTCGGGGTCTGGGTGTGCAAGGATCTGGGATCTGGGTGTGTAAGGAACCAGGATTTGGGATCTGGGTGTGTAAGGAACCAGGAGTTGGGATCTGGGTGTGCAAGGAGCCAGGGTTCAGGATCTGGGTGTGCAAGGAGCCGGGTTCGGGGTCTGGGTGTGCCAGGAGCCGGGTTCGGCTCTGGCCGTGCAGGGCCCCGCGCTGCCCCCAGACTCACCAGGACCCTCCCCGGCGGCTGCCGCTGGCTCGCCACCGTCACGCCCAGCCACATGTCCTCGATGATGGCCTTGTCCGGCTCATCTGCGGGAACAGCCGCCTGAGAGGGGCTCCCCCTCCGGGGGGGCAGTCTGGGGGGGAAGGGGGCACGCCCGGGGGGTCACCCACCCCGGAGCTCGATGGCCAGGCGCTGGCAGTCGCGGGTGGTGGCGCTCAGGGGACAGGCGTACACGGCCCCCGTCCGCGTCCCGTTCACCGGCTCCGTGTCCTGGGGGGCCCCCACCAGCAGCCTGGGGGGGCAGGAGGGGGAAATGAGTGGGTGAGGGGTGGGGGGGAGCAGATCCAACCCCCCCGAACCCCTCCAGGTCATTTTGGGGTGGGTGCCCTGGGGAGGGGACATTTGGGGGACAACGGAGCTGCTGTTTGTCACACCCTGACACCCCCAGACAGCCGGGGCAGAGCTGGGGGGACACAGGGACCCCGAATGGTCTCTTGTTGTTCCCCCACTCCCCGTGCATGGGGGGTGGAAGAGGGGTCACAGGGACCCCCCAAACCTCGCTGTGCTGCGGGGAAAACAAGAGGGAGGGGCTGCTCAGCACCCCCAACCCGGCACCGGCAGGGGGCAGAACCCCCGGGAATGGGGAGGGGGGCTGGGAGGGACACCCCTGATTCGGGGGGGACACCCCTGATTCGGGAGGGACACCCCTGATCCGGGAGGGACACCCCTGATCTGGGGGGACACCCCTGATCTGGGAGGGACACCCCTAACTTGGGATGGACATCCCTGATTTGGGATGGACACCCCTGATTCGGGATGGACACCCCGATTTGGGATGGACACCCCTGATTCGGGATGGATACTCCTGATTTGGGATGGACACCCCTGATTCGGGAGGGACACCCCTGATTCGGGATGGACACCCCGATTTGGGATGGACACCCCTGATTTGGGAGGGACACCCCTGATTTGGGATGGACACCCTGATTCGGGAGGGACACCCCTGATTCGGGATGGACACCCCGATTTGGGATGGACACCCCTGATTTGGGATGGACAGTCCTGATTTGGGAGGGACACCCCCTAATCCGGGAGGGACACCCCTGATTTGGGAGGGACACCCCTGATCCAGGAGGGACACCCCGATTTGGGATGGACACTTGATTCGGGATGGACACCCCTGATCCGGGATGGACACCCCGATTTGGGATGGACACCCCTGATTAGGGAGGGACACCCCGATTTGGGATGGACACCCCCCACCCCGGACAGACGCCCCCACCCCGGACAGACGCCCCCACCCCCGAGGCTCTCGGGCTGCCCCAGCCCCGCAGCTCCTCCCGGGTGGGTGACACCCCCCAGGAGGGGCAGGGCTGGCCCGGCTGGGGGGGACATGGCCATTGCAGGCTGGCTGCGCCCCCGCTGCTGCAGGCGATGCCGCAGGGACCCCCGCCCCGCGCGGCCGGAGCGCTCCGGAAGGGCCGGGCTTTCCGCTGGGAACCCCGCGGGGGCGCGGGGACAATGGCGCGGAGGGGCCGCGCGGGGGGAGGAAGGGCCGGGCTCGGGCTGCGGGACACGGCGGGGACACGGCACCTGGGACACGGGGGACACGGGGGACACGGCACCTGGGACACGGGGGGACACAGGGGGACACGGCACCTGGGACACGGCGGGGACACGGCGGGACACGGCACCTGGGACACGGGGGACACGGAGGGGACACGGGGGACACGGCACCTGGGACACGGGGGGACACGGCGGGGACACGGCACCTGGGACACGGGGACACGGAGGGGACACGGGGGACACGGCACCTGGGACACGGGGGACACGGGGGACACGGCACCTGGGACACGGGGGGACACGGAGGGGACACGGGGGACACGGCACCTGGGACACGGGGGGACACGGGGGACACGGGAGACGGCACCTGGGACATTTGGGGGGACACGGCAGGGGACACGGGGGGACACGGCACCTGGGACATGGGGGGGACACAGGGGACACGGCACCTGGGGACATTGGGGGGACACGGCACTCGGGACACGGCATGCGGGACATGGAGGGGACACAGGACACTGGGGGGACACGGGGGGACATGGCACCTGGGACATGGAGGGGGACACGGAGGGGACAAAGGAGGGTCATGGCAGCCAGGACACCGGAGGGACACAGCACAAAGGGTGGACAGGCATCCGGGACATGGGGGGACACGGCACCTGGGACATAGGGGGGACACGGAGGGGACACGGCACCTGGGACACTGGGGGGACACGGCACTCGGGACACGGCATGCGGGACATGGAAGGGAAACAGGACACGGGGGGGACACGGCACCTGGGACATTGGGGGACACAGGGAGGGACACGGGGGGACACGGGGGTGACACGGCACCTGGGACACGGGGGAACAGAGGGACATGGCACCCTGGGACATGGAGGGCTGACACGAGGCACTGCCCCCAGCAGGGCCACCAGCGGGGCCAGCGCCGGGTCCCCGCTGTCCCCAGGGCAGAGCCGTGTCCCCGGGCCTGTGCCGTGTCCCCTCTGTGTCCCTCCTGTCCCCGCTGTCCCCTCTGTCCTCAGGCAGTGCCGTGTCCCCTCTGTCCCCAGGCCTGTGCCGTGTCCCCGCTGTCCCCACTGTCCCCAGGCAGAGCCGTGTCCCCGGGTCTGTGCCATGTCCCCTCTGTCCCCGCTGTCCCGTGTCCCTTGTCCCCGGGGCAGCTGGGTCCCTCCTGTCCCCGCTGTCCCCAGGCAGAGCCGTGTCCCCGGAGCCTGTGCAGTGTCCCCTCTGTCCCCGCTGTCCTCTGTCCCCGCTGTCCCGTGTCCCCGCTGTCCCCGCTGTCCCCGAGCCTGTCCCGTGTCCCCTCTGTCCCCGCTGTCCCGTGTCCCCGGGCAGGCAGGGAGCGGCCGCGATGAGCAATGCGGGCCCGGCGGCGCGGGCACGTCCGGGCGGGCCGGGCGCTGACTCAAAGCCCGGGGAGGAATGCGGGGCCCCGGGCAGCCCCCGCCCCGGCACGCCGGGACCCCCCCGGGGGCTGACTCAGGTGGGGGGGGTTGGCAGCGATCGCCCCAAATGGGGCCAGGGAGGGCGGGGGGAGGGGGGTGGTGATGGCTCTGCCAGCTCGGCAAGGAGGAATTCGCACCCCCAGCTCCGAGGGGGGCGCGGGGGGCGCCGCTGCCCCTCTTACCTGGGGGGGTGACTCGGGGCAGCTGCTGTGACTCAGATCTGGGGGGGTCCTGCCCCCACACCCCGAATCCAACAGGACCTGCAGCCCCCCGGTTGCCCCCAGGCCCTCTCAAAAACCCCCGTGCCCCCCACACCAGCGCCACAAACCGCTCCCGGCCCCCCCAGAATCCCGGGGGTCTCGCCCGGCTGGGGGACGCCCCCAGGGTTGCCCCCAGGCTCTCCCGGTGGTCCCGGGGGGGAGCCCACCCGAGCCAAGCAGCTCCGGCATCCCTCGGCTGCCGCCAGCCAAGATTCCCGGCACGGCAGCCCACCCGCAGCTCCGGGAATGGGGGGCGCGGGGCCCTCCCAGAGCGGGGGGGACACCCGGGGGCGTCCCCCAGCCGGCAGAAAGCCGCGTGCCCCCGGGATTTTTGGGGTGGGGGGGCGGGACCAGTTTGTGGCGCTGGTCCCGCTGGTGTGGGGGGGTGGGGGGGGCGCTGGGATTTTTGAGATGGTCAAAGAGCGGCAGGAGGGGGGAGGCCGGGGGGGAGGGAGGCAGGAATGCGAGGCCGTGCCCTGTCCTAATCCGCCCTGGCAAACGGGGGGGCGGGATGGGAGCGCTGGCTGAGCCGGGGCGGGGGGCTGCGGGAGGGACACCAGCACCCCCAAAACTGCGGGGGGAGAGACCGAGAATCCCACCCGGACACCTCAGGAATAAGGGGGAGGGGGAGGTCGTACCCCCCCCCCAGAGAGCAGCGAGGGGGGGCTCCTCACCCATCTCCCACCAGGAGCAGGGAGGGGAGGAGCAGGCTGGGGGGGCGAGGGGGGGATTCTCCAGACCCACCCCCCAATTTGGGGGTGCCAGGGGGGTCCCTGAGCGGGGAAATCCCCCCGTGCCCCTCTGGGAGGAGCCGGGAGAGGGAGCGACGGCTGCGGGAGGGATGGAGGGACGGACGGACGGACAGACGGACCCACACCCGTCCTTCCGCAGCCCCGCAGGACCCCGGCGGGTCCGGGCCGAGCGGGGGGAGCCGAGCCAGCTCCAATCGCTCCGAGGCGGCCCGGGGGAGGGGAGGCGAGGCCGGGAGCGCCGCCAGCCCGGCAGAGCGCTCTCCTCAGCCAGCAGCTGGAGCCAGGAGACCCCCGAGCCCCGGGCAGAGCCCCAAACCCGCCGCGATGCGGAGGCGGGCGCTGCCTCCCCCAGATTTTAGGGGGATGGCGGGGGGAGAAGGTTCGTTCATCGTTGCGCGGATCTGCCGTGCCTCAGTTTCCCCAGGTCACCCAGGAAATTCCGAACCCCCCCGGGCCGGAGCGAGCGGCCCCACCCGAGCCCAAGCCGGACACGGGCGGCCCAAGGAGCGCCCCAAATCTGGGCTGGGCTGATAAGAGCCCCGCGCTCACCTGGCCGGGAGGAGCGAGCAAACAAAACCTTTGCAATGGGCACAGCCCCGCGGTGGTGGAACTGGGGGAACTGGGGGGGCTCCGGCATCGCCCCGGCCCCGCCGTGCCCGCCCCGAGTCCGGGAACGCCCCGGAGCATCCCCCGGGCAGGGCAGGGGCCAGCCCCCTCCCCAAAATAAAGCGGGGGACGCCTCCTCCCCCCCGCGCGCAAATCGGGGGGGCGGCGGCAGGAAATGTCCCTTTGCTGTCCCCACCCCGCACCTGCGAGCAGGGGGCACCGCGAGGGGCACGGGGGGCCCCGAGCGGCCCCGACACCCCGAAACTGGGGATACCCCAAAACTGGGGACACCCCGAACTGGGGACACCCCGAACTGGGGATACCCTGAACTGGGGATACCCGAAACTGGGGACACACCGAAACTGGGGACACCCGAAACTGGGGACACCCAAAACTGGGGATACCCCGAACTGGGGACACACCGAAACTGGGGACACCCCGAACTGGGGACACCTCAAACTGGGGGCACCCAAAACTGGGGACACCCCACGCACGCAGAGCGCCCCGCGCAGCTCCCGCCCGTGGGGAAGGGCAGCGGAGGCTCCCGGGAAACGGGGCGCGAATTCCCGGGGGGGTTCTGCCTCCGAGGCCTCCCCCCCGCCCCGCGGGGACACGCCGGGACACGCCAGGACACGCGGGGGGTGGCGGGTCCCCGCCAGAGCCCCCCAAAATCCCCCCCAGGGCCGTTCCCGGCAGGACACGGAGCGATCCGGGGCAGGAGCGGGCGGTGCGTGGGGGTCCCGAGGGGCACGGGGGGGGTCCCAGGGGCGCGGGGGGGGTCCCAGGGGCACGGGGGGGGTCCCAGGGGCAGGGATGGGCTCCGCTCCCCCCCCGCGCAGGAGCAACAACAACTCCCCATCCCAAATGCATCCCTGGAATGCGGAGCGGCACACGCCTGCACCCAGCAGCGGCCACCGGCCCCCCCCGGGGAAAAACGGGACCCCCGGGGGTCTCCCAAAGACCCCCCCCGCCCCCCCGAGCTGGGAGAGCCGCGGGGAGGAAAAATCTGCGCCCTTGAGGGGGACAAAGCCAGGAGCCGGGAGCTCCCGGGAATTGCCGGGACGGGGATCGGGGACAGGAATTTGGGGACAGGAATTGGGGGGGGTCCGGTGGGGCGGGGGGACACAGCGGGGGGATGCACGGGGTCTGCCCCGGCTGAAAAGGGGTTTTTGTTGGGGCAGCAGGAACCACAGTCCAACAGCTCCGGCGGGCGCGGGGGGGGCTCGGGGGGGGCTCTGGGGGGGGCTCGGGGGGGCTCCCGCTGGGGCGGCGCCGGCCGGGATCGCCCCTCCCCCCTCCCGGAGGGGGCTGTGGGGCTCAGAGCCCACCGAGGGGGGTGGGGGGGGACACAAGGGGTGTCCCCACGCTGCTGCCGGACCCCCCGGTGTCACCGGGAATGGGGAGGGGGGTCAGGGTGGGACCCCCAGCCGTGGGACCCCCGCCAAAACCGGGGGGCGGGAAAGCTGCGAGTAGGGGAGACCCCCCCCGCCGAGGATCAACTGCGGAGCGGGGACCCCCCTCAGCTGGGTCCCGGGCGAGAGGGACCCCCAAAGCACCTGGACCCCCCTCACCTGGCACCTGGGTCACGAGGGACCCCCCCCCCTCACCTGGACCCCCCCTCACCTGGCACCCCCGCCCCCTCCAGGTGCGCCCCCGCCCCCACAGCAGCGGCGCGGGCTCGGGACCTTTGCCCTGACACAGAACAGGGACCCCCCTCAGAGGGACCCCCAAAACCCAGAGCGGACCCCAAATACCCACGGGGGACCCCCGCCCCTCTCCGTTCCACAAGGACCCCACCCCAGGTGGGACCCCCACCCCACGGGGGGGCTCCTCGCTCTGCCCCGCCCCACGGGGACCCCCCCGCTCCCACTGGGGACCCCCGGCCCGCCGGTAAAGCGCTGTCTCACTGCGCTCCGCCTCACGGCGCTCCCGAGCACCGGGGACCCCCACGGGGACCCCTCCCCATTGTCCCCCCGCCACAGGTGACCCTCCCCTCGCTACGGGGACCCCCAGCACGCCCCCCCGTTACAGGGCATCGCCCCGCCGCCCCCCGCGCTCACAGGCTGCGCTCCGTGTCCCGGTGCAGCGCTACCGAGAAGCCGAACAGGGCTCCGGCGGGGCCCTCCTTGAGCACGGGGAAGGTGAGGTCCAGGTTGAAGGCGGCGGCGGCTCCGAGCAGCACCGGGCCGAGCGCCAGCAGCACCGGAACCGGGCCAAGCCCCGGGACCGCGCCCGGCCCCGGCAGCGGCCGGCGGAGCCGCGCCATGACCCGCAGCGGCCGCCGTAGCCAGCCGAGCCTCCGCACCGGGCCCGGTGCGCGCGGGGAGGGCGGGGCCGGGCGGGGCCGGGGCGGGGCCGGGGCGGGGCCGCGCCGCTTCCGGACACGCCCCTTAAAGGGGCCGCGCGCCCCGCTGGGCGTGGGCAGGTGTGCGGGGAGGGGGGGACGGCGCAGGTGTGGGGGGGATGGCGGCGCCTCAGACCCCGCCCACTGCGAGACCCCGCCCACTGCGAGACCCCGCCCACTGTGAGACCCCGCCCATTCTGAGACCCCGCCCATTGAGAGATCCCGCCCACTGAGAGATCCCGCCCACTGAGAGAGCCCTCCCACTGAGAGACCCCCTCCACTGAGAGACCCCCTCCCACTGTGAGACCCCTCCCACTGCGAGACCCCGCCCACTGAGAGACCCCCCACCCACTGAGAGACCCCCCACCCACTGCGAGACCCCGCCCACTGCGAGACCCCGCCCACCATGAGACCCCCCACCCACTGCGAGACCCCCCCACTGAGAGACCCCTCCCACTTCGAGACTCCGCCCAATGCGAGACTCCGCCCACTGTGAGACCCCTCCCACTGCGAGACCCCTCCCACTGAGAGACTCCCTCCCACTGTGAGACCCCTCCCACTGCGAGACCCCGCCCACTGAGAGACCCCTCCCACTTCGAGACTCCGCCCACTGTGAGACCCCTCCCACTGTGAGACCCCCGCCCACTGTGAGACCCCTCCCACTGCGAGACTCCTCCCACTGTGAGACCCCTCCCACTGTGAGACCCCCGCCTCACACCCCCCAGGACAGTTCCCCCCCCCCATCGCCCCGGGGTTGGACCCCCCTACCTGGCACCACTTTGGGATGCGCCCCCCCAGGATAAGACCCCCAAAATCCGGACCCCTTATGGGAGGAGACCCTCCCCACTCTGCGCTGGGCCCCGTGCCGTGGGACATCCGCGCCCCCGCGGGGACAGCTGCAGGGACATCGCGGGGACAGCGGCGGGAACATCACGGGGACAGCAGCGGGAACATCATGGGGACAGCGGCGGGGACACCGCGGTGACAGCAGCGGGGACATGGCGGTGACAGCGGCGGGGACATTTCAGTGACAGCGGCGGCATCGCCGCTTCCCCGCCGGGGAGTGGCGAAGGTCACCGGAGCCACCGCGCCGCTCCCACCCGTGCGGGAAATCCGGGGCTGGGCTGGGGGGGCTGCAGGATGTCCTGTGTCCCCCGCCCCGTGTCCCCGTGTCCCCGTGTCGCTGTGTCACTGGAAAGAGTGACGGCAGCGGGGACACGGCGGGCAGCGCTGCTGGCGGTGGCGCCCGGCCCTGGCACAGCCACCTCCCTGTCCCCTGTCCCCTGTCCTGTCCCCTGTCCTCTGTCCTCATCCCCTGTCCCCTGTCCCCATCCTCTGTCCCCATCCCCTGTCCCCATCCCGTCCCCACGCCCCGGCCCCGCCCCTCGTGCCCCCGGTGACACCAGTGACGTCACCCCGCGGTGTCATTGCCCCCAAAGGCCACGAGGTGACGCCATTGACCCAAAGATGCTCTGGGGGGGGTTGGGGGGATGGAGACGATCGGGGACCCCCCGAGCCGAACCCCCGCGGCTGTGGCAGGGCTGGGGGGACACGCGGGGACCCCCCGGGACCCCTCCAGCCTGGGGGGTGACACGGGGGGACCCCTCCTGCCTTTCTGGGGGACACGGCGAGCAAACCCTTCAGCCTTGGGGGGTCACGGCCCTGTGGGGGACACTCGGGGGGTGCTGACCGGACCCTGAGCTCAGCCCTGCCCATGAGCCCCCCCAGAGACCCCCGGGCGCCCCGGAACAGCGATTTCTGTCCCCCCCGGCCCCTCCCCATCCACGAGCTCCCGGATTTGGGCTTCCACAGCCCCTGGCAGCTCCAGAGCTCCCAGTCCCGACCCGGCTGGGGACTGGCCGGACCCGCTCCCCGCTCCAGCCCCACAACCGGCTTTTCCTGCCGCAGACGCCGCTCCCGGCGGGGACCGGCCCTGGCGACAACCGGGCTGGGGACCTGCGCCCGTCCCGGTGCCTCCCGGCCACCCTGGGAGCCCTCCCAGGGAACCCCGGCGCTGCTCGCAGGGCTGGGCTGGCCCCCGACACTTCTGTCTGTCCCCTCGGAATGAATTCCTCGAGTCCCAGCCGCAATTCCCCCGCGGGAAGCGAGGCCGTGCCGCTCCCCAGGCTTCGGGGTCGCCTCTCAGAGCCTCCTGCTTCCCCGGGATTCGCCTCTGTTGGTTATTTCCGTCTGTCTGTTTCTATTATTCCCATTTCTTTCTATTTCTGCTATTTCTATTTCTGTTTGTCCTTTTCCTGTTCTTGTTCTTATCCCTATTTTTCCTATTCCTACTCAAAATCCTATTCCTACTCATATTCCTGTTCTCCCTACGCATTCTTATTTCTCTTCCTATGCATTCCTATTCCTATTTATCCCTGTTCCTATTCTTATTCTTATTCCTATTCCTATCTATTCCTATTCCTATTATATTCCTATTCCTACTCCCGTTCCCGTTCCCCTTCCCTCTTCTCGCTTCTGCTCCTTTCCCATTCCCGCTCGTTTCCTATTCCAAATTTTTTTTCCTCTCTTTTCTCGGGCCCGGCGGTATCGGCGGTTCCAAGACTCGAACTACGCAGTTCTGGAGGTTCCGGCGGTGTCGGGACTCGAACCCGCGGTTCCGGCGGTGTTGAGACTCGAACCCGCGGTTCCGGCGGTTCCGGGACTCGAACCCGCGGCTCCCGGGGCGCGGCGCAGTTCCCGCCTTGGCCGCCAGGCGGAGCCGTTGCCCCGCGCCGCGGATCGGGCCGGGGGGGACCCGGGGGCACCGGGGGGACAATGGGGGAGGGGGGGGACACGACACACGCAGGGGGGACAGGAGGGGACACGCAGGGGACAGGAGGGGACAGCCCCACCCCGGTCACGGACCCAGCCCCTGCCCGCAGAACCAGAGACCCCCCCAAAATAAAAACCCCTTACAAAGCCCCCCCACCTCCCCCGGGTGCTGGGGGTGGCCGGGGGGTGACCAGGGCTGGCCAGCGACCCCGGCTGGGTGACACTGCTGGGATCCTCGGGGCAGCGCAGGGGTCACGGCCCTGAGCGGGGGGGTGGGAGAGGGCACAGACCCCGGGGGTGTCCCCTCCCAAAATCAAGGGTTGTCAGTGCCCCGAGGTGCCCCCAGCGCGGGGGGACGCGAGGATCCTCTGGGGGGGCCCTGCCCGGACTGGGGGGCGCTGCTGGGAGGAGGTGGGAGCAGGGGGAGAGCTGGGGGGTGACCATAAACAAACCCCCCAAATCCCCCCAGCCCCAAGCACGGATCCATCCCAGACCCCAACCCCAATCCCCCTTCCCTGCCCCCCAAGAAACACCCCCAAACTCTCCTCCAAAAAATCCCCCGGCAGCCCCAAACCCCCTTTTTAAACCAGCGCTGTCCTGTCCCCCCGCTGCAGACAGGACCCTGCACACTATTTATTCCCTCACCCTCCTTCACCCACTCTTTGTTGTTTCTTGGGAGAGAGAAAGAACGAAAAAAAAAAAAAAAAAAAAAAAGAGGGAGAGAGAGAAGAAAAAAAAACCCACACAGGAGGAGGCAGGAGTCTATTTTGCCTCCCAGGCAATATTTCTGGAGCCAATCGGAATGCGCACCCACCCTGCCCTGCTCCCTAATTAAAGGCTTTAAGCAGGCGGCCGGGGCCGGAGGTTTGGGCACAGTCTCTCGGTGGCTCCTCACGCAGCAGCCGCAGCTCCGGATCGCGCTCGGACCGCGCCAGGGCCTCGGCAGCCGCCGGGTTGGGGGGTCCCCGGGCCGGGCAGGCAGCTGCCCCCTCCCCGCCGCCAGCCATGAGCGGCTCTTTCGACAAGAAGCTCTCCAGCATCCTGACGGACCTCTCGGGCTCGCTGAGCTGCCACGCAGCCTCCAAGGACTCCCCCACCCTGCCCGAGTCCTCGGTCACCGACCTGGGCTACTACACGGGCCAGCACGACTACTACCCGGGCCAGCCGTACGGGCAGCCCGTGGGCCACTACCCGTACCCCCAGTTCAACCTGAACGGCATCGGCGCCGCCGGCACCTACTCGCCCAAATCCGAGTATTCCTACAGCCCCTCGTACCGCCAGTACGGCCACTTCAGGGAGCAGCAGCTGCCGCCGCAGGAAGCAGGTAAAGGATGGGGGAGAGGGGCCGTGCCCGCCCCGCTGCTCCTTTGGGGCTCCGGAGGGGCTTTGTGGGGTTTTTCCCTCCGGGTGTCCCCAAATTTGCGGGGTTTTACCCCTACGAATGTCCCTAGGATTTTTGGAGTTTTGTCCTTTTGAGTGTCCCCAGGTTCGGGGGGTTTTACCCCTCCGTGTGTCCCCAGATTTGGGGGGTTTTATCCTCCGTGCGTCCCCAGATTTGTGGGATTTTGTCTCTCCGGGTGTCCCCGGATTTTTGGGGTTTTATCCTCCGTGCGTCCCCAGATTTGTCGGGTTTTACCCTCAGGAGTGTCCCCAGGATTTTTGAGGTTTTACCTCTCGAGGTGTCCCCAGATTTTTGGGGTTTCGTCCCTCCGGGTGTCCCCAGTTTAGTGGGGTTTTACCCCTCGGCGTCTCCCCAGATTTGTGAGATTTTACCCCTCGGGATATCCCCCATCTTTTTGGGGTTGTGCCCCTCGGGACGCCCCCAGGTTGGGGACAGGGAGCTGCTGGCGGCTCTCGGGGCTCAGCGGGACAGACCCGCGCAGGGTTCCGGCTCCGGGACACATCGCAGCGATGTCCCAGAAACTGTCACAGCGCACGGGGACACCGCCAGCCCCCCGGGCTGGGGTGACACCGACCCGGGGACGGGGTGGCCGCCCTTGGCAACCCCTTCCCGCCTCACCGCGCGCCCTCCCGCAGTGTCCGTGAAGGAGGAGCCGGAGCCGGAGGTGCGGATGGTCAATGGGAAGCCCAAGAAGATCCGCAAGCCCCGCACCATCTACTCCAGCTACCAGCTGGCCGCCCTGCAGCGCCGCTTCCAGAAGGCGCAGTACCTGGCGCTGCCCGAGCGCGCCGAGCTGGCGGCACAGCTGGGGCTCACCCAGACCCAGGTAAGGGTTAACACCACCCCCGGCACCCCAAATCCCCACCGCGGGCAGCCCAGGGTGAGATTTCCCCCTTGGAGCAGTGCCGAGGGAAAGGTGGAGGGGACGGAGGCGGCAGGGAGAGGGGACGGACTCAGCCGTGCCCCACTCGGCGTTTTTGGGGTTTATCGCGCTCCCTCTGGAGCTCCCCCATCCCACACCTCGCAGGGTTTGGGGCTGGATCCTGTCCCGGGAAGCGGGCAGGTTCTGGGGCACGGCACACCCGGTGCGGCAGGAATGTGGGGCACCACGTCCCGGGGATCAGCGCTGGAGACGCCCCGTGCCCACAGCAGCTCCTGACCCCAAATCCTGCCAGGACACGGGCGCGATCCTGCCCCAACCGCCCGGACTCCCCAGGGTTCCCCTGGCTCCGGCTGCCCCATCCCGCGGGGTTCGGGCCGGGATTTGGGGACCGGTTCCCCGCCCGCTGTCCCCGGCGCCGGGGTGGCCCTGCAGGCTGGACTGGAAGAGCCGGGACGTGCGGGATCAGCTTCTCCTCCTCCCCGCAGCCGCCCAGATTCGGGGCGAAACCTTCGCTCTTGGGGTCCTGCCAGGCGCGGGGGCAAACGGGCTGTGCGGGTGTGAGGGGGGCGCGCTGTCCCCGTGTCCCCGTGTCCCCGTGTCCCCCTGTCCCCGCGCCCCATCGCGGTGCCCTCCCTGCCTCGGGGCCGGCGCCGGCGCCCTTGTGCCGCCCTTGGCCTTCCTCCTCCTCCTCCTCCTCCTCCTCCTCCTCCTCCCTTGGGCGATGAAGCAATCGGGGACACTCGGCAAAGGGCTGACGGAGCGCGTCACCCGCTCCCAGAGGGACATCCTGTTTGGGTGACAAGCGCCGCCACCCCCGCCCCTCGCCCAGGGCCAAGGGCGTCCAGCGCCGCCTCGCCCAGCGCGGGGACGCTCCCGACGCGCGGCCGGTGGCGTGACGGGCTCCTGGTGACGCCCGTGTCCCCACAGGGGTCTGTGCCACGCCAGGTGTCACATGGGCGCTGTCCGTGCTGTGTCCGTGTCCGTGGAATGTCCGTGCAGTGTCCGTGGTCTGTCCGCGTCCGTGGAATGTCGTGTCCGTGCTCTCTGTCACTCTCACACCGAGGGTGACTTGCCCACGACACCTGCCACGCGCCCTGTGGGGTCCCCGTGATGTCCCTTCCCGCCGTGCCCCGTGTGTCACCTGAGTCCCTCGTCCCTTCCTGAGTGTGCCGGGGGTCCCCGTGACCCCCATGACCTTCATGTCCCTTCCCGTGTCTCTGGGGTCACTGTGACCCCCCGAGTTCATTCCCTGTCTCTGGGGTCCCCGTGACCCCCATGTCCGTGTTTTTGGGGTCACTGTGACTCCCCCAAGTTCATTCCAGTGCCCAGGGCAGTTCCCTGTGACCCCCACATCTCTTCCCGTGTTTCTGGGCTGCCCGTGATGCCCCTGCCCGATGTCGCTACCATCCAAACCCATCCCTGTCCCCCTGCTCACATCCTCCCGTTCCCTTCCCGGCTCTCTGACCCTTTTCCTGGCTCCATCCCATCCTCTCATTCCCTTCCGGGGGTCCTGACCCTTTTCCCTCCCTCTGTCCCACCCCTCTCACTCCCTTGCAGGTGCTCCGACCCTTTTCCCTCCATCCCATCCCTCCCATTCCCTTCCGAGGGCTGTGACCCTTTTCCTGCGTCCATCCCATCCTTCTATTGCCTTCCCGTCTCTCTGATCCTTTTCCCGGATCCATCTCATCCCCTTCCCGTCTTTGTGACCCTTTTCCTTTCCTCAATCCCATTCCTCCCGTTCCCTTCCCGCCTCTCTGACCCTTTTCCTTCTCTCCATCCCATCCCATCCCATTCCTCCCATCTCTTTCCCGGCTCTCTGACCCTCTTGCTGGATCCATCTCATTCCCATCCCGTCTCTCTGACCCTTTTCCTTTCCCTCAATCCCACCCTCCCATTCCCTTTCCCATCTCTCTGACCTTTTCCTTTCCTCAATCCCACCCTCCCATTCCTTTCCCATCTCTCTGACCCTTTTCCTTTCCTCAATCCCACCCTCCCATTCCCTTCCCGTCTCTCTGACCCTTTTCCTTTCCTCAATCCCACCCTCCCATTCCCTTTCCCATCTCTCTGACCCTTTTCCCGGATCCCTCCCACCCCCTCCCCGTCTCTCTGACCCTTCTCCCTGCCTCCCCCAGGTGAAGATCTGGTTCCAGAACCGGCGCTCCAAGTTCAAGAAGCTCTACAAGAACGGCGAGGTGCCGCTGGAGCACAGCCCCAACAACAGCGACTCCATGGCCTGCAACTCGCCGCCGTCGCCGCCGGTGTGGGACAGCCCCGGGGGCAGCGCCCGGACCCCGCTGCCGCAGCCGCTGCCCTACAGCTCCTCCCCGGGATTTTTGGAGGAGCACAACCCCTGGTACCACCCCCAGAGCCTCGGCGGCCCCCACGGACCCCACCAGGCGCAGGCGGCGCCCCCGATGCACCACGCGTCCCCCGGGCCCCCCAGCACGGGCGCCGTGTACTGAGAGTTCAGAGACGCTGCTCCGATTCTTTGGTTTCCTTCCCTTTTTTTTTTTTTTTTTTTTTTCGCTTCTTCCCCCGTTTTGGTTTTTGTCTCCTTGGGTTTTTTTTCCTAAAAAAGAAAAAAATGAAAACAAAGAAAAAAAAAGAAAAAAAAAGAAACCAAAGGATAGGACACCCCCGCGCACCCCTAAAAATCCTCTCAGCTCATCTCAGGAACCGGAGGACTGCAAAGCTTCAAACGCTCCCAGCGCAGGAAAAGGTGGAAAAGCCGGAAAATCCTTCTGCTACTTCTCAATTTTTTGGGGTTTTTTTCCATCGCACACCCCCACCCCCGCCCCCCCAAGACAAATTTGGCCCCCGAAGAGCCTCATCCCGCGCGGAGCTCGGACTCCCCGCCGCCAGGGAGGATTTGTGTCGCGACAGGGGGAGTGCCTGTCCCCAGCGGAGCTCGACCCTGGCTCCGAAATCTTAAAATTTTGGGGGTCACGGACACTTTTTGGGGGGTCACGGACACCCCTCGGGAGCAAAGCAGGACCCTGATCCCGGCCGGAATCACCCGGGACGATGCTCAGACCAGAAGGTGGTGATTTAAAATTAAATATATAAAAAAAAATTAAAAAATAAAAAATCGGGTGGGGGGCGGGGGGCGGGTGCGGGGAGGGAAATATTTTAATATTTAAGCGGTTCAGGAATGGCTTTAAGTTATTGTTTGAAGAGAAAAAACTTCATCTCCGTTTTCTGGCTGTGCCTCCAGCTGTGCGTAAAGGAACGGCGAAAATGCCTCTTTTTTTTTTAGGAAATCGACGACTTATTTTAAAGGGAAAAAAAGAAAAATAACCGAGCTCTTTCCTATTTTTTAAGAGAATAATGCTATTTTTTTAAGCAGAAAGTGCCGTTTTAAGGAGTGTTCATAGTGTTGTACAGTCCCGGGGATTTATTTATGTTGCCTTCTATAAATAGGGGTGTTTTGGGGGGAGAAAAAAAAAGGGAGTGTACATAAGGTTCGTTTGTATAAAGTTGTTCCAAACCAAACTGGTTTCGGTCTGGGTTTTTTTCTCTATAATTTTTTTTTTCCCTAAGGAAAATCCCCCCCCGGTTGATGGGAACCCCCCTCGGGTGTCCCTGAGTGTCCTTTGCTCCTTCCCCGGGACCCAAAGTCGGGCTGGAAATGCTCATTAATTAAAATTCTGGATTTAAAGCTCCCAACATGCGTTTTTTTCACCCTTTTTAAAACTTTTTTCCCCCCTGGTTTCATGAGGTTGTTTTGGGGAGCAGGATTTGGGATTTTTCCACCTTGAGAAATGAGGATTTTATCTCTCTGTCACTCGCGCCGCGTTTTTTGGGGACAGCCGGGCTTGGGGTGGCACCGGGTGATGTCGCCTCACCCCAAATCCCACTTTGTCCTGCTGAGAGGGAATTTGGGGCAGCAAAAGGAAATTTTTCCCGGTTTTCAGAGTATTTCAGAGTATTTCAGACTATGTCAGAGTATTTCGGACTATTTCAGACCATTTCAGACCATTTCAGAGTATTTCAGACTATTTCGGAATATTCCCGGCGCTCCCCTTACTGGGACCAGTGGCCCCCAGCCCTGCAGACTGGGAGGGCGGCTGCGCTCCCCGATGTCCCTTTTGGTGACAGCGCCGTTGGGGACAGCACCGAACCCTCCCCCAAATCCCAAAATCCCCAAATCCCACGGGATCCTCCCGTCCCCGGCAGCGCTGTGGGGTCGGGGCGCTCCGGGGACCCCAAAATCCCCAGTGGGGTGTCCCGGGCTGTGCTGGCCCCGTCGTGCTGTCCCCGCTGTCACCCGCGTCGTGTCGCGGGTGTGGGGACCCCACATTCCCAAATCCACGTTCCCCCTTCTCCCCAAATCCCCCCAAAACTTCATTCCCGATCCCACGGGAAAAGGAGGAATCGGCGCTGCCCCAGCCGGGCGCTGGCGAGGTTTCGTTTCATTCTTTTAATTTTTTTTTTTAATTCGATTTTTTTTTCATTCAGAGGAGGGAAAAAAGCCCCGAGCGGGCGGCGGGTTACGTACCCAGGATTATGTAAATCCCGGGAGCCGCATCGCCCCCGGCCAGGCGCGATCCCCGCCCCGCCCTGCGATCGGGAATGGGATCGGGAAAAGCTTTGGGATCCCCCAGCCCCCATCCCATCCCCCCGAGGGGGGTTTTGTCCCCCTTTGTCCCCCTTTGTCCCCCTTTGTCCCCCTTTTGTCCCCCTTTTGTCCCCCTTTTGTCCCCTTTGTCCCCCCTCATCCCCGTCTCCACCCCCGGGGGCAGCGCCGGCTCCTCCCGCAGTTCGGATGTGGCTGAGAAACCCCCAAAAAAGGGCTGAGGGACCCCGAGATCCCGCGCGGGGCCGGGCTCGGTGTGCTGGCACTGAGAGCGGGATGGGAATAAAGGGAATAATGGGAATAATGGGAATAATGGGAATAATGGTAACAATGGCAATAATGGGAATGGGAATAATGGGAATTGGGTGGGAATAATGGGAATGGGAAGGGAATGGGAATAATGGGAATAATGGGAATTGGATGGGAAGAATGGGAAGGGAATGGGAATAATGGGAATAATGGGAACAATGGGAATAATGGGAATAATGGGAATAATGGGAATAATGGGAATAATGGGAACAATGGGAATAATGGGAATTGGATGGGAAGAATGGGAAGGGAATGGGAATAATAGGGAGGGGAATGGGAATGGGAATGGGAATGGGAATGGGAATGGGAATGGGAATGGGAACCGGAATGGCGATGGGAATGGGAATAATGGGAACAATGGGAACAATGGGAATAATGGGAATAATGGGAACAATGGGAATAATGGGAATAATGGGAATAATGGGAACGGGAATGGGAATAATGGGAATGGGAATGGAACGGGAATGGGTCCCGACAGGGGTGGGGACATCCCCCCACTGTCCCCAGCACCCCGGTCCTGTCCTGGCACAGGCACACAGCGACCTCCCCTCATCATTCCAGTTATCCCAGTGCTCCCAGTGCTCCCAGTGCTCCCAGTGATCCCTGATGGCAGCGGGGACTGCCCGGACACCCCCGGGATGGCAGGAACTGGGGTGACACCGCGGGGGTGACATTGCAGGGGTGACATTGCGGGGCTGACACTGGAGGGGTGGCAGTGCCGAGGGTGACACCGCGGGGGTGGCAGTGCCAGGCGGTGACACTGCAGGGGGTGACACTGGAGGGGTGGCAGTGCCAGGCGGTGACACCGTGGGGGTGACACTGGAGGGGGTGGCAGTGCCAGGCGGTGACACTGCAGGGGTGACACTGGAGGGGGTGGCAGTGCCAGGCAGTGACACCGCGGGGGTGACAATGCCAGGCGGTGACACTGCGAGGGTGGCAGTGCCGGGGGTGGCAGTGCCGGGCAGTGACACCGCGGGGGTGGCAGTGCCCGCGTCCCCCGCTGTCACCCCGCGCCCAGCCGAGCCCTCCCCGCGCTCCTGCCCCGTTGCGACACCCGCAGCCCTTGCGCAGCCGGTGCCACCCCGGGAGCGGGGGCAGCGCCCGCCCACGGCTCACCCGAGCCCCGGCTCTGTCCCCGCCGCCACCGGGCTGTCCTGCTGGGGACAGCGAGGTGACACCCCCAGCCTCAGATGGGAAACTCCCCTTTTCAGAGCTGGGTGGGGAGGGGGGGCTCCATCCCCCCGCGGAAATCCCGCTGGCCCCACATCCTCCTGCAGGACCCACACCCCGAGGGAGCAGCACCCCAAACCTCCTTCCTGAGGGATCACAACTCCCGGGGGAGCCGGGAATGGGGACATGGGGGTCCCCAGTGCCACCAGCCCCAGCGCCAGGCTCTGATCCCCGCCCAGGTGCGCTCCAGGTGCGGGGACAGCCCCGGCCCCGTGAGGTGCTGAAGGTGTGAGACCCAAACAGCTGCAGAAAGGGGCAGGGAGGGACCCTGGGAGCAGGAGAATCGCGGGGTGGGAACATCGGGGGCGGGGATGCTCGTGCTGGGGGGTGTCCCCCCCCACGGGTGACAAACACCCAGCGGGACCGGGAAAAGCGGCGATAATGACGTGGGAAGAGCGGGGAAACACGAGGATGTGTTTTCCAGCCGGGTTTTGGCTCTGGAAACACAAAATCAAACCTGCAGAGGGGAATCAGCCCCAAAACCCCCCCTCGCTGCCAGGGTGTCCGTGGGGACACAGGGCAGGGGCTCAGCTGGGTCCCCAACCTGCCCCGTGTCCCCCTGCCCTCCCCTGTTTGGGGGGGACACCTCCCCCAGCCCCAAATTCGGGGGGACACTTCCCCCAGCCCCAAATTCCCGGCAGGAGGGGCCCCACAATTCCTGTGACTGGGCTCCGCTTCGGGCAGATTTTGGGGGTCTGTGTTACCCCAGCCCCCGACCCTGCACCCCAGGATTTGGGAGAGCCTGAGTTCTGGGGGGAAGCTCCTCCCCCAAACCGGGGACACCCCAAAGAGGAGGAGCAGCAGCGATCGATGCTCAGCCTGTTTATAAACGGGGGCACAACCAACAACCGGCAGAGTTCATAAATAAAACCAGGCCGGGGGGGGCGGGGAGTCCCCAACCCCTCCTGGGGTCCCCCTGCCCCCTGTCCGTGAACTGGGGGGACCCGGCCGAGTCCTGTCGCGCTGGGGTGGCGCACAGGGCGCTGGGTCACTCGGAGGGGGCAGGGCAGGACATCCCCGGGCTCCTGCAGGTCGTTGTCACCTTCCTCCTCCTCCTCCTCCTCCTCCTCCATTCGCTGGGCTCCTCCAGCGCTTCGCTGGGCTCCCAGCGCTGGGGGGGCAGCACAGAGCGTCCCCCTCGGTGTCCCTCAGTGTCCCTCGGTGTCCCTCAGTGTCCCTCAGTGTGCCTCGGTGTCACTCGGTGTGCCTCGGTGTCCCTCAGTGTCCCTCGGTGTCCCTCAGTGTCCCTCAGTGTGCCTCGGTGTCACTCGGTGTGCCTCGGTGTCCCTCAGTGTCACTCAGTGTGCCTCGGTGTCTCTCGGTGTCCCTCGGTGTCCCTCGGTGTCTCCCGGTGTCTCTCGGTGTCTCTCGGTGTCTCTCGGTGTCACTCAGTGTCCCTCAGTGTCTCTCGGTGCCTCTCGGTGTCCCTTAGTTTCTCTCAGTGTCTCTCAGTGTCTCTCAGTGTCTCTCGGTGTCCCTCGGTGTCCCTCGGTGTCCCTCGGTGTCTCTCCGTGTCCCTCGGTGTCCCTCGGTGTCACTCAGTGCCTCTCGGTGTCCCTCGGTGTCCCTCGGTGTCCCTCGGTGTCCCTCGGTGTCTCTCCGTGTCCCTCGGTGTCCCTGCGGATCCGGCGCTGCTGGTGGCCCTGTCACATCAGGGGGGTCCTGGGGAGGGCGTCCTGCTGCTGTGGCTGGTACCAGGCTCCGAAGGTGTTGATGTAGCCCCCGGGGGCCAGCGGGGGTCCCTTGGCGGGCGCGGGGAGGTCCCAGAGCGAGGGGAGGCCGGGGGAGCAGGGGGACAGGGCGGGGCCGCTCTGGGGGTGCCGCTCCCCGTCGGGGGCGCTCGGGCCCTGCCTCAGGATCTTCTTGTACTTGGAGCGCTTGTTCTGGAACCAGATCTTCACCTGCGGGCAGGACAGCGGGGTGAGGGGCAGGGAGGGTCCGACACCCCCGAACCCCCCGGACGCCGTTCCCGAGGGGATTTGGGGACAAACGGGGCTGGGAGCCCAACCCTTCACAAGCCACGGCTCTGCGGCGGGGTGAGAGGCGCTGGGAGCCCCGGGAGTCCCCGGAGTGTGCCCAGAGTGTCCCTGAGTGTGCCCAGAGTGTCCCTGAGTGTGCCCAGAGTGTCCCCGGAGTGTGCCCAGAGTGTGTCCTGAGTGTCCCCTGAGTGTGTCCAGAGTGTCCCTGAGTGTCCCTGAGTGTCCCAGAGTGTGCCCTGAGTGTCCCTGAGTATCCCCAGAGTGTGCCCGGAGAGTCCCCAGAGTGTCCCCAGAGTGTGCCCTGAGTGTCCCCAGCCTGTCCCAGGAGTGTCCCCTGAGTGTCCCTGAGTGTGCCCTGAGTGTCCCCTGAGTGTCCCCAGCGTGTCCCCCGAGTGCCCTGAGTGTGTCCTGAGTGTGCCCGGAGTGCCCTGAGTGTCGCCCAGAGTATCCCCAGCGTGTCCCCACTGTCCCCAGCCTGTCCCCAGCCTGTCCCCTGAGTGTCCCCAGCCTGTCCCCAGCCTGTCCCCAGCCTGTCCCCAGCGTGTCCCCGAGTGCCCGAGTGTCCCCAGAGTATCCCCTGAGTCTCCCCTGCGTGTCCCCAGCCTGTCCCCAGCTTGTCCCCAGCGTGTCCCTAGCCTGTCCCCTGAGTGTCCCCAGCCTGTCCCCTGAGTGTCCCCAGCCTGTCCCCAGCCTGTCCCCAGCCTGTCCCCAGCGCTCCCCGCTCCCCCCGCTGCCGGGCCCGCGCCGCCGCCGCGCTCTGGGGTGGTGGCCCCGCTCATTCCTCCGCGCTTCCCCCCCGCGCTGCCGGCAGGTTCCCACTTGTCTCCTCTTCCCCGGCTTTATGAGCTCGCTTCGCCCCTGGCTCCGGGGCTGCACCGCCGCCGCCTGCCTGTCTCTCCCCATCGCCTTCAAAAACCCACTCGCCCCGTCCCGCGGCCCGGGGCCGCCCAGCCGGGCCCGGCCGGGCCGCCAGCCAGGCTCCGGGGCTGGGAAAGTCCCGCTGCCGCCGGGGGGTGCGGCCAGGGGCGCCCCGAGCCCGAGCCCTGCGGGGCCACCGGCGCCAGCGCCCCCGCCGCGGCACGGCTGCGCCGGGCCGGCTTCCAGCAGCCGCCGCTGGTGGCCCGGTGTCCCCTCGGTGTCGCCTCCCGGGCCCAACCTGGGTCTGGGTGAGCCCCAGCTGCGCCGCCAGCTCGGCGCGCTCGGGCAGCGCCAGGTACTGGGTCTGCTGGAAGCGCTGGTTCAGCGCCTGCAGCTGCAGGCTCGAGTAGATGGTCCGCGGCTTCCGCAGCTTCTTGGCCCTCCCGCCCGGCCGCGGCTCGCCGTCGGGCACGGCCGGCGGCTTCTGCGGCTCTGGGCGCGGGGAGAGCAGAGAACGGCCGTCAAACACAGCGGGAGGTTGAAAAAACAGCCCCAAAAACACCCCGAAACCCTCCTAAAACCATCCTAAAACCATCTTAAAAAATACCCCAAAACCACCCCAAACTCAACCCAAAATCACCCCAAAACCATCGTAAAACCATCCTAAAAAAACACCCCAAAACCATCCTTAAAGCATCTTAAAATCACCCCAAAATCATCCTAAAATCACCCCAAACTCACCCCAAAACCATCCTAAAATCATCCTAAAACCATCCTAAAAAAACCCACCCCAAGATCACCCCAAAACCATCCTAAAAAAAACACCCCAAAACCATCCTAAAACCATCCTTAAACCACTCAAAATGACCCCAAAATCATCCTAAAACCACCCAAAATCACCCCAAAGCTATCCAAAACCATCCTAAAACCAACCCAAAATCATCCTAAAATCACCCCAAACTCAACTCAAGCCCACCCCAATACCATCCTAAAACCATCCTAAAAAACACCCCAAAACCATCCTAAAATCATCCTAAAATCCATCCCAAAACCATCCTAAACCCACCCCAAAATCACCCAAAACCACCCCCAAAGCCAGGCGGGCTGGCAGGGGGTGTCCGCGGGAGGGGGGGATGATTTTGGGTCTGGGGGCTGCTTTTGGCAGGTGTTTGGCAGAGGAGGAGGAGGAGGGGGCGGGGGGGAGGAAGGACGGGACCGACGGCGCTGCCCGGCTCGGGCAGCACGTGGGGCTCGGGCCTCGGCCCGGGCCGGGCTGGGGGGTCCCCGGGGGATGGGGGGCTCCAGGATGGACCCCCCTGCCCTGGGTGAGCCCCCGGGGGGCGCTGGGGGTCCCTGGGCCAGCAGCGCCCGCCCTGGTGTCACCCAGGGACCCCCGGGGGCGCTCACTTGGGTTCGGGACCCCCAGGGGAGCTCAGCCGGGCTCGGGACCCCCGGAGGGGGCAGCTCGGGGGTCCCGATCCTCTCCAGGCCCGCTCGGGACCCCCGGGGGGGCTCACTTGGGTTCGGGACCCCCGGGGGGGCTCACTTGGGCTCAGGACCCCCAGGAGGAGCAGCCCGGGGGTCCCGATCCTCTCCATCCGGCTCGGATCGCAAATTTTGGGGGAAACCGGCGGGGAGCGGGGATGGAGCTGCGGGGACAGAGAGGGGAGGGTCTGCCCGGCCCGGGGGGCGTGGGCAGCTCAGGGGGTCCCGTGGGGGTCCAGGGGGGCACCTGGGGGGTCTCAGCTTGGAGGAGCTGATGCTCCCCCTGCCCGCGGCTCCTCGAAGCCACCCGCGTGTCCCCTGGGAACGGGGGGACACCACCCCCGGCACCGCTGGGACCACCGGGACCCCCCAGGACCCCCCAGGACCGCCCAGGACCCCCCTGAGCCCAGCCCAGCCCAGCCCAGCCCCGGAGCGCTTCCGACGGCTCCATCCCGGCTCCATCCCGGGTCCCCCGAGCCCCCCGCGCCCCCCGCGCCCCCCCAGCCCCCCGCGCCCCCTTACCTGTGTCCTGCAGCCTGGCCCCGGGGGTCGGGGCGTGCGGGGCGCCGGGGGGCGCGTAGGGCAGGAAGGACCCCCGTGGGGGTGCGGGGGGGCCCCGCCGGGGTAGGGGGAAGGGCGGGGGGCGGCCGTAGGGGGAGGGGAAGGGCGGGGGGTCGTGCAGGGGGGGTAGTGCTGGGGGGGCCGAGCTCCAGGAACGCTTTGCAGGGGTCGGAGCCCAGCAGGGTCTCGGCCATCGAGCTCATGGTCATGGTCCGGCCGGGCCGGGCCGAGCAGCGCCCGGCGGGGCCGAACGGGGCCGAACGGGGCCGAACGGGGCCGAACCGGGCCGAGCAGACCCGAACCGGGCCGAACCGGGCCGGGCCGAGCCGGGCCCCCGCCGCCCCCCGACGGCTCCGGGTGCCGCCGCCCCGAGCCCGGGGATGCCCCGAACGCCCCGCCCAGCCCCGCCCCCGCAGTGACGTCACGCCGGGGGTACCCCCTTTACCCCGTGCCCACCCCCCACCTGTGCCACCGGGACCCCTCCCTGGGGCTGGGGGGGACACCCTGAGCCCCCCCGGGGGGGACACGGGGACACGGAGGAGACACGGGGGGGACAGGGGGACAAGGGGGGACAGACACGCGCTCCGGGGGCTGCGGGCACTCCCGGGATGCCGGAGCGGGGGTGGCACCTCCCGAGCCACCCCCGGCGAGTGACAACTGCGGGGTCGCCCGTGGCCACCAGGACAGCACGGGGACAAACCCGGCCGGGCGGGGCCGGGAGCTGCTGTCACCGCCCCTGGGGACAGCCAGAGGCTTTGGGGACACCGGGGTGACACCGGGGGGAGGGAGCGCTGTCCCTGCTGCCGCAGCCGGGCAGGTCCCCCCTGTCCCTGCCCTGTCGCCCTGTGGCCACCCCGCGCTCCGGTATAAATGACCCAGCTCGGCACCTGGTGACAACTCCCGGCACACGAATGTCCCCAGGGGAGACGCAGCTGCGGCCCCGGGATCATCCTCAGGGACAACGCCACCCCCAAATCCCACACCGGCCTTAAACTGGGCTGTGGGGGCCACAAAACTCGGGGCACCCACGGGGAAACTCCCCCAGACCGCAGCGGGGGCGAAGAGGAGAATTCCAGATGTTCCAGAATTCCAGATGTTGCGCCCGGCCGGCACCGAGGGCGAGCAGCGAGGCGAGCAGAAGCTCCGGATCTGCTTTTACCCCGCTCCGCACTTTCCCCGCCGTGACTCAGCCCCCACGGGCTGCGGGACGCGCCCCGGCTCGCCGGGATCGGCTCCCGCCGGCTCCTCACCCGGCCCGGGGGGCACGGAGGGGGTGCTGGGGGTGGGGGTGCCATCCCCCCCTCACCATCACGATCCCACGAGTGTCGCAGAGCTGGATCCGGGGGGACTCAGCCCCCCTGGCGCTTTCCCAGCGCTCGGCTGCGAGGCGGGTGGAGGAAATGTCCACAATTAATAAAAGCGCCCCAAAATGCGCGCCCTGAGCCGAGGCGGCTGCGGCAGGTGCTGCAGGTGTCCCCAGGGGTGCTTGGGGACAATATTCGCCCTGTGGCAGGAGCAGGGGGGACACTCGGGGTTCAGCTCCCAGCTGGGGTGAGGGGGCTCAGCTCAGTTCCATCAGAAGGGACCCCTCCCCATCCCATCCCCAAATCCCATCCCAAAATCCCCAAATCCCCCATTTAGGGATCTCCAGGAGGGACCCACGAGCGGGGGCGGCCCAGAGGGAGCAGTGGGACAGTGGTGACACCGTCCTCGTCCTCCTCCTCCTCATCCTCCTCATCCTCCTCATCCTCCTCATCCTCCTCATCCTTCTCATCCTCCTCATCCTCATCCTCCGGGCCGGGGATCTGAAGGTGCCAATCTCAGCCCGGCTCTGTGCCAGGGGTGGGCACAGGGACAGGGACGGGGACAGGGACACAGGGACATGACACAGGGACAGGGACCAGAACCAGGACAGCACCGCCTGCTCCAAACCCCTTCGCGAGAGGACATAAAGCTCTGGCACCACCGCCGGGGCTGCGCTGCTTTTGGGAGGGTTCGGGGACAGATGTGGGCACGGGGCACGGCCCGCTCGGTGCCAGCCCCGGCTGGTGGCAGCGGGGGCTGGCAGAGGGACAGGCGGGGCTGTTGGAGCAGAGTTTGGGGTTGGAGCGGCGGCCCCGCTGCCAAGACAAACACACCGACTCAACCCGCGTTAAATTAAAAAAATAAATCACGGCCGCGCTCCGAGCCAACCCCCAGCCCCGGTGGCGGGGCTGGAAGGTGCCGGCACACGCCGGGAAGGCTCCGGGACACGAGGGGTTAATGTCGCGGGCGGTCACCGGGCCCGGGGACGCTCCCGGGACCCGCGGGATGCGGATCCACCCGGGCAGAACCGCGGAGAATCCGCCGGGGCTGATGAAAGCAGGAAGGATTAAAGGGCGAAAAGCAGGGATGGGTGTGCGAGCAGAGAGGGGGGGGGTGCAGGAACGCGTGTGCCAGGTAACCAAACCCCAAAGATCCCCCGAGATAAAGGGAGATCCCAACAGCTGTAATTAGGCTGGAGATAGAGCGGCGCGGGGAAAGCCTGGAGCCAGGAGCAGGAATTCTGGGTTAATGGCAGCCCAAGGAGAAGTTAATAACAAGCCCAGCGGAGTGGGAGCAGACAGCCTGGCGTCTGCCCTCCCACACGCCCGCGCTGCCACCGCCGAGCAGCCGCGCTATCTCCAGCCGGGAATGGTCCCGGGGCAGCCGGGGAGACGCTGCAGCACGAGCTGGGCTCCCCCCGCCAGCCTCCCCCGGGTTTTGGGGCGTCTCGGCACCTGGGGAAGCCGGGCAGGGGGAGCGGGGGGTGAGGGGATGCTGGGGAGCATCCTCGGGGAAAGGGGGGGCACATCCAGGGAGGGGAAACTCCCGGTGCCAGCGGCTGGTCCTGCCCCAGAGGGGAGCGGGGACCCCTCGGGACACCCCCAGAGCGCCCGGGGCTGCTCCCCCCGCAGTGAATCACGTCCGGAGGTGACCTGATGGCGCAGAGGTGGCCCCGGGGGACCAGGGAGGTGGGAGGTGACAGCGATGTCACAGCAGGGGCTGGGCAGGGCGGAGGGACACGAGGGGAAGCAAAGCTCGCGCTGATTCCCACCCACACCCCCCTCCCCTTCCGTTCTGAAAGCTCCAACCAGCCCGGGATTGGAAATTTTCTGCCGAAAGAAGCTCCAGAGTCGGTTTGTCCCGGGTTCCGGAGCCGGGATGGGTTTGGGAAGGCGACCCCCGGCTCCCGTCCCCATTTCCAGCCCCCGAGGGTCTGCAGCGGCTGCGGTGCCATCGTGTCCCCACCCGGGGGGGGACATCAGCATTTCCCAACACCCCAACCGCGCCCTGGACCCCTCCCGCTCCGAGCTGGGGTGAAACCGCCGAGATGTGACCAAAATCACAAAATCCTCAACCCCAGCGCTGCTCCCCCGCCTCATCCCCCTCCCAGAGCCGAGATTTTGCTTCAGAAACTCCAAATATTTTTCCAGGACTCCGATCTGGGTTTGATTTTCGCGGGGACGCGTGGCTGGAGAGCAAAGGCATCAAAGGGCCCTGGTGGAAATAACACCGGGAGAAAATCACCCCCTGGATTTCCGTCCCTGCTGGGATGGCTGGAGCAGCGGGGGGCAATTCCCAAAATTCCTGTTTGGAGAGGAGCAAACCCTCGGGGCTTGCCGCCCCACACATGCAGTGGTGACTGTTCCATCATTCCCGATCATTCCCGTCCATTCCCGGCCGTTCATTCCCGTTCATTCCCGTTTATTCCCGTTCATTCCCTCTCATTCCCATTCATTCCCGTCCATTCCCGTTCATTCCCATTCATTCCCGTTTATTCCCGTTCATTCCCGTTCATTCCCGTCCATTCCCGGCCGTTCATTCCAGTTCTTTCCCGTTCATTCCCATTCTTTAATTCCAGTTCATTCCCGGCCATCCTCTTTCATCCTCGTTCATTCCCATTCATTCCTGTTCATTCCCCGTCATTCCCGGCCATTCCCGACCGTTCATTCCCGTTCATTCCCGTTCATTCTAGTCCATTCCCGTTCATTCCCATTCATTCCCGTCCATTCCCGTTCATTCCCGTTCATTCCCGTTTATTCCCATTCATTCCCGTTCATTCCCATTCATTCCCATTCATTCCCGGCCGTTCATTCCCGTCCTTTCCCGGCCGTTAATTCCCGTTCATTCCCGTCCATTCCCGTTCATTCCCATTCATTCCCGTTCATTCCCGGCCGTTCATTCCCGTCCTTTCCCGGCCGTTAATTCCCGTTCATTCCCGGTCCTTCCTGGTCATTCCCGGCCGTCCATTCCCATCCATTATCGGTCATTCCTGATCCTTCCCGTTCATTCCCGTTCATTCCCGTTCATTCTCGTTATTTCCCGTCCGTTCCTATCCATTCCCATTCATTCCTATCCATTCCCGTCCATTGCCATCCATTCTGGCTCATTCTCGTCCATTCCCATTCGTCCATTCCCGTTCACTCCCGTTTATTCCCGGTCCTTCCCGTCCATTCCCGTTCACTCCCATTTATTCCCGGTCCTTCCCGTCCATTCCCATTCATTCCCGCTCACTCCCGCCCATTCCCATTCAGTCCCGGTCATTTCCGTTAATTCCCCTCCGTTCCCATTCATTCCCATTCATTCTAATCCATTCCCGTTAATTCCCGTCCATTCCCGTCCATTCCCATCCATTCCCGTTCACTCCCGGTCATTCCCGTTAATGCCCATTCATTCCCGCCCATTCCCATTCATTCCCATTCATTCCTGTCCATTCCCGGCCGTTCATTCCCGCTCATTCCCGTTCAGTCCCGGTCAATCCCGTCCATTCCCGTTCACTCCCGGTCATTCCCGTCCATTCCCGTCCATTCCCGGTCATTCCCGGTCACTCCCGGTCATTCCCGTCCATTCCCGCTCATTCCCGTCCATTCCCGGTCACTCCCGGTCATTCCCGGTCACTCCCGGTCATTCCCGTCTATTCCCGTCCATTCCCGGTCACTCCCGGTCATTCCCGTTAATTCCCGTCCATTCCCATCCATTCCCGTCCATTCGCGGTCACTCCCGCTCATTCCCGTCCATTCCCATCCATTCCCATCCATTCCCGGTCCTTCCCGGTCACTCCCGGTCACTCCCGGTCATTCCCGTCCATTCCCGTCCATTCCCGGTCAATCCCGCCCATTCCCGGTCCTTCCCGTCCATTCCCGGTCATTCCCGCTCATTCTCGTCCATTCCCGGTCACTCCCGGTCATTCCCGTCCATTCCCATCCATTCCCGGTCACTCCCGGTCACTCCCGGTCATTCCGGCCGGCAGAGCTGAGCCCCAGCCCCCAGAGGGTCGCTCCCCATCCCGGCCCTTCTTTGGAGAGCTCATTAAGAGCCTGCCATTAATTGCGGGCACAATTTTCCTCTCTATGGGAATTCCCCGCCCACTTTGGGGGATAATTAATTATTCCACATCTGGAAACCTTCGGGAAAGGTGCGAGGCAGAAATGGGACAGATTTAATCAATTATTCCACTCGTTAGCGCCGGTCTGGCGGCGCTAATTTGGGAAGGGAAGCACTAAAAGCGGGTTTGGAACCTTCATTCCCGAATTCCCGGAGCTGGAGAGGCTGGAAAGGAGCCGGACCCTCCTGTGGTCACTCCAGCCCCGGCCCAGATCCCAAATCTCAACCCCGGATCCCAAATTTCAACTCCCAAATCCCAGATCCCAAATCTCAATTCCAGATCCCACATCTTAATTCCAGATCCCAGATCTCAAATCTCAACCCCAGATCCCAGACTCGAAATCTCATTTCCCAGATCCCAAATCACATTTCCCAAATCTCAGCCCCAGACCCCATATCCCAAATCTCAACCCCAGATCCCAAATTTCAATTCCCAAATCCCAGATCCCAAATCTCAATTCCAGATCCCAGATCTCAAATCTCAACCCCAGATCCCAGACTCCAAATCTCATTTCCCAGATCCCAAATCACATTTCCCAAATCTCAGTCTCGGATCCCAGATCCCAAATCCCAAATCCAGCCCCACAGAGCTTCCCAAATCCAGGACCCCTCTCCTGGTCCGGGTGAGGCTCAGCCCCGCGGGGTCACCGCTGTCCCCAGCCAGGACCTGTGGCTTTGGGGAGATCCTAATCAGCGCCCCCACACTCATTAATTAACAGAGGGACAATTAGCGGTGGAGGAAATTGTTCCTCTCCTCGTGACGTTTCTGGTTTTTTGGCTGGGTTTGTTTTTGTTTTTGTTTTTGTTTTTGTTCTCCTCGCGCGCAGGGTGCGAGGAATTCTTGGAGCCTCTGGGGCCGAATTCCCGAGCCCCAGCAAAGTTCCTCGTGTGGGATTTCCCTGGAGAGAGGAGCCGGGGTCGGGAGCGGGATCGGGGAAGGGGAAGCGGGGGGATTGGGAACATCCCAGAGATCGTTTGGGGGATTGGGAACATCCCAGAAATCATTTGGGGGATTGGGAACATCCCAGGGCTCATCCCGGGGGATTGAGAGCATTCCAGAGATCATCCCGGGGATTGGGAACATCTCAGAGATCATCCCGGGGATTGGGAACATCTCAGAGATCATTTGGGGGATTTGGAACATCCCGGGGCTCATCCTGAGGGATTGGGAACATCCCAAAGATCATCCCAGGGATTTGGGAACATCCCAGAGATCATCCTGGGGATTGGGAACATCCCAGAGATTATTCCGGGGATTGGGAACATCCCAGACACCATCCTGTGACATCTCAGGTGACAGAGACCGGCGGGACCCTGGCAGGGTGACAAGGGCAGGGCTGGCAGTGACATCACACACGGACACGCAGGGACACGCAGGGACACACAGGGACACGCAGGGACACGCAGGGACACACGGACACACACGGACACTCAGAGACACACGGACACACACGGACACGCAGGGACACGCACGGACACACAGGGACACGCAGGGACACGGCGACACATGGACACAGGGACACGCAGGGACACACACGGGGACACAGGGACACACACGGACACACACACACACCGACGCAGGGACACGCAGGGACACGCACGGACACGCAGGGACACGCAGGGACACGCAGGGACACGGCGACACATGGACACACGGACACGCAGGGACACACACGGGGACACACACGGACACACACGAGGACACACGGACACTCAGGGACACACACGGACACACACGGACACGCAGAGACACACACAGGGACACGCACGGACACACGGACACTCAGGGACAATCAGCGACATCCCCCACCCCCCAGCCGGCCCCGCTGCCGCGGGCGGTCACAGCCGTGTCCCCAAAGCCCGGAGCCACCCGGAGCCACCCAGAGCCACCCAGCAGAGCCCGAGGCAGCGCCCCGGGGTCCCCCGGGCCGGTCGGGGCAGCGCCAATGTCACCCGCCGTGTCACCCGCCGTGTCCCCACGCTGGCGGGGGGGTCATTAGCGGCGGTGACAGCCCCGGCAGCACGCGCCGGGCATTTCCATCCCGGGGCAGCTCGGGAGGGACACGCGGGGACAGTGAATGTGTAATTAATGTCATTAAGAGGCGCCCAGGAGTCTCCGGGGCGGGCGCAGCCGCTGCCACCCCGGCGGTGCCAAAGCCGCCCCGGGCACGGCCGGGAGGGCGCCGGGGACTCGCCCCGGGGGATGCGACATCATCAGGGCGGCTGTGGCACCGGGACACCCTCCCAAAACCGGGCAGGATCTTCCGGTCCCGTCCCGGGGAGCGGCCACCCCTCCAAAAATCACCCGCGCCCCGCCGTGGGTTTTCCTGTCCCCGGGAGCGTCCCCGCGGCGCGGGTGGCGCAGGAGCCCCGCAGCGCCGCCCTGCCCCTCCCCCGGCCAAAAACCCAGCGGGAGGCCAAAAACACCTGGTTGGAAAGCCAAAAATCTCAGGTTTGAAGGTAAAAAATCTCAGGTTTGAAGGTAAAAAATCCCGGGTTTGAAAGCTAAAAATCCCGGGTTTGAAGGTAAAAAATCCCGGGTTTGAAAGCCAAAAATCTCAGGTTTGAAGGCAAAAAATCCCAGGTTTGAAAGTAAAAAAATCTCAAGTTTGAATGCAAATCTCAGGTTTGAAGGTAAAAAATTCCAGGTTTGAAAGTAAAAAATCCCAGGTTTGAAGGTAAAAAATCTCAGGTTTGAAAGCAAAAAATCCCAGGTTTGAAGGAAAAAAATCTCAGGTTTGAAGGTAAAAAATCCCAGGTTTGAATGCAAATCCAAGGTTGGAAGGTAAATCCCAGGTTTGAGGATAAATCCCGGGTTTAAAGGCAAACCCCCCGTTCCCGGCCCCTCCCGTTCCCCGCCGCCCCGCCGGTCCTTTCCCACCGAGCGCCCCCCGCCCCTTGCAGCTCCCCGGTTATTCGCGCTCCACGGGCGCTGGATGGGGCTGGAATTCCCTAATCCCGGAGCAGCCAGGCCAGCGTAACCCGAGCCGGGGCCGGGTCCGGCTCCTCCCGGGCCGAGCTTTTGTCCCCTGTGTCGGGAAATCGCACCTGGGTCCCGTTTCACGCCCTTTGTCCCCGTCCCGAGGATTTGGGCGCAGCTGCCGGGTGGGGTGAGCGGGGGGTTGGGTTGGGTTTGGAACGGGAGTGGGCACGGTGGTGCCAGAACATTCCCAGCGGTGCCAGAGCCGCCCTGTCACCCAGGGAGGGATGTCCCCTGTCCCTTGTCCCTGTCCCTGTCCCTTGTTCCTGTCCCCTGTCCATTGCCCCGTCCCCATCCCTGTTCCTTGTCTCTGTGTCCTGTCCCTGTCCCTGTCCCTGTGTCCTGTCCCTGTGTCGGTCCCTGTCCTTGTCCCTTGTTCCCATCCCTGTCCCTTGTTCCTGTTTCCATCCCTGTCCCCATCCCTGTCCCTTGTCCCTATCCCTGTGTCCTGTCCCTGTCCCCATCCTTGTTCCTTGTTCCTAGTTCCTGTCCCCTGTCCATTGCCTCTGTCCCCATCCTTCTCCTTGCCCCTTGTCCCTTGTCCCTTGTCCCTTGTCCCTTGTCCCTTGTCCCCTGTCTCTGTCCCTGTCCCTGTCCCTGTGTCCTGTCCCCATCCCTGTCCCTTGTCCCTGTCCCTGTCCATTGCCCCGTCCCCATCCTTGTCCCTTGTCCCTTGTCCCTTGTCCCTGTCTCTTTTCCCTGTCCCTGTCCCTGTCCCTGTCCCTGTCCCTGTCCCTGTCCCTGTCCCTCTCCTCTCCCCGTTCCTGTCTCTGTCCCTGTCCCTTGTCCCTTGCTCCAGTCCCTGTCCCTATTCTCATTCCTGTCCCTGTCCCTGTCCCTCTGGCTGAGCTCAGCTCCAGCTGCGGTCACTGAAGGAACCAGTGCCCTCTGTCCATCTTTTCCATATTTTTAGTCTTTTCCATATTTTTAATCTTTTCCATCTTTCTCATCTTTCCCATCTTTCCCATCTTTTCCATCTTTCCCATCTTTTCCATCTTTTCCATCTTTTCCATCTTTCCCATCTTTTCCATATTTTCCATATTTTTAATCTTTCCCATCTTTCCCATCTTTTCCATATTTTTAATCTTTCCCATCTTTCCCATCTTTCCCATCGGCTCCCCGTGAGTAATCGCGGAGCTGCCGCTGCCGGCGCTGCCAGCGGGTCCGGGGCCACCCAGGGCCACCCTGGGCAGCAGCAGCAGCAGGAGGAGGAGGAGGAGGAGGAGGAGGAAGGATTCTCTCTCGTTCCTTCACTGTCCGCTCATGGAAAAAAATTCCCCATCCTTTTAACGCCTTTATTTTCAAGCACTGCGAGGCCACCAAGGAGCAGCAGCTCCTGTCCCCTGCCAGGACCTGGGGCAGGGCTCGGGGACAGCGGGGACAGAGGGGACAGCCGGGACAGCGGGGACAGAGGGTACAGCGGGGACAGAGGGTACAGCGGGGACAGAGGGTACAGCGGGGACAGCGGGGGCAGAGGGGACAACGGGGACAGCGGGGACAGCCGGGACAGCCTCTCCAGGCCCTGCCAATCCTCCCCGGATTCCCGAGCCGAGCAGGATCCTGGCCGCAGCCCCGGGGGCAGGAGGTGGAGCTTGGCTCACGCCGGGGCCACCTCAGCTGCCAGAGCTTGGTCACCGAGTGCCACCGGCTCGATGGGACCTGACGGGCCGGATTCCTGCCAGGACATCTCCCCTGGCAGCGCCGGAGATCAAAGGCGACGGGACAGGGACGTGTGAGCTCCGCTCACGTGGGGCTGGGGCTGGGGCTGTTCCCGTCCCTGCTCCTGTCCCGGCTCCTGTCCCGGCTCCTGTCCCGGTTCCTGTCCAGGTTCCTATCCCGGTTCCTGGCCCGGCTCCTGTCCCGGTTCCTATCCCGATTCCTGTCCCGGTTCCTCTCCCGGTTCCTATCCCGGTTCCTGTCCCGTTTCCTGTCCCGGTTCCTATCCCGGTTCCTGTCCCGGTTCCTGTCCCGGGTCCTATCCCGGCTCCTGTCCCGGTTCCTGTCCCGGTTCCTATCCCGGTTCCTGGCCCGGCTCCTGTCCCGGTTCCTATCCCGATTCCTGTCCCGGTTCCTCTCCCGGTTCCTATCCCGGTTCCTGTCCCGTTTCCTGTCCCGGTTCCTATCCCGGTTCCTGTCCCGGTTCCTGTCCCGGGTCCTATCCCGGCTCCTGGCCCGGTTCCTGGCCCGGTTCCTATCCCGGTTCCTGTCCCGGTTCCTGTCCCGGTTCCTCTCCCGGTTCCTGGCCCGGTTCCTCTCCCGGTTCCTGTTCCAGTTCCTCTCCCGGTTCCTGGCCCGGCTCCTGTTCCAGTTCCTCTCCCGGTTCCTGGCCCGGCTCCTGGAATGGCGCGGGGAGCATCCCCAGTTCCTCCTCCCAAACACAACCAGGCGCTGCCCGATGCCCCGAAGGGAAATCCCGCTCTGGGAGGAGCGCGGTCATTCCCAGCCGGGCCCGTCCCGGTCCCTGCCTGGGTCCGGAGGGACCTCGCTGCACCTGAGGCTCGGAGCCCTCCCGAGCCAGATTCCTGCTGGGTCTGCTCGGGTGTGAGGTTTTCCCAATCCCAGAAGAATTGTGCTCTGCCACGCTCGGGTGTGAGGTTTTCCCAATCCCAGCGGGAATTGTGCTCTGCCACGCTCGGGTGTGAGGTTTTCCCAATCCCAGCGGGAATTGTGCTCTGCCACGCTCGGGTGTGAGGTTTTCCCAATCCCAGAAGGAATTGTGCTCTGCCACGCTCGGGTCTGAAGTTTTCCCAATCCCAGAAGGAATTGTGCTTTGCCACGCTCGGGTGTGGGTTTTTCCCAATCCCAGCGGGAATTGTGCTCTGCCA
Source organism: Luscinia megarhynchos (assembly GCA_034336665.1). Taxonomy (NCBI): domain Eukaryota; kingdom Metazoa; phylum Chordata; class Aves; order Passeriformes; family Muscicapidae; genus Luscinia; species Luscinia megarhynchos. Next base: position 1,503,430 of record CM067589.1, on the reverse strand, counting down.
CGCTCGGGTGTGGGTTTTTCCCAATCCCAGCGGGAATTGTGCTTTGCCATGAGCCGGATTTCATCCTGGGAGAAACAGGAGCGGGATCCGGAGAGCGAATCCATCCCCGCAGGAGCGTCTCGGGGAGGAGGGGAACCGTCCCAGGCCGACCCGGGGCTCCTCCAGCTCCTGACCCCGAAGGAAGTGGTTTGGGGATTTTGGAATTCCTCCTCCGTGCGGCCGTTCCCAGCAGGGCCGAGGATTTCCCCCACCCCCAGCCCTTTTATCCTTCCCCCACTTCCTCTCCTGAATCCCCACCACCCCAAAACCTCTCCAGATTTTTGCTCCAGAGCCCGCGGGGATGATCCCGCTCTGGATTGTCCCTTCCCGTCTCCTGTTGGGATCTTTCCCTGCATCTCCTCCCCTGTTGGGGAGGTAATATCAAAATTATATCAGTGCTTAGCAAGTAGTTCTGGCACAACAGATGAAATTGAGATGTTTGCAGTATTTAACATAGACATTGAAAATAGTCATGTTAAGGTTTGAGTTTTCTTCTTTTGTTTAGATAATACCAAATGCTACAAATACTAAAGAGCCAACAGACATCCTGCCCCAAACCTGGCAGGAAAGGTCTGAAGATAAGAGTTACAGATAAGAAAGCCATAAAACACGGGAATTTAGGGAATCTTATAGGTTGCATGCAAATATTAGGAAATTAGTATTTTGTATTAGATTGGTTAGTGAAAATTGTAATATTCATTAGGGAAAAGTACTTATTGTGTTGTAAAACCGAAAATCGCTCTCTTGACTCTCTCTTGCTCTAAGCTCTCTCTTATACCCACGCCCTATAATAAAATACTAACCTAAAGAACAGAATATTTTAAGTTTTTGGGTCTGTCCTGCACCGTCCGACACCACCCGCAGTGCCGATGCCAGCCCACATCCCGGCCCGCATTCCTCACGCCCGAGTCACCTGCTCCGGCAGGTGCCGGCTCCAGCCCGGTTTCTCCCTGGAAAACACCCACGGAAGGCGGCGCCTGCCCCGGCCCCGCCGCCTCCCATCCCCCGGAGCCGGGAGAGGCCTCGCCGGGGCCGGGCGGGGCTGCGGGAGCGGAGAAACCCAGCCCTGCCCGCCCGGGATCTTTATCTGAGCGGGGAGAGAGGAAGTGCGGCAGATCGGAATCTGGAGATGGAAATCGGGATCTGCATCATCCCACGCATCCCCCTGAATCTCCTGGGATCACCAAATCCGGGAATGGTTTGGTTTGGAAGGACCCCAAATCCCACCCCCCGGCAGGGACACCGCGGGGTCTGGGACACTCCAGGGATCCGGGGCAGCCACGGCTGCTCTGGGCGTCCCATCCCAGCCGGGAATTCCATCCCAAAATCCCAGCCAGCCCTGCCCTTTCCCAGCGGGAGCCATTCCCGGTGTCCTGTCCCTCCATCCCTTGTCCCCAGCCCGCTCTCCCTTTGGGTCCTGGCAGGGGCTCTGAGCTCTCCTGGATCCTTCCCTTCTCCAGGGGAACATTCCCAGCCCCCCACATCCAACCCCACCTTCCTCTGCCCCCGTTTGTCACCTCCAGCCCTGCCTGGGGACCCCAAAACCCCCCAAATGGAAATATCCCATCCCTGAGGACCCCCAAATGGAAATATCCCATCCTTGGGGAGCCCAAATCCCCCAGAATGGAAATATCCCATCCCTGGGGACCCCAAAATGGAAATATCCCATCCCTGGGGACCTCAAAACCCCCCAAATGGAAATATCCCATCCCTGAGGACCCCCAAATGGAAATATCCCATCCCTGGGGAGCCCAAATCCCCCAGAATGGAAATATCCCATCCCTGGGGACCCCAAAATGGAAATATCCCATCTGTGGGGACCCCAAACCCACCAAAATGGAAATATCCCATCCCTGGGGACCCCAAAATGGAAATATCCCATCTGTGGGGACCCCAAACCCACCAAAATGGAAATACCCCACCCCTGGGGACCCGACCCCCATTCCCTGAGGACCCCCCGGGACAATCCGGGTGCCAGGGCGGTGATTAATGCCGGGGGAGCCCGGGGAGCTCCCGGAGCCTTTGAAGCGCGGCTCGGGCAGCGCCGGAGCCCCGGAGCTGCCCCGGGGCCGGAGCGGAGCCGGGAGAGGGGAGGGAGGGAGCGAGGAAAAGTGGGAAGAGCCTGGACCGAGCATTCCCGGCGCTGTCCAACCCGTGCCGAGGGACTCGGAGCGATGCCTCCGGTGGAGAGCTGGGATAATGAAACCGGGGATGCTGCAGAAATTTAATTTCGCTTAATTAAAAAGAAAAAAAAAGAAAAAAAAAGAAAAGCAAAGAAAAAGCCGGCGAGAAGAAAGGATGAAAATTCCCCCGGGATTTGGGATGTGCTCCAGGCAGGGCTGGGAGAGGCTCCTGGAGAGGGGGAGCCGGTGGGATTCCATCCCCGGGATTTGGGATTTGGGGGGTGCGGGAGGTGGGATCAGATCCCGGGGATGGGGCTGGCAGGAGAATTCAGATGTTCAAACTGAATCCGTGGGATGGGATGAATTCATGGGATGGGATAAATCCATGGGATAAATTCACACAATGGAATAAATTCATGGGATGAGATAAATCCAAGGGATGGGATAAATCCACGGGATGGGATAAATCCACGGGATGGGATAAATCCACGGGATGGGATAAATTCATGGGATGGGATAAATTCATGGGATGGGATAAATCCATGGGATAAATTCACACAATGGAATAAATTCATGGGATGAGATAAATCCAAGGGATGGGATAAATCCATGGGATAAATTCACGGGATGGGATGAATCCATAGGGATGGGATAAATTAATGGGATGGGATAAATCCACGGGATGAAGGGACGTGGCTGGGAGTCTGCAGGGACTCGGGTCGCCCCTGTGGTGGCAGCCAGTCCGTCCCTGTGTCCCTTTTTTCCCAGCCAGTCCCTGTGTCCCTTTTTTCCCAGCCAGTCCCTGTGTCCCTTTTCCCAGCCCCGAGCTGCTTTCCCAGGCTCCCGTCCCCGCATCCTCGGAGGATTTTGGGTGATTGGAGCCGGAGGTTTCCTGTTGGCTCCTTTTGCTGTGGTTGGATTTAATTTGGTTACAAATGTTTGTCCCAACTGGAGAAATCCCGGGAAAACGCAGACGAACTTCAGCTCGTGCTGGGAAAAAATAAAAACAACTCCAAACAACTCCATCCAGGGCTCCTGCAGAGATCCCTGCAGGATTTGGGGAGCAGGATCCCAAGGGATTTATTTGGGTTGCAGAGATCCCCAAGGATTGGATTCAGAGATCCCCAGGGATTTGGGGACCAGGATCCCAAAGGATTTATTTGGGTTGCAGAGATCCCCAAGGAATTTGGGGGATCAGGATTCCAAGGGATTTGGGTTGCAGAGATCCCAAGGAATTTGGGAAGCAGAGATTCCCAGGGATTGAAGGATCAGGATTCCAAGAGATTTGGGTTGTAGAGACCCCAAGGGATTTGGGGATCAGGATCCCAAAGGATTTGGGTGGCAGAAACCCCCAGGAATTTGGGGATCAGGATCCCAAGGGATTTATTTGGGTTTCAGAGATCCCCAGGGACAGTCCCTGCTGCAGGAGGATGCAGAGCCCTCATCCCATTCCCTCATCCCATTCCCTCATCCCGTTCCCTCATCCCATTCCCTCATCCCATTCCCCGTCCCCGTTCCCCGTCCCCGTTCCCTGCCCCCGGCATTTCCCAGGAAAGCTCCCGGGATTTCTGGATGGAGTCTGGAGCTGAGCGTTCCCCGCACGGCTCGGGGGATCCCCGCACGCTCCGCTCGTCCCTCACTCAGCGGGACCGGGTCAGGGATCCGTCCCCGGGCTGGGAAGGGAACGCAGAGAGATCCGGGGTGGTCTGAGGGACCCCGAGTGCGCCTGTCCCGCAGCTCCGGCCACGCCGGCAGGAATTCCAGCATCCCGCTCTTGTGTAACAGCAGGGCCGGGATCGTGGCTGCAGCCCGGCCGTTCCGAGCGCCAGCAGCTCCCTCTACGGGCTGGGAGCGCCGGGAGGTGACTCAGCCCTGGGGATTGCTGCTCCTCTGCCCCGCTTTGGGATTGCTCCTGTCCCCTGGTTTGGGATTGCTCCTGTCCCCTGGTTTGGGATTGTTCCTCTCCCCCGGTTTGGGATTGTTCCTGTCCCCTGGTTTGGGATTGTTCCTCTCCCCTGGTTTGGGATTGCTCCTGTCCCCCGGTTTGGGATTGCTCCTGTCCCCTGCTTTGGGACTGTTCCTCTCCCGTAGTTTGGGATTGCTCCTGTCCTCTGGTTTGGGATTGTTCCTGTCCCCTGGTTTGGGATTGTTCCTGTCCTCTGGTTTGGGATTGTTCCTGTCCCATAGTTTGGGATTGCTCCTGTCCCATAGTTTGGGATTGCTCCTGTCCCATAGTTTGGGATTGTTCCTGTCCCCTGGTTTGGGATTGTTCCTGTCCCGTAGTTTGGGATTATTCCTGTCCCATAGTTTGGGATTATTCCTGTCCCCTGGTTTGGGATTGCTCCTCTCCCCTGGTTTGGGATTGCTCCTGTCCCATAGTTTGGGATTGCTCCTGTCCCATAGTTTGGGATTATTCCTGTCCCCTGGTTTGGGATTGCTCCTCTCCCCTGGTTTGGGATTGTTCCTGTCCCCTGGTTTGGGATTGTTCCTGTCCCATGGTTTGGGATTATTCCTGTCCCATGGTTTGGGATTCCTGCTCTCCCATGGTTTGGGATTGTTCCTCTCCCCTGGTCTGGGATTCCTGCTCTCCCCTAGTTTGGGATTCCTGCTCCCTCCATCATCCCTTCCGTCCATCCCCATCCTTCTCCTCCCCTTACAGGACAAACCTGGCCCCAAATCCCGTCGGGCCTCTAAGGTCGGCACCTGTGTGCATTTAACCCCAAAAACCTCAGGCGGTGACGCCGCCCCCGAAGCCAAGGGCCATCCACGCTCCTGGAATTTCTCATCCACAACAACAACGCGTCACGGGAGCGGGAGCAGCGCCGGGAGAGGCGGCTCGGGCTGTGCCCAGCGCCCCGGGCCAGGGCGGGGCGGCTCCGGGGCTCCGGCCCCGGTTTCCTGTTTGCGCTGCCCAGAGCGGCCCCGCATTCCCGGAGCTTTCCCGGCACTGGGATCGCGGTCCAGGGAAGGTCCCATCAAAGGGACGCGGCCGCGGTGGCATCCCCGGAAATTGCGGGGTGTCCTGGCCCGGCCCGGCTCGGCTCAGCCCGGGTTGTGCTGGAGAGGAGCCGGGCGGGCCAAGGGGGAAGCGCTTCCCTGGGCTCCAGAAAACCGGGAATGGTTTGGGATGAGGCGACCCTAAAGCCCTTCCACGGGCAGGGATAATTCCACCAGGCCTGGGACACTTCCCCTGCAGAGATCCCAGCACGAAAATGTCCTAAACTGGTGTTCCCAAAAAACATTCCTGGGGAATTTCGGCTGTTCCACAGCCGGGGGAGCCGGGAAAGGGACGGGCAGCAGTGCCCGGTTCTGGATCCGGATCTGAGGGATCTCCGGGGCTTTCCATGCATCTGGGAAGTGTTTTGTGGAGCTGGAAATTGTTTTATGGATCTGGAAAATGTTTTATGGATCTGGAAAGGGTTTTATGGATCCCCAAGTGTTTTATGGATCTGGAAAGTGTTTTGTGGATCTGGAAAGTGTTTTATGGATCCCCAAGTTTTTTTATGGATCCCCAAATGTTTCATGGACCCCCAAGATTTTTATGGATCCCCAAGTTTTTTATGGATCTGGAAAATATTTATGGACTCCCCCAAGTGTTTTATTCCCTCCCTGAGAACTGGGACTGCTCCAGGTCCTCCCAATCCATGGATCAATCCTCCTCCTCCTCCCCAATATCCCTGGACACTTTTCCAGAGAAGAAAGTGCAATCAGTCAGCCTGCAGCGTTGGGAACAGCTCATCCCGTCCTGCCCCATCCCATTTCCCCCTTTCCCAGACCAAACCCTCCCTGATCCCTCATTTTCCGTGCCACAGGTGCTGGGGAGGAGCGCCCAGGGAATGCTGCAGCCCTTGGAACAGGGAATCCCATCCCTGATTTCCTCCCTGGGAGGAGCGAGGCAGGATTTGCTTTAAGGACACTGGGATAAATTGAGATTGTGGGATTGGAAGGGATTGTAAAGCTCATCCCATTCCATGGGGAACGGCTTCCATGAGGAGCAAACCCGTGTGGATGAATCCCAAATGGATAAATCCCACACAGATAAATCCCAGTTGGATAAATCCCACGTGCAGAAACCCCACATGGAAAAATCCCAGTTGAATAAACCCCACATGGTAAATCCCACATGGAAAAATCCCACATGGATAAACCCCACATGATTAATCCCAAATGGATAAATCCTGTGTGGATAAATCTCACATGGATAAATCCTCACATGGAAAAATCCCACACGGATAAACCCCACAGGATTAATCCCACATGGATAAATCCCACATGGATAAAACCCACACGGAAAAATTCCACAAGGATAAGCCCCACGAGGATCAGCCCTGTGGGGCTGGGTGCAGCTGGATTTGTTGGGAATGGCTCCAGGGGCCAGGAATGGGAATGGGAATGGGAATGGGGAATGGGGAATGGGGATGAGAATGGGAATGATGGGAACAGGAATGGGAATAGGAACAGGAATGGGAATGGGAATGGGGATTGGGATGGGAATGGGAATGGGAATTGGGAATGAGAATTGGGAACAGGAATGGGAATGGGGATGGAATGGGGATGGAATGAGAATGGGAATGATGGGAACAGGAATGGGAATGGGAATGGGGATGGGAATTAGGGAATGGGGATGGGAACGGGAGGGATTGGGGAATGGGAATGGCAATGGGAATGAGAATTGGGAACAGGAATGGGAATGGGAATGGGAATGGGAATGGGAATGGGAATGGGAATGGGAATGGGAACGGGAATGGGAATGGGAATGGGAATGGGGATGGAATGGGGATGGGAATGGGGATGGAATGGGAATGGGAATGGGAATGGGAATGGGAATGGGAATGGGGATGGAATGGGAATGGGAATGGGAATGGGAATGGAGGGATGGGAATGGGAATGGAATGGGGATGGGAATGGATGGGAATAGGGAATGGGGAATGGGGATGGGAATGGGAATGGGAATGGGAATAGGGGAATGGGAATGGGGATGGGAATGGGGATGGAATGGGGAATGGGAATGGGAATTGGGGATGGGAATGGGAATGGGAATGGGAACGGGAATGGGAATGGAAATGGGAATGGGGATGGGGTTGGGAATAGGATTGGGGAATGGAGATGGGAATTGGGATGGAATGGGAGTGGGACTGGAAATGGGGAATGGGGATGGGAACGGGAGTGGGATTGGGAGTGGGGATGGGAGTGGGAATGGGATTGAGATTGGGAATGGTGGGAACGGGACTGGGATCGGGCAGGGGGATCAGGAAGGGACTGGGATGTTCCCGGAGCCGGCCCCGGGAGCAGCTGGATCAGCGATCCGGGATGTCACGCCCGGCCGGGGGTGTCACACCCTCCGCAACTCATCGGGAGGGCGGGGGCAGGAGCGGGGCTTGAGCAATCCCAGCTGGTTCCTTTTGGGAAGAGTTTCAGCATTTGGAAATTTCTGACTCTTTCGGAAAGAAAACAACAACAACAAACCCCCCGCCAAAAAAAAAAAAAAAAAAAAAAAGAAATCATGTTGGCGTTTCCCAAAACCCAAAGCTGGATAAACAGCAAAGGGCAAATCCCTGTCCCCGGTGCCCAGCACAAACTGGGGCTGGCACAGGAATTTTTTGACTTTATTCCAGCGAAGTCTGGCCCAAACTCAGGGCTGGTTCCTTCTGTCCCATAAATTTTCCTTTCTGGAATGATTTTTTTTTCCCAAAAGTCAAACGGGTTTGTAAAATATTTTCTTTTCAGCTTCTTCTCAGCCATTCCATTTTTTTTTTTTTTAAACTTTATTTTTAGCATCGGGAGGTTCTCAAGGGCAGCTCCAGAGCTGCCTCAATCCTGGTGGTTTTCCACAAGTTTTGGGCAATTCCTCAGGAACTTTCTTCCTATCTGGAGACAAATTGTGCAGCTGAGGGTTGAGAATTCCAGGAATGGAGAAACTCTGGGTGCGTTTTCCAAGCCTGGGATAAACAGATGCAGCGTGGGATGAAATCCTGGGATCAACATTTCGGGCATCAGCTGAGGGATCTCCCCTCATTTTGGGAATGCCAAAAAAAAATCCGAAAGGATTTTTAACCCCCGAATGAAGGCGGGGGAGGCCGGGAGGGATCTGCAGGGACAAAGACGGGGCTGGAATTCCCAGATAAAAGGGAATTAATTGTCCTGCCCGGGGTGAGGAGAGCGCCCGGGGCTGGGAAGCAGCACGAAGATTTGGATAAACGGGTTTGGATAAATGGGTTTGGATAAATCCAGGATTTTGGGGATGGAGCAGGTTCCTTATCAGCTTTGATGTCCGTGGGAACCGGGCAGGGAATGTCCGGCCCCGGCGGCTCCCGGGGCTCGGTCTGTGCCCCAGGACGGGACTGGGCTCCCCAAATTCACCCCAAAAGGGCTCCAAAGGGGTGGGGGATGGGGAGATGGGGGTTTGGGGTCACCCAGGCACTGCTGGGGTGGTTGGCAATGGCAAAACCCCAAACCCCGCTGGGACGGCCCCACCCCGAGCTCGAGGCCGAGCGGGAAAAGGTTTTGGAGGAAAACTGGGAGAGCTGGGAGCTGCGGGCCGAGAGGGGCCAGGGCTGGGGGATGAGCTCAGCCGGGCTGGAAAAATCCCAAAATCCTGCAGCCAGTGCAGGGCTCATCCCTGCCACGGCGGGAGGAGAGGGAACGGATCCTGAATCCCAAATCCCAAATCCCAAATCTCAAATCCTACATCCCAACTCCCAAATTCCAAATCCCACATTTCAACTCCCAAATCCCAAATCCCAACATACAAATCTCAAATCCCAAATCTCAAATCCCAAATCCTAAATCCCAAATCCCAAATCCCAAATCCCAAATCCCAAATCCCAAATCCCAAATCCCAAATTGATTTCCCCCCCCGCTGCTTCCAGGGACATGTGGGGGACATTGCACAGAGCCGGGTGTCCCTGTCACAATGCCACTGTCACAATGTCACTGCCCGGGTGTCACTGTCACAGTGTCACTGCCACAATGTCACTGTCTCAATGTCACTGCCCGGGTGTCACTGTCACAGTGTCACTGTCACAATGTCAGTGTCCAGGTGTCCTGTGCAGGTGTCACTGCCCAGGTGTCCCTGTCACAGTGTCCCTGTCACAATGTCACTGCCCGGGTGTCACTGTCACAGTGTCACTGCCACAATGTCTCTGTCCAGGTGTCCCTGTCACAGTGTCCCAGTCATAGTGTCCCTGTCACAATGTCACTGTCCAGGTGTCACTGCCCAGGTGTCACTGTCACACTGTCCCTGCCCAGGTGTCCCTGCCCAGGTGTCACTATCCAGGTGTCCCTGCCCAGGTGTCACTGTCACAATGTCACTGTCCAGGTGTCGCTATCACAGTGTCACTGTCACAATGTCGCTGTCACAATGTCACTGCCCAGGTGTCCCTGCCCAGGTGTCCCTGCCCAGGTGTCCCTGCCCAGGTGTCACTGTCACCCGCCCCGCGCTGTGCTCGGCGAGCTCCTGACGCAATTCCCGACGGATCCGCGGCATTCCTGGGCTCGGAGTCACCGGAGCCGCTGGGAGGGGGCCCGGCGGGGGCGGCTGTGGGGAGCGGGGCCGGGGCGGGACCCGCAGCACTCCTGCCCCTCCTCATCCTCATCCTCCTCATCCTCCTCCTCCTCCTCATCCTCATCCTCATCCTCCTCCCGGGGAAAGGCGGGCTGGGAAAAGGGTGTTTGAAATCCAGAATCCTCGGGAACAGCCGCAGGTTCCTGCTGTGCACACCTGGAGAGGGCAGGGATGTGGATTTGGCTTCATCCAAGTCCCCTCCGAGTCGGGCAGAGGAAATCTGGAAATCTGGAAGTGGGGAAATCAGAAAATCTGGAATTGGGGAAATCAGGGTATCTGGAAATGGGGAAATCGGGAAATCTGGAACCGGGAAATTGGGAAATAGGGAAATTGAGAAATCTGGAAGTCGGGGTATCTGTAAACGGGAAAGTGGGATATCTGGAAATGGGAGAATTGGGAAATCTGGAAATTGGGAAATCGGGAAATATGGAAATGGAAAAATCAGGATATCTGGAACTGGGGAAATTGGGATATCTGGAAATGGGGAAATCGAGAAATAGGGAAATTGGGAAACCTGGAAATCGGGATGTCTGGAAACGGGGAAATCGGGAAATCTAGAAATGGGAAAATTGGAAAATCTGGAAAAGGGAAAATTGGAAAATCTGGAAATGGGGAAATTGGGATATCTGGAAATGGCGAAATTGGGAAATCCCTTCGGGCTCATCAAGCACGATCCCGGAGGATTTGGGAAGAGCAGAAGAGGCTCCCTGGGGTCGGATTCCAGGCCTGGATCCCATCCCTGACCCATCCCACGGAAACCGCGGGAGCCGAGGCGCAAATCCAACCAATGTTGGGTTAATTAGGTACAAATTAATCTGGTTAATCAGCCGTTAATCACAGCGCCCAGAAAAAATCCCAAAATCCCTGCCTTGGGGGGGGTCTGGGGATTCCCTCCATGGATTTCCCACCCCCAGACCGAGCCAGAGCTTTCGGTGCCGCTGGAAAATTCCCTGGGAGGAGCCGGAGGCGCGGGAGAACCTGATCCCACCTGGAAAAACCAGATCCCATCTCCTGAAAATCTGGTCCCCACAGAGCCGGAGCTGCCGCCCGTCTGGACCCCGCGTCGCCGGGCCGCGATTCCGCCTTTAAAAAAAAGAATTAATTAAATTAAATTATTAAATTAAGGGATTCCCCGGTGGCTGATAAGGGCTGATGGGCACCGGGAGCTGCGGGTCCGGCCCGGGGAGTCCCTGAGGACTCAGCCCGAGGTTTCTGCTCGTCCTTCACCCGTCTGGAAAATTCCTCCCGAAAAATTCCTCCTGAGCCGCCTGGAAACTCCTCCTGAGCCACTTGAATTCCATTTAAATTCCATTTAAATTCCATTTAAATTTACTGTAAATTCTTTTTAAATTCCCGGTGAATTCCATGTAAATTCCCCGTGAATTCCTTTTAAATTCTCAGTGAATTCCCAGTAAATTTCCTTTAAATTCCCAGTAAATTCCCTGCAAATTCCCAGGAAAATCCCTGTAAATTCCCTCTGCAAATTCCCAGTAAATTCCCTGTAAATTCTCTGCAAATTCCCTGTGAACTCCCTGCACATTCCCTTCAAATTCCCTTTAAATTCCCAGTGAATTCCCAATAAATTCCCAATAAATTGCCGGTAAATTCCCTTTAAATTGGCGGATAATTGCCTGGAACGTCGGGTGAGAAATCCCAATCCCAAATCCCAATCCCAGATCCCCAAATCCTTTCCGAACGGCGCCAGGTCATGGAAAAACAAATCCTTCCCTGCTCTGCAGAGCTCGGGTTTTGGGGAGTTCCAGAACCAGATTTCTCTGGAAAATTTTGGGAAAAGTCGGGATATTCTGGCTCCAAGGAGGATAAATTCTATTTCTAGTGCAGAAATTACCTCCAAACCCAGATTTTTCTGGAAAATATTGGGAAAAGTCACGATATTCCACAACAGGGAGGATGAATTCTATTCCTGCTTCACAAACTATCTCCAAACCCCAGAATTCTCTGGAAAATATTGGGGAAATCGGGATATTTTTCTCCAAGGAGAATAAATTCCATTCCTGGTTTAGGAACAACCTCCAAATCCAGATATCTCTGGAAAATATTGGGAAAAGTCGGGATTTTCTGCTTCAAGGAGGATAAATTATATTTCTAGTGCAGAAATTATCTCCAAACCCGGGTTTCTCTGGAAAATACTGGGAAAAATCAGAATATTCCACCCCAGGGAGGTTGAATTCTATTCCTGGTTTACAACCTATCTCCAAACCCAGATTTCTCTGGAAAATTTTGGGGAAATCGGGATATTCTGTTCCAAATTGCGTCGCTTCATCCCAAATGAGGGAGCTGGGACAGCTCGGGGCTCCCGGCCCCGAATCCCGGGAATGTCGGGCCCGGGGACACCGGGCTGTGTCAGCAGGACGAGTCCCGGTGACATCAGCGCCCAGCCGGTCCTGCCACGTGTGGCCGCATTGCGACAGCGGGCACGCCCGGGCGCGGGGGGTGCCAGGAGGGGACAGCCCGGGCAGGGAAAAAAACCGGGGTTCGCTCCGGGAGCCGGGCAAAAAAACCGGGATTCGCTTCTGGAACCCGGCACAAAAACCGGGATTCACCCAAAAACCGGGATTCGCTCCTGGAGCTCGGCACAAAAACCGGGATTCGCTCCAGGAGAAGGGCAAAAAACCGGGATTCGCTTCTGGAACCCGGCACAAAAACCGGGATTCGCTCCTGGAGCTCGGCACAAAAACCGGGATTCGCTCCAGGAGCCGGGCAAATAAACCGGGATTCGCTCCGGGAGCCCGGCACAAAAACCGGGATTCGCTCCGGGAGCCCGGCACAAAAACCGGGATTCGCTCCAGGAGCCCGGCACAAAAACCGGGATTCGCTCCGGGAGCCCGGCACAAAAACCGGGATTCACCCAAAAACCGGGATTCGCTCCTGGAGCTCGGCACAAAAACCGGGATTCGCTCCAGGAGAAGGGCAAAAAAACCGGGATTCGCTTCTGGAACCCGGCACAAAAACCGGGATTCACCCAAAAACCGGGATTCGCTCCTGGAGCTCGGCACAAAAACCGGGATTCGCTCCTGGAGCTGGGCAAATAAACCGGGATTCGCTCCGGGAGCCCGGCACAAAAACCGGGATTCGCCCAAAAACCGGGATCTGCTCCTGGAGCTCGGCACAAAAAACGGGATTGGCCCAAAAACGGGGATTCGCTCCTGGAGCTGGGCAAAAAAAATAGGGATGCGCAAAAAAAAACCGGGATCTGCTCCTGGAGCGGGGCAAATAAACCGAGATTCGCCCAAAAAACGGGATCTGCTCCTGGAGCCAGGCACAAAAACCGGGATTCCCTTCTGTAACCCGGCACAAAAACCGGGATTCGCTCCTGGAGCCCTCCCTAAAAACCGGGATTCGCCAAAAATTCGGGATTCGCTCCTGGAGACAGGCACAAAAACCGGGATTCGCTCCTGGAGCCCTCCCTAAAAACCGGGATTCGCCAAAAATTCGGGATTCGCTCCTGGAGCCCGGCACAAAAACCGGGATTAGCCCAAAAACCGGGATCTGCTCCTGGAGCCCGGCACAAAAACCGGGATTCGGCCCAAAAACCGGGATCTGCTCCTGGAGCCCGGCACAAAAACCGGGATTGGCCCAAAAACCGGGATCTGCTCCTGGAGCCCGGCACAAAAACCGGGATTGGCCCAAAAACCGGGATTCGCTCCTGGAGCTGGGCAAAAAAAATAGGGATGCGCAAAAAAAACCGGGATCTGCTCCTGGAGCGGGGCAAATAAACCGGGATTCGCCCAAAAACCGGGATTCTCTCCTGGAGCCCGGCACGAAAACCGGGATTCGCTCCTGGAGCCCTCCCTAAAAACCGGGATTCGCCAAAAATTCGGGATTCGCTCCTGGAGACAGGCACAAAAAGCGGGATTCACTTCTGGAGCCCGGCACAAAAACCTTGATTAGCCCAAAAACCGGGATCTGCTCCTGCAACCCTCCCCAAAAATCGGGATTAGCTCAAAAACTGGAACCCCCTCCTGCATCCCTAACCAAAAATCGGGATTCGCCCAAAATTCAGGATTCGCTCCTGGAGCCCGGCACAAAAACCGGGATTCGCTCCGGGAGCCGGGCAAATAAACCGGGATTCGCCCAAAAACCGGGATCCGCTCCCGCAGCCCTCCCCAAAAATCGGGATTAGCTCAAAAACTGGAACCCGCTCCTGCATCCCTCCCCAAATCCCACCTTTGCTCCGGGGGACCCCGGGGGTCACTCGCGTTCAGGAAAATCCCCCCGGGGCCGGGGTGTCCCCCCGGGGCTCTGGGGGTGGTTTTGGCTTTTTTTTTCCTGGGATTGTGATGGAGAATTCGCCGATTTCCCGGGAATTCTGCCCTTTTTCCCCAAAATCCCCGCACACCCCCCGGCCCCGCCCCCACGGCGGCCCCTTTGTGGCGGCCCCATCCCAATTATCGCGGGCCCAGGGGACACTCCCGGGGTCACCCGGGTCACCTGGCCCGGCCAGGTGAGGTTTCGGGGCCGCCTTTGATGCCGAGAGCCGGAATTCCAGCCCGGCTCTCCCGGGAACTTTTCTCTCTTTAATTAATTTTTTTTTTTAACCTTTCTTTGTTAATTATCAAATCGTCTCAGGTCCTGCTGGGAGCAGGAGTGGGAAATCATCGTCACCCTCCTGAGCTCCTTTTGGAGCAAAATTCCAAGTTTTCAGCGGATTTTTAAATTTTAAACCCCGCCAGGTACAGGATTTTTGGGATTTTGGGGCCAGGTTTTGGTTCTGGGCGTTCCCAGCTTCGGGATATTTTGGGATTCTCAGCGCACGCCGATCCTAAAGCGGGAATCCCAAAATGGGAATCGCTCGAGGAACATCCCGGGATCAGCACGTGAGGAAATCTCTGGAAAATCCTGGATGGGAAAAGGAGGGAAGGACTCGGCCCAGGCTCCCCGGGAAGGGGCAGGAACGGGACAGAGGAGCCCAAAATCCCCCAAAAATGAGCCGGGATTTATCCCAGCGCCCTGCGCCGCCCTCTGAGCGCCCTTTTCCAGCGGGAATGCTGCAAGGAGTCCCCAAAATCCCCAAAAATGAGCCGGGATTTATCCCAGCGCTCTGCGCCGCGCTCTGAGCGCCCTTTTCCAGCCGGGAATGCCGCAAGGAGCCCCCGGAATCCCCAAAAATGAGCCGGGATTTATCCCAGCGCTCTGCGCCGCTCTCTGAGCGCCCTTTTCCTGCCAGGAATGCCGCAAAGAGTCCCCAAAATCCCCAAAAATGAACGAGGATTTATCCCAGCGCCCTGCGCCGCCCTCTGAGCGCCCTTTTCCAGCCGGGAATGCCGCAAGGAGCCCCCAAAATCCCCAAAAATGAACTAGGATTTATCCCAGCGCTCTGCGCCGCCCTCTGAGCGCCCTTTTCCAGCCGGGAATGCCGCAAGGAGCCCCCAAAATCCCCAAAAATGAACCAGGATTTATCCCAGCGCTCTGTGCCGCCCTCTGAGCGCCCTTTTCCAGCGGGAATGCCACAAGGAGTCCCCAAAATCCCCAAAAATGAGCCGGGATTTATCCCAGCGCCCTGCGCCGCGCTCTGAGCGCGCTTTTCCAGCCGGGAATGCCGCAAGGAGTCCCCAAAATCCCCAAAAATGAGCCGGGATTTATCCCAGCGCTCTGCGCCGCGCTCTGAGCGCCCTTTTCCAGCCGGGAATGCCGCAAGGAGTTCCCAAAATCCCCAAAAATGAGCCGGGATTTATCCCAGCGAGAAAAGTCCCGAGGTGTGAAATTCCCGACCCGGGCATTTCCCTCGTCTTTCCCACTCCCCTGGCTCGGGGCTCGGTTTGCGCCTGCTGGGGTCGCTCAGCACCGTCCGGGCAGGGCCGGGCTGGGATTCCCGCGCGTCCCTGCGGAATTCCGGGAATTCTCGGGGAGAGGCCAAAAATCCCAAACCAGCCCCAAATCCCGGGACAGGGAGAACTCGGGGGATTCATCCGAGCGAAATGGGATTGGGGCTGGGGAAAGCGCTGGGTTGGTTCTGACCCCGCAGAGCTGCGGGAGCCGAGCCGGGCCGGGCTGGACCGGGCAGAACCGGACCGGGGGGAGGCAGAACCGGGCCGGGGGGAGGCAGAACCGGGCCGAGCCGAGCCGGGCTGGACCGGGCAGAACCGGACCGGGGGGAGGCAGAACCGGGCCGGGGGGAGGCAGAACCGGGCCGAGCCGAGCCGGGCTGGACCGGGCAGAACCGGACCGGGGGGAGGCAGAACCGGGCCGGGGGGAGGCAGAACCGGACCGAGCCGAACCGGGCCGGGGGCGGCAGAACCGGACCGGGGGGAGGCAGAACCGGGCCGGGGGAGACAGAACCGGGCCGAGCCGAGCCGGGCTGGACCGGGCAGAACCGGACCGGGGGAGGCAGAACCGGGCCGGGGGGAGGCAGAACCGGGCCGGGGGGAGCCAGAACCGGACCGAGCCGAACCGGGCCGGGGGCGGCAGAACCGGGCTGGACTGGGGAGAACCGTTCGGGGAGAGGCAGAACGGCACCGGGGAAAGGCAGAACCGGGCCGAGCCGAGCCGGGCCAGGCCGGGAGAGGCCGGAACGAGCTGGACCGGGCTGAGCCGGGCCAGGGGGATGCAGAGCCGGTCTAGGGGGAGGCAGAACCGGGCCGAGCTGGACCGACCCTGGCCGAGCCGTGCCGGGCCAGGGAGAGGCAGAACCGGACCGAGCCGAGCCGGGCTGGACCGGGCCGAACCGGGCCGGGGGCGGCAGAACCGGGCTGGACTGGGGAGAACCGTTCCGGGGAGAGGCAGAAAGGCACCGGGGAAAGGCAGAACCGGGCCGGGCTGGGGGGAGGCAGAGCCGGGCTGGACTGGACCGAGCCGGGCCGGGCTGGTGGGATGCAGAACCTGGGCGATCTGGACCGAGCTGGACCAGACCGAGCCGTGCCGGGCCGGGGGAGGCAAAACCGGACCGGGGGGAGGCAGAACCGGAACAGGGGGAGGCAGAATCGGGACAGGGGGAGGCAGAACCGGGCTGGACTGGGGAGAACCGTTCCAGGGAGAGGCAGAACGGCACCGGGGAAAGGCAGAACCGGGCCGAGCCGAGCCGGGCTGAACCGGGCAGAACCGGACCGAGGGGAGGCAGAACCGGGCCGAGCTGTACCGAGCCGGACCGAGCCGTGCCGGGCCAGGGACAGGCAGAACCGGGCCGGGCTGGTGAGATGAAGAACCGGGCCGAGCTGTACGGAGCCGGGCCGAGCCGTGCCGGGCCGGGGACAGGCAGAACCGGGCCGGGCTGGTGGGATGCAGAACCGGGCCGAGCTGTACCGAGCCGGACCGAGCCGTGCCGGGCCGGGGACAGGCAGAACCGCCTTTAATCCCGCAGCAGCAGCAGCAGCCGCGCTCGCAGCGCTGAGTGCGCAGCCCTGGGCCGGGGCCTTTGATTCCCTTGGCAGCTCCGGGGTGGGAGGATTTCATCAGAAAACACGGGAGGCTCCGCTCCTGCCCTGGAACAGCCCCCGGACATTCTGGCCCCGGCAGCCGCCAAGGGAGGCGCCGCCTGCTCCGCGAGTTTCAAGGAAGCCGGCGCGGCCCGGGAGCTCTGCCCAGCTTGCAGAATCCTTGGCTCCAGCCGGATCCTCCATCCAGGCAGAGGCTCCGAGGCTCCTGCAGGTAAATTCTGCCTCCCCGCCCCCTCCTGGGATGCGGCAGGAGCCTGCACGTCCCGGGAAGCGCCGTCGCCACCCAGATTTCCAGGATGGAGCCTCAGCTCCACCGCGAGGAGCGTTCGCAGGGACACGAGCGCGCCGGAGAGACGCGGGGCCAGGCCCTGGGGTGGATAAACACATGAAAAAAGGGAATTTCTGCTTGGTCGGATGGATAAAAACAAAAAAAAGAGAATTTCTGCTCGGGTGGGATGGATAAAAAGAAAGAAAATTTCTGCTTGTGTCGGAATAAACACAAAAAAGAGAATTTCTGCTAGGGTGGGATGGATTTTAAAAAAAGAAAATTTCTGCTTGGGTCGGAATAAAGACAAAAAGGGAATTTCTGCTCGGGTCGGAATAAACGCCAAAAAAAGGAATTTCTGCTTGGGTCGGAATAAACACAAAAAAAGATAATTTCTGCTCGGGTGGGATGGATTAAAAAAAAAGAAAATTTCTGCTTGGGTCGGAATAAACACACACACAAAAAAAGAATTTCTGTTTAGGTCGGAATAAACACACACACAAAAAAAGAATTTTTGCTTAGGTCGGATGGATAAAAACAAAAAAAGATAATTTCTGCTCGGGTGGGATGGACAAAAACAAAAAAAGAGAGAATTTCTGCTCAGGTCGAATGGATAAAAACAAAAAAAGGGAATTTTTGCTCTGGTGGGATGGATAAAAACAAAAAAAAAAGAAAATTTCTGCTCAGGTCGGATGGATAAAAAAAGAAAATTTCTGCGTGGGTCGGAATAAACACAAAAAAAAGGGAATTTTTGCTCTGGGTGGGATGGATAAAAAAAAAAGAAAATTTCTACTCGGGTGGGATGGATTTAAAAAAAAAGAAAATTTCTGCTCGGTCAGGGAACTGGGGATGCACCGGGGGGAATTTTGCCCTCCCATAGCACTGGGACATCCCCGGCCGGGCCCCACGAGGACGCAGCTCCACGTGCCGCATCCCGGGATCCCGCCCGCGCCTCGGGCTGACTCAGAATTCCCCTCGGGACACGCGTCCCAAAAACCCCCGAGATCCCTTCCCGCGGGAGAACCTCCCACGCAAAGTGGCGTGGGGGGTGGGGAGCGGTTGGTGCTGCTCCCGTGGGGATTCGGATCCTTTTGGGATTCGGATCCCTTTGGGATTGTGTTCCCATTTGGATTCTGATCCTTTTGGGATTCTGATCCCTTTTGGGATTCGGATCCCTTTGGGATTGTGTTCATTTTGGGATTGTGTTCCTTTTGGGATTCTGATCCCTTTGGGATTCTGTTCCCATTTGGATTCTGATCCTTTTGGGATTCTGTTCCCTTTGGGATTCGGATCCTTTTGGGGATTCTAATCTCTTTTGGATTCTGTTCATTTTGGGATTGTGTTCCTTTTGGGATTCTGATCCCTTTGGGATTCTGTTCCCATTTGGATTCGGATCCTTTTGGGGATTCTAATCTCTTTGGGATTCTGTTCATTTTGGGATTCGGATCCTTTTGGGGATTCTAATCTCTTTGGGATTCTGTTCATTTTGGGATTCTGATCCTGTTGGGATTCTGCTCCCTTCGGGATTGTGTTCTTTTTGGGATTCTGTTCCCTTTGGGATTCTCTTCCCTTTGGGATTCTGTTCTTTTTGGGATTCTGTTCCTTTTGGGATTCTAAACTCTTTGGGATCTTGTTCCTTTTGGGATTCTAAACTCTTTGGGATCTTGTTCCTTTTGGGATTGTGTTCCCATTTGGATTGTGATTCCTTTGGGATTCTGTTCCCTTTGAAATTCTGATCCCATTTGGATTCTGATCCCTTTGGGATTCTGTTCCTTTTGGGGATCCTGTTCCTTTTGGGATTCTGATCCCACTGGGATTCTATTCCTATTTGGATTCTGATCCCATTTAGATTCTGTTCCTTTTGTAATTCAGATTCCATTTGGATTCTTTTCCTTTTGGGATTCTGAATCCCTTTGGGATCCTGTTCCCATTTGGGATTCCGTTCCCTTTGGGATTCTGTTCCCTTTGGGATTCTGATCCTTTCAGGATTCCATTCCCTTTGGGATCCTGTTCCTTTCAGGATTCCATTCCCTTTGGGATCCTGTTCCTTTTGGGATTCCGTTCCCTTTGGGATTCTGTTCCCTTTGGGATTCTGATCCTTTCAGGATTCCATTCCCTTTGGGATCCTGTTCCTTTCAGGATTCCGTTCCCTTTGGGATTCTGTTCCCTTTGGGATTCTGATCCTTTCAGGATTCCATTCCCTTTGGGATCCTGTTCCTTTTGGGATTCCGTTCCCTTTGGGATTCTAATCCTTTTGGGATTCCGTTCCCTTTGGGATTCTGGGAGCGCCCCCCGGTGTCCCCCGGAGCAGGGGCAGGTCTGACCCAGTGCAGGTGTCAGGAACCCCGAGGAAATGAGGCTGGAGGTGGAGCCGACACGGAGCTCCCTCCTCAAACCCCTGAAAAAACAGAAAAGTCCGAGGCTGCCTGTGGAACCCAAGGCTCGTGGAAAGACTCCCCGGCCTGGCCGGATTTTCCATGAGCTCTGCAGGGCTCGGGATGTCTCACCCGGAGGCTCCTGGCCCCAATCCCGGCTGGCCCCAATCCCGGCTGGCCCCATTCCCCAGCGGGATGTCACAGCGGGGTCACCTGGCACTGACCCTGCCACGCTCCGGGCCTCGGGAACTGGGAATTTCTGCACCTGGAGAAGATCCCGGGCAGAGCCAGGGGCTGCAGGGGGCTGAGGGGTGGGAAATACCCGGGGAAATATCCCAGGAAATATCCCATTAAATATCCCAGGAAATATTCCAGGCAATATTCGGGAAATATCTCGGGAAATATCCTGGGAAATATCCCGGGAAATATCCCAGGAAATATTCGGGAAATATCTCAGGAAATATCCCAGGAAATATTCGGGGAATATTCGGGAAATATCCCGGGAAATATCTCGGGAAATATCCCGGGAAATATCCCAGGAAATATTAGGGAAATATCTCAGGAAATATTCGGAAAATATCTCAGGAAATATCCCAGGAAATATTCGGGGAATATTCGGGAAATATCCCGGAAATATCCCAGGAAATATCCGCGGCCCCCAAGGGAGGAAGCCCAGCCTGAAAATTCTGGGAATTTTAGCCCCAAACCCCGGGAATTTCAGCGCCAAAATCCTTGGAATTTTAAGACCCAAATCCTGGGAATTCCTCCCCAAAACCCCAGGAATTCTGGCCCCAAAAACCTGGAAATTTTGACCTCAAAATCCTGGAATACTCAGCCTCAAAACCTGGGAATTTCAACCCCCAAAACCCGGGAATTTCTGCCCCAAAAATGTGGGATTTTCAGCCCCAAAAATGTGGGAATTCCAGCCCCAAATCTGGGAATTCTGGCCCCAAAACTCTGGGGCTTCCAAGCTTTGAAGTTTTAGAATTCCAACCGAAAAATTTTGGGAAATTTCAGCCCCAAAATCCTGGGAATTTTATGCCCCAAGCCCTTGAAATTCTTGCCCCAAAATCCCTGAGAATTCCAAGCTTAGAACTCCCAGAATTTCAGCCTGAAAACTCCGGGAATTTCTAGCCCCAAGATCAAGGGAATCTCAGTCCCAAAACCCAGCGAGGTTTGGGTATGGATGGGGAAATTTGGAAGGTGGAGAGCGCCCAGAGCAGGGAAAGGCAGAACAAATCCGGAACAAATCCGGAACAGATCCAGAAGAAATCCGGAACAAATCCAGAAAAAAATCCAGGAAAAAAAAATCCAGGAAAAAAATGATCCAGATCAAATCCGGAAAAAAAATTTTTTATGAAGCCCCAGAGCAAATCGGGAACAAATCCAGAACAAATCCGGAACAAATCCAGAAAAAGAAAATCCAGAAAAAAAATTTCCAGCTCGAATCGGAAGAACAAAACACACCCCAGAGCAAATCGGGAACAAATCCGGAACAGACCCTGAACAGATCCGGAAGAAATCCAGAACAAATCCGGAGCAAATCCAGATCAAATCCAAAAAAAATCAGGACAAATCCAGAACAAATCTGGAACAAATCCGGAACGAATCTGGAGCAGTAAATCTGACTAGAGAGTGAAAAAATGAGTAAATCTGGGACAAACCCAGAGCAAATCCAAAACAAACCCAGAACAAATCCAGAACAAACCCAGAACAAATATGGGACCAACCCAGAACAAATGCAGATCAAATCTAGAAAAAAGAAAAAAATTAAATCCAGATCAAATCTAGATCTAACCCAGATCAAATCCGGGACAAACCCACAGCAAATCCAAAATAAACCCAGAGCAAATCTGGAACAAACCCAGAACAAATCCAGAGCAAAACCGAACAAATCCAGATCACATCCAGATCACATCCAGATCTAACCCAGATAAAATCTGGAACAAACCCAGATCAAACCCGGGACAAACCCAGATCAAACCCGGGACAAACCCAGATCAAACCCGGGGCTCAGATCCTGCCAGGATTCATCTCGGGTGCTGAGGGGCCCTCGGGGGGTCCGGGACCCCTCCGGGTTTATCTGGGGCCGTGTAACCCACGCACTAATCAGACATTAATCAAAGCGTTCATTAATTAATTCCTTTAATGGCCAAACAGGCCATTCGTATTCCTCTGGAGATCGGGAACTCACAGAGCCCCAGAGAGCAGCGCTGGGCCCCCGGAGCTGTGACCTGTCCCTGTCCCTGTCCCTGTCCCTGTGTCTGTCCCTGTGTCTGTCCCTGTGTCTGTCCCTGTGTCTGTCCCTGTGTCCCTGTGTCCCTGTGTCCCTGTGTCTGTCCCTGTGTCTGTGTCCCTGTCCCCATCCCTGTCCCTGTCCCTGTCCCTGTGTCCCTGTGTCCCTGTGTCTGTCCCTGTGTCCCTGTCCCTGTCCCCATCCCTGTCCCTGTCCCTGTGTCTGTCCCTGTGTCCCTGTGTCCCTGTGTCCCTGTGTCCCTGTGTTCCCTGTCCCTGTGTCTGTCCCTTTGTCCCTGTCCCTGTCCCCATCCCTGTCCCTGTCCCTGTGTCCTGTGTCCTGTGTCCTGTGTCTGTCCCTGTGTCCCTGTCCCTGTCCCCATCCCCTGTCCCTGTCCCTGTGTCCCTGTCCCCATCCCTCTCCCCTGTCCCTGTGTCCCTGTGTCCCTGTGTCCCTGTGTTCCTGTCCCTGTGTCCCTGTGTCTGTCCCTGTGTCCCTGTCCTGTCCCTGTCTCTGTCCCTGTGTCCCTGTGTCCCTGTGTCCCTGTGTCCCTGTCCCTGTGTCCCTGTCCCTGTCCCCATCCCTGTCCTGTCCCTGCCCACGTCCATGACCTGCATTCCTGGGCTGCAATGTCGCAATCCGGTTCTGTCGCTGTGTTTACCGGGAGCCCCGGGTGCCACCCTGGGATGTGGCACAGGGGACACGTGGTGGCGGCCGCAGGGAGGGACGGACGGGCCGGATTTAGGGCCGGGCAGTTAAAAACGGCCGGAGAGCTCCCAAAATGCGGCCGGCGGCCTCGGGCCGCGCTCTGCCCACGCCGGGAGCAGCGGGCGGCGCTGCCCGAAATGGGTCCTGGGGGAGACCCAAAGCCCCAAAAGCCGCGGCCGGGAGACGCTCCAGGGCTTTGGGTTCGCTGCCCAGAGCCACATGAGGGGGCTTTCTTGGTCCCGACCCGGACCCATAAACCCCCAAACCCGTCCCTGTGTCCCTGTCCCTGTCCCTGTCCCTGTCCCTGTCCCTGTCCCTGTCCCTGCCCCTTGTTCCTGTCCCTGTCCTGTCCCTGTCCCTGTCCCTTGTTCCTGTCCCTGTCCCTGTCCTGTCCCTGTCCTGTCCCTGTCCCTGTCCCTGTCCCTGTCCCTGTCCCTTGTTCCTGTCCCTGTCCCTTGTTCCTGTCCCTGTCCCTGTCCTGTCCCTGTCCCTGTCCCTGTCCTGTCCCTGTCCCTGTCCCTGTCCTGTCCCTGTCCTGTCCCTGTCCCTGTCCTGTCCCTTGTTCCTGTCCCTGTCCTGTCCCTGTCCCTGTCCCTGTCCATGTCCCTGTCCCTGTCCCTGTCCCTGTCCCTGTCCCTGTCCCTGTCCCTGTCCCTTGTTCCTGTCCCTGTCCCTGTCCTGTCCCTGTCCTGTCCCTGTCCCTGTCCCTGTCCCTGTCCTGTCCCTTGTTCCTGTCCCTGTCCTGTCCCTGTCCCTGTCCCTGTCCCTGACCCCTGCCCTGCCCTGTCCTGTCCTGTCTCAGCTGCTCCAGGGTCAGGCAAAGTGATCCCTCAGATCCCACAGACCCCACAGACCCCACAGACCCCACAGACCCCACAGATCCCACAGACCCCACAGACCCCACAGACCCCACAGACCCCACAGACCCCACAGACCCACAGATCCCTCAGATCCCACAGACCCCACAGACCCCACAGATCCCACAGACCCCGCAGACCCCACAGACCTCACAGATCCACAGACCCCACAAATCCCACAGACTCCACAGACCCCACAGATCTCACAAATCCCACAGATCCCACAGACCCCACAGACCCCGCAGACCCCACAGACCCCACAGACCCCCACAGACCCCACAGACCCTCACAGATCCACAGACCCCACAAATCCCACAGACTCCCACAGACCCCACAGATCTCACAAATCCCACAGATCCCACAGACCCCACAGACCCCACAGACCTCACAGACCCACATAACCCACAGACCCCACAGACCCCGCAGACCCCACAGATCCCACAGATCCCACAGACCCAAGACCCCACAGGGTCCCGGAGTTTTTCTGTCCCTGCCAGGCCGACCCACACGGAGCCACTGCCATAAATTATCTCATCTTAATTAAAAGTTCTAATTTGGAGCTGATCAGCCAGAGCCCGTTCAGCTCCCGGCTCAGATCCGGGTTTAAACTGGGTTTAATTCCACGGAATTCGGCACTCCCGGGGTGAATTAAACCCGACCACATCAAAGCGGGGTTAATTCCCAATAAACGCCTTTAATGTGGTTTAATTCCCCCGTTTCCAAGGGAACGCGGATCAGCTTCCCTGGGTGTCCCCAGGGAAACAAACCCAGCCCGGGGAGGGATTAAAACCCCCAGAAATCCCGCCGGGAGCCGGGATCAGCTGGGACCGAGCCCGGGTTTAATTCTCTCTGCGGGGATAAACCCGCGCTGCCAATAAATCCGGGATGTCGGGATCAGTCGGGATCGGCAGGACAGGGATCCGGGAGCGTCCCAGCGGAGATCCTGGGATGCCACCTGCAGGGATTCAGGGAGAACGCGGCTCAGCAGCGGGGCCGGCGCATCCCGGGAGTTCGGGACCGGGCACATCCCGGGAGTTCGGAACAGGGAATTCGGGACCGGGATTGTGGGGCCGGGCACATCCCGGGAATTCAGGACGGGGAATTCGGGACCCGGCACATCCCGGGAATTCGGGACCGGGAATTCGGGACCAGGCACATCCCGGGAATTCGGGACCGGGAATTCGGGACCAGGCACATCCCGGGAATTCGGGACCGGGAATTCGGGACGGGGAATTCGGGACCGGGAATTCGGGACGGGGAATTCGGGACCCGGCACACCCCGGGAATTCGGGACGGGGAGTTCGGAACCGGCCCCATCCCGGGAATTCGGGACCCGGCACATCCCGGGAATTCGGGACCCGGGAATTCGGGACCGGGCACATCCCGGGAATTCGGGACCCGGGAATTCGGGACCGGGCACATCCCGGGAATTCGGGATCCGGGAATTCGGGACCCGGCACATCCCGGGAATTCGGGGCCGGGCACACCCCGGGAGCCCCGAGCCCGGCGCCGGGAGCTGCTCGGGGCAGGAACTCTTTGGAAATCCCGAGCCTGGGGGGGATGTGGAGCTCTCCTGGAAATCCCGACCCCCAGAGGCACCACCCAGACCCCCCCGGACACTTCCCCGGGCACAGAGGCTCCTCCCGGGACATTTTTGGGGCTCAGTCCCTTCCCTCGGCTGGAGGAGCTTTCCCGAGGCCGGGAGGGATTTTGTGCCGCTCTGTCCTTGCCCCAGACACAAATCCCGGCTCTAATTGCCGCCAATCCCATTCCCTTTCCCTTTCGGAGCAATCCCGGCGGTGCCGGGCGGTTCTGACCTGCACGGGAGCCCTGCTGAGGTCAGAAATTCCCAGCAGCTCTCCAGCTCCGGGCTGGATTCCAGCACGCCACCCCGAGCCAGCCCCATCCCACTGGGTTTGGTGACCTCGGAGGCTTTTTCCAGCCCTAAAGACCCAGGGATTGTGCGTCCGGTGATTCCATAAATGCTCCTCGCAGGGGCTCTGGGAGCCGTATGGAGCAGGAGTTGGATAAACGCGGAATTCCTGCCGGGAACGTCCCCCATCCCAGAGTGGGAGCCGGGGCTTCCCAAGGATTGTGGATTCCCCATCCCTGGAATTGTCTGGACGGGCTTGGAGTGGCCTGGGATGGTGGGAGGCAACCCCACAGATCCCAACCCCATAGATCTCAATCCTATAGATCCAAATCCCACAGATCCCAATCCTACAGATCCAAATCCCACAGATCCAAATCCCACAGATCCCAACCCCACAGTTCCAAATCCTACAGATCCAAATCCCACAGATCCAAATCCCACAGATCCCAACCCCACAGTTCCAAATCCTACAGATCCAAATCCCACGGATCCAAATCCTACAGATCCCAACCCTGTAGATCTCAATCCTATAGATCCAAATCCCACAGATCCCAATCCTACAGATCTAAATCCCACAGATCCCAATCCCACAGCCCGTCCAGCTGCCCTGAGCTGCGCCAGCCCCTCGTGTCCCGCAGCCCCTCGTGCCCTCCCCGCCCGGGGGAGCCCGTCCTGCTGCTCCTCATTCCAGCGGGATGAATCCCGCGGGTTTCCATGGCCTGGCCTTGCATCAGCAGCCGGGAATTCCTGCGGGGAGCAGCGAATCCATCCCAGGTGTCACCTGAGCCCGGTGTCACCTGAGCCCGAGCCAGCCCCGCAGCAGCGCGGGAGCAGCGAGGGGAATGGAATTTTGGAATTTTGGAGTTTTGGCATTTTGGCTGGAATTGCTCCTCTGAGCGCCAGGACTGCAGCTCTGAGCCTCATTCCGTGGAAATGACCCGGGAGAGGGTCCCGCCCCCGGCCCCTCTTTGGGGTCTCTCCTGCAGCTCCCCGGGAGCGCCCGGCCCGGCTCGGAGCGTTCCGGACCCGCCGCATTCCAGAGGTGCCCTGTGAAGTGGGAATGCCCCGGGCCAGCCGCTCCCCAATCCCTGAGCTGTGGGCTGGGAGAACTTCGGAAGAACAGGTCGGGGAAGAACCCGGCCGGGGTTGGGAAAGAGGGGAGGGGAGCGGGGGGACCCGGGGGTGTCACCCCGGCAGGGCTGGGATGATCCTGGGGGCTCAGGAGCCTCCCCCCACGGGAATTTTGTTATTCCCGGGTTTTAATTCCCGGTTTTTTATTCCCAGGTTATTATTCCCAGGTTTTAATTCCCATATTTTTATTCCCGGGTTTTTATTCCCAGGTTGTTATTCCCGGGTTTTAATTCCCGAGTTTTTTATTCCCAGGTTTTAATTCCCGGTTTTTTATTCCCAGGTTTTTATTCCCGGGTTGTTATTCCCGACGCCCCCGCTCCGCAGGAACTCCGGGAAGGTCACGGGAGGTTTTCCATCTGGCGCTGCCTGGGGCTGAATTCCCGAAGAGCCGAACCTGCCGCGACTTCCCGGCCCCTGAGTGGAGCTCCAGGAGCTCCCCTGCCCCAGCTGCGCCGTGTGGAAGAGCCAGGGAGCAGCAGGATTCCCGGATTCCTGGATTCCCGGATTCCTGGATTCCCAGATTCCTAGATTCTTGGGTTCCTGGATTCCCGAATTCCCGGATTCCCGAATTCCCAGATTCCCGATTTCCCAGATTCTCGGTTTCCCAGATTCTTGGATTCCTGGATTGCCGGATTCCCGAATTCTCAAATTCCCAGATTCCCATATTCCCTGATTCCCAGATTCTTAGATTCCCGAATTCCCAGATTCTCAAATTCCCAGATTCCCATATTCCCGATTTCCCAGATTCTCAAATTCCCGAATTCCCATATTCCCCTATTCCCGGATTCCCAGATTCCCAAATTCCCAGATTCCCAGATTCTCAAATTCCCGAATTCCCATGTTCCCGAATTCCCAGATTCCCAAATTCCCGAATTCCCATGTTCCCGAATTCCCAGATTCCCAAATTCCCGGATTCCCGGATTCCCCTTCGGCCGGGCAGCAAGCACAGGGCCGGATAAAATCACTGAGGGAGCTTTTCCATGAGCTCAGCCCGGACCAGCGCGGGGTGAGCTCATCCCGGTGACTCCAACTCCCAAATCCTGGAATCACCGCGTGGATCGGAGCCCGGGCGCCATCCCGGGCAGGGCCCGCTGCCAGTCCCGCCCCAGTCCGGGACTGGGATCGCTGGTGCGGGGTGAGCTCAGCCAGCAGCGCCCCGGGAAGCCTTGGCCTCCTCGGGGATGTCTCCGTGCCCACGAGGAAGGAAGCGCAGGGGGATAAATCACCTCCTTATCGCGATGTGGATCTGCGCAGGGATCCGAGCCCGCAGCTTTTCCTGCCAGCTCGGCGCTGGGGAGGCGGGCACGGCCCGGCCCGTGCACGGAGCGCAATTAGCGCCGCCTGTTAATGAGGGTTCAACCCGCAGCCGCCAGGGAATTGGCCCCGGCTCCTCTCCCCGTGGAATTGTTTGCTCAGGCACCATCCTGCTCCCAGCCAGGCCACCTATGGAGCGCTCCCGTTCTGCAGCGGGGAGGAAAACAGCGCTCCAGACTGCGCCGGCAGCTGCCCGGGGCCCTCATCGCATCCCCGAGCCTTTATCTCATCCCCGAGCCCTCATCGCATCCCCGAGCCCTCATCGCATCCCGGAGCATTTATCGCCTCCCGGAGCCCTCATCCAATCCCCGAGCTTTTATCCCATCCCGGAGCCCTCATCGCATCCCCGAGCCCTCATCGCACCCCCGAGCCCTCATCCTATCCCGGAGCCTTTATCTCATCCCGGAGCCCTCATCCCATCCCGGAGCCTTTATCTCATCCCGGAGCCCTCATCCCATCCCGGAGCCCTTATCGCATCCCGGAGCCTTTATCGCATCCCCGAGCCTTTATTGCATCCCGGAGCCCTCATCGCATCCCCGAGCCCTCATCCCATCCGGGAGCCTTTATCTCATCCCCGGAGCCTTTATCTCATCCCGGAGCCTTTATCTCATCCCGGGGCCTTCATCCCATCCCGGAGCCTTTATCGCCTCCCGGAGCCTTTATCTCATCGCCGAGCCCTCATCCCATCCCGGAGCCTTTATCCCGTCCCGGAGCCCTCATCCCATCCCGGGGCCCTCATCGCCTCCCCGAGCCTTTATCGCCCCCCGGAGCCTTTATCGCATCCCCGAACCTTTATCGCATCCCAGAGAATTTATCACATCCCCGAGCTCTTATCGCATCCCCGAGCCCTCATCGCATCCCCGAGCCTTTATCCCATCCCATCCCGCGGTCGGGGAGCGCCCCTTCCCCAGGGATCTCCCCCCAGCCCCCGGCACTCCGCTCGGGAAGTGGCGCCGGGGATTCTGGAAAACGACCCCGGGCTCTGGTGCCCCCCCAGATCCCCTTCCCCAGGCTGGGAAAACCGGCCCAGAGCAGGGAATAAACATTTCCCGGCCTGGCACTGCCACCTGTGCTGTCCCGGCTCTGCCACCTCGCCCTGGTGGCACTTTTGGGCTCGTCAGAGCCGCTTGGAATTCTGTGGATGGGAGGCTCGGCGGGAAGAGCTGGAATTCCTGGTGGGCTCCACCCTCTCCTCTGGGACAGCAGCAGCTCCCAAAATTCCGTGGGAATTTCCCAGGGTCCCATTTCCTCCCCCTCTGCTGCCCTTGCTGCGCATCCCAAGGAGGAATCCCGGGGATGGAGGCTCGGGAAGGGCTGGAGGGTGGAGAGGGGAGAGTTGGAATGTTGGAATGTTGGAATTTTGGAATCTCGGGAGGAGCCGGGACCGGGCAGGATCCGGGATCAATCCCTGTCCCGCTCCTCAGCCCCACCGGGAAGGAAAGGATTTTTTCCAAAGCTCTTCCCGAATTTCTGCTCCCCAGGCCCGATCAAACGGGATCCCGGGATATTCTCCCGGCCGGGGGCTGGATTTGGGAAGGTGTTTTTGCCCTCCCCGGGATGAGGAGGAGTTCAAAGCCCTCCTTTGTTTGAGGAGCCCTTTGAACCCTGGGCTGGGATTGGCATTTGCGGCTCCAGCCCTCGGGAACATTCCCCGGCCCTGGAAATGCTGCTCCGGGCCTCAGTGTCCCCTCTGGAAGGAGGATTTGTGGGGCTGGAGCATCCCGGAGGATTCTCTGGGAGCTGTTCCCATTCCAGGGCTCATTCCCGGTATTCAACACGGGAATTCCATTATTTTTTGGTGCCGTGTCCCCCTGCCGGGCTCGGGATGTGCCCAGAGCTCCCGTCTTGGAGGAAATTCTGCAATAATCCCATTAGAGAGATTTTTTCCTGTCCCAGGAACTCCCCGACCAAACAACTCGGGGATCCCGCGAGGAGAAGGGACTTCCCTGATTTCCTGAAGGGAACATCCCAGAGGAATGGTCTGACCCCAGCAATCCAAGAAAAGCGCCCTGAACACCCCAAACTCCCGGATTGCTCCCCTGCCCCGGCAGAGAATTCCCGTCCTCGCCACCCCGGGCTCTTCCCCGTTCTGTCATTCCATGAAATCCCCCGGAGCAAATTCCTTATCGGAGATTTCCTGCCAGTTCCCAGGATTCCCCGCCGGGAACCGAGACACCGAAGCTGCTCCGGGGTTTTGGGAATCCCATCCTGGCTCCCTAAAGGATCCCCTGAGCCTGGATGCGATCCCGAGAGGATCCCGGGCGTGTCCCGGGCGCTTCTCCCAGCCCAGAGGGAATTATCGGGATTTATCGGGATTTATCGCCCCCCACCCGAGGTCAAACTGGGGCAGGAACTTTTCCAAGAGGTGAATCCTGGAGCCTCCTGCTGCTGTGGGAAAGGCTGGAGCGATTTTCCAGCTGGAGCTTCCTGCTGGTGGTGCCACCGCAGGGACCTGAGGAAAACAGGGAGATCTGGACAAGGGGAAAAACAAAAAACAAAAAGCTGCTCCCAAATCCCACCGAGAGGCCGCGCATCCCTCAGAACTGGAGCAGGGAAGAATCCCGGAGCTCTGGAAAGGGTTAATCCCATCCAGGTGAGTCCTTTCCAAGCCGAGCTCATCCCCATCCCGACCGCAGCCTCCAAATCCTGCCGGAAAAGCTCCGCGCGCTGCAAAGTCAGACTTGTTCCCGAGGAGCGGCGCGCCCGGAGCGGCTCCAGTGTCACCTGTCAGCGCCGGGGACGCCTCCAGGGATTTGGGATCGAGTTACGGGACAGGAACCGCCGCTGGAATTGGCCGCAGCTCCCGGCCCGCCGCATTCCAGCTAAAAAAAAAGGCGCCGGGCTTTGATGTCCCGCTCCGTCTGCGCCGCGCGGAGCCGCGGGAGGGGCCGCAGCTCCCGGCTCCCCGCGCCAGCTCCTCCCAGCGCCGGGAATCAAAGGCGAGCAGGGGCGGGCACGGAGGGATGAAAGCGCAGCCCGAGCCTGGCACGGGCCGCGATCCCACAAGGAGCCGGTGCCGCGCTGCTCTCGGGCAGGGGAGGCTCCAGGAGCCCGGCCCGGCTGCGAGAAGGGAATGGGAATGAGCCTGGAGATGTTTCTCCGCTGCCCGGCTTTGAACGGCGGCCAGGGCGGCTCGGGAAGGGCTGCGGAGCATCGCCGCGGCTCCGGCGGGACGCGCTCCCAGCGCCAATGGGGCTCCCGGAGCCGGGCATGGCTCCGGGCAGGAATCTCCATCCCAAAAAGGGCAAATCCGGGTCAGGGCTCGGCCCCCGGGGCTGTTCCAGGGATGCTCCAGATGCCGGGAACAGCTGGAGCGCTGAGGGGGCTGGGTGGGATTTCCTGCAGCGCCCCGGGCAAACCCATTCCCCCTTGTGTGCTTTGCTCGCGCATCCCCGAGTCCATCCTGGTTTTTCTGGGATCATCCCTCCCTTTGCAGCGTCCCGCTGTCGTTCCTCAGCTCAGATTTCCGCAGAATTCCCGATTCCTGCAGCTGATGGGGCGGAGAGTTCCCGTCCCGAGCCCTCGGGGGCTGGAGGGGGCGCGGGTTTGGGATCCCAGAGGGGCCCCGGGCTCGCTCCCAGCCCCGAGCCTGCCGCTGCCTGCAGACGGGAGCGGGCGCGGGGAGCGCAGCCAGCCCCGCATTCCTTGGAATTCTGCCGCGGGATCCCCGTGACGCCGCTCGCGCCCTGGGTGGCGCAGCCCCCGAACCCCCCCGAGGGGCAGGAGGTGCCACTGCTCCCCCCCCCGCCCCAAATCCCGGGATTTGGGGTCATGGAGTCCAGCTTTGCACAGCCTGGCCGGGGCTGGGATGGATCCTTCAGGAGACAGGGATTGGGATGGATTCTAGGACAGGGATTGGGATGGATCCTAAAACAGGGATTGGGATGGATCCTAAACCAGGGATTGGGATGGATCCTAAACCAGGGATTTGGATGGATTCTAGGACAGGGATTGGGATGGATCCTAAACCAGGGATTGGGATGTATCCTAAACCGGGGATTGGGATGGATCCTGTGGGACCAAAACTGGGATGAATTCTGCTGGACACAGGAATTGGGATAGATCCTAGGACTGGGATGGATCTTGCAGGACTGGGATCCATCCATCATCCATCCATCCATCCATCCATCCATCCATCCATCCATCCATCCATCCATCCATCCATCCATCATCCATCCATCCATCATCCATCCATCCATCCATCATCCATCCATCCATCCATCCATCCATCCATCCATCCATCCATCCATCCATCATCCATCATCCATCCATCCCTCCATCAATGCATCCATCCATCCATCCATCCATCCATCCATCCATCCATCATCCATCATCCATCCATCATCCATCCATCCATCCATCCATCCATCCATCCATCCATCCATCCATCCATCCATCCATCCATCCCTCCATCCTCTCCTCCACGAGGGAATGGAAGGGCACAGCCGATCCTGCAGCCCGTGCTGGAAGGGAACACGGACAGGAAACGTTTATCTCGGAAAATCGGGGCGCCGAACTTCGGGATCATCTCCCGCTGCCGAGAAAAACGCGGATTGGGAAACTGCAGTGGGAATCTGGGGGGGTGACCCAGCTGGAAACCGGGATCAAACCCACTCGGGAATTCCTCCCTTCCCTTCCCCCCAAGCGCTTGGGATCCGAAATCTGGGAGCTGCGGGAAGGAAAAGTCTCAGCAGCCAGCGGAGCGGATTCCCTGCAGCTCCCTGTGCCACTGTCCCCGGCGCTGTCCCCGTGTCCCATCGCTGGCCCAGCCCAGCCCAGCCCAGCGGGAATTGCGGCTTCCCGGTGGTTTTGGAGCCGGGATGAGCAGCAGGAGGATAAAAGGCTTTTTCTGCCTGGCTAAATTTAAACCCGCGCCCCTTTCATGTGCCGGGGCCATAACTGAAAGCAGCTGGGCTGGGAATTCTGCTCCAGAGGCGGCTCCAGGAGCCAAAAACGGGACTGGGATGGGATGGGATGGGATGGGATGGGATGGGATGGGATGGGATGGGATGGGGATGGGATGGGATGGGATGGGATGGGGATGGGATGGGATGGGATGGGATGGGATGGGATGCAGGGATGGGATGCAGGGATGGGATGCAGGGATGGGATGGGATCAGCCCGGGGCTGTCTGGGTCCAGCCTGGGAGTGCGGGGCTGGCTCAGCCCGAGCGTTCCCGGCTCCACATCCCGGAGCCTCGGCGCTGCTTCCCCACCCCCGCAGCCGAGGTTCCAAAGCTGCTCCCGAGGGAACCGCCGTCATCCAGGGGCGGCTCCCAGCGGTGACAGCAAATCCCAAATTTTGTTCGGTGGAAAAACTCCAATTTTGCGAACGCAAAAATAAAATTAAAGGGGGCTTGAAAAAGGATTACAGGAAAGAGCAGCTTTAAACCAGGAGAAATCCCAAGAGCAGCTTTAAACCAGGAGAAATCCAGTCCTAGGGCAGCTCTGGGAACGGGGACAGCCCCAGCATCAAATCCAGTTTTTAGGGACAACCAGGTGGGAATTTGTCCCCAGAGGTGCAGAGCACCCCCTGCTCCCCAAACCCCCCCAAACCCCCCGATTGCCCGGCCCGACCCGGCCCAGCTGCCGCATCCCTGCCACCCTGGGAGCACTGGGAGCACTGGGGGCACTGGGAGCACTGGGGAACTGGGAGCACTGGGAGCACTGGGGGAACTGGGAGCACTGGGAGCACTGGGAGGCGCTGGGGGCACTGGGGCACTGGGAGCACTGGGGAACTGGGGGAACTGGGAGCGCTGGGGGCACTGGGGGCAATGGGAGCACTGGGATCACTGGGAGCTGGGAGCACTGGGAGCTGGGGGCACTGGGAGCACTGGGGGAACTGGGGGAACTGGGAGCGCTGGGGGCACTGGGGGCAATGGGAGCACTGGGATCACTGGGAGCGCTGGGAGCACTGGGGGCACTGGGGGCACTGGGGGGCACTGGGAGTGCTGGGAGCACTGGGGGCACTGGGGGGCACTGGGAGAGCTGGGGGCACTGGGGGCACTGGGGGAACTGAGGGAACTGGGAGCTCTGGGAGCACTGGAAGCACTGGGAGCACTGGGGGCACTGGGGGAACTGGGAGCGCTGGGGGCACTGGGGGCACTGGGAGCACGGGGATCACTGGGAGCTCTGGGAGCACTGGGAGCACTGGGGGCACTGGGAGCGCTGGGATGGCTCGCTGCCGGCCCGGGGCTCGCTGGTACCCGGGGCTCGCCGGTACCCGGGGGCTCGCTGGTACCCGGGGCTCGCCGGTGCCCGGGGCTCGCCGGTACCGGGGCTCGCTGGTACCCGGGGCTCGCCGGTACCGGGGCTCGCTGGTACCCGGGGCTCGCCGGTGCCCGGGGCTCGCTGGTGCCCGGGGCTCGCCAGTTCCCGGGGCTCGCCGGTTCCCGGGGCTCGCCGGTACCGGGGCTCGCTGCCGGCCCAGCCCCGCGGCTCCCGCTCCTCCCGGCCCCCGGCAAACCGGGATTTGCCGCTTCCCGAGCCCGGCACCTTCCCCGGCTCGTCCTGCGGGGGCTGCGCGCCCGGAACAGCGAGAGGAAGGGACGCCAAAAATATCCCGTAATTACAGAGGGACAGCGGCAGCTCCGGGCCTGCTCCTCGGGAACGGCAGGGAGAACGTTCGGGAAAAATCCTCCGTGCCCTGAGCCCCAAAATCCCTGGAGAGGCTGCGGGGAGTCAGGAAAAGGGGGGAGCCCTGAGAGAGCCCTGGGCAGCCAAACACCCCCGGGGTGTCCTGGGATGTGCCAGGATATTCTGTCCTGTCCTGGGTGTTCTGGGACATTCTGGGATGTGCTTTTTGGTGGAAAAAACATCCTGAGGCCTTTTTTCTGCAAATTCCCATTACTTCCTTCTCCTGCTGGGATGGAGCCACAGCAGCGATTCCCATTTTCAGTTTGGGATTTTCAGTTTGGGATGAGGATCCATCCATGGATCCATCTATGATTTATCCATGATCCATCTGTGATCCATCCATGATCCTTCCATGAATCTATCTGTGATCCATCCACGATCCCTCCATGGATCCATCTCTGATTTATCCATGATTCATCTGTGATCCATCCATGATCCATCCATGATCCATCCATAATCCATCCAGGATTCATCCAGGATCCATCCATGAATCCATCTCTGATCCATCCATGAATCCATCCAGGATCCATCCACGATCCCTCCATGGATCCATCAATGATCCATCTCTGATTTATCCATGATCCATCCATGAATCCATCCAGAATCCATCAATGATCCATCTATGATCCCTCCACGGATCCCTCCATGGATCCATGCAGGATCCATCTATGATTTATCCATGATCCATCCAAGGATCCATCCATGGTCCCTCCCTCCCTCCGCAGTGACTCACAGGGAGCAGCAGCTCCCGGTGAATCAGCAGGAAAACTTCCTGCTGCAGCCGGATCGGCGGGGAGAGCTCCCCTGGCCGAGCCCGCGGCAGCCCGGGCCCTGCTCCGCCCGCGCAGCGAGGGATGTGCGGGGTCCGTGCTCCTGGATCATCACAGGACCGTGGAATGCTTACTGGGATTTGCGGGCTGGCATTCCACTTGGGATCACCTGTCCCTGCTCCTTTTGGGAACCTCCTCCCTGGCAGAGCAGGACACACAAAAAATCAGAAAAAAACCAAAAAACCCCAGCAATTCCTGGAAGTGTCGCTCTCCCCACGCCCCCAAATTCCTCTTTCAGCCCGGGATCGGGGACCCGCTCCCGCCCGCGCTCGCTGCCCGGCCCTGGGGCGCAGCACCCTCTGCTGCCCTGCCCGGGAAGGTTCCGCCCTCCGCCGCGGCTCCCGCGAGGAACGCGCTGCAGCTGCCCAAAATCGCGGCTCGGCTGGGATCCGGGGGCTCCAGAGCAGGGAGGCACTTCCTGCTCCCAGCTCCAGCTGTGCCACAACTGGGAGCACTGGGGAGAGCAGGCGGTGAGGAGGGGCTGGGTGGGAATTCCATGGAAAACGAGGATGCTCCAGGACCGGGGTTTGGGCACCCCGGGCTGGCGGGGGCTGGGATTTCAGATCCCTGCTCCCAGCTCCAGCTGTGCCACAACTGGGAGCACTGGGGAGAGCAGGCGGTGAGGAGGGGCTGGGTGGGAATTCCATGGAAAACGAGGATGCTCCAGGACCGGGGTTTGGGCACCCCGGGCTAGCGGGGGCTGGCAGGGGTTGGGATTTCAGATCCCTGCACCCCAAATTCGGGACGGTGGCAGGTCCAGCCCGGCAGCTCTGGGGGCAGGAAAGCCACAGCAGCCTTTGGCACCCGTGGTTTCCTGGGGATGTTTTCTTTTCCCTCTCCTGGCTCCTGGTTTTTTGTTTTGTTTTGTTGTTTTTTCCCTCTTGCACCTCTGGTGGTTTTGGGGCTGCGTGGGCCGGGCTGGGGAGGGCAGGAAAGGCTGAGATAATGACAGGGCACGATCCCAGGAATAGAGCAGCTCTTTCCAGGGCCAGGAGCTGCGTGGGGAGGCTCAAACTCAGAGTCAGGGACACGCAGGAACACTTGGGGACACTCAGGGACACTCAGGCACAGCCCCTGTTCCCTCCTGGCCACGCCACCACATCCTGTCCCATGAAAGGGAGAAGCCAGCAGGAATTCCAGAGGGAGAAGGATCAGGAGGCACAGAGCAGCTCCTGGAAATTCAGGGAAATTTCCTTTAGCGGCTTTCTCTCAGTATGTGAAAAATTCTTCTTGTCCCAGTAACAGCCACAGGTTCCAGAAGAGGTTTGGGATGGAGATCAGGGAGAAATTCCATCGTGGAAAAAGGGAAAACTTTTTGTTTTTCTACAACAGCTCCAGGTTGTGCCAGGGGAGGTTCAGGATGGATACAGAGAAAAAATCCCTGATGGAAAGGGTTTAAAGCAATGAAGTGTCCAGAGCAGGATATTTGGGGAAATACTCAAGGCCAAGCTGCTCCAGCCCCAAAACCCCCAGGACACTTGGGCACTCTCAGCCCCTGTTCCCTCCCAGCCACGCCACATCCTGCCCCAAACCATCACAGAAAAAGGGAGAAGCCAGCAGAATTCCAGAGGGAGAAGGATCAGGAGGCACAGAGCAGCTCCTGGAAATTCAGGGAATTTTCCTTCAGCAGCTTTCCCTCAGCTTGGGGAAAATTCTTCTTGTCCCAAGAACGGCCTCTGGTTGTGCCAGGGGAGGTTTGGGATGGAGATCAGGGAGAAATTCCATCGTGGAAAAGGGGAAAACTCCCGTGTGGGGAAAATTCTTCTTGTCCCAGTAACAGCCACAGGTGCCAGGGGAGGTTTGGGATGGATACAGAGAAAAACTCCCTGATGGAAAGGGTTTAAAGCACTGAAGTGTCCAGAGCAGGAGATTTGGGGAAATACTCCAGCCCAAGCTGTTCCAGCCCCAGCCCAACATCCCCAGGCTGGGGCGGCTCCAGAGCACAGCTGGGGAAGCAAAGGCCACAGCTGGAGCAGAACATGCTTTTATTGAGGAGGGGGCACAGGAGCAGCGACCCCAGCAGGGTGGGAACGGGCAGAGGGATGGGGATCCCCCCTGGGATCTGCAGGAGTCAGCAATGCCCACACCGAGCACTGGGGGCCCAGCATGAGGGGGAGCAGAGCAGCAGGAGGGAACTTTTCCAGTCAGGATGGGGCAGGGGGGATGGGAATGGCTCCAAGCTGCCCAGGAGTGCTTCAGGTCCCAGCCTGGAGTGGGAGGAATGGCTGGGATGGAGGAAATCAGAGCTGGGATGGAGGAAATCAGAGCTGGGATCACTGGAGTCAGAACTGGGATCAGGGAATCAGAACTGGGATCACTGGAGTCAGAGCTGGGATTGAGGAAATCAGTGCTGGAATCAGGGAATCAGCACTGGGATTGAGGAAATCAGTGTTAGGACCACTGAAATTTGGGCTGGGACTGAGGAAATCTGAACTGGGACCACTGGAATCAGCACTGGGATCAGGGAATCAGAACTGGGATCACTGGAATCAGAACTGGGATCACTGGAATCTGAACTGGGACCACTGGAATCAGCACTGGGATCACGGGAATCAGAACTGGGATTGAGGAAATCAGAACTGAGATCACTGGAATCAGCACTGGGATCACTGGAATCAGAACTGGGATCACTGGAATCAGCACTGGGATCACTGGAATCAGCACTGGGATGGCACCAGCCCCTTCCCAGGGCTGTCCCCCCTGTCAGTGACACTGGAGCCACCCAGGGACAGGTGACACAAGGACAGTGGTTTTACTGGGAGGCCATTCCAGGATATTTCTGCTGATGGGAGGGATCAAAGCTTTTGGTTTTTTGATCTTTCAGGAAATCCATCCCTCCCTGGGCACAGCAGCCCAACAGATCCTGGGATTGGTGCTGGGACTTCCTGGGGCTCTTTGGCAAAGGCCAAAGTTTGGATTCCTTCAGCCTGAATGGGAAAAAAAAATCAAAACTCCACTAAAAAGGGACCTGAAACTGCAGGGAAGCTGCTCTGGGAAAAACATCTCCAGGGGAACACACTCAGCAGGCTGTTTATGTACAGGAACTCAGCAATTGCACGAGATACACACTGGGAAAAAGGGCAATTCTAATGCAGAGGTGCCTCCAGCAGGGCTGGGGGCTCCAGGAGGGGGGACAGGAACACCCAGGGATCCCCCAGGTGCAGTTGTGGCTGTACAAGAGGAATTGAGTGAAGATGTGCTGGAGAAGGGGGGAATGATCCCACTAAAGCTATCTCAGACATGGATGGGAGCAGCACTGGGGCTGAGCCAGGCTCAGCAGGGACAGAGGGACAGGGGGACAGGGGGGACAGGGGGACAGGGGGACAGGGACAGGCCCAGCACTCAGAGCCCCCCCAGCCCCCGGGGCTCCAACACTTGCAGTCCTGGCGGCCTCACTGAGGCCGAAACTCGCCAGTTCCTCAGAACTGAGGGGACAGGGGGGCAGGGGGTGACCTGTGAGCTGCCCTGGGGACCCTGCACACAGGGGACACTGCTGGCACACCTAGGTGCCCTTGGGGGGGCTCCACTTGAGGCAGCTGGGGTCCATGGTCTTGTTGCTGTTGGACCTCTTGGCCTCCTTGGCGATCCACTCGTCGATCAGGTCCTGGGGAGCAGGGGGGCACTGAGAGCTGGGAGTCACCAGGGCAGGGCAAGGGGCAGGGAGGGAAGGGCCAGAGGAGCAGCAAAACAACAGCAAAACAACAGAAAAATAACAGCAAAACAGCAGCAAAACTACAGCAGAGGAACAGCAAAACAACAGCAAAACAGCAGCAAAACTATAGCAGAGCAACAGCAAAACAACAGCAAAACTGCAGCAAAACTACAGCAGAGGAACAGCAAAACTGCAGCAAAACTACAGCAAAACAACAGCAAAATAACAGCAAAACTGCAGCAAAACTACAGCAGAGGAACAGCAAAACTGCAGCAAAACTGCAGCAGAGGAACAGCAAAACAACAGAAAAATAACAGCAGAGGAACAGCAAAATAACAGCAAAACTACAGCACAACTACAGAAAAATAGCAGCAAAACAGCAGCAAAACTGCAGCAAAACTGCAGCAAAAGAACAGCAAAGCTACAGCAAAACAACAGAAAAATAACAGCAGAGGAACAGCAAAACTACAGCACAACTACAGCACAACTACAGCAGAGAAACAGCAAAACAGCAGCAAAACAGCAGCAAAACAGCAGCAGAGGAACAGCACAATAACAGCAAAACTACAGGAAAGCTACAGGAAAGCTACAGGAAAACAGCAGCCAAGCTACAGCCAAGTGCAGCAGAAGGCCCAGGCTCACCTGTCTCTTGAGCACCAGGTGTTTGCCCTTCCAGTACTTGAGCATCTGCAGCGCCTGCAGCGTGCTGACGATGTCCACGGGGTTCACAGCGGTCTCCTGGCTGATCTCTGCAGCACGGCCCGGCTCAGAGCCCCCAGAGCCCCCAGAACAGCCCCCAAAAACAGCCCCAGAGTGCCCCAGAACAACCCCCAGAGCCCCCCAAAACCAGCCCCCAGAGCCCCCAGAACAGCCCCCAAAACCAGCCCCAGAGCTCCAGAAACAGCCCCAGAGCCCCCAAAACAACCCCAGAGCTCCCCAAAACCAACCCCAGAGCCCAGAACAACCCCAGAGCCCCCAAAACAACCCCAGAGCTCCCCAAAACCAGCCCCAGAGCCCCCAAAACCAGCCCCAGAGCCCCCCAAAACCAGCCCCAGAGCCCCCAGAGCCCCCCAAAACAGCCCCAGAGCCCCCAAAAAACAGCCCCAGAGCCCCCAAAAACAGCCCCAGAGCCCCTGGGATCTCAGAAACCCCAAACCCCCTGGGATTCCAAATCCCCCAGAACAGCCCCAAACTCCCTGGGATCCCCCAAAAAACAGCCCCAGAGCCCCCAAAAACAACCCCAGAGCCCCCAAAACCAGCCCCAGAGCCCCCAAAACCCACCCCAGAGCCCCCAAAACCAGCCCCAGAGCCCTGGGACCCCGTTGCCAGCCTGTGTCTCCCCTCAGCAGTGGGGCATGGGCAGCCCAGCCAGGGCTGCAGAGATTTGGGGGTGCTGGGCTTGGGCTCTGTAAGGAACCCTCTGAAAGGAGGTGAATCCTGATTCTCCAGGAAATCCCAGATGCCACCAACAGAGAAATGCCATTAAAAGAATAAAATATCCTCAAAATTAGCTGCTGGAGTTGTTTTTCTAGAATTAATTTGAGTTCAAATGAATTCTAATACACAGCTGGACCAACCTTTTTTTTTTTGCTGGATCTTTCTAAAATTTTTTTTTTTTTTCACAAAGCAGCCAATCCACCCTTTCAAAACTCTGCAAATCTTTGCTGCTGGCAGGGGTGGGAAGGAGCCATTCCCAACCACAGGAATATGCCATGAAATTAAATTAAATGCCCAGAATTGCTCCTGACCTTTGATGGAGATCTCCTTGCCCTGGAAGTTGTGCAGGTACCTCAGCAGAACTTCCTTCCAGTAGCTCCTGTAGCTGATCAGGCCCAGATCAGACAGGGGACGTTCTGGGGAACCAACTTTTTCTTCTACTTTAGACAGCAAATAACCTAAAAAATTTTAAAATTTAAAAAAAAAAAAGATTTAATTTTTAAAATTTTTAAATTATTTAAACTCAGCAGTGAATCAGGATGAAAGCTGCTCCAGCAGGGATTTCCTGGTGGAGCTGGAGGAATTTTTTTCCCTGGAATTTCCAGGCAATTCCCTGGAACTTTTCCCCCTCTCCCCACAGACTCACTGAAGTCAATGAGCATTTTGCCATAGCCTTGTCTCATGTACTGGGGCATGGTCAGGATGCAGGACACGTTGTAGTTGAGGAAGGAATTCTTCTCCTGGCAACAAGAGCAGAGAGGGAGAAGTCAGAATTTTTATTCTTTTAACTGTTTTATAAAAAAAAAGTGATTAATATTTATTTTAATGCATTTTTCTCTATATTCCTTCCCATTTTTTTCTCCCTAATGAAGACTCTGCTTCCTGCAACCAGTTCCTCAGAGCTGGGAATGAAGAAGATGGAGCAGCTGCAATCCCCCACCCAACAGGGACTTTTGTCTGGGATTTTGTCCTGTCCCAAAAGCAGCAAAGGCAGAGACTGCAGAGGGGGCTCAGGGCTGAAAAAATCCCATTTCAGGGAGGGGGGTGATGGAGTTTTGCACTGACCTTGGAGAAATACCCAATCAGGTGGCAGCCAGTGTTGTCAGCCTCTGTCATGACATAGAACAGGAAGGGCTCCACGTCATAATAAAGAGTTTTGTGGTCCAGGAAAAGCTTTGCCAGCAGACACAGGTTCTGACAGTAAATCTGGGCACAAAAAAAGAAAAAAAAAAAAGAGATGCAGGTGTTTATTCTAGTGGGATACCCCAAATGTGGGCAAAACCACCTAGGAAAGGACAACAAAAAAAATTCAGAATTATTTGAGAAATGATGGGGACAGAGCAGCTGGGCCAGGAAATAATTCCATGGGTGATGGGGTGGATGAACCTGGGTCCTGCCCCTCAGCTCTGCCCTGTGAGGAAACAATTCCTGCAGAACAGCCAAAGCCAGCAGCCCCTCTGAGCAGGGCCATCAGGGCCACTGGAATGCTTTGTAAAAACTTTTTAATAATTTCTACTTGCTCAGACCTGGGTAGTTTCCTCTGTACTTGACAAGGACTA
Source organism: Luscinia megarhynchos (assembly GCA_034336665.1). NCBI lineage: Eukaryota > Metazoa > Chordata > Aves > Passeriformes > Muscicapidae > Luscinia > Luscinia megarhynchos. The sequence continues at coordinate 1,461,438 of CM067589.1, read as the reverse complement.
ATTACTGTTGGATTTTTAAGATTGACACACTGTTGTATTCACGAGAAAGTTTATGTGGTTTTGTGAAAAAAACTTTGGGAAAACTTCTGGTTTTTTCTGGTTTTTTTAAAGGTAACACCACCCTGGACTCTTTCTAAAACAAACTAAATTGTTTTCTGTACGTTTTCAGTATTTAAAAAAAGGCATAAGAAAAAAAGAAAAAGCAGTCTCAAGTTTTATTCTAACTTTTGTTTTTTTTTAATTATGGTCTCTAGCAATAAAGTTTCTCCTTATATTTAAAGTTATACCTGTATTGCCTTCCTCCTAATTCTATTTCATAGAAAAAAAAATTTAAATTGGTGAAGCAAAAGCACTAGAGCCACCCTGGCCCCCTGCAGGGCCACCCTGACCATGTGCAGGGACACCCTGGCCATGTGCAGGGACACCCTGACCTCCTGCAGGGACACCCTGACCCTGTGCAGGGACACCCAGACCATGTGCAGGGACACCCTGGCCACCTGCAGGGACACCCAGACCCCCTGCAGGGACATCCTGACCATGTGCAGGGACACCCAGACCCCCTGCAGGGACACCCTGACCCCGTGCAGGGACACCCTGACCACGTGCAGGGACACCCAGACCCCCTGCAGGGACACCCTGACCCCCTGCAGGGCCACCCTGGCCATGTGCAGGGACACCCTGGCCATGTGCAGGGACACCCAGACCCCCTGCAGGGACACCCTGACCCCTGCAGGGCCACCCAGACCACGTGCAGGGCCACCCTGACCATGTGCAGGGACACCCTGGCCATGTGCAGGGACACCCAGACCCCCTGCAGGGACACCCTGACCCCCTGCAGGGCCACCCTGGCCATGTGCAGGGACACCCTGACCCCCTGCAGGGACACCCTGACCCCTGCAGGGCCACCCAGACCACGTGCAGGGACACCCTGACCATGTGCAGGGACACCCTGGCCTCCTCACCTTGTTTTTCTTGCCATCCACCTCGAAGACAGAGATGGAGCCCTTGCGGTAGATCTCGTCCCCTGGGGGGTGTTTCCAGACACACTTGGCCTGTGACAGGGACACAGAGCAGGGCTGGGGACAGCCAGGGCTGCAGGGGGACAGCCCAGGACAGCCTGGCCCCACAGAGCCCCCAGAGCCCCCCAGGCAGGGTGTCAGGACTGCTCATGTGCAGGGCTGGGCACCAGGGACACAGCAGGATTCCAGTGGGAAGGAGCCCAGGGACAGAGCAGGATTCCAGTGGGACTGAACCATGGACAGAGCAGCATTCCCATGGGACTGAACCATGGACAGAGCAGCATTCCCATGGGAATGAGCCCAGGGATAGAACAGCATTCCCATGGGAATGAGCTCATGGGACAGGATTCCCATGGGAATGAGCCCAGGGACAGAGCAGCATTCCCAGTGGGACTGAACCCCTGGATAGAACAGCATTTCAGTGGGATTGAACCAGCCCCAGAGCAGGATTCCCAGTGGAACTGCCCCCTTCAGTGGTCCCAGAGCACAATTCCCAGCAGGACTGAGTCCCTGCCCACCCCACAGCAGGGTTCCCAGCAAGAATTAACCCCTCCCCATCCAGAGCTGGGTTCCCAGCAGGAATTAACCCATCAGTGGTCCCACAGCAGGGTTCCCAGCAGGAGTTAACCCCTCCCCATCCCCTGCACAGCACTCCCAGCAGGAGTTAACCCCTCCCCACCCCAGAGCTGGGTTCCCAGCAGGAATTAACCCATCAGTGGTCCCACAGCAGGGTTCCCAGCAGGAGTTAACCCCTCTGCAGCCCCTGTACAGCACCCCCAGCAGGACTGAGTCCCTCCCCACCCCACAGCAGGGTTCCCAGCAGGAGTTAACCCTCCCCAGCCCCTGCACAGCACCCCCGCAGGACTGAACCCCTCCCCACCCCACAGCAGGGTCCCACAGCAGGAGTTAACCCCTCCCCAGCCCCTGCACAGCACCCCCCGCAGGACTGAAGCCCTCCCCAGGCCAGCCCTGACCATGTGCCTGCGCAGGATGGTCTGGCTCTTCATGTACTTGAGGCAGAACTCGCACATGTAGAGGCGGCCGAGGCGCGCGTACTCCTCGGGGTAGGGCGAGTGGTACCACGTGTCCAGCTCGTAGCGCCCGAACGCGATCGTCTTGATCATGTTGCTGCCCTCGGTGATCTGCCCCTGCAGCCTCAGCTTCTCCTGCCCCAGGGACAAACTAATGGTCAAAAGCAGCTGGAGGAGAAGGGGGATTGTTGTGTTCTGCTGTGGGAGATTTGGTTCTGAATTGATCTTTTGTTCAAGTCCTCGTTACTCCCTGATCCTTTACTGACACAGGGCAGGAGCAGCTGGGGGTGTTTGTTCAGGGGAGATCTCACTGCTCCCCAAAACTCCTGACACAGGACAGGAGTGCAGTGAGGAGCACAGCTGGAGGAGAATGGGGATTGTTCTCTTTTGCTGCAGGAAATTTGTTTCTGAATTGATCTTTCGTTAAACTCCTCGCTACTCCTTGATCCCTTACTGGACAGGGACAGGAGTGCTGTGAGGAGCTGCTGGGGGTGCTTATCCTGGATAAAAGGGTCAGGGGAGATCTCACTGCACCCCACAATCTCTGACACAGGAGGAGCACAGCTGGAGGAGAATTGGGATTGTTTTGTTTTCCTGCAGGAAATTTTCTGAATTCATCTCTCGTTGAATTTCTCATTACTCCCTGATCCTTTCCTGACACAGGACAGGAGCAGCTGGGGGTGTTCATTCAGGGGAGATCTCACTGCTCCCCAAAACCCCTGACACAGGACAGGAGTGCTGTGAGGAGCTGCTGGGGGTGCAGGGTCAGGGGGGTTCTCACTGCTCCCCACAACCCCTGACAGGAGGGTGAAGCTCAGGCTCTGCTCCCAGGGCATGGCCCCAAGCCGTGCCAGGGCAGGTTTAGGCTGCACAGGAGGAGGAATTTCTTCCCAGAAGGAGGGACTGGGAACTGCAAGGGGCTGCCCAGGGAAGTGTCACCATCCCTGAGGTGTTTGGAAGGGCCTGGATGTGGCACAGGGTGGTGCCAGGTCACGGTGGCACTCGATGATGTCACTCTGTGGTTCTGTGACACAGCCCAAGGCTCGGCCCCAGGAAAGCATCAAAGGACTGTTTGATCCCTCCCTGCAATGGGATGTGGCTTTGGGAAGCTCCACAGGAGCTGTGAGCTCACTCAGGGGCTAAGGCTGAGCTGGCTTTTGCTGCCACCAGCCCTCAGCAGGGCAGCTGGAGCTGTCACTGTCCCCTGGGAGCAGCCCTGGAACGTCTCTGTGCATTCCTGAGCGCAGAGCTCAGCTGCTGCTGCTCCCCCAGCCCAGCCTGGGCATGGCTGGCACTCGTCCCCCAGCCTGGGCTGGCTGGGCTGGCCTGGAGCTGCCCCCCAGCCCCAGGGATGTCTCACCAGGTCCTCAGAGGCGCGTGCCTGGGCCCTCCTGAACAGCTCCAGGTCGTACTCGCTGGTCAGGTTCTCCAGCAGAGGCTCCCTGGTGTTGCCATAGGTCTGCCTGTGCTCCTGGAACACAAAGCAGTCTGGGCTGCTGGATCCTGCAGCTTTTCCACCTGGGAATGCTGCACGATGACTGGGAGAGCTGAACTCCATCCCAGGGGGAATGGAAGGATCAAATTCCTGCCTTTACCATGTATTTCTCCTTCTGCTCCTTGCTCAGCCCAGAGTTCCTCTTCTTCCTGAGCTCAGCCACCTTCTCTTTGTAACGCAGCTGCCTCTCTGTGGGGGCCTGAAAAACAAAAACCATGAGGGGCTCAAGCCCCTCCAAACACCCCCTGCACTCCCAGCCCAGGGAATTCCATCCTGGCTGCCATTCCAGGAGTTTTGAATTCCAAAATCAGGAAAAGGATCATCCTGAGAACACAGCTCTGCAGGAATTCCTGATTTAGGGAAGGATCATCCTGAGAACACAGCTCTGCAGGAATTCCAGATTTAGGGAGGGATCACCCTGAGAACACAGCTCTGCTGGAATTCCAGATTTAGGGAAAGGATCACCCTGAGAACACAGCTCTGCAGGAATTCCAGATTTAGGGGAAGGATCACCCTGAGAACACAGCTCTGCAGGAATTCCAGATTTAGGGAGGGATCACCCTGAGAACACAGCTCTGCAGGAATTCCAGATTTAGGGAAATAATCATCCTGAGAACACAGCTCTGCAGGAATTCCTGATTTAGGGAAGGATCACCCTGAGAACACAGCTCTGCAGGAATTCCTGATTTAGGGAAGGATCACCCTGAGAACACAGCTCTGCAGGAATTCCTGATTTAGGGAAGGATCACCCTGAGAACACAGCTCTGCAGGAATTCCAGATTTAGGGAGGGATCACCCTGAGGACACAGCTCTGCAGGAATTCCAGATTTAGGGAAAGGATCACCCTGAGAACACAGCTCTGCAGGAATTCCAGATTTAGGGGAAGGATCACCCTGAGAACACAGCTCTGCAGGAATTCCAGATTTAGGGAAAGGATCATCCTGAGAACACAGCTCTGCAGGAATTCCAGATTTAGGGAAAGGATCACCCTGAGAACACAGCTCTGCAGGAATTCCAGATTTAGGAAAGGATCACCCTGAGAACACAGCTCTGAAGGAATTCCAGATTTAGGGAAAGGATCACCCTGAGAACACAGCTCTGCAGGAATTCCAGATTTAGGGAGGAATCACCCTGAGAACACAGCTCTGCAGGAATTCCTGATTTAGGGAGGGATCACCCTGAGAACACAGCTCTGCAGGAATTCCTGATTTAGGGAGGGATCACCCTGAGAACACAGCTCTGCAGGAATTCCAGATTTAGGGAGGGATCACCCTGAGGACACAGCTCTGCAGGAATTCCAGATTTAGGGAAAGGATCACCCTGAGAACACAGCTCTGCAGGAATTCCAGATTTAGGGGAAGGATCACCCTGAGAACACAGCTCTGCAGGAATTCCAGATTTAGGGAGGAATCACCCTGAGAACACAGCTCTGCAGGAATTCCAGATTTAGGGAAAGGATCACCCTGAGAACACAGCTCTGCAGGAATTCCAGATTTAGGGAAAGGATCACCCTGAGAACACAGCTCTGAAGGAATTCCAGATTTAGGGAAAGGATCACCCTGAGAACACAGCTCTGCAGGAATTCCAGATTTAGGGAGGAATCACCCTGAGAACACAGCTCTGCAGGAATTCCAGATTTAGGGAGGGATCACCCTGAGAACACAGCTCTGCAGGAATTCCAGACTCAGGGAAAGGATCACCCTGAGAACACAGCTCTGCAGGAATTCCAGATTTAGGGAGGGATCACCCTGAGAACGCAGCTCTGCAGGAATTCCAGACTCAGGGAAAGGATCACCCTGAGAACACAGCTCTGCAGGAATTCCAGATTTAGGGAAATGATCACCCTGAGAACGTGGGGAAGGAGCCCAGCTGTGCTGGCAGCAGCAGCTCAGGCTGTGCCCCTCACCTGGTGCCTGGTGGCGTGCCTGTTGTTGTCATCCTGCCTGTGGGCCAACATCCTCTCCTCAATCTGCTTGTCCCGGCTCTGGGCTCGCACCTGGAGGCCAAAATTCACCTGTCAGGGCTGCAGGCAGCACCTGTGCCCCTCTTCCCTTCCAGGTGAGCTCCAGCAGGCAGCTCCTGTGCCCCTCTTCCCTTCCAGGTGAGCTCCAGCTCCCAGCTGTGACACACAGATGCTGCTGCCTCACACCTGGGAGCTGCTTTCTGCTCACACCTGACAAGGCTCAGCACCTTGTCCTAAATAAAAAAAATCCCAAAGGAGGAGAAATGAGGAGGTAAAACCATCAGTGCTGACCTTGCACTCGTCTGCTGAGAGGTTGTGGTACAGGGGGCAGCCCGAGATGGAGAAGTGGCGCTCGTGCTTCCCAGTCAGGTGTCCTGCAGAGGGGCAGGGAACAGCAAAACTCCTGAGAAATGATCCCAGAGAGGAGGGAAAGGCTCTGCAGAGGGGCAGAGCCCTCACAGCAGCGTGCTCAGGTCACTGATAGGAGGGGAGGAGGAAATTCCCCAGTTTAAAAAGGAAGGAGAATATTTCTCACACTCAGCCAGAGATGGGAGTGAAATAATTTGGGATTAAAATCCAAATTCTGGAAAAAATCAGCTCCCTGCCCAAGAATCTGAGACTTCTCCCACACCTGAACCTCCAATCTGGTTCCTTTTCCTATCACCCCCCAAAAAAAACCACCTCCAGCAACACCAGCCCTGCACTTACACCTCACATCCCCTCCCCAGGCCCATTTTTGACATCCCTGATCTGTTGGGAAGGATAAGGAGTTGACAGGAAGGTCTCACAGATATGAGTGTATAACAGAAAAATCTTTGAATGCAGAATCTGAAGAAGGAATAGAAATGAAAGCAAGTTTTGATGCAGGAAAGAATTGCTGAGTGAGTTTTACTGGGTAACTAAGAAGGCAAAGGATAAAATGAGTTGGAAGGGGATTTTATGACTCTGAGCAAAGGATAAATCCACCTCAAACAAAAAGACGTTTTTACCAAGCAGAAAGATTTTCACAGACAAACAAAGATGCCACGTTGCAAGTAAAGAAAAGATCTCAGAGTTTTCCACTGCAAGAAAACTGAGAAACAACTTCTAGCTTAAACTGGAATACACTGAACTTTTCTGATGGGAAAATAGTAACATGAATATGGTAATGATAGTAGTTAGGATGATATACTAGATAATAAAATATATATATATATATATATGTAGGTAATAGTAAAGGTGTTGATTGGTTGTCATGATTTAAGATGCTCTGCAATGAAAAGTAAATAATGCACTGGAACCAGAATTAGAAGAAACTTTCAGAGAACCCAGAGCTGTGGGCTGGGCTCTGTCACCCACCACCCCTGAATGGCTGCATCGTTCAGATACAATAAACACCATTTTCAATACAATAAACAGCATTTTCAATACAATAAACAGCATTTTCAATACAATAAACAGCATTTTAAAGAGCCCGTTTTGGAGGTGATTTGAAGGTTATTTGGGGGATTTTGAAGGTGATTTTGAGAGGGGATTTTGTGAGGGATTTTCGGGTGATTTTGCGGTGAATTTGGGGTGATTTTGGAGTGATTTTGGGGTGATATTCAGATAATTTTGGAGGTGATTTTGTGGGGAATTTTGGGATGATTTTGGCGGGATTTTGGAGGTGACATTGAGGTGATTTTGGAGGGATTTTGGAGGTGATTTTGGAGGGATTTTGGAGGTGATTTTGGAGGGATTTTGGAGGTGATTTTTGAGGTGATATTGAGGTAAATTTTGAGGTGATATTGAGATAATTTTGGAGGTGATATTGAGGTAATTTTGGAGTGATTTTGGAGGTGATTTTGTGGGGATTTTGCGGTGAATTTGGGGGGATTTTGGAGGTGATTTTGGGGGATTTTGGAGGTGATTTTGGAGGGATTTTAGAGGTGACATTGAGGTAATTTTGGAGGGATTTTGAGGTGATACTGGGGGGGATTTTGGAGGCGCCTGCAGCTCCACCCCTCATTCCAGCCCCGCCCCCAAGCCCAGCCTGTCCCAGCCCTCACCCAGCGAGTTGCAGCCCGGCGTGGGGCACTTCATGTTGAAGTTGTAGCTCTCGTGGAAGCGGCGGCGCTTGGGCCGGTGGGACAGGTCGCTGCCCGAGTCCTTGAGGGACGGGTCCTTGGCCAGGCTCTCGTCGTGGGACGCGCTGGGGCTCGAGATGTCGATGTCCGACTCCGAGGAGGGCGCGTTGCCCGTGGGCGTGCGCGGCGGGGACTCGTCCTGGTCGGCCGCGGCTTTGGTGTCTGGGGAGGGGGAGATGGGGAGAGCTGGAAAACACTCAGGGCATGGCAGGAGACTCCCCATGGCTGGGAGTGACCATTCATCGTCCCTGAGTGACCATTCATTGTCCCTTGAGTGACCATTCCCTGTCCCTGCAGTGACCACTCCCTGCCCCTGAGTGACCATTCCTGATCAGCCGCGGCTTTGATGTCTGGGGATGGGGAGATGGGGAGAGCTGCCAAAATCACTCAGGGAGATGGGAGGAGGAATTCCCTGTCCCTGAGTGACCATTCCCTGTCCCTGAGTGACCACTCTCTGCTCCTCACTGGCCACTCTCTGCTCCTCAGTGACCATTCCTGACTGGCCACAGCTTTGGTGTCTGGCGAGGGGGAGATGGGGAGAGCTGCCAAAATCGCTCAGGGCATGGCAGGAGACTCTCCATGGCTGGGAGAAGGGATTCCCTGTCTGTGAGTGACCATTTCTAGTCCTTGAGTGACCATTCCTTGTCCTTGAGTGACCATTCCCTGCCCTCAGTGACCACTCCCCGCCCCTGAGTGACCACTCCCCGCCCCTCAGTGACCACTCCCCACCCTCGGTGACCACTCCCTGCCCTCGGTGGCCACTCCCCGCCCCTGCACACACCTCTGTCCGAGAAGTCCACGGCCTGCTCGGTCTCGGAGCCCGAGGAGCGGGTCTGGCGCAGCGGGTACTTTTTGGGGGTGACAGGGGCTGGCTGCTGCTGGCTGCGGGTCACCCTCCGCGTGGAGTACACGGGCTCGTCCGCGCCCAGCGACGGCGCCGTGCGCACCGGGCTGGAGTCTGGCACGGGGGACACAGGGTTACTGGGGGGGCACAGTGTGGGGACACCCAGGGACAATGGGGACAGTGATAGGGCAGCACAGTTACACTGGGGGGACACAGGGTTATGGGGGGGACAGTGTGGGGACACCCAGGGACAATGGGGACAGTGTGGGGACCGCACAGTTATACTGGGGGGAGACCCAGGAATCATGGGGACACCACGGGGACACCAAAGAGGAGCCTTTCCCCGGTTTAAGGAAGAGCCTCTGCCCAGTTTAAGGAGCAGCGTTTGCCCAGTTTAAAGAGGAGCCTCTGCCCAGTTTAGAGAAGGCTTTGCCCAGTTTAGAGAAGGGTTTCCCTGGTTTGAGGAGGAGCCTTTGCCCAGTTTAGAGAAGGCTTTCCCAGGTTTCAGGAGGAGCCTCTGCCCAGTTTAGAGAAGGCTTTGCCCAGTTTAAGAAGAAGCCTTTGCCCAGTTTAAGGAGGAGCCTTTGCCCAGTTTAAGGAGCAGCCTTTTCCCAGTTTAGAGAAGGCTTTCCCTGGTTTCAGGAGGAGCTTTTGCCCTGGTTTGAGGAGGCTTTCCCAGGTTTCAGGAGGAGCCTTTGCCCAGTTTAGAGAAGGTTTTGCCCAGTTTGAGGAGCAGCCTTTGCCCAGTTCAGAGAAGCCCTTCCCAGGTTTCAGGAGGAGCCTTTGCCCAGTTTAAGGAGCAGCCTTTGCCCAGTTTAGAGAAGGCTTTGCCCAGTTTGAGGAGCAGCCTTTGCCCAGTTTAGAGAAGGCTTTGCCCAGTTTGAGGAGCAGCCTCTGCCCAGCCCAGAGAAGCCCTTCCCAGGTTCCAGGAGGAGCCCGTTCCCGGTCCCAGCGCTGGCTCACCCTGGGAGCTCTGGCTGAGGCGCGCCGAGGAGCGGGTGACGCGGGCGGATCGGCGGGAGGTGCCATCGCTCTCCGAGCTGTCCGTGTGCTCGGGGTCCGTGGAGAAATCCGAGTCCTCCGTCCCGTCCGAGCTGCTGCCCGCGTTCCTCTGAAACACACCATTAACTGTGCCCCTCTCGTTAAAAACCACAAAAATGGGAGCGGGTATTTCATCTTCTCCATGCTCTCCCAGCCACTTCAGCTGGGAGGTTTCTGGGGTTTATCCCGACTCAGCAACTCTTTTTTCCCCCCTTTCTTTTCGTGTCTCCTGCTCTGCCAGTGAGGGGTTTTCAATAGGAAACCGGGACAGGTGATCCCACCTGGCTCCCCACCACAAAGCATCATTCCCACTCTATAAACTGGAGGAATTATCGGGAATTATCCCAAAGTGAGGGGAGCACTCTGGATATCGAAGGGGGCCTGGAAACCATCAGCAATTGCTGCTTTTTCTCTTTCTATTACCTTAGTTATTTAACACTATTACAGCATTTTAGCGCATTTTTCTCATTATTAAACAGTTCATACTCGAACCTAAAAGGTTTATTTTTGTTTCCCTCCATACCAGGCTCGTGCGTAATTTGCAGCTGCGGTTAAGCCGTAACACCCTGAGGGGATACCGGGGGTCTGGGGGCGGCGGCGGGACCCCGGGGCGGGCAGAGCCGTGAGGGGGCGCAAATGGCGGCGGCCGTGAGGGGAGCGGGGGGCAGCCTCGCGCCGGTCGGTTTTGTTTTGCACCCGTTAGAGCCGCGCGGGCGCCAGCCAATCACAGCGCGCGTGGGCGAGGCCGAGAGGGAAACCAACCAATCGCAGCTCGAGGAGCAAAAAGGCGGGAACAGCCGCGCGTGATTGACAGCGAGCTGCGGCCAATCAGCGCTAGGCTTGCTCCCACGGCAACGCCGGGGGGGGCAGCGGAGCGATGGGGGAAGGGAGAAACAAGGGCGGTGAGCGTTGTGGGGGGGATGGACAGCGGCACCAGCCAATCAGCGGCCGGCCCGACATGAATATCCATCCAATAGACGGGCAGCGCTCCAAGGGCGTGACCAATCAGAAACGGCAAGGGGCGGGACCGCTGCTGCCGCGGGGGAGGAGAAATGGCGGCCGTTGGGGGCGATGAGTGACAGGCAGAGCGGCCAATCAGCGCTCGGCTGCTCGCGCCCCAGCCAATCGGAGCGCGCGGGGGGCGGGCGCTGGGGGCTCAAGGCCGCTGTTTTTCCCGCAGTTTTGGGGTCGGGACAGGGAGCGGAGGGGCTGCCCAAGGGCAGGAAGCAGCGGCACGAACCCGCCGGTCTCCCCGCCGGCCGCCTCCCCCGGTTCCCGGCCGTGCTCACCTTCCTGCGCTGCATCCTGGGCGGGGGCAGCGAGGCTGCCTGCTCTCCGGCGCCCGCGGCCCGCGAAGCGGCGGTAGCCGCCGCGGTGTTAGCGCTAGCGGACTCCGTGGTGCCGGCCGTGTCCCCCGGGCTGCGGCACGGCTGCTGCGTCGGCGCCAGCGCCGCTCCCGCCGCCGCTCCCCGCTCGCTCCCTCACGCTTCCGCCGGGACGCGGCCCACACCCCCGTCACGTGACCGCGCGCCATCTTGGAGCCGGGCAGGCGGAGCCGCGGTGAAGCCGCGCGCCGCCATCTTTGATTCGGGCCGCGCGCTGCGGGCGGGAGCGGCTGTGGCGGCCGCCATCTTTGATAAGGGCACGGGGCTGGGCGTGATGAGTGCGGGCAGCGCCGAGCAGCTCCCAGAGCTGCCTCGAGATTCGCAGCGCCGGCAGCTCCTCCGCGGAGCCCGCGGGAAGCAGCGCCCTGGGGGTGCGATGTGCCGGCCCAGGGATTGGGAATCGTGATGGGGCTCCCGCGTGAGAGTGAGAACTGTGAAGGGCAGAGCGCCATGGAGGGGCTTCATCCCTCCGTGGCCACAGAACTTTCCTAACTCGCTGCTCCCCGGCCCCGCCGAGCCCGCAGCTTTCCAGAGGCGCGGTGCGGAGCAGCGGAGGGAGTGAACGGGGCCTGAGGACGGGGAAGGACCCCGGAAGGCCCCGCTCGGCGCCTCTCCGCCGTTCTCACCAATCAGAGCCCGTTCCCCGTCCCCGCCCCCTCGCCTCAGCCAATGGCCGCGCTCCACATCGGGCGGTGCCTCTGCACGCGCCGCGCACGGCAAAGGCCCCCAAGACTGGGGTGTCCGCCGCACTGCCTGCACCGCGCCGCTCACCGCCGGTCCCATCGCGGCCAAACCGCGGCGAGCGCAGCTCCGGGGAGAGTTTGGGAATCACGGAGCGGATCTCCCCGCCCCGCTCACGCGCTGCCCCCAGCGCTCCCCGCCCGCCTTTCCCCCCGCGGCGGGTCCGGCGGGCGTGGGGCGGCGCGGGGCGGGGCGGGCGCGGCGGGGCCGATGAGGCCGCCCGGGGCGCCGCGGGATGTGGCGCTGGAGGTGCCGCCCGCGCTGAGCGCTCCCGCCGCCGCCATGGGAGCGAGCGCGGCCCCGGCGCTGCCCGAGCGCCTCCGCCTGCCCGTCTGCTTCCTCGGCGTGTTCGCCTGCTACTTCTACTACGGCATCCTGCAGGAGAGCATGTGAGGGACGGCGGGGCTGCGGGGACACGGGGACACCGGGACACACACGGGGACACGCGGGGCTGGGGGGACACGGGGACACCGGGACACACGCGGGGCTGGGGGGACACGGGGACACCGGGACACACGCGGGGACACACGCGGGGCTGCGGGGACACACGCGGACACACGCGGGGCTGGGGACTCCGCAGAGCAGGGAGCGGGGCAGAGCCGGACGCGGCCGGGGCGCTCCGCTCCGTCCCGGTGCCCGGGGTTCTGTTCCCGGTCTCACCGGTGCCTGTCCCGCCGTGTCCCCGCCGTGTCCCCGCCGTGTCCCCGCGCCCGTCCCGCAGCACCCGCGGCCGTTACGGGGAGGGAGCGAAGCAGGAGAAGTTCAAGTACGCGCTGAGCCTGGTGTTCATCCAGTGCGTGATCAACGCCGCCTTCGCCAAGCTCCGTAAGTGCGGGACCCGCGGGAGCCCCGGGGCCGCTGCTGAGCCCGGGCCCTGACCGTGTCCTTGTCCCATCCCTGGCCCTGTGCCCGTCCCTGCTGTCACTGTTGTCCGTGTCCTGTCTCTGCTTTCACTGTCTCTGTTGTCTCCATCCGTGTTGTCACTGTCCCTGTCCTTGTCCCCCTCCCCGTCCCTGTTCTCCCTGTCCCCGTTGTCACTGTCCCTGTCCTTGTCTCCATCCCTGTTGTCCCTGTTGTCCCCATCCCTGTCCCCACTGTCCCCATCCCTGCTCCTATTGTCAATATCCCCATACCTGTCCCTGTTGTCACTGTCCCTGTCCCCGTCCCTATTGTCCCTGTCCTGTCCCCATTGTCCCTGTCCCCATTGTCCCCATTGCCCCTGTCCCCATTGCCCCGTCCCCGTTGCCCCGTCCTGTCCCTGTTGCCCTTGTCCCCGTTGTCCCCATTGTCCCTGTCCTGTCCCCGTTGCCCCTGTCCCTGCTGTCCCTCTGTCCCCTCTGTCCCTCGCTGTCCCCACTGTCCCCATTGCCCCTGTCCTGTCCCCGCTGTCCCCACTGTCCCCATTGCCCCTGTCCTGTCCCTGCTGTCCCTGTTGTCCCTGTCCTGTCCCCGCTGTCCCTGTCCTGTCCCCCTGTCCCCGCTGTCCCTGTCCGCTGTCCCTGTCCTGTCCCCGCTGTCCTGTCCCCGCTGTCCCTGTCCTGTCCCCATTGCCCCTGTCCTGTCCCCGCTGTCCCTGTCCCCCCTGTCCTGTGCCCCTGTCCCCGTCCTGTCCCCGCTGTCCCTGTCCCGCTGTCCCTGTCCTGTCCCTGTCCTGTCCCCGCTGTCCCCTGTCCTGTCCCCGCTGTCCCTGTCCTGTCCCCCTGTCCTGTCCCCGCTGTCCCCGTCCTGTCCCTGTCCCCCCTGTCCTGTCCCTGTCCTGTCCCCGCGGCAGTGCTGCGGCTGCTGGACGCCGCCCGGCCGGACCGCACGCGCCGCTGGCTGTACGGGGCCTGCTCGCTGTCCTACCTGGGCGCCATGGTGTCCAGCAACGCCGCGCTGCAGTTCGTCAGCTACCCCACACAGGTACCGGGACACGGGGACACGGCTGGGGACACGGGGACACTCGCTGGGGACAGGGCTGGGGACACGGGGACAACGGCTGGGGACAGGGCTGGGGACAGGGCTGGGGACAGGGCTGGGGACATGGCTGGGGACATGGGGCCAGGGCTGGGGACACGGGGACAGGGCTGAGGACACGGGGACAGGGCTGGGGACATGGGGACACGGGCTGGGGACAGGGCTGGGGACGTGGGGACAGGGCTGGGGACACAGCCGGGGACATGGGACCAGGGCTGGGGGACACGGGGACAGGGCTGGGGACATGGGGACACAGCTGGGGAAACGTGGGGTCAGGGCTGGGGACACGGGGGACACTGAGGGGGCATGGGGACAGGGCTGGGGACATGGGGACAGTGAGGGACATAAGGACAGGGCTGGGGGACATGGGGACACGGCTGGGGACAGGGTGACACTGGGGGACATAGGGACAGGGCTGGGGACACAGCTGGGGCACATGGGGACAGGACTGGGGACACGGCTGGGGGACATGGGGACATGGGGACACGGCTGGGGGACACAGGGACAGGGCTGGGGACATGGGGACACAGGAACATGACTGGGACACACAGGGGACATGGGCTGGGACACGGAGGGGACACAGGCTGGGACATTGAGGGAACAAAGTTTGGGGACACAGCTGGGGGACACTGAGGGGACACAGGGACACGGGCTGGGGACATGGGGACACAGCAGGGACACAGAGGGGACACAGGGACACGGGCTGGGGACATGGGGACACTGAGGGGACACCGAGGGGACACTGAGGGGACATGGGGACACTGAGGGGACACTGAGGGAACACAGGCTGGGGACATGGGGACACAGCAGTGACACTGAGGGGACACAGCTGTGACACCAAGCCCAGCTCTCGCTTTCCTGGGGTCCCTTTGGTGTCACTGGGGGTGCAGGAGGGGCTGAGCGAGCTCCCAGGAGGGATCCCCAGAATTTGGGGGGCTGTTAATTGTGGGGGGTTGTTAATTAGGAAAATTGTAAATCAGGGCGTTCTCAATTGGAGAAATTGTTAATTGGGGAATTGTTAATTAGGGGAGGGCTGTTATTGGGGGGATCCCCCTTGGGGGCGGGTCTGAACTTTCCCTGCTGGGTCTCAGCTGTCCTGGGGGGTTTTTTGGGGGTCTCATTTTTGGGGGTCTCATTTTGGGGTCTCATTTTTGGGGGTCTCATTTTTGGGGGTCTCATTTTTGGGGTCTCATTTTGGGGGTCTCATTTTTGGGGGGTCTCATTTTTGGGGGTCTCATTTTTGGGGTCTCATTTTGGGGGTCTCATTTTGGGGTCTCATTTTTGGGGGTCTCATTTTGGGGGTCTCATTTTGGGGGTCTCGTTTTGGGGTCTCATTTTTGGGGGTCTCATTTTGGGGTCTCATTTTGGGGGTCTCATTTTGGGGGTCTCATTTTGGGGGTCTCATTTTGGGGTCTCATTTTGGGGGTCTCATTTTGGGGGTCTCATTTTTGGGGGTCTCATTTTGGGGTCTCATTTTTGGGGGTCTCATTTTGGGGGTCTCATTTTGGGGGTCTCATTTTGGGGGTCTCATTTTTGGGGGTCTCATTTTTGGGGGTCTCATTTTGGGGTCTCATTTTTGGGGTGTGCATCATTAACACCATCAATCTTCCCGTGCAGGTCCTGGGCAAGTCCTGTAAACCCATCCCAGGTGAGGGAATTCCCTGATCTCTGGGATTTGGGGGGATTCCTGTGCCTCCAGCAGCCCGGGGTTTGTTCCAGGGAGGGTTTGGGATCACTTCGAGATGTTCTTTTTTCCCCATCCGTGATTTGGGGGTGACTTTTCAGGGAGTTTAATTTCTGTGGGTGGATTTTAGGGGCAGTTTTTGATGTCCTGGGGGTGACTTTTTAAGGCTTTAATTGCTGAGGGTGGATTTTGGGGGCAGTTTTTGATGTCCTGGGGTGATTTTTTAAGGATTTAATTGCTGAGGGTGGATTTTGGGGGCAGTTTTTGATGTCCTGGGGTGATTTTTAAAGGCTTTAATTGCTGAGGATGAATTTTGGGGGCAGTTTTTGATATCCTGGGGTGATTTTTAAAGGCTTTAATTGCTGAGGGTGGGATTTTCTGCCCTCCTCGTGCCCAGTGATGCTGCTGGGGGCAATTTTTAAAGGCTTTAATTGCTGAGGGTGGATTTTGGGGGCAGTTTTTCATGTCCTGGGGGTGATTTTTAAAGGCTTTAATTGCTGAGGGGGGATTTTCTGCCCTCCTCGTGCCCAGTGATGCTGCTGGGGGTGACCCTGCTGAGGAAGAGGTACCCCCCAGCCAAGTACCTGTGTGTGCTGCTCATCGTGGCCGGCGTGGCCCTGTTCCTGTACAAGCCCAAAAAGGGGACAGGGGACACTGAGCTCGTCTTTGGCTACGGGGAGCTGCTGCTGGTGAGTGCAGGGACCCCACAAGGACCCCACAGAGACCCCACAGGGATCCCACAGGGACCCCACAGGGTCCTATAGAGACCCCACTGGGACCCCACGGGGCTGGGACTCGGGGGTCACACCTGGGATAAATCCTGGGGGCTCAGGTGGGATTTAGTCCTGGATTAACCTGGGTTTTGGGTGGGATTTATTCCTCAGATGGGAAAAATTCCAGGTTTTCAGGTGGGATTCACATCTGGGATTAATCCTGGGATTCAGGAGGGGATTTACTACTGAAAGAAATCCTGGGATGCAGGTGGGATTTACCCTTCCCCTGGGATAAATTCCAGGTTTTCAGGTGGGATTTACACCTGGAAAAAATCCTGGGATTCAGGTGGGATTTATTCCTCACCTGGAAGAATTCCTGGGTCTCAGGTGGGATTTACTCAGGTGGGATAAAGCCTGGGCTCTCAGCTGTGCCTTGGAACTGTGGCAGGACAGGTGGGGCTGAGAGGAGCCTTCCTGTGCTCTGCAGATCTCATTAATAACAATCCCCAAATTAACAATCCCCAAATTAACAATCCCCAATTAACAATCCCATTAAATTAGCAATCCCTGTTGGTAGCTGCTGTAAAATGGGGAGAACTGGCATTCTCCCTGGGGAGAACAACCTGGCCTGACAGTGCCTGTCTGTCTGTGTGTGTCCCCTGTCTGTCTGTCTGTCCTTCCCCTGTCTGTCTGTCCCTCCCTGGCCGTGGCAGCTGCTGTCCCTGACCCTGGATGGGCTCACTGGGGTGTCCCAGGACCACATGAGGGCTCACTACCAGACCAGCTCCAACCACATGATGCTCAACGTCAACCTCTGGTCCACGCTGTTCCTGGGGGCAGGTGAGGAGCTGGGCTGGGCCTGGGGCACTCTGGGACTTGGTTTTTGGGGGGGTTTTGTTTGTTTGTTCATGACCCAGCCTTGCCACCCCTGCAGCTCCCAGAGCAACTCCAGGTGGGAGCAGAAACAGAGCCCAGGAGAGCTGGGAGCAAAAACTGAGCCCAGGAGGGTTGGGAGCTCCCAGAACAGCTCCTGCTCCAGATGGGAGCAAAACCAGAGCCCAGGAGGGCTGGGAGATCCTGGAGCAGCTCCAGGTGGAGCAGAAATCAGAGTCCAGGAGGGTTGGGAGCAGGAACAGGAGCCCAGGAGGGTTGGGAGATCCTGGAGCAGCTCCAGGTGGAGCAGAAATCAGAACCCAGGAGGGCTGGAAGTTGCTAGAGCAGCTGCAGATGGAGCAGAATCAGGAGCCCAGGAGAGCTGGGAAGAGAATCAGGAGCTTAGGAGGGCTGGGAGCAGAAATCAGAGCCCAGGAGGGCTGGGAGGTGCCAGAGCAGCTGCAGCTGGAACAGAATCAGGAGCCCAGGAGGGTTGGAAGGTGCCAGAACAGCTCCAGGTGGGAGCAGAAACAGGAACCCAGGAGGGCTGGGAGATCCTGGAGCAGCTCCTGCTCCAACTGTGAGCAAAAACCAGAGCTCAGGAGGGCTGGGACCTCCCAGAGCAGCTCCAGGTGGAGCAGAAATCAGAGCCCAGCAGGGCTGGGAGCAGAATCAGGAGCCCAGGAGGGCTGGAAGGTGCCAGAGCAGCTCCAGGTGGAGCAGAAATCAGAGCCCAGGAGGGTTGGAGGTGCCAGAGCAGCTCCAGGTGGAGCAGGAACAGGAGCCCAGCAGGGCTGGGAGCTGCCCCTGGCACTGCAGGAGCTTCAAGGTCCCTTCCAGCCCAGCCCATTCCAGGATTAGGCAATGGCACTCCTGATTAATTAATCAGGGGCTGTTCTGTTGGAGTTTGATCCCAGTTAATCATCTTTCTTTCACTAATTAACCAGGATTGCTCTCCTGCTGCTGTTTCCCTGTTGGTTTGTGGAATTCACTCTGTGTTTTGGGGGCTCTGAGCGCCCCTGGGCAGGGGTTGCTCACCCTGGGCTGTTTTGCAGGGATCCTGTTCACAGGGGAGCTCTGGGAGTTCCTGAGTTTCACAGAACGTTATCCCAGCATCATCACCAACATCCTCCTCTTCGGCCTCACCAGCGCCCTGGGCCAGGTCCGTGCCCGGGGCGGGGCTGGGGTGGGATTTTGGGGTGGGGTTTCCTCCCCTGGGAGGGGCAGGGGTGGGATTTTGGGGTGGGGTTTCCTCCCCTGGGAGGGGCTGGGGTGGGATTTTGGGGTGGGGTTTCCTCCCCTGGGAGGGGCTGGGGTGGGATTTTTGGGGTGGGGTTTCCCTCCCCTCTGGTGAGGGGAGCAGGGGTCGGGATTCACTTTGGAGTGATATCCCTTTGGGGATTTTCCTCCCCTGGGAGGGGCTGGGGTGGAATTCCCAGGGGATCTGTGCCTGCCCCATCCCTGGTACCCCTGGATGAGCTCCAAGGCCCCATTCCAGAATTCCAAAACCCACTTTAACCCACAAAAAACAGGATTTGAAATGATATCCTTTGGGATTTTCCTTCCCTGGGATGAATTCCCAGGGGATCTGTGCCTGCCCCATCCCTGGTGTCCCTGGATCAGCTCCAAGGCCCCTCCAGCCCATCCCAGAATTCCAAACCCTCTTTAACCCCCAAAACCCCAGGATTTGAGGTGATATAATTTGGGATTTTCCTTCCCTGGGATGGAATTCCCAGGGGATCTGTGCCTGCCCCAAGGCTCCATCCCAGAATTCCAACCCCCCTTAACCCCAGATTTGAGGATCCCCTTTGGGGTTCCCTGGCAGTACCAGTGGAGTTTCCAACCCCCCTTAACCCCAGATTTGAGGATCCCCTCTGGGGCTCCCTGGCAGTACCTGTGAGTGATCTCTGTTGTTTTTGGGCAGAGTTTCATCTTCATGACCGTGGTGTACTTTGGGCCCCTGACCTGCTCCATCATCACCACCACCAGGAAGTTTTTCACCATCCTGGCCTCCGTGGTGCTCTTTGCCAACCCCATCAGCCCCCTGCAGTGGGTGGGCACCGTGCTCGTCTTCCTGGGTCAGTGAGGCTGCAGCAGATCCTGGGTTTGGCTCTGAAATAGGAGATGGGGTCACAGCACTGGGAGATGGGATCTCACAGCACTGGGAGATGGGATCACAGCACTGGGAGATGGGATCTCACAGCACTGGGAGATGGGATCAGAGCACTGGGAGATGGGATCTCACAGCACTGGGGAGATGGGATCTCACAGCACTGGGAGATGGGATCACAGAGCACTGGGAGATGGGATCAGAGCACTGGGAGATGGGATCACAGAGCACTGGGAGATGGGATCTCACAGCACTGGGAGATGGGATCTCACAGCACTGGGAGATGGGATCACACAGCACTGGGAGATGGGATCTCACAGCACTGGGAGATGGGATCTCACAGCACTGGGAGATGGGATCTCACAGCACTGGGAGATGGGATCACACAGCTCTGGGAGATGGGATCTCACAGCACTGGGAGATGGGATCTCACAGAGCACTGGGAGATGGGATCACAGCACTGGGAGATGGGATCACAGCACTGGGAGATGGGATCTCACACAGCACTGGGAGATGGGATCACAGCACTGGGAGATGGGATCACAGCACTGGGAGATGGGATCACAGCACTGGGAGATGGGATCTCACACAGCACTGGGAGATGGGATCACAGCACTGGGAGATGGGATCACAGCACTGGGAGATGGGATCTCACAGCACTGGGGAGATGGGGATCTCACAGCACTGGGAGATGGGATCTCACAGAGCACTGGGAGATGGGATCTCACAGAGCACTGGGAGATGGGATCTCACAGCACTGGGAGATGGGATCTCACAGCACTGGGAGATGGGATCTCACAGCACTGGGAGATGGGATCACAGAGCACTGGGAGATGGGATCACAGAGCACTGGGAGATGGGATCTCACAGCACTGGGAGATGGGATCTCACAGCACTGGGGAGATGGGATCTCACAGCACTGGGAGATGGGATCTCACAGCACTGGGAGATGGGATCTCACAGCACTGGGAGATGGGATCTCACAGCACTGGGAGATGGGATCACACAGCTCTGGGAGATGGGATCTCACAGCACTGGGAGATGGGATCACAGCACTGGGAGATGGGATCACAGCACTGGGAGATGGGATCTCACACAGCACTGGGAGATGGGATCACAGCACTGGGAGATGGGATCACAGCACTGGGAGATGGGATCACAGCACTGGGAGATGGGATCTCACACAGCACTGGGAGATGGGATCACAGCACTGGGAGATGGGATCACAGCACTGGGAGATGGGATCTCACAGCACTGGGAGATGGGATCTCACAGCACTGGGGAGATGGGATCTCACAGAGCACTGGGAGATGGGATCTCACAGAGCACTGGGAGATGGGATCACAGCACTGGGAGATGGGATCTCACAGCACTGGGAGATGGGATCACAGCACTGGGAGATGGGATCACAGAGCACTGGGAGATGGGATCTCACAGAGCACTGGGAGATGGGATCTCACAGAGCACTGGGAGATGGGATCTCACACAGCACTGGGAGATGGGATCACACAGCACTGGGAGATGGGATCACAGCACTGGGAGATGGGATCACACAGCTCTGGGAGATGGGATCACACAGCTCTGGGAGATGGGATCTCACAGCTCTGGGAGATGGGATCAGAGCACTGGGAGATGGGATCAGAGCACTGGGAGATGGGATCACAGCACTGGGAGATGGGATCAGAGCACTGGGAGATGGGATCACAGCACTGGGAGATGGGATCTCACAGCACTGGGAGATGAGATCAGAGCACTGGGAGATGGGATCACAGCACTGGGAGATGGGATCAGAGCACTGGGAGATGGGATCAGAGCACTGGGAGATGGGATCACAGCACTGGGTCAGTGAGGCTGCAGCAGATCCTGGGTTTGGCTCTGAACTGGGAGATGGGATCACACACAGCACTGGGAGATGGGATCAGAGCACTGGGAGATGGGATCACAGCACTGGGAGATGGGATCTCACAGCACTGGGAGATGGGATCACAGAGCACTGGGAGATGGGATCAGAGCACTGGGAGATGGGATCACAGAGCACTGGGAGATGGGATCAGAGCACTGGGAGATGGGATC
This sequence comes from Luscinia megarhynchos, assembly GCA_034336665.1. NCBI lineage: Eukaryota > Metazoa > Chordata > Aves > Passeriformes > Muscicapidae > Luscinia > Luscinia megarhynchos. Next base: position 1,440,405 of record CM067589.1, on the reverse strand, counting down.
ACAGAGCACTGGGAGATGGGATCAGAGCACTGGGAGATGGGATCAGAGCACTGGGAGATGGGATCTCACAGCACTGGGAGATGGGATCTCACAGCTCTGGGAGATGGGATCTCACAGCACTGGGAGATGGGATCACACAGCACTGGGAGATGGGATCTCACAGCACTGGGAGATGGGATCTCACAGCTCTGGGAGATGGGATCTCACAGCACTGGGAGATGGGATCTCACAGCACTGGGAGATGGGATCTCACAGCACTGGGAGATGGGATCTCACAGCTCTGGGAGATGGGATCACACAGCACTGGGAGATGGGGTCACAGCACTGGGAGATGGGATCAGAGCACTGGGAGATGGGATCAGAGCACTGGGAGATGGGATCTCACAGCTCTGGGAGATGGGATCACAGCTCTGGGGCAGTGAGGCTGCCCCAAATGGGATCTCACAGCTCTGGGGTCGGGCTGGCAAAGTCACAGCTGGAAGTGGTTTCAGCAAGAGGGAAATAATGTAGGAATATGATGTACATAATATTAAAAAAATATAAAAATGGAATGTAAATAATCTCAAAAATAATATTAAAATAATATTAATAATCTAAGAATAATCTAAAAATAATCTAAAAATGAAATGGGAGATGGGACTCACACAGCAGTGAGGGTCAGGCTGGCAAAGTCACAGCTTTCAGCAGGAGGGCAATAACAGGGAAATAATGTAGAAATATAATATAATATTATATATATATATATATGATATATATAAAATAATATAAAAAATCTAAAAATGGAATGTAAATAATCTAAAAATAATATATAAAATCTTAATACAAATAATCTACAAATAATCTAAAAATAATCTAAATAATTTTTAAAAATCTAAAAATGGAATGTAAATAATCTAAAAATAATCTATAACATTTTAACATAAATAATCTAAAAATAATATTAAAATAATATTTAAAATATAAAAAGAATATTAATAAAAGAAACAGGAAAATTAACTAAGCCCTGAAAATAAAATTATACAAATATTTGCTCAAAAATTATTTTCTCCATACATTTTAGATTCCTTCTACTTCGTAGTAATGTTTTTAATTAAGAATCTCAATATAAAAGTGATTCACTGGGAGCTCCTTTTCCCCCAGCTGGTTCCAGGGATGAATTTGGGGATTTTCAGCTGATTTTTCCCATTTTCCTGCTGGTTTGAAAACCCCAATTTTGTGTTTTTCTCCTCAGGCCTTGGACTGGATGCCAAATTCGGGAAGGGGGTGAAGAAGACGTCACACTGAGCTCCCCAGCTTGGAATGAACTTTTAATTTATTGTCTTGTACCTCAGAATCTGGCCTGCAACTGGACTCAGGACAGGGAATCAGAAGGAAACCATGTGGGATTTCTTTTTGGTTTGGTTTTTTTTTGTTTGTTTTTTTTTTAATTCTAGATTGTCTCTAAAATGTAATCCTTTATTCTGAGGTGTAATTCAGCTTTTTTTGTGTAATCAGAGCTGCCCCAGGGCTGAGCAGCAGCAGCAGATCCTTGCCTTAAACAGGAGAACACAAATCCTTCCTATCTTTATTAAAGAAAACCAGACAATGGCCACAGCTCTGGGGTTTTTTTGGGATTTGGCTGATTTGGGGTGATCCCCTCCCAGCTGTGGGGTTTTCCAGAGGGTTGGAGCAGCTCCTTGGGTTTTCTGCTGCTGGGAAATCCTGGATGTGCCCCAGCCCTGTCCTGGCTCCCAGGAAATGAGAATTCCCCAAATTTGGGATCCCATGGGATCCCCCTGGGGGGAATTCCCCAAATTTGGGGCAGATCCCATCCTATGGGATCCCCCTGGGGGGAATTCCCCAAATTTGGGGCAGCTCTCATCTCATCCCATCCCATGGGATCCCCCAGGAAAAATTCCCCTAAATTTGGGGCAGCTCCCATCCCATCCCATGGGATCCCTCAGGAGGAATTCCCCAAATTTGGGGCAGCTCATCTCATCCCATCCCATGGGATGCCCCAGGAAAAATTCCCCAAATTTGGGGCAGCTCCCATCCCATCCCATGGGATCCCCCAGGAGGAATTCCCCAAATTTGGGGCAGCTCCTCTCCCATCCCATGGGATCCCCCAGGAGGAATTCCCCAAATTTGGGGCAGCTCCTCCCATCCCATCCCATGGGATCCCCTCAGGAGGAATTCCCAGAACAGCTCTGACATTTCCCCTGGACAGGAGCAGCTCTCTGGGGTTCCCAACCCCTCCCAAAATCCTTTGGGATGTTCCTGCCTGGACCCAGCTGTCCCTCAGAATAAACCCCAAATCTCTGTGTGGGATCCAAGGAATTTCCATCCTCTGCTGCTTTTTTTTCTCGTTTAGGAGGAAGATTCTGTTCTGTGGGTTTTGGGTTTTGCTCCTTTTTCCCAACCCGAGGCAGGGCTTGGACTGAGGGGGGGAAATGTCAGGAAACTCCTCCTGTCCCCAGGGAAGGGCCAGGGGTGCACAAAGAACATCCAGGGAAAGGCAAAAAGGATTTTTAATTCCTGCTGGGTTTTTGGCAGCAGGGAGGGACCAAGGCAGCCCCATCCAGCCCTGGGAGGTGTCTGGATGGGATTTAAGGTCCCTTCCAGCCCCAACCATTCCACAATTCCCAGTTCCGGTGACCTGGAGGCAGCTCAGAATTCCCAAGGGACAAATCCCAGCTCTGGGATGCAAATCCAGGTAAATAAAAGATTTTTGGGGGATTTTTCCAGCCCTGGGAGCTCCCTCTGCCCGTGCAGCTTTGGGATGAGGAGCTCTTTCCCAGCGGGGAAAAGGCTCTGGAATGTTCTGGGCATTCCCGAGGGAATTCCTGCGGTTTGTTTGGTGCTGCTCCCGTTTTTCTTCCCTCCCGGTTTTTGTTGCCTCCAGCTCCCAGTTTTCACCCGTTCCCTCTCAGTTACCGGCAGGGGGAACTCTGCTTTCAACCATTCCCCACAAACACCGGGAGAAAACAAAAAAAAAAAAAAGCGGCTCCTGCTGGAGCCAAACCCAGCTGCAAATCCAGATTTCCTCCAGGTTTTTTTCCTCATTTTTCTTTGTGTTTGATCCTTCCTGGCCGCCCCCAGAGCCCCCTGGAGCCGCGTTTGGGGCTGGGATCCTCCCCCTGCTCCTCCCATTCCCGCTGGGAAGCTCGGGGGGTTCGGGGGGATCAGAACCGACCCCGGGAAGGGGAGCTTGGACTGAGGAGCTGAGCACTCACAGGAGGGAATTTGGCAGCTCTGCTCCCTCTCTTTCATCTCCCCTGCTTCTCCCAGCTCCTCCTGCAGCTCCAGCAGCAGATGGTTCAAGAAAAAAAAAAAAAAGAAAGAAAAAAAAAATCCCAAATGTTTGGAGAGGAGAGGTGGAAGGGATTGAATTTTTGGGGTATTTTCTGGGGATGGAGATAATTCTGGAAGTGATCGTTTCCTGGTGGTAGGGTGAGGAATTGTTGTTGTTCCCTTGGAATGTTGGAGTTCCTCTGAAATACCCCGAGGATGTTTTGGGGACAGCAAGGAAAGGTTTCCAGGCTGGTGAATGATTTAATGGTTTGACGATTTGCTTCCCTGCAGGTTTGGTTTAATTGTCCCCACATGGAATCAAATATTGGGGATTTTTCCCTTCATAAAGTCCCTGTTTGGAGCCCCCAGGGGGGAGCTGGAGGCAGCCCTGGGGCAGGAGCAGAGGCCTCTGCTCCAAATACCCCCAAACCCGAATATTCCAAGGCAATCAGCCCCTCATTTGTTAATTTTTGTTGGGAAAACAAACCCCAGGAAAGGTTTGGGTTGGGAAGGAGCTGAAAAAAAAACTGCCTTGGAATCAATTTTGGGCGATTTGGGGACAACGTTCTGGGCCCCCCCAAGCCTGCAGATTTTGGGAGAAGGAAACAATTCCACAGCAGGATCAGGTTTTAATGAGTCCGGGATCAAAAGCAGCCTGGAAAACAAGAGCAGCCTCATCAGGAGCTGCTGCTAACGAGCAGCAAAGCCCCGCTCAGGGCTGGGGGAGCTGCTGCCGCTGTGGATTGAAAGGCTGAGTTGCTCCTCTCCTCCAAAATCAGCTTTGATGCTCCTCCAATCCAGGTAAAAATAGCAACCCAGCAGATTCCCTGCAATTAAAACCTCGGGGCAGTGCTTGTTTGAAGCAGTGTTTGTTTTCTCCCAAACAAAAGTGGTTTTCAATGGTGGCAGGAGGGCTGGCCGAAGGTTTCTGGAGGTGTTTGGGAGTCAGGGAGGGAAATTTGGGTGGGAAATGGGCAGAGCAGGGAATGGGGTTGGATTGCTGTCCCAGCAGGAGTTCTCTGCTGGAAGGGCTGGTCCCGGGGGCTTGTGCTGAATTTGAGGCTGTGGTGCCTCCACCACGGAATTCCAGAGTGGGTTTGGGTTGGAGGGAGCTCGAAGCTCATCCAGCTCCATCCAGGGCCACTCCCCCCGGCCCGGGATCCTCAGCTTCCCTGGGAATTCCATCCCAGCCCTCCCAGGGAAGCAAAATCCACCTGAAGGAGAAGCCTGTAAACCCCTGGATTCTTGAACCTGCAAGGAGCCCATCCCCAACCCTTTTCCACGTGTCTATAACATACATCAACATTTGATTTAATTCTGTAAAAAACACCAATATTTTGTGTTGGAGGAGGGGCTGCAGCTCCCAGGTTTTGGTGAGAATCCCACCTGGAGAAGGGGCTGCAGCTCCCAGGTTTTGCTGTGAATCCCACCTGGAGAAGGGGCTGCAGCTCCCAGGTTTTGGTGAGAATCCCACCTGGAGAAGGGGCTGCAGCTCCCAGGTTTTGGTGAGAATCCCACCTGGAGAAGGGGCTGCAGCTCCCAGGTTTTGCTGTGAATCCCACCTGGAGAAGGGGCTGCAGCTCCCAGGTTTTGCTGTGAATCCCACCTGGAGAAGGGGCTGCAGCTCCCAGGTTTTGCTGTGAATCCCACCTGGAGAAGGGGCTGCAGGACCCCAGCTCTCCATCCTCCTTCCCTGCAGGTTTCTCAGGATCCAGCAGCTCTGCCCATCCTCAATCCCTGTGTGAGCACCGAGCTCTCCTGGTGAGGTGACAGAGCCAGGGCTGCTGTGACAGGAAAATCTCCAGAGGGTCTGGGAGGAGCAGGAGATCAGTGGGGGATGGAAACACCCCAGCACCAGCGGGAGAGAATGGATTCTTAATTAGCTGCAGCCAAAAATGACCTCCTAACAGCTAAACCATCAGAGCCTGTGATATCCAAATTATTGAAGGATTTAAATTTAACATGAACCAAGCATCTCCCCAAACCCAAGGATTCCATGGCACAGCACTCCTGGTGCTCTGCAGATGAGAAATGAGCTCCACAGGTGCCCCTGGCACGGGCAGAGGGGAGCAGCACCTTGCTCTGCTTCCCTGAGCGCTGCACGAACTAAAACCTCATTAAATCTCCCCCGTGATTGAGCCGGGCTTTGTTTGGAGTGGGGTTTGTTTGGGTTTCTAACAGAGCTGGCAAATCCAGGAAATCATGAAATAACTGCGTTTTCATCCTCCCCTGATCGGGGAGTTTAATTAGCGCTGCATTTTCAATAGCCCTGATCCCGACGTGCCGCAGATCCTTCCTGGATAAGGGGATAATGATTGGAATGCTGTCCTGGAGGCTGGGCTGCTCCTGCTCATCTCACAGAAACGCTGGCAGCTCTCTGCAGCTCAGCCTCTCCCTAATTACATTTCTGGAGTTTTAGTAAATTGAAAGGGAAAACGCAGGAACAAAATAATTAAACCCGAAGAGGAAGTGAATATTAAAAAGCAGCAGCTAGTTAAAATTCTTGCACAGGCTCCTCTCAGAGCTTGGTTTAATCAGCTTCCCGTGGAAATCAAATTGAGAGGGGTGACACCTCCAAACCTGGGCTGGGGCAGGGTTTGGTGTCCCTAGTCCCAGGGAAATGCCACCTGCCCTGTGCCATCCAGGGGGGAATTGTCCCTGGAGCTGGGAGTTCAGAGCTCTCACTTCACACCCACCCAAATCCCCAATATTCAAATACCTAAATTGCCTATTTATCACAGAATTGCATCCCAGACATGAAGAAGTGACAATAATTCTCTTTTAGGGGGACAGAGCCGAGCCTAAATAACTTTTGCAAAGGGAGGAGAGGTGAAATTCCACCTCTGCTTCCACAGGTGCCCAATTTAATTTCCCACTTCCCGGGAACAAGAGAAATTTTGATCAGGAGAACCTGAAACAGAACTTGACTTCCCCAGTGCAGAGTGACACTTGGCCAGAGCTGGATTAAAGGAGAATTTCTGTTTGTTCTGGTTACAGAGAGGCTGCTGGGGAGGAGGGGGGGATCTCTTTGTTGTCTGCAAAACTGCTGCTGTAATTTCCTCTGCTACTCCAACTCTGAGAGGAGAAACACATTGCTAAAGACACACAGCTTAGGTGGGAATAAAAAATGGGAATGGGAAGGGGGTGAAAAGAGAGAAATGGGAATGCAAACACCAACCCTGTACCTCACAGGGCCAGCATCCCCTGCTGCTCTGTCACCACGGCCATGAAGGTATGCAGCAAGATCCAAGGATTTCAGGATTTGGAGGAGACACTTGCCAGAAAAACGTTGTGGAGAATATTCCCAAAAATCCAGCTGTGTGTGGATGTGGCAGCCCCTGACCAGCAGCAGCAGTTCTCACCTGGGAGAAGGAGAGAGAAAACAAAATTATTTTGCATCCCCCGTCTCAAAAAGCGTGGTTGTGCTATGGGAACCTGGGTGATTTGGTTTTGGGGTTGTTTGTAATGGAATTAATTCACCCTGAGGCTGGAAAGTGGCAGGAGGGGAAGGCTGGCCCTGGATGAGCTTCTCTACAAACATTCTGGTAATTAAGGATTGGTAACAATGACATCTTTGCCTCACTGCTTACAAACCACTACAAAGTAGCAGAGAAGAGCCATACCAACAAATTAATTGCTTCCTTTGCTGAAAATGTATAAAATAAGTAAAAAAGTTTTGTATCAGCGTGGGTGTGGGAGAACTTTGTCAGCCACGAGCCAGGGCCAAGAAGAAAGCAAGGCCTGACTCGATAACACTGAAAAACAGGGGTGGAGTCTTATTTTTCATGGCGTTTTTGGAGGATTTTAGTTAACATTTCCTCACAGAGCTGTGAGGGGAAACAGCTCCCCCCATTGCCCAGGCAGGCAGGGCCTCATGGAGCCCTGAGGGAAGGGGAAAGGTGCTCATCCTCATGGAGCCCTGAGGGGAGATGGTTCCGCCATTCCTCAGGCAAGTGTTCCCTCATGGAGCCGTGAGGGAAGGGAAAATGGCGCTGGCCATTCCTCAGGCAGATTGTCCCCTCATGGAGCTGTGAGGGAAGGGGAAATGGCGCTTGCCTTTTGCTCAGGAGGGTGTCCCCTCATGGATCCGTGAGAGGAGATGGTTCCTGCCATTCCCCAGGCACGTCTCCTCATGGAGCCATGAGGGAAGAGGAGAGGTCTGCCGCCATTTCTCAAGCAAGTGTTCCCTCATGGAGACCTGAGGGGACATGGTTCCCACCATTCCCTCAGGAAAGTGTCTCCTCATGGAGCCGTGAGAGGAGATGGTTCCCGCCATTTCCCAGGCAGGTGTCCCCTCACGGAGCTGTGAGGGAAGGTAGCTCCCGCCATTCCTTAGGCAGGTGTCTGTGAGGAGAGATGGTTCCCGCCATTCCCTCAGGTAGGTGACCCTTCACAGAGCTGTGAGGGAAGCCGGTTCCCGCCATTTCCCAGGCAGGTGTCCCCACACACAGCTGTGAGGGAAGGTAGTTCCTGCCTTTCCCCAGGCAGGTGTCCGTGAGGGGAAATGGTTCCCGCCATTCCCCAGGAACATGCTCCCTCACAGAGCTGTGAGAGGAGATCGCTCCCACCATTCCGTCAGGAAGGTATCCGTGAGGGGAGATGGTTCCTGCCATTCCCTCAAGAAGGTGACCCCTCACAGAGCTGTGAGGGAAGGTGGCTCTCGCCATTCCTCAGGCAGGTGTCTGTGAGGGGAAATGGTTCCCGCCATTCCCCAGGCAGGTGTCCCCTCACGGAGCCGTGAAGAAAAAAGGCGATGGCGCATCTGGAAACCTCCCTAAGGACCAAGGGAAGGCGGTGCCGCCCGCGAGGGCCGTGTGGGGCAGGACTCTGTGGCAGACATAGTGGCGGTGGAACAGCACAGCGAGGCACACGACGCACGCTGCGCGGCGCTGCCACACGAGCATTCACCAGCGGGGCAGCAGGAGGGGCAGGGCCGCCAGGGCACGCCTGCCACAAAGTGATCTGTGTGTGAAAGCGCAGCAGACACAGCACCTGCCACAAAGAGCGGTGTGCGGGACAGCGCATGCGCAGCAGCCTGCCCGGCCGGGAGAGCTCTCGCGTGACGGGCGCGCGGCTATAAAAGGCGGTGGGCGTGGCCGGCGGCGTCAGCCCCGCACTGCGCGTGCGCGGCCGTGAGGGGAGCGCTGGGCAGCGCCATATCCCGGCCCCCCCCGCCGGCCCGGCCCTGCGCGCATGCGCGCTGAGCTGCTGCGGGCACCTGCGCAATAGTGATCCTTGGGTCGCGCTCGGCGGAGACCGGCCCGGGAGGACATGCTGCCAAATAGTGATCCATAGCTGCTGGTGGTCTCCTGAGGGGGCTGCGGGGTCCGGGCGCCGTCCCCACACACCGCACCTGCCCGGGCAGCGCTCCCCGCCTCCCTCCGGCCTCCCAGCAGCGCCGCACCCCAAGCGGGGCCGCTCCTCGGGCCGCGAGGTGAGAGCGGAGGGGAAGGAGTTGTGAGGGGAGGGGGGGAGAGCAGGGCCTGAGGGACTGGGGGGTGGGGGGCGGCGGGGAAAAGTTGGGTAAAAACATGGAACAGGCATTCCTGGAGATCGGCAGGCTGGGGGAGAGGAGCTGCGGGGTGCCCGGAGCCGGCTGAGGGAAGCGGGCCGGAGTGGCAGCGCTGCGATGGGGATGGATCGGGCGGGGAGGGGTGACAGCTTGTGGCCCGGCCGGCACCTCGAGCACCTTCCCGAGGCAGCAGAGGAGCTGGGCTGGCTGCGAATCAGAGCCGCGGCCGCGCCTGCTGCTCGCCAGGCCGGTGTCGGGCCTGTGGTGCTGTTTGGAGGAAATGGTGCATCATCCTGCAGTGTGCTAAAGGGAAATAATTCCCCTTGCCGGGGAGCTGGGGCCGTCCCGGAGCGCTGTGCTGCTCCGGAGGGGAGCAGAGTGCCTGGGTGGGAGCTGGCAGCAGGAGCTCAGGTGTGATGAGATGTGCTGGCAGCTCTCTGTAGCTCAGCACTGAACGTGTTTGTGTTGTGGTTCTACAGCATCGCCCTGACACAAGGAAAAAAAACACTTTTCCCTCGTTTCCTTCTTTTTTTCGCTTTGCCTCTGGAGTTCTGAGTGCTGCCTTGTTGTGCGAGTCTGAAGAATGACACTTATTTGTGCTTTACAAAACAGAACTCTAAACCCTGAATTAAGTAGAACGTCCACCTGATTTCTCTTTCAGTGACATTTTTCCAACCAGCTGCCCACAACGATTTGGTGTCGTTTTATCCCTTGTTTTGTTGTGACCTGAAGAAACCATAGATTTTTTTTTTCTTCCCCTTTTTGGTACTTTGTTAGGGCTCAGGACACCCAGCAGCAGGAGTGCTCAGCAGAGGACAGTGACTCAGAGCTGTGCCCATCAAATTGAAACTGCTCCCACGTTTGACAGCCTGGAGTGCAATTCCTGTTCTAAATCCATCCCTTTCCTCCCCAAAATCTCGGGGATTTGGGCACGAACACAGATCAGGGAGAGGGGTTAAAGTGAGTTCATCTCTGCTGGCCCAGCCCACAGCGAAGTTTTAGGAAAACATTGTTTCTTGTGCCAGCCTCACTCCGATTTGCTGCTCTTTTCCTGTGGAGGGGGCTCGGGTGCTGCCGAGATCCCTGATGAAGAAATGTTGATCCCAGTTAACCCAGTTTGCACTGGGGCAGCTCTGGGGTTAATCTGGGACTGCAGGCACTGCGGGCTGACCTTGTTCCCAGCGGGGTTTTGCAGTCCCAGCCTCACTCCAGCATTTCTCTCTGGGGTTTGTGGGGTTTGCTGCTCGTTCCTGGCCCCTGGGAGCTCGGGATCATCCCAATCCCAAGGGTTGTTATCCCTGCAGGCAGCTGGGAATGCTCTGGTTCCCTGTACTGGGGGAATTCTTCAGGAATTCTGTGGGATCCCAGCTCTGTGAGGAGTCTGTGGGATCACTGCTCCTCAGGAAATCTGTGGGATCCCAGCTCTGTGGGAATTCTGTGGGAATTCTGTGGGATCCCTGCTCTGTGGGAATTCTGTGGATCCCAGCTCTGTGAGGATTCTGTGGGATCTCAGCTCCTCGGGAATTCTGTGGATCCCAGCTCTGAGGGAATTCTGTGGATCCCAGCTCTGTGGGAATTCTTTGGGATCCCAACTCAGTGGGAATTCCTCAGGAATTCTGTGGGATCCCAGCTCCCTGGGAATTCTGTGCGAATTCTATGAGATCCCAGCTCTAAGGGAATTCTGTGGGATCCCAAGCTCCTCAGGGATTCTGTGGGATCCCAACTTCTCAAGAATTCTGTGGGATCCCAGCTCCTTAGGAGTTCTGTAGAATCCAGCTCCTTGGGAATTCCTCAGGAATTCTGTGGGATCCCTGCTCTGTGAGGATTCTGTGGGATCCCAGCTCCGTGGGAATTCTGTGGGAATTCTGTGGATCCCACCTCCCTGGGAATTCTGTGGGAATTCTGTGGATCTCAGCTGCCTGGGAATTCTGTGGGAATTCTGTGGATCTCAGCTCCCTGGGAATTCTGTGGGAATTCTGTGGGAATTCTGTGGATCCCAGCTGCCTGGGATTTGCTGCACGCCTGGAGGATTATGTAAGATCTCGCTGATTCCTCCAGCCTCGCTCTGCTGGGGTTTGCAGCTCGGTGCAGGGAGGAAACACAGCAAAAACCTGCCAGAAAATGGAGAGAGCCCAAAATAAACAAACGGGAAGGGCCAAAAACCCTTTAATTGGGAGGGAGCTGCTCCTTCCTCAGTGCTGCTGCTGCGAGGTGTCCGTGCTCTGAGCTCAGAGATAAAAACGTGTGGCCAAGTCCAGGAACACCTGAGGGAGCAGGAACCTGTGGGATTTTTGAGGTGCTTGTGCCCCCGAGGAGGTGGAGGAGCAGCTCAGAAGCTGATCTGGAAACAGATTCGATTCTTTTTGTTGCTGTTTTTGTGTTTTTAAATGTCCTGTCGCTGCTTGCTGTGGGGGAAGGAGTTGAGTGATCATGGAGTGATAATCGAGTGCTGAGCTCTTCTCTCAGGGCTGTGTCAGGAGGGATTTGGGGGATTTAGGGTGGATTTAGAGAAAAGTTCTTCCCGCAGAGGATGCTGAGGCACTGGAACAGCTCCCCAGGGAATGGGCACATCCTTGGGGCTCCAGGATGGGATTTTGGGATGCCCTGTGCAGGGCCAGGAGCTGGGGGTGATCCCTGGGGGTTTTGTGCTGCCCCATGAGAAGTTCTGGAAGTCTCTGTGCTGCTGAGGAGGAGCAAAACACGGAGCTGAACTGGGGTTTGGGCGTTTTCCCTCCAGGATTTTAGGGCTGGAAAGGCTCCAAAGCACCGAGTGTGGCCAGTGCCTGGGGAATTGTTGGGAATTCCTGGGAGGGAATTCTCTGGCTGCAGGCAGGGCTTGCACTGCTGGGATCTGAGGTGCCGCTGGCCTCGGGGCTCCAGGGATTTTTAGGCATCTGTGGAGTTTATAAAGTTTATTTTTAGGCATCTGCAGAGTTTATAAAGTTTATTTTTAGGCACTTGTGGAGTTCATCAAGTCAGGATCGTGGCAGGGATTAAACATTCCCATCTGGAAGGTGCTGCTTGGCCATGGATGCAGCAGAATCTGCTGATTTTAGAGCAAATAGGGATGAAATTTTCATGGTAAGACCTCAGCTCAGCTTTTCTCAGCCCGTGTTACAGATCCTCCTGGGAAGGCTGTGGTCTAGGATTTAAAAATGGCTTTAGGCACAAACACAAGGTTTAAGTTGAACATTTGAGGCTGGCTCTGGTGTCACACTCGGGCTGAGAATTAAACACAGCAACTTAGTTCCAGCTTGTGATGAAATAAATCATTTGGCAGCAGCAGGGAATGGCCTTGTGCACACCTGGGACAGAATTAAACACAGCACAAATCCGGAGTTTAATCTGGAAATGGGCTTGTTTTAGATGTCAGGGGTCTTGTAAGGTCAGGAATGGTGGTGAAAATACTCCGGAGTGCTCAGGATGGAAACATTTCATTGTATTCATTCAGGGACGTCTTGGGTTACTCCCATCTCTGTGGGGTCACTCCTGGCCTTCCCTTCCCTTTCCCTTCCCTTCCCTTCCCTTCCCTTCCCTTCCCTTCCCTTCCCTTCCCTTCCCTTCCCTTCCTTCCCTTCCCTTTCCCTTCCTTCCCTTCCCTTCCCTTCCCTTCCTTTCCCTTCCCTTCCTTCCCTTCCCTTCCCTTCCCTTCCCTTCCCTTCCCTTCCTTCCCTTCCCTTCCCTTCCCTTCCCTTCCCTTCCCTTCCCTTCCCTTCCCTTCCCCTTCCCTTCCCTTCCCCTTCCCTTCCCTTCCCTTCCCTTCCTTCCCTTCCCTTCCCTTCCTTCCCCTCCTTCCCCCCTTCCCTCCCTCATGGGGTGAGAATCACTCTGATTTTCACTCAGTCCCGAGCCAGGAGTTTGTTATTTATAGCCAAGGAGTAGCAAACTCCCACTGTACACACGGGGCCATAAAATAATATTTGCAGTTTTGTTTCCTGTGGTTTGATATTTCTGCCTGTGCTTCTCCTGAGCTGTGATATCTGAATTTTTTCCCAAATATTGCTCTCAGACCTGCTCTGCTTTTCCATCCAGCCCCATTGTGGAGGTGCCAGCCCTGGGGGGAGGTGACACCTGGTGACACCTGAGGTGTCCTGAGCAGGCAACCCCAGCCCGTGCAGAATTCCCTGTGGAGGGAATTACTGTTTCACTGGATTCCAAAGTTATTTTAAGTTGGTTTCATGTCTTTTTTTTTAATCCATCCTTTTCACTCTTTTTAAACAAAAGCTGCATTTTCAGACATCAAAACACCTTGTGTGGCAACGTTAGTTAAAAACCAAATCACTGAAATTACTGCAATTTCACCAGCAAAATCCAATTTCACAGCCTGCTCTGATGCTTTATTTATTTATCCTCCTGCTGCAGCTTTTCCATCCCTGACCATCTTGCAGCTCAGCGTGCAGACAGGTGGCCAGTCCCCAAATCCCTGCCTGCTTTCCCTCCTGTCCCCGTGGTGAGTGAGGAGCTGCAGGACACAAAGCCACGAGCAGAAGGCTCAGCCCGGGCCCTGCCCTGTGCCAAGGCCTCGGTGCTGGAGCTGCACGTGAAGCCTTTCCCTGCAGCATCACCTTGGGGAGAGGAATTTAACCCTCGAGCTGCTTTCATTTGTCCCCAGTCTGTCTCTGTGCCCTCCAGGGGCAGCTGAGCTCCCACTTCCCTGCTGGTTGTTGGTTTCTGTGGTTTCTTTCTCTCTCTAAGTGGAGTTCAGCTCCATTTCCACACTGGTTGTTGATGGTTTCTGATGGTTTCTGTCTCTCCAGGTGGAGTTCAGCTCCTTTTCCACACTGGTTGTTGATGGTTTCTGATGGTTTTTCTCTCTCTAAGTGGAGTTCAGCTCCATTTCCACACTGGTTGTTGATGGTTCTGATGGTTTCTGTCTCTCCCCAGGTGAAATTCAGCTCGTGTTCCCTGCTGATTGTTGAAGGTTCTGATGGTTTCTGTCTCTCTAAGTGGAGTTCAGCTCCATTTCCATGCTGGTTGTTGATGGTTCTGATGGTTTCTTTCTCTCCCCAGGTGAAAGTCAGCTCTGTTCCCTGCAGGTTGTTGATTGTTCTGATGGTTTCTGTCTCTCTAAGTGGAGTCCAGCTCCATTTCCACACTGGTTGTTGATGGTTTCTGATGGTTTTTCTCTCTCTAAGTGGAGTTCAGCTCCATTTCCACACTGGTTGTTGATTTCTGTGGTTTCTCTCTGTCCCCGAGGTACAGCTGAACTCCCATTTCTGTCCTGGTTGTTGGTTCTGATGGTTTTTCTCTCCCCAGGTACAGCTCAGTTCCATTTCCCCACAGGTTGTTGATGGTTTCTGATGGTTGTTGCTGGTTATTGCTGGTTTCTGATGGTTGTTGCAGGTTGTTGCTGGTTTCTGATGGTTGTTGCTGGTTGCTGCTGGTTGTTGCAGGTTGTTGCTGGTTATTGCTGGTTTCTGATGGTTGTTGCAGGTTGTTGATGGTTGCTGCTGGTTTCTGATGGTTCCTCTCTCCCCCAGGTGCACTGACCCATTCCCTGCTGGTTGTTGGTTGTTGCTGGTTGTTGCTGGTTTCTGATTGTTGTTGCTGGTTTCTGATTGTTGTTGCTGGTTGCTGATTGTTGTTGCTGGTTTGTGGTGGTTTCTGGTCTCTCTCCCCCCAGGTGCACTGACCCCGTTCCCTGCAGGTTGTTGCTGGTTGTTGCTGGTTTCTGATGGTTGTTGATGGTTGCTGCTGGTTGTTGCAGGTTGTTGCTGGTTTCTGATGGTTCCTCTCTCCCAGGTGCACTGACTCATTCCCTGCTGGTTGTTGCTGGTTTCTGATGGTTGTTGATGGTTGCTGCTGGTTGTTGCAGGTTGTTGCTGGTTTCTGATGGTTCCTCTCCCAGGTGCACTGACTCATTCCCCTGCTGGTTGTTGCTGGTTTCTGATGGTTGTTGATGGTTGCTGCTGGTTGCTGATGGTTGTTGATAATTGTTGCAGGCTGTTGCTGGTTTCTGATGGTTGTTGCAGGTTGTTGCTGGTTGCTGCTGGTTGTTGATGATTGTTGCAGGCTGTTGCTGGTTTCTGATGGTTCCTCTCTCCCAGGTGCACTGACTCATTCCCTGCTGGTTGTTGCTGGTTTCTGATGGTTGTTGCTGGTTTCTGATGGTTGTTGCTGGTTGCTGATGGTTCCTCTCCCACGTGCACTGACTCATTCCGTACGGGTTGTTGCTGGTTGCTGCTGGTTTCTGATGGTTGTTGCTGGTTTCTGATGGTTGTTGCTGGTTGCTGCTGGTTTCTGATGGTTGCTGCTGGTTTCTGATGGTTGTTGCTGGTTGCTGATGGTTCCTCTCCCAGGTGCACTGACTCATTCCCCTGCAGGTTGTTGCTGGTTGCTGCTGGTTGTTGATGATTGTTGCAGGCTGTTGCTGGTTGCTGATGGTTGCTGCTGGTTTCTGCTGGTTGTTGCTGGTTGCTGCCGGTTGTTGCTGGCTGCTGATGGTTCCTCTCCCAGGTGCACTGACTCATTCCCTGCTGGTTGTTGCTGGTTTCTGATGGTTGTTGCTGGTTTCTGATGGTTGTTGCTGGTTTCTGATGGTTGTTGCTGGTTGCTGATGGTTCCTCTCTCCCAGGTGCACTGACTCATTCCCTGCAGGTTGTTGCTGGTTGCTGCTGGTTGTTTATGATTGTTGCAGGCTGTTGCTGGTTTCTGCCGGTTGTTGCTGGTTGCTGCCGGTTGTTGCTGGCTGCTGATGGCTCCTCTCTCGCAGGTGCACTGACTCATTCCCTGCAGGTTGTTGCTGGTTGCTGCTGGTTGTTGCTGGTTGCTGCCGGTTGTTGCTGGTTGCTGCTGGTTGTTGCTGGTTGCTGCCGGTTGTTGCTGGTTGCTGCTGGTTGTTGATGATTGTTGCAGGCTGTTGCTGGTTGCTGATGGTTGTTGCTGGTTTCTGCTGGTTGTTGCTGGTTGCTGCTGGTTGTTGCTGGTTGCTGCCGGTTGTTGCTGGCTGCTGATGGCTCCTCTCTCGCAGGTGCACTGCCCGTTCCTGGCTGCCGTGTCCCTGCCCCTCTCCCAAGCTGGCGATGTCCCGGGTGCCGAGTCCCCCCCCTCCGGCAGAGATGTCCAGCGGCCCGGTGGCCGAGAGCTGGTGCTACACACAGGTCAGTCAGTCCTGGGGTGCACACGGGTCAGTCATTCCTGGGGTACACACGGGTCAGTCATTCCTGGGGTACACACAGGTCAGTCAGTCCTGGGGTACACACGGGTCAGTCATTCCTGGGGTGCACACGGGTCAGTCAGTCCTGGGGTACACACGGGTCAGTCAATTCTGGGGTACACACGGGTCAGTCAGCTCTGGGGTACACACCAGTTACACACAGGTCAGTCAGTCCTGGGGTACACACAGCAGTTACACAGCAGTTACACACAGCAGTCACTGCAGTTACACAGCAGTTACACAGCAGTTACACAGCAGTCACTGCAGTTACACACAGGAATTACAGCAGTTACTCACAGCAGTTACACAGCAGTCACTGCAGTTACACACAGGTCAGTCAGTCCTGGGGTACACACCAGTTACACACACATCAGTCAGTTCTGGGAGTTGCACACTGGGTGTTACACAGTGAGCAGTTGTGCACACTGGGAGTTATGGCAGTTACACAGAGAGTTACACAGGGGGTAGCTATGGTAGTTACACAGCAGTCACTGCAGTTACACACAACAGTTACACACAGCAGTTACACAGCAGTTACACACAGGAATTACAGCAGTTACACACAGCAGTCACACACAGGAATTACAGCGGTCACACACAGCGGTCACACACAGCAGTTACACAGCAGCTACACACAGGAAGTACAGCAGTTACACACAGCAGTTACACACAGCAGTTACACACAGGAAGTACAGCAGTTACTCAGCAGTTACTCAGACCCATTCTCCCCCCAGATCAAGGTGGTGAAGTTCTCCTACATGTGGACCATCAACAACTTCAGCTTCTGCCGTGAGGAGATGGGGGAGGTGATCAAGAGCTCGACCTTCTCCTCTGGAGCCAACGACAAGCTCAAGTGGTGAGAGCAGGGAGGGGGCAGATTTGGGGACAGGGGCAGATTTGGGATTTGGGGACAGGGGCAGATTTGGGATTTGGGGACAGGGGACAGATTTGGGGACAGGGACAGATTTGGGAGAGCAGGGACAGGGGACAGATTTGGGGACAGGGGACAGATTTGGGATTTGGGGACAGGGGACAGATTTGGGGACAGCAGGGACAGGGGACAGATTTGGGATTTGGGGACAAATTTGGGAGAGCAGGGACAGGGCAGAGTTGGGGACAGGGGACAGATTTGGGTTTTGGGGGCTTTGGGACACAGGGAATCCATGGGAACATCCAGGGACAGGAGTTCAGCTTTGGGGTGGGGTTTGGGGACAGCAGGGACAGGGGTTCATCTTTGGGGTGAATTTTGGGGCTTTGGGACACAGGGAATCCATGGGAACCCCGTTATCCTGCCCAGCCCCAGTGCCTCAGCAGAGTTTGCACACAAACCAAACCAGATTTATTCACCTCCAGGTTTCTGTGCCAGGTCCAGGTCAGGTGTGGGGCTGCACTGCCCATTTCACCCTCCCAGTTCCATGGGGCTCAAAGGGGAATTTTTGCTGCTGTGACTCCCTTGCTGCAAGCAGCAGCTTTTCTGGGAGCACAGGGCTGAGGGAAGTGCCAGTGCCCCCTCCCTGCTCCTGCCCAGGAGCTGCTGCCTCCTCTGGGGCCTTTCCTGTCCCCTAAACCTCCCTTGTCTCCCTGAGGCCTCAGTGATTTCCAGTAACTGAGTGACTTTGCTCTGGGCCCTGTCCTGCTGCATCCCTGGGCTCTGCTGCTGCTTTTATTCAGAATTTCCCTCTGCAGCACCCAGGCTGAGCTGTGTCCCTGGGATCCACTGAGATCTTCTGCTGTGGGTGCAGAGCTGTGCTTTCCCTGCCCTGCCTTTGTTCCTTCACCTCTGCCCTCCCTGCCACATCTGGCTCTGTGCATTTTGCTCCCTGTGTGTGGGAGCTGTTCATTATCTGCCTGCTTTTTGTTCTTGCTGGATTCTGTGGCAGCCTTCAGGTCATGGAGGAGCCTCTTCCTGCCTTTTCTTCACACAGGAGGAGTTTTTCCTTTTAACCCTGGTTGGTTTTATTTTTTTAAGAACCACCAACCTTCCAGAAATCCCTTGTTCCTCACAGTTACCTCCTGTGGAATTTTATCAATTTTGTTGCACTTCCTCCAACCCATTCCCTCCATTTTATTTATTTCACTTTCCTTTTTTGAGGATTGGTATCCAGGAGGTTTCTCAGCCATTCCAGCCCTTCTCCCTGGGATTTGTTGCCTTGCCCATAACCCCTGGGTGTTTTTCCTCAGTGTGGGGGTGCAGCTGTACCCCAGCTCTGCTCCTTTCACCCTCCTGTGCTCCCCTGGAGCTCTGGAGTTGTTACAGCCCTGCTTTGCTGTGGACATGTGGGAATCCCACATGGAAAAATCCCACTCCTGACCCTGCCTGTGCCCCTTTCGCAGGTGTGGGAATCCCACAGTGCCCATCCCTGAGCCTGCCCTGTGGAAATGTAGGAATCAGTGTGGGAATCCCACATGGAAAAATCCCTCCCCTGACCCTGCCTGTGCCCTTTGCAGGTGTGGGAATGCCACAGTGCCCATCCCTGACCCTGCCTGTGCCCTTTGCAGGTGTGGGAATGCCACAGTGCCCATCCCTGACCCTGCCTGTGCCCCTTTCACAGGTGTGGGAATCCCACAGTGCCCATCCCTGACCCTGCCTGTGCCCTTTGCAGGTGTGGGAATGCCACAGTGCCCATCCCTGACCCTGCCTGTGCCCCTTTCACAGGTGTGGGAATGCCACAGTGCCCATCCCTGAGCCTGCCCTGTGGAAATGTAGGAATCAGTGTGGGAATCCCAGATGGAAATCCCTCCCCTGACCCTGCCTGTGCCCCTTTTGCAGGTGTGGGAATCCCACAGTGCCCATCCCTGAGCCTGCCTGTGCCCCTTTTACAGGTGTGGGAATCCCACAGTGCCCATCCCTGAGCCTGCCCTGTGGAAATGTAGAAGGTGTGGGAATCCCAGATGGAAATCCCACCCCTGACCCTGCCTGTGCCCCTTGCAGGTGTGGGAATCCCACAGTGCCCATCCCTGACCCTGCCTGTGCCCCTTTTACAGGAGTGGGAATCCCACAGTGCCCATCCCTGACCCTGCCTGTGCCCCTTTACAGGTGTGGGAATCCCACAGTGCCCATCCCTGACCCTGCCTGTGCCCCTTGCAGGTGTTTACGTGTGAACCCCAAGGGCCTGGATGAGGAGAGCAAGGATTACCTGTCCCTGTACCTGCTGCTTGTCAGCTGCCCCAAAAGTGAGGTCAGGGCCAAGTTCAAGTTCTCCATCCTCAACGCCAAGGGAGAGGAGACCAAGGCCATGGGTGAGTGAGACCCTTCCTGGGCTGGGGGAAACCCTTCTGGGGTGAGTGAGATCCCTCTTTGTGTGAGTGAAACCCTTCTGGGGAGGGAGAAACCCCTCTGGGCTAGGGGGAAACCCTTCTGGGGTGAGTGAGATCCCCTCTTTGTGTGAGTGAAACCCTTCCTGGGGTGGGGGGAAACCCTTCCTGGGGTGGGGGAAACCCTCTCTGGGAGGGAGAAACCCTTCCTGGGGTGGGGGAAATCTTTCCTGGGTGAGTGAGATCCCTCAGGTTGGGGGAGAAACCCTTCCTGGGGTGAGTGAGAAACCCTTCTTAGGGTGTGAGACCCCTCCTTGGATGAATGAAACCCATTTTTGTGAGAGTGAGACCCCCCCTGGGGTGTGTGAGACCCCTCTGGGGTGGGTGAAACCCCTCTTTGTGTGAATGAAACCCCCCCTGGGTGTGTGAGACCCCCCCGGGTGGTGGGACCCCCCGGGGCAGGCTGTGGGCGGGGTTAAGCCTGTCCCTGTCCCATCCCTGTGTCCCTGTCCCATCCCTGTCCCTGTGTCCCTGTCCCTTCCCTGTCCCTGTGTCCCTGTATCATCCCTGTGTCCCATCCCATCCCTGTCCCTGTGTCCCTGTGTCCCTGTCCCCGTGTCCCCATCCCCGTGTCCCATCCCTGTGTCCCTGTGTCATCCCTGTGTCCCTGTCCCTGTGTCCCTGTGTCCCACCCCTGTCTCTGTGTCCCTGTGTACCTGTCCCTGTCCCACTCCTGTCCCTGTGTCCCTGTATCATCCCTGTGTCCCTGTCCTTGTGTCCCTGTCCTTGTGTCCCTGTCCTTGTGTCCCTGTCCTTGTGTCCCTGTCCCTGTGTCCCTGTCCCTGTCCCACCCCTGTCCTGTCCCTGTGTCCCTGTCCCTGTGTCCCTGTCCCCCCCCTGTCCCTGTGTCCTTGTATCATCCCTGTGTCATCCCTGTGTCCCTGTGTCCCTGTCCCATCCCTGTCCTGTCCCTGTGTCCCTGTGTCCCTGTCCCGTCCCCGTCGCAGAGAGCCAGCGCGCCTATCGCTTCGTGCAAGGCAAGGACTGGGGCTTCAAGAAATTCATCAGGAGAGATTTCCTGCTGGATGAGGCCAACGGGCTCCTGCCAGATGACAAACTGACCCTGTTCTGTGAGGTGAGCCCTGCTCTGGGAGCCAGCCCTGGGCAAGTCCTGCAGCCCCGGGCAGGTCCTGCAGCCCTGGGCAAGTCCAGCAATCCCAGGCAGGTCCTGCAGGTTCTACAGCCCCAGGGAGCTCCTGCTGCCAGCCCTGGGCAAGTCCTGCAGCCCCAGGCAGGTCCTGCAGCCCTGGGCAAATCCAGCAGGTCCTGCAGCCCTGGGCAAATCCAGCAATCCCAGGCAGGTCCTGCAGCCTTAAACAGGTCCTGCTATCAGCCCTGGGCAGGTCCTGCAGCCCTGGGCAAGTCCTGCTATCAGCCCTGGGCAGGTCCTGCAGCCCTGGGCAAGTCCTGCTATCAGCCCTGGGCAGGTCCTGCAAGCCCTGGACAGGTCCTAGAGCCCTGGGCAAGTCCTGCAGGTCCTGCTGCCAGCCCTGGGCAAATCCAGCAGCCCCAGGCAGGTCCTGCAGGTTCTACAGCCCCAGGGAGCTCCTGCTGCCAGCCCCAGGCAAGTCCTGCAAGCCCTGGGGCAAGTCCTGCAAGCCCTGGGGCAAGTCCTGCCAGCCCTGGGGCAAGTCCTGCCAGCCCTGGGCAAGTCCTGCAGGTCCTGCCAGCCCTGGGCAAGTCCTGCAGCCCTGGGCAAGTCCTGCAGGTCCTTCCAGCCCTGGGCAAGTCCTGCAGCCTTGGGCACCTCTTGCCAGCCCCAGGGAGCTCTTGCCAGCCCCAGGCAGCTCCTGCAGCTCCAGCCCCTCCCTGTGGCAGCCCTCAGGGCTCAGGCTCTCACTGCTGGATGTCTGACCCTGCTCTGGCTGTGCCTCTCCCCCTGATCCATCCCTCTGCTCCTGCTCCATGTTCCCTGGGATGGAGCTGGGGTGTGGCAGGTGTGATGATCATTTCCCAGTGCTTTGGTGTTCCCATCTCTCTGTTTGTGCTCACTCATTTTGGGGTAATCCCAGCTGGAATGCCCTGCTCAGTGAAGGAGAGCTTCTCTTTATTTCCTTCAGTGGCTCTGCACAGCCAGCAGAGAGAAAAATGGCAGAAAATGGGATTTTACAGTAATCACCATTTTCTGCTCCTTGTGTTTGTGTTTTTCTACACCACCATTATTATTTCACTTGTGCTCTGCCAGGCAAAGATGCAGCCAGTTATTTCCAAACCCAGGGATTTAGGTGGGAAAACCTTAATGAGCAAACAGAAACTCTAATTTAGTGTCTTCAGAGCTTCTTCTGCCTCACTCCCATTGTCTTTTTAACTGCAAACCCCTTCCTGGAGCTGCTTTTTTTTTTTTTTTTTTTTTTTTTTTTTTTTTTTGCCAGAAGAGAGCAGAACAAGTTGTTCTCTCCTTGCATCTCCTGCACTGTTTTTTTCTGGGAGTCTTTTCTTTTGCTGTGTTTCCTTTCAGGAATAAAAGAAGGGCTTCAAAGTCCTTTGACAGCTGGGATTTTTAGGGGGGTTTTGGTTTGTGTTTGGGATTTTTTGGTTTTGTTTTTTTTTTTTAGGTTTTGCCCATCATAATCATGCACATGTTTAAATGAACAAACATCTCAAGGATGTTTGATCAGCAGCAGAAATTCCCAGGGATGGAGGGAGCCCTTCCTTGAACACAAAATGGGAGGAGAAAGGAGAGGCTGGCGTGGCAGAGACAAATTCTTATCTAGTTTGGCATCCAGGGCTGGGATCTTCCTCCCTTTCCTTCTTCCTTTGCTTTTTCCTTTTATTTTCCTTTTTCCTTTCCTTTCCTTTTCCTTTCCTTTCCTTTCCTTTCCTTTCCTTTCCTTTCCTTTCCTTTCCTTTCCTTTCCTTTCCTTTCCTTTCCTTTCCTTTCCATTCCTTTTTTCCATTCCCTTTTTTCCATTCCTTTTTTCCATTCCTTTTTTTCCATTCCTTTTTTCCATTCCTTTTTTTCCATTCCTTTTTTTCCATTCCCTTTTTTTTCCATTCCCTTTTTTTTCCATTCCCTTTTTTTTCCATTCCCTTTTTTCCATTCCCTTTTTTTTCCATTCCCTTTTTTTCCATTCCCTTTTTTTCCATTCCCTTTTTTTCCATTCCCTTTTTTTCCATTCCCTTTTTTTCCATTCCCTTTTTTCCATTCCTTTTTTTCCATTCCTTTTTTTCCATTCCCTTTTTTTTCCATTCCCTTTTTTTTCCATTCCCTTTTTTTTCCATTCCCTTTTTTTTCCATTCCCTTTTTTTTCCATTCCCTTTTTTTTCCATTCCCTTTTTTTTCCATTCCCTTTTTTTTCCATTCCCTTTTTTTTCCATTCCCTTTTTTTTCCATTCCCTTTTTTTTCCATTCCCTTTTTTTTCCATTCCCTTTTTTTTCCATTCCCTTTTTTTTCCATTCCCTTTTTTTTCCATTCCCTTTTTTTTCCATTCCCTTTTTTTTCCATTCCCTTTTTTTTCCATTCCCTTTTTTCCATTCCTTTGCTTTTTCCTTGATTTCCTTGGGTTTAATTGTGTTTTAGGGTGTTTAACTCTCCTGCAGTGGGGTTTGGTTGTATTTTAGGGTGTTTAACTCTCCTGCAGTGAGGTTTGGTTGTGTTTTAGGGTGTTTAACTCTCCTGCAGTAGGGTTTGTTTGTGTTTTAGGGTGTTTACCTCTCCTGCAGTGGGGTTTGGTTGTGTTTTAGGGTGTTTATCTGCAGAAGGAGAAGCAGAGGGCACTGTGGGGTCACACCCTGCCCCTGTGGGGTCTCAGCTGGGCTCTGTGGATCCCTCATTCCCCTGGAGGAATCCCATTCTCCCTGGCTGTTGCATTATTGATCAGGGAGGTTTCACAGTGGTGGAAGGAGAAACTGGGTCAGGTGTGGTGTCTGGAAAAAATCAGGAAAGAGCAAAAAGCCAGTTCCACTTCCTTCAGAAACCTCCTGATGGATGTGCTGACAGTGTGGGGCTGAGAGGGAAACCTGCTCAGATTTGGGATTTGGGATTTGGGGTGGTGCAGGGATCTCCTCAAAGCATCCTTTAAAAAATCCTTTTAAAGTTTGGAACCCCCTGTGCCTGAATTGAGGGCTCTGCCTTGCCCTGGCTGGAGCAGAGCTGTGTGGGGCTGAGAGGGAAACCTGCTGGGATTTGGGATTTGGGATTTGGGGTGGTGCAGAGATCTCCTCAAAGAATCCTTTAAAAAATCCTTTTAAAATTTGGAACCCCCTGTGCCTGAATTGAGGGCTCTGGGCTCTGTGGGTGCCTTGCCCTGGGCTGGAGCAGAGCAGCAAGGAAACCTGCTGGGATTTGGGATTTGGGATTTAGGATTTGGGGTGGTGCAGAGATCTCCTCAAAGAATCCTTTAAAAAATCATTTTAAAGTTTGGAACCCCCTGTGCCTGAATTGAGGGCTCTGGGCTGTGTGGGTGCCCTGGCCTGGAACAGAGCTGAGAGAGAAACCTGCTGGGATTTGGGATTTGGGGTGGTGCAGGGATTTCCTCAAAGAATCCTTGAAAAGTGGGAAATTTGGAACCCCCTGTGCCTGAATTGAGGGCTCTGCCTTGCCCTGAGGGTGCCCTGGCCTGGAGCAGAGCAGCAGGGAAACCTGCTGGGATTTGGGATTTGGGATTTGGGGTGGTGCAGCTGCAAAGAATCCTTTAAAAGTGAGGAATTTGGAACTTGCTGGGCTGTGTGGGTGCCCTGGGCTATGTGGATACCCCGGGCTGTGTGGGTGCCCCGGGCTGTGTGGGTGCCCTGCCCCGGGCTGTGTGGGTGCCCTGGGCTGTGGGTGCCCTGGGGTGCCCCGGGGTGGTCTGTGGGTGCCCTGGGCTGTGTGGATACTGTGTGGGTGCCCTGGGCTGTGTGGGTGCCCGCCCTGGGCTGTGTGGGTGCCCTGGGCTGTGTGGGTGCCCTGGGTGCCCTGCCCCGGGCTGTGTGGGTGCCCCCCTGTGTGGGTGCCCTGGGCTGTGTGGGTGCCCTGCCCCGGGCTGTGTGGGTGCCCCCCGTGTGGGTGCCCTGGGGCTGTGTGGGTGCCCCACCCGGGCTGTGTGGGTGCCCCCCTGTGTGGGTGTCCCGGGCTGTGTGGGTGCCCCCTGTGTGGGTGCCCCCTGTGTGGGTGCCCCCCTGTGTGGGTGCCCTGGGCTGTGTGGGTGCCCCTGGGATGCTCTGGGTGCCCCTGGGGTGCCCTGCCCCGGGCTGTGTGGGTGTCCCCCCGTGTGGGTGCCCCGGGGGCCCTGCTGTCCCCGGGGCTGTGCCTGAGGCTGGCTGCCCCCAGGTGAGCGTGGTGCAGGACTCGGTGAACATCTCGGGGCAGAACACCATGAACATGGTGAAGGTGCCCGAGTGCCGCCTGGCCGACGAGCTGGGCGGGCTCTGGGAGAACTCGCGCTTCACCGACTGCTGCCTCTGCGTGGCCGGCCAGGGAGTTCAAGGGCCACAAGGCCATCCTGGCAGGTAGGGGGGGCAGGGAATGGGGTCACAGAGCCATTGGGGTCAGGGGATGGGGCCACAAGGCCATCCTGGCAGGTACTGGGGGGGCCTGGGGGGCCAGGGAATGGGGTCACAGAGCCATTGGGGTCAGGAATGGGGTCACAGAGCCATTGGGGTCAGGGGATGGGGTCACAGAGCCATCCTGGCAGGTAGGGGTGGGGCACTGGGGGGTTTGGGGTCAGGGTTTGGGGTCACAAGGCCATCCTGGCAGGTACTGGGGGGGCCTGGGGGGTTTGGGGGGTTGGGGTCAGGGTTTGGGGTCACAAGGCCATTCTGGCAGGTACTGGGGGGGGCCAGGGGGCCCAGGGAGGGGTTTGGGGTCAGGAATGGGGTCACAGAGCCATCCTGGCAGGTATGGGAGGGTACTGGGGTGGGTTTGGGCTCATGGATTGGGGTCACAAAGCAGTCCTGACAGGTACTGGGGGGTACTGGGGGGTTTGGGGGGTTTGGGATCAGGGGACAGGGTCACAAAGCCATCCTGGCAGGTAGGGGGCTACTGGGGGCTTTGGGGGTCAGGGGATTGGGGTCACAGAGCCATCCTGGCAGGTACTGGGGGGTTTTGGGGGTCCTGAGGGGCCAGGGAGGGGTTTGGGATCAGGGATTGGGGCCACAAAGCCATCCTGGAAGGTACTGGAGGGGTACTGGGGGATTTGGGCTCAGGGATTGGGGTCACAGAGCCATCCTGGCAGGTATGGGGGGGTTTGGGATGGGGGGAATGGGGAGAATGGTTTGGGATGGGGAGAATGGGGGTGTGGAGGGAATGGATTGGGATGCAGGGAATGGATTGGCATAGAAGGAGCTCAGAGCTCATCCCTCCCACTGCCCAGCCTGGCCTGGGACACCTGAGGTATCCAGGGGAGTGTGGGAAGTGCAGGGAGCTGGGGAGGTGCTGGCAGCAGCACCCAGCCCTTCCCAGGGGTGCAGCATTCCCAGGGGTGCAGCACTCCAGGATTCAGCATTCCCAGGGGTGCAGCATTCCCAGGGGTGCAGCATTCCCAGGGGTGCAGCATTCCCAGGGGGTGCAGCACTCCAGGATTCAGCATTCCCAGGGGGTGCAGCATTCCCAGGGGTGCAGCATTCCCAGAGAACCCAGCAGCCCTGTCCCTGTGCCTGTCCCTGTGCCTGTCCCTGTGCCTGTCCCTGTGCCTGTCCCTGTCCCTGTGCCTGTCCCTGTCCCCACAGCACGATCCCCCGTGTTCAGCGCCATGTTCGAGCACGAGATGGAGGAGAGCAAAAAGGTGAGGCTGAGGGGAGGCTCCTGCTCAGCTCCTGCTCAGGACATCCCCTCTGGCTCCTGGAGCTGCTCCTCTCCCTGCAGGGAGCAGGAAAAGAGGGGTTTGGGATCCCATGTCCCTTTGCTCCCTTGGGGGGGACAGGGGCAGTGTGGGATACAGCTTAAAGTTATTCCATCCTCATATTTTCTTTTCCTCCCCTTCTTTTCCCTTTCCTTTCCTCCATTTTCCCTTCCCTTTCCTGTTCCCTTTCCTGTTCCCTTTCCTGTTCCCTTTCCTGTTCCCTTTCCTGTTTCCTTTCCTTTCCTTTCCTTTCCTTTCCTTTCCTTTCCTTTCCTTTCCTTTCCTTTCCTTTCCTTTCCTTTCCTTTCCTTTCCTTTCCTTTCCTTTCCTTTCCTTTCCTTTCCCTTCCCTTCCCTTCCCTTCCCTTCCCTTCCCTTCCCTTCCCTTCCCTTCCCCCTCCCTTTTCCCCTCTCTTTTTCAAGTTCATCACCCTGTAACCCCTTCCCCTGTGACTCTGCAGGATTTTGGGGTGGGGGCAGCCCTGGATCCTCTTGACAAACCCCCAAAATCTCCTTTTTCCCCTTTCAGAACCGGGTTGAGATCAACGACGTGGAGCCCGAGGTGTTCAAGGAGATGATGTGCTTCATCTACACTGGCAAGGCCCCCAACCTGGACAAGATGGCAGATGATCTGCTGGCAGCTGCTGACAAGGTGGATCAATCAGATTTATTTATCTGGATTTATGTGGATGTGGGGGAGCTGGCACTGCCCTGGGATCTCCTTCCCACAAACCTGGGCTGAGCAGCTTCCTTGGGACTGGGGACTGGACACACCTGGGGCTGCACAGCTGGAGATCAGCAGCAATTTCTGTCTCTCTGCTCATTTTAAACATTTCTGAAGCTTCCAGAGGACTCTGCTGCAGATCCTCCCATTAAACCAGCAGGGATTTTTTGCTCTGCTGCTCATTTTTAAGGATTTTTGGGAGCTCCCAGAGCAGGGCCCAGGGATGTTTTCCATGTGCTTATTCCCAAATCCCAGAGCTCTGCTGGACACACAGTTCTGGGAAGTGCTGCTGCTTTTCCTGCTGCTCCTGGGAGCTCCTGGAATTCCCTGGGGAGCTCCTGGAATTCCCTGGAACTCTCTTGGAATTCCCTGGGGATCTCCTGGAATTACCTAAAACTCTCTTGGAATTCCCTGGGAGCTCTCCTGGAATTACCCTGGAACTCTCTTGGAATTCCCTGGGACTCTGGAATTCCCTGGAATTACCTAAAACTCTCTTGGAATTCCCTGGGGTTCCCCTGGAAATTCCCTGGTGCTCTCCTGGAATTCCCTGAAACTCTCTTGGAATTCCCTGGGGATCTCCTGGAATTCCCTGGAACTCTCTTGAAATTCCCTGGGACTCTCTTGGAATTCCCTGGAATTACCCAAAACTCTCTTGGAATTCCCTGGGGCTCTCCTGGAATTCCCTGGGACTCTGCCCCCTGGTGCAGTCTCTGAAATCCTGGGATTCTCCCTTTCTCCTGAAATCCTGAGATTTTCACTTCTGGAATCCTGGAATTCTCCCAGTTCCTGGAATCCTGGGATTCTCTCTTCTCCTGAAATCCTGGGATTCTCCCAGTTCCTGGAATCCTGGGATTTTCCTGTGCTGGGGCTGTTTTTGTGACCCTTTGTGTCCCTGGGCTCCATCCTGGGCTGGCAGAGGAAGGGAAAATCCCAGAATTCCAGCCAGGATTGAGGTGGGAATCAGAGCCAGGAGATGCCAGGACTGATCACAGCCATGCCCAGGATTCCTGGGATTTTTCCAGGATTATCCAGCATTGCCTGGGGGAGCAGCACTGAGGGCAGGCAGAGCTTTAATTCTGATTTTTAATTCTGATTTTCTAACACAGTTTTGCTTTCCCCTTCCAGCTCCTTAAAAACAGGAATAAAATTTTTTTTAAAAAGGAATAAAAAAAAGCAGGAATAAAAACCTCCTCCAGGAAAACACATCAAGCATCCAATATTTACCCCAGGGACTGCAGCAGCTCCCTCAGAGCTCTGCTGTCCCTTAGGGAAAAGCTGTAATTAGCCCAAAACCAACCAAAATTCAACTCCAGGAGCTCCCAGTGCAGGAGGCTGGGGGGTAGAGAGGGAATTAAAACAAGGAGGAAAGGGAAATGTTGCTGCTGAGAGCCCACAGTGGCCACTCTGGGCCAGCATTGTAATTAAAAATGAGTTCTTTGTAGCAAAAATGGAAATAAAAAGTGGATACATGGAGGAGACTGTTCCATCTCCAGAGGGAGAGAGCCTGGCTTTGTTTGTTACATTTGAGGCTCTGCCGGGCAATTATCCAAAGCCAGGGCTGGCCCCATAAACTGCTTCATTTATTGAGACACATCAGCAAAGAGATTTGATTTGCCCTCTCAATTTAGCAGAGAAAAACTCTGTGTTGTCAGGGGCTCAGGGGCTGGGGTTGTGCCTTTGAACCCAATCCCAGCACGGGAAATCTCAGAACCTAAAACCAATCAATCAATCAATTAATGAATTCATAGTGATGGAGCTGATCCCACAGCAAAGATCCACAAAATTCCTGAAGTGGAGGAGAAAACTTGAGGGTTCCCAACCCCCTGGGGTGTTCCCTGCTGGAATTCCATCATTTTATCTTATCCCAGTGTGTCCTGGAGAGGCTCAAGGTGATGGGTGAGGATGTTCTGAGCAGTATCCAGGGGTAATTCCAGGGATAATTCCAGCTGTAATTCCCTGTTTTTATCCCAGTGTGTCCTGGAGAGGCTCAAGGTGATGGGTGAGGATGTTCTGAGCAGTATCCAGGGGTAATTCCAGGAGTAATTCCATTATTCTATCCCAGTGTGCCCTGAGAGGCTCAAGGTGATGGGTGAGGATGTTCTGAGCAGTACCTGGGGTAATTCCAGGGGTAATTACAGCTGTAATTCCCTGTTTTTATCCCAGTATGCCCTGGAGAGGCTGAAGGTGAAGGGTGAGGATGCCCTGGGTAGTACACAGGGGTAATTCCAGACATAATTCCAGCTGTAATTCCGTGATTTTATCCCAGTGTGCTCTGAAGAAGCTGAAGGTGATGAGTGAGGATATTCTGAGCAGTATCCAGGGGTAATTCCAGGAGTAATTCCATTATTCTATCCCAGTGTGCTCTGGAGAGGCTCAAGGTGATGGGTGAGAATGTTCTGAGCAGTACCTGGGGTAATTCCAGGTGTAATTCCAGGAATAATTCCATTCTTCTATCCCAGTATGCCCTGGAGAGGCTGAAGGTGATGGGTGAGGATGCCCTGGGCAGTAGCCAGCTGTAATTCCAGGTGTAATTCCAGGAATAATTCCATTCTTCTATCCCAGTATGCCCTGGAGAGGCTCAAGGTGATGTGTGAGGACGCTCTCTGCAGTAACCTGTCAGTGGAGAATGCAGCTGAGATCCTGATCCTGGCTGACCTGCACAGTGCAGACCAGCTCAAAACCCAGGCTGTGGACTTCATTAATTAGTGAGTAATTGCTCCAGGATGGACAAACCTTCCCCTTCCATTTCCCTTCCATTTCCCTTCCCATTTCCCTTTCATTTCCCTTTTCCCTTCCCCTTTCATTTCCCCTTCCCCCTTTCATTTCCCTTCCCCTTTCATTTCCCTTCCCCTTTCATTTCCCTTTCCCCTTTCATTTCCCTTTCCCTTTCCTTTCCTTTCCCTTCCCCTTCCCCTTCCCTTTCCCCTTTCCTCTTTCCCTGCTCACTCCAAACCAACCAAGGCTGGGCTCCTTCCCAACCCGAGATTCCAGATTTGTTGTTAAATGTTCCCTGGGCTCCCAGTCCATGCTGGCCATGCAGGGAAGGCTCTGCTCTGTTATTTTTGAGTTCCCTGCCTGTGATCCATGGTTCATCCAGAATTCCACACCTGGAACTGCCCCAAACCCAGGTCAGCTTTATCCTCTGGGGTTCTCCAGCCTGGGAGCAGCTCTGGGAGCTGCAGGCAGGGCAGGATCAGGGGTTCTGGCCCTGGAATCCTCCTGGGATAGCAGGAGGATTGTCCCTGGATGTCCTGCCTGGATGAGCTTTAAGGTCCTTCCAGCCCAAAGCATCCCATGATTTGATGCTGAGGGATTGATTCCATCCAGCAGCAGATGGAAAATCCCTGCCAAGCTTTAATAAATGGAACATTTCTGACACTCAGTGCAGCTCTTCCTGTGCTTCTAATATTGATTGAAACCATTCCTGAGCTGGGAGCTCCCAGTTCTGCCACCCCACCTGGAGCTGCTGGGATGAGCTCCCAGTTCTGCCACCCCACCTGGAACGAGCTCCCAGTTCTGCCATCCCACCTGGCACTGGTGGGATGAGCTCCCAGTTCTGCCATCCCACCTGGCACTGGTGGGATGAGCTCCCAGTTCTGCCACCCCACCTGGCACTGCTGGGATGAGCTCCCAGTTCTGCCACCCCACCTGGAGCTGCTGGGGCTGAAATGGGGCCAGAGCCCAGGAGGAGAAACCCCGAGTTCCTCAGGGAGAGCCTGTAGGGCTGATCCTGTTACCCAGTCCCTCAGCCCAGTTTGTTCCTACTTAGCCCAGTCCCTGATCCTGGCCCCTATTCCCAGTTATCCCAGTCTCTATTCCCAGTTATCCCACTCCCTCACCCTGGTTATCCCAGCCCTTCATCCCATTTATCCCACTCCCCATTCCCAGTTCCCCCCTCCCCATTCCCAGTTCCCCCACTCCCCATTCCCAGTTCCCTCCCCATTCCCCAGTTCCCCCCATTCCCAGTTATCCCCTCCCCATTCCCCAGTTCCCCCTCCCCATCCCCATTCTCATTCCCAGTTCCCCCATTCCCATTTCCCCAGTTACCCCTCCCCATTCATCTCCCTCCCCATTCCCAGTTTCTCCATTCCCTTCCCCATTCCCATTCCCAGTTCTCCCCCTCCCATTCTCCCATTCCCCATTCCCAGTTCCCCCATTCCCCCCTCCCCATTCCCATTCCCAGTTCTCCCCATTCCCCTCCCCATCCCCATTCCCAGTTCCCCCCATTCCCCTTTCTCCAGTTATCCCTCCCCATTCCCAGTTCCCCCATTCCCTCCCCATCCCCATTCCCATTCCCTCAGTTATCCCCTCCCCATTCCCTCCCCATTCCCATTTCCCAGTTATGTCCCAGTCCCCCATTCCCATTCCCCAGTTATTCCCCATTCTCCCCTTCCCTCTCCCCATCCCCAGTTCCCCCATCCCCATTCCCAGTTACCCCACTCTCCCCTCCCTCTCTCGCAGCCACGCCTCGGACGTGATGGAGACGTCGGGCTGGAAGTCGATGGTGGTGTCGCACCCGCACCTGGTGGCCGAGGCGTACCGCTCGCTGGCCTCGGCGCAGTGCCCGTTCCTGGGCCCGCCCCGCAAGCGCCTCAAGCAGTCCTAGACGGGCCGGGCCGGGCCACACGGGCCCGCGGAGCCCGGACTGTGCGGGGGGAGGGCTCGGGCTGCTCGTTCCTTGTCTTGTGTTCCCGCCCGCCGAGCCCCGGGACCGCGGCTCCGGGAGGGCCGCGGCAGGGCGCGGGTCCCCCAGGGCTTGGCCTTTGTTTTATTCCTTTCGTTGGGGGGTGGGGGCGAGCTCCAGCGGTATTTATGGCAAACTTTGGTTCCCAAAGTCCTGAGCTGAGCTGGACCTTCGTGCCTCGCTGCCCTTCAGCCAGGAGATGAATTTGCTGGTTTTAGCACTTGCGTGTCCGCTGCAAACAGACAAAAAAAAATGGTTTCAAAGCCCCTTTTGCTAAAAAACGTGAGCTGGGAGCAGGAGGGGCTGAGCCGGGGGAGGACTCAGAGCCCCGAGCGGCACCCACGGTTTCTGCTCCACCACCTGGAAACCTCCTGGGCGTTTCCTGCTTTATTCCCCTCCCCTCCTGATTTTTTTAACAAAAACAAAACTCCCCAACCCCTCCCCAGAGGAATTTCACTGCTCGTGCGAGTCCCGTGGTTCTTACACTGTTTGTACCTGGGCTGGCTGGCTGGGGCCAGCCCTTCCCTTTCTATTTAGTCACTTCTTACAGCAGAGATCTTTCAATAGCTGGGAACTCTTTTTGTTGGATTTTTTTTTCTTTTGGAAAAAAAAAAAGAAAAAAATATAAATAATTCCTATTTTGTATCCTGTGGTATCTCTGGCCTTTTTCTTTCCGTTGTTACTATTGATTTTTTAATTGCTGTTTGGTTTTTAAGATGGTTCCTGGAAGCCAGGGGAGATTTAAGTTTTTTTTTTTGGGAATGTTGCATGGGTTGAATGTTGAATTTCAATACAAAATCTGTAGTTTCTCTTTGCAGGTGAGGCCAAAATTCCAGAATTTTCCGTGATTCCTGCAGGATTTGGCTCCCCAAATCCCAGGGAAGGGACAGGAGCAGTTCCAGAGGGATCTGAAATTCTCCAAATCCCCCCACTTGTTCCCAATGACCTTTTTTGGAGTTAATTTAACATGAGGACATTTAATTAGAGAGGGTTTGGTTGGGTTTATTTGTTCTCTCTGACCTGCTGCCCACTCGGCTCCTTGGCTGCAATTCCAGGCTCAGGCTGCAGGAAATTTGGCAACCCCAGATTCTGGGGTGTGTTTGATTTCAATTTAATTGAAATACAAATATAAATTTAATTTTAATTTAGATGCACAAAAAGGGGGAGAAACTTCCCTGAGTGGGGCAAAAAAAAAGAAACTGGGAGAAAACAGGGAAAATAAAAGAGCAGCACATGAAATAATTGGGGAAATAAATGGCCTGGGAGGATTTTGGGGGATAAATTGGAGAAATAAACAGGAGCAGCTCCCCAGGATTTGGATTTTTGAAGTTTCCTGGGCAAGGCGTGGGCAGGGAAATCCAGGCCAGGTTTGGAATTGGGATTTTTGCTGCTCCTTCCATCCTGGGACTGAATTATTCAAATCCCTGGAGGAGCTGTGTTAATTGGGGGAGTTAATTGGGAGAGGAGGGGAATTGTGGTGTGGGGTGAGGAGGAATCAGGGAGGGAGAGGATGGAAATATTATCATTATTATTAATATTATTATTATTAATTTCATTTTATATTTCATTTTATATTTCCTTTTCTATTTCATTTCATATTTTTATTATATTAATATATTATTGTATATAATATATTATTATATGTTCTATATTATATAATATTTACATATTTAAATTTATTTGGTTTATTTATTTGTTTGGGGATTTATTTATTTATTATTTATTTGGTACTTATTTATTTATTTATTTATTTATGGGATTATTTTATTTATTTGTTTGTTTGTTTGGGGGATTGATTGATTGATTTGGTATTTATTTACTCATTTATTTTCTTCTCCTCTTGCTCCCAGGAAGAGCTCCCTGGATCCCTGATTCCCCCCAGGAGCAGCAGGAAAAGGTGAAGATTCCATCCCTAAACTGGGACAGCCCCAGGTCCCAAAATAAAAATAAAAATAAAAATAACCCTGGAGTTCTTCCCAGGCTCAGCAATTCCCCCTTGCTGAGGATTTTTGGGATGCTGGAATTGGGTTTTCCCAAAGGGTTTTTTTGGGTGTGGCTGCTCCCACAAATCCTGGAGGAGATTTGGGAAAAATCCCTTGGAATGTTGATGAAATCCAGGAATTTTGGGGTGTGGAAGGCAGAGCCCAACATTCCCTGATCCCAAAACTCACTTGTGCCCATGGATTGTAAATCCTGCTATTATGGGTAATTAAAATCTCCTAATTAAATTAAATCCATCTGGCTGAGCCCAGCGAGCCAAGGAGGGCATTAATTAAAGATCCCAATGTTAATTAAAGATCCCAAAGTTAATTAAAGATCCCAACATTTGCTGTGACCCAGGATCAGCAAATCCCTGTCCATGGCAAAGAGCTGGAGCATCCCAAAATCCAGGGGGTGAGGAAAAAAAAATCCAGGAATGGCTCTGGAATTCTATGGAATTCTTCCCAGGGAATTGAAAAAAAAATAATTGGAGATGGAAGCAGATTTTTTAAGGGGATGGGAATGGGGAATGGAAATTGGGAATGGGAATTGGAATGGGAGTGAGGATTGGGAATTGGAATGGGAATTGGGAATGGGAATTGGAATGGGAATGGGATTGGGAATGGGGATGGGAATTGGGAATAGGGATGGGGAATTGGAATGGGGAATGAGAATTAGGAACAGGAATGGGAATGAGAATGGGCATTGGGAATGGGGAATGGGAATGGGAACAGGAATGGGAATGGGAATGGGGAATGGAATGGGAATGGGAATTGGTAACAGGAATGGGAATGGAAATGGGAATGAGAAGATTCCAGGCTGGATTTCCCATCAGGGGGATGTGTTGGATCCTGGGCTTGAGGAGAGGGAGCAGAGTTCAAACCTTGGCAGTTCCAGAGCTTTGGAAAGCAGCAGGAGATCCCAAAGTGCTGCTCAGGGCTGCTCCAGCACGGCCCCATCCCTCCTTCCTCCCTCATCCCAGAGCCCAGCAGGAATCTCCTGCAGCCCCAGCTCTGCCTGCTCTGCCCCTGGAATTGTGTTTTCCTGGGCAGGACACAGAATCCAGCAGGAATCTCCTGCAGCCCCAGCTCTGCCGGCTCTGCCCCTGGAATTGTGTTTTCCTGGGCAGGACACAGAATCCAGCAGGAATCTCCTGCAGCCCCAGCTCTGCCCTGCTCTGCCCCTGGAATTGTGTTTTCCTGGGCAGGACACAGAATCCAGAGCCTGGGCCCCCCATTCCTGGGATTTCCCCTCCTGAGGCAGTTTTGGAAGCTGGAAGAGCCTGGGGATGTGGGAGCATTCCTGCCTTTCCACAGCCACCACAGCTCCGTGGAATTCGGGATCAGCAGCTCCCAAACCCTGGAGCCATCCTGGAATGGGGTGGGGTCCCTCCATCCCCTGCTCCTGTGCCATCCTTGGAGCATTCTGCAGCAATCCTGAATTATTGAGGGGATTTCCACTGCAGGCAGGGCTGGGATGGAGCTGGGAATTCTCTGCTGAGGAGTTGGAGTCTGCAGGGATTCGAGCAGGAGCTGGAGGAGTTTTCCATTCCTGTCCCTGACAGCTTTCCCTGCTTGTTTTTTGTTGTTTTTTTGTTTTGTTTTTTCCCAGGTCTGAATTGTGTTTTGCATCCTCCCGAATTTTTGTTTTCCTGCTTCTCCTGCCTGTGGATCCCGTGCTGGCTCCAGCACTGCCAGGATTTCCAGTCCCTGATCCCAGGGGGTCCAGGCAGCTCCTGCAGCCTCGGGGGGAGCCCCTGGGCTGGGGAAGGGACCAGAGCCTGGGAAACCTGACAGGAGCCACCCATGGTCCCTCCTTTGGGATTGCAGCCCAGTCCTCGGGAACGTGGGAATCCTCTGGGAATCCACGTGGGAGCAGCTGAGACTTTCCTTTCCTTTCCCTTTCCTTTCCTTTCCTTTCCTTTCCTTTCCTTTCCTTTCCTTTCCTTTCCTTTCCTTTCCTTTCCTTTCCTTTCCTTTCCTTTCCTTTCCTTTCCTTTCCTTTCCTTTCCTTTCCCCTTTCCCTTTTCCCTTTTCCCTTTTCCCTTTTCCCTTTTTCCCTTTTCCCCTTTTCCCTTTTCCCCTTTTCCCTTTTTCCCTTTTTCCCCTTTTCCCCTTTTCCCCTTTTCCCCTTTTCCCCTTTTCCCCTTTTTCCCCTTTTCCCCTTTTCCCTTTTCCCTTTTCCCTTTTCCCTTTTCCCTTTCCTTTCCTCAGGGTTTGGGATGCAGGGTTTGGGATTTGGAATGCAGGATTTGGGATGGAGACTTTGGGGTGCAGGATTTGGGATGGGGAGGTTTGGGATCTGGGATTTGGGATGAGCAATTTGGGATACAGGATTTGGGATCTGGGATTTGGGGTGCAGGGTTTGGGATCTGGGATTTGGGATGAGCAGTTTGGGATGGGGGATTCGGGATGGAGAATTTGGGGTGCAAGATTTGGGATCTGGGATTTGGGATGCAGGATTTGGGATGAGCAATTTGGGATGCAGGATTTGGGATGGGGGATTTGAGGTGCAGGGTTTGGGATAGGGGTTTTGGGGTGCAGGATTTGGGACCTGGGATTTGGGGTGCAGGGTTTGGAATGGAGAATTTGGGATGGGGGGGTTTGGGATTCAGGATTTGGAATGGAGAATTTGGGATGCAGGATTTGGGATGGAGGATTTTGGATGCAGGATTTGGGATGAGCAGTTTGGGATGGGGGATTTGGGATGCAGGATTTGGGATGGAGAATTTGGGATGCAGGATTTGGGGTGCAGCATTTGGGGTGCAGGATTTGGGATGCAGGATTTGGGGTACAGGATTTGGGATCTGGGATTTGGGATGCAGGATTGGGGTGTGGGATTTGGGATGAGCAGTTTGGGATGCAGGATTTGGGATTTGGGATGAGCAGTTTGGGATGAGCAGTTTGGGGTGCAGGATTTGGGATGAGCAGTTTGGGATGAGCAGTTTGGGGTGCAGGATTTGGGATGAGCAGTTTGGGGTGCAGGATTTGGGATGAGCAGTTTGGGATGAGCAGTTTGGGGTGCAGGATTTGGGATGAGCAGTTTGGGATGCAGGATTTGGGATGCGGGATTTGGGGTGCAGGATTGGGGTGTGGGATTTGGGATGAGCAGTTTGGGATGCAGGATTTGGGATCTGGGATTTGGGAGCAGGATTTGGGATTTGGGAGGAGCAGTTTGGGATGCAGGATTTGGGGTGCAGGGTTTGGGATGCAGGATTTGGGGTGCAGGGTTTGGGGTCTGGCTTTCCCCGGGCGCGGCCGCCCCGCGGCTCCCGAGCCGGAATTCTCTCCCGCCCGCGGTGATGGCCCGTCCTGGTCTCCTTAGAAACGCGGCTCCGCTTCCCTCGGGCAGCCGCGTCCCCGGCGCCGCTCCCGCTCCGGGGCTGCTCCCGCCGCGCGTCTCTGCAGCCGCTCCCGATTCTCCAACTTCTGCGTGGTTTGGGCTCTTTTTCCCTTTTTTTCCCATTTTTTATTTTTTTTTCCTGTGTCACCTCAACGAGTTTCTAACGATTTTTTGTCTCCTTCCTCCAGCAAACCTGAATCCTCAGGGAATCTTTTTAACTCCCCACATTCCTCCCTCTCTCCCTCCCCAACCCAAACGTCGCTCCCGGTGTTTCCTGGAAACGCGAAATTTCCCAAACTTTCGGGGCTCCGTGAGGAAAAGTCTCCTCATGGATTTTGGAGGATTTTGGGAAGCAGCTCCTGGCTGGATGTGGGAGCTCATCCTGAAACTCGGCCAGCAGCCAGCAAAGCTCTCCCAGAGCTCTGGAGAACGGATTGATTTGGGGAATAAATAAATTTTGGGAAGTACAAACCCTGCTCCGGGGGCAGGACCTGTCCTGTGAGGGTGGGGAGGAATTTTTGGTGCTCTGGATTCGGGGAGTTTGGGAAGAAAAGGGAAGTGGCTTTTTTTGGTCTTTTCTGGAGGAGGGAATGTTCCAGGGGAAGTGGGAGACAGAAATCCCAGATGTCTGGGAAGGGGAGGAGGTTGGGAATGCCCCAAAAATAGGAGCCTGAAATTTGGATCTGCGGGAATTGGGATTACCCAGCAGCTGGGAATGCCCGAATAGGTGAGAGACTGAAATCTGGATTCTTGGCGAAAAGGAGGAAATTGGGAATAGCACAAACACAAGAGCCTGGGGCTCGGGTTCCTGGGGAAAAGGAGGAAATTGGGAAGAGCACAAACACAAGAGACTGGGGCTCGGGTTCCTGGGGAAAAGGAGGAAATTGGGAATACGCAGCAGCCGGAAGGGACTCTGGGTTCCAGCCCGGAGCTGGAGCCCGTTCCCAGGTCCTGGATCGCGGCCGTCCCTCATTCCCACCCCCTGCGGACACTTCCAGGAAAAACTCCGGCCCGGCCGCGGTGCCACCGTCAGTGTTTTATTCCCGGCCCGGGGCGGTTTCTGTTCCTTCCCTGCGAGTGAAGCCCCCGGTCCGAGATCCCGCCCCGTGCCCCGAGCGGCGGCGCCGGGAGCCGCGAGCGGGCGGGGATCGGGGAAGTGATCCGGGAAAAGGATCCGGGCAGGGATCGGGGAAGGGATCCGGGAAAAGGGATCGGGAAAAGGATCCGGGAAAAGGATCGGGACAGGGATCCAGGGAAATGATCCGGGAAAAGGGATCGGGAAAAGGGATCCGGGAAAAGGGATCGGGACAGGGATCGGGAAAAGGAACCGGGAAAAGGGATTGGAACAGGGATCGGGAAAAGGGATTGGAACAGGGATCGGGAAAAGGATCTGGGCAGGGATCCGGGAAAATTATTTGGGGAAAGGATCCGGGCGGGGATCGGGACAGGGATTGGGAAAAGGATCCGGGAAAGGGATCGGAACAGGGATCGGGGGAAAAGATCCGGGAAAAGGATCCTGGAAAAGGATCCAGGGAAAGGATCTGGACTGGGAATTGGGAAAAGGATCGGGAAAGGGATCCGGGAAAAGGATCCGGGCAGGGATCAGGGAAAAAGATCCGGGAAAAGGATCTGGGCAGGGAGCGGGGAAAGGATCCAGAGAAAGGATCTGGGCAGGGATTGGGACAGGGATCCAGGAAAAGAATCCGGGCAGGGATTTGGGGATGGATCCGAATTTGGGCAAATTTGGATCCAGATTTGGGCAGGGATCCGTGAATGGAACAGGACAGGGATCAAGACAGGGATTTGGGTATGGATCCGGGCAGGGATCAGGACAGGGATTTGGATATGGATCCGAATTTGGGCAAATTTGGATCCAGATTTGGGCAGGGATCCGTGTATGGATCTGGGCAGAGATTGGGCAGAGCAGGGATCAGTACAGGGATTTGGGTATGGATCCAGGTATGGATCTGCGCAGGGATTTGGGCAGAAATCCAGGCAGGATCCGGGCAGGGATCGGGGCAGGGTGGGTGGGAAGCCGGCTGTGAATCCGAGCCCCGTGGATCCCTCCCCGTGGATCGCTCCCCGTGCCCGGAGGAGCCCCGTGGATCGTTCCCCGTGCCCGGAGGAGCCCCGTGGATCGTTCCCCGTGCCCGGAGGAGCCCCGTGGATCGCTCCCCGTGGATCGCTCCCCGTGCCCGCGCACCGAGCCCGCTCCGCCGGGATCGCTCCGCCGGGGCCGCGGCTCCGCGCCCCGAACCCCCGCGGGCTCCGGCCCCGCTGCCCGTCCCGGCCCGTTTCCATCCCGGG
The DNA here is from genome assembly GCA_034336665.1 of Luscinia megarhynchos. Taxonomy (NCBI): domain Eukaryota; kingdom Metazoa; phylum Chordata; class Aves; order Passeriformes; family Muscicapidae; genus Luscinia; species Luscinia megarhynchos. The sequence continues at coordinate 1,401,354 of CM067589.1, read as the reverse complement.
AGCCTCCGGGGTGGGAAAACTCATCCCCGTGTGGGAGCGCTCCTCCCCAGCTCCTGCAGAACCGGGCTCTGGCGGGACGGGGGGTGCCCAGGTGCTTTTCCTCCCTTTTCCCGAGCTCTTCCCGCACTCCAGGTGTCCCGACCCTTCCTCCGGTTCCCTCTTTACCTGGAGCCACCAGCCCCACCAGTCCCGACCCGTTATTGCACCGAGGAACTCGGGTCCCGGCCGAGCCCCTGTGTCCTATTCCCGCACCCCAAACCCATCCCAGTCTCTCCAGACCCCGGCCCGGGTCTGGCGCTGCCGCTGCCCCTCTTCCCACGGGGGAAAACGCGAAATCCTCCTTTTCCTTCCACACCGTCCAGGGCGCATCCCCCTCTCCAAAACCACCCCCATCCCTCCCCCCAACCCTGCGAATCGCAGGAATCGCTGCGCCGGGCCGGGAATTGCGGGAATTGCTGCTCGGGGCTCATCCCGAGGGGAAGTAGGGCCGGCGGCTGTGGGTGTGGAAGTCGGGACACACCTTCTGCACCAGGCGATAGTCGCTGCTGTAGAAGGTGATGTAGACGCAGACGGCGCGGAAGGGCTGCGAGCACAGCCAGGCCGCGCGGCTCTGCGTGTGCTCCTGCGAGCACGTCTTGGCCGGGTCGAAGGTGCACAGCGAGGTTTTCCTGGCCCGCGCCACCTGCTCCGACTCCACGCGGCAGTTGAACACCTTGGACTCCTTGGCCTCGATGAAGATTTGCTGCTCCAGGTCGAACTGCACGGCCTTGGTGGGGGGCACGAGGCTCACGGAGATGTTGCCGTGGCCCGTGGAGTTGTGCTGGAAGAAAACGCTGACGGTGCCGTTGCCGTGATCCACCACCTTGCCCGTGATCAGCAGGTTCAGCTTCACCGTCTTGATGTTGGAGTAGAAATCTCCCCAGCCGAAAAGCTTCTGCAGCCTGCCCGAGGCTGCTCCCACGTCCCGCCCGGCCCGGGCCTGTCCCGGGTGGCTCCGGTTCGGGCTCGGGAGCGGCTTCGGGGGCAGCGGCTCCCGCAGCTTGGGCTCACCTGGATCCGCTGGAGCGCAGCGCACCTGGGCGCGGGGATGGAGCGGCTGGGGCTGGGGGTGTCACCGGCCCCTTCCCCCCCTCGCCTCCGCTTCCCTGCTTTGTTTCCCCTCTCCCGCCGCTTTCCCGGCTCTGCTCCCTCCGGGATGGGTGCGCGGAGCCGGGACGGCTCCAATTCTCTCTTTGCGGGCTCGGGGCGCAGCTCCGGCACCGGGGGAGGCTGCGGTGCCCCCCCGAGCCCTCACCCCCATCCCCTCCCCGGGTACAGCCCCTCCAACCCCGCCAGGGCCCGGGGACACCCGGGCCGGGGGACAAGGGACAGGACAAGGGACAGCAGAGCGGAGTTGGCACCGGGGGAGCTGCCCCGGGCTCCTCAGCCAACTCCGCTCCGGGAACCCCCAGATCGGCACCTCCGGGGGGGCTGGGGGCACCCAGGAAGCTGCAGCCCCATCGCCCGGGGCTGGGGGACCCCAAAAAATCCCCCGGGGTGCCCAGGGCTGCCCTGGCCGAGGAGCAGCGGCGAGCGGCGCCCGGAGCCGGCCTGGCCCCGGCTCTGCCCGAGCCTCCGCGGCGGCGGGCGGGTTTTTGGGGTGATCCGGAGCCTTCCCCTCGCCAGCCCTGCCCGCTCCCCCGCGCCCCAAATCACAGAAGTTTTGGGACGCGTTTTTTTTTTTCCCCTGGGGCGGGCAGGGATGCGGGGATGGATTCGGGGATCGCTGCCCGCGCTCCCCATCCCGAGGCTGCGCGACCCCCGGTGCCCGCAGCCCCCCGGCCCCCCTGCCCTGTCCTCCCCTCCCGGGGCTCACCAGCAGCGCGATGCCGCCCTGGAGGAGGAGGAGGAGCGCGCAGCTCCGAGGAAGATGCATTTTCCAGCCGGCGCCGCCGCCTTCTCCGCGGCTCCGCTTTGGGGAGGGTTTCGCTGGGATTTTCCTCCTTTTTCCGTCTTTCCCTCCCTTCTCCTCCAGCGTCAGCGAGGGGAAGGGGGGGTCCCCCTGCCCAGCGGCTCCCTGCGGCCCCCCCGGCCCATGGTGGCCCCGGCAGCTCCCGCCCCGCGGGGCCGCTCCGGGCGAGGCGCGGCGGCTTCACCTGCGGCCGCTGCTGTCCCCGTGTCCCCTCCGCTGTCCCCTCCCCTGTCCCCCTGCCCGCCCGGCCCCCTCCCCCCCTCGGCCGCTCCCCCGCCCGCCGCTCGCCGGAGTCTCAGGGAAACTCCGCTCCATCCCTGCTCTCTCTATCCCCGTTCTCTCTATCTCCGCTCGCTCCATCCCCGCTCTCCCCATCCCTGATCTCCCCATCCCTGCTCGCTCTATCCCTGCTCTCCCCATCCCCTCTCTCCCCATCCCCTCTCTCCCCATCCCCTCTCTCCATCCCCGCTCGCTCCATCCCCGCTCGCTCCATCCTCGCTCGCTCCGGCCCCGCTCCCGCCTCCCCCGCCAGGTGCCGGGGCCGAGCGGCACCTCCGGAGTAACCCTTTGGTGCCCGCGGCCCAGCAGAGCCCCCGAGGGAGTCCCTGGGGGCTGGGGGAGGGGTTCTGGGGGCTGGGGGGGGTCCTGGTGGGGGATCCTGGAGCTCCCTCGGGAGGAGCGGCCCAGGCTGGGGGAGAACCGGAGTGAGCTGGGATAGGGGGGCAGCGGGGAGCCCGCGGGGGTGCCCGGTCTGTCCCCGTCATCGGTACTGCCCTCTGGCCCGGGATCGGTTCTGGCCCGGGATCGGTTCTGTCCCTGGATCAGTTCTATCTCGACTGGGATCGGTTCTGTCTCGGGTTCGGTTCTGTCCCGGGATCGGTTCTGTTCCATGATCGGTTCTGTTCCATGATCGGTTCTGTCCCGGGATCGGTTCTGTCCCAGGTTCGGTTCTGTTCCATGATCGGTTCTGTCCCGGGATCGGTTCTGTCCCGGGATCGGTTCTGTTCCATGATCGGTTCTGTCCCGGGATCGGTTCTGTCCCAGGATTCGGTTCTGTTCCATGATCGGTTCTGTTCCATGATCGGTTCTGTTCAGGGATCGGTTCTGTCCCGGGGTCGGTTCTGTTCCAGGTTCGGTTCTGTCCGGGATCGGTTCTGTCCGGGATCGGTTCTGTTCCATGATCGGTTCTGTCAATGTTCGGTTCTGTCCCAGGTTCGCTTTGGTCCAGGTTCGGTTCTGTCCCGGGTTCGGTTTGGTCCAGGTTCGGTTCTGTCCCGGGATCGGTTCTGCTCCGTCCCCTCCCTCCAGGGAAAGCCAAAAGCTTTTGCTCATCTCGGTTTCCAGTTCATCCATCAAGCAAAGGCAGAGATCCCTCAGGATCCCAGACCAGAGGCCGCTGGTTTGGGGACTGAGACCTGAGATGGCTTTTGTGGGACCTGGGATGGCTTTTGTGGGATCTGAGATGGTTTTTGTGGGATCTGTGACGGCTTTTATGGGATCTGGGATGGTTTTTATCCCAGTTTTCCTTTTCCCACCTTTCAGAAGTCGGAATATCGGGAATTCACTTCCCATGGGCAGCACTGGGACCAAACCCGAGATTTCCCACCCTGAGGAGAAAATCCCTCTCCTTTACTTTCCTCTCCTTTCCCCTCCCTTTTCTTCCCTCATCCCCCTTTCCCTGGGAAGTACCGATGCTCAAACCGGAGCGAATTCCCGGGAAATTCGGCGTTTTGGGAAGGGCAGGAAGGCTGGCTCCTCCTGGAATCCTTGGAAAGGCGAATCCTGCTGGAAACCCACCTCGGACAGGAATTCCCTGGGGGCGGGATCAGTTTGATTCCCCGAGCAGGACGGGGGGCGTGGGGATGGATTCCTTCGGGAAAAGCGGGATTTCATCACCTCGGGGTCCTTCCCAATTTTTCTGGTCCTGTGGCTCCCAGGCTCCTCCCTAATCCCAGAGGAGATCCCGGTTCCTGAGCCAGTGGGAGCAAAAATAAAAAAGTGATGGATCCCTCCAAAAGCTCTCCCTGGCATCCAGGGATGGGGTCGGGATCGGGATCGGGGTTGGGATCGGGATTTGGATGGGGATTTGGATTGGGATTTGGATCGGGATTGGATTGGGATTTGGATCGGGATTTGGATCGGGATTGGATTGGGATTGGGATCGGGATTTGGATCGGGATCAGGATTTAGATTGGGATTGGATTTGGGATCAGGATCGGATCGGGATCGGGACTGGGATCGGGATTTGGATTGGGATCGGATTTGGGATGGGGATCAGGATCGGGATAAGGATTGGGATCGGGATCGGGATCAGGACTGGGATCAGGATCGGGATCGGGATCGGGATTGGATTGGGACTGGGATCGGGATTTAGATTGGGATCGGATTTGGGATCGGGATCAGGATTTGGATCAGGATCGGGATCGGGATCGGGATCAGGATCAGGATCGGGATCGGGATCAGGACTGGGATCAGGATCAGGATCAGGATCAGGATCGGGATCGGGATCGGGATCGGGATCGGGATCGGGATCCGGCCTCTCCATTGGATGGGGTCTGTCAGCACCGAGGGATCGGCTCTGGGTTGGCTCAACCGCAGATTTTGGGGTTTTTTTGGGAAACCCATTTTCCCCCAGATCCAGGGATTCGGCTCCCCGGGAGCTCCCGCTCGGTTTTCCTGGAATCCTGGAGCGGTTTGGGGTCGGAAGGGACCTTAAAGCTGATCCCACCCCCACCCTGCCTCAGCCACGGACAATTCCGAACATCCCAGGCTGGTTTTGGGGCGCGGAGGGTCCCGGGGCTGATTCCCCCCCTCGGGGTCCAGGGGAGCCCCCGGGGGGGGTTTTGGGGCCCCGAGGAGCCCCGGCGCTGCTCCCAGGCCCTTTCCCGGCGCTTCTTTCCCGGTTTTCTGTTGCCCTCTAGCGGGACCCGGCGCTGGGAAAGCGGCCGGGACTGGGGGGCTCAGCTGGGGGGGCTCAGCCCTGCCGGGAAAGGGGGGATCGGGGCCGGGAGAGGGTCTGAAAAACCCAAAACCGCTCCCCATTCCCGGCTCTGCTTTTTGGGAAGCGTTTTCCTCGCGAGGTGTTGCAAAATTTGGGATGGGAGGAGGTGGCAGAGACAGAACGTGCCGGGAACGCGGAATTTGGGGGGGCAGGAGAGGTTTTGGGGGGCCGGAGCCGCGGTTGTTCCTGGCAGGGCGCTCTGGGAATCTCCCCCATCCCTGGGAGAGCCCTGGGAGCAGCGGGATGGGATTTGAGTCCCTTCCACCCCCAACCATCCCGAAATTCCGCGGTTTTCCTCCGGGAACATCCCACGGACCCCGACACGTCCCAGGCGCATTCCAGGCGATCCCGGGGGTTTTTTGGGGATGGCTCCGTCCCCTCGTGCCCTGCAGGAGGAGGGGGCGCATCCCGATGTCCCCAGAGCCGAAACAGCCGCAGGGCTCCGGCCTCCAAAATCCCCCAAATCCCCAAATCCCCAAATCGCAGCAGCCCCGGGATGCGCCGGGAGGGGCGGCACCGCCCGGGATTTAAAGGATTTTAAATCATTTAAAGGAAACTCGGCAGGAATGGGAATCTCATCCCTCAATCCCCGCCGGCGGGGGGCGGGGAGCTCAGTAATTAATCCGGCGGTTGATTAAGAGCGATGGGCGCTCGCAGCCGGGCAGGATCCCGGATTTTTGGGCGGATTCCTCCAAAAACCGCTTCGGGTTCGCCTCTGGAACAGCCCGGGCTGCTCTGCTGGATCCCAAACCAGAAAACAACGCCGCGCCCGAGGAATTCTCCCTAAATAAAGGAGGAAGAGGAGCCCGGAGAGGCCGGGAGTGAATCCCCGCTCCCACCCCGAGATTTCTCGGGATAAATCCCGCCGGGACAAATCCTCTTTATCCCGGGAAAACCTCAGGGATGAGCCCGTCCCGTTCCCCTGCGCTCATTTCTCAGCCCCGGAGCTTTTGGGTTTTTCTCCTTTGGGTTTTTGGGAGCGAACAGGGGAGGGAAGAACTCGGGGTGCTGCTCTGGGAGATTTGGGGCTGAGGAGCCCCCAGGGTCCCCCCGAGCGGCTCCGATTTCCCTTCCCACCCTGTTTTGGGGAATTGAATTCCCAAAAAACAACCCGAGAGGGAACCGGAGGGGCGGGGAGTGACCCGGGGGAAGCGGAGCTGCGCCAGAGCGATGTTTGTGCAGCCACGAGCCTTGGAGCCCTTCCCTGAGCTCGGAGCGGAAAATTCGGCTTTTTCTCCCAAATAAAACATTAATTTACCCAAAACTCCCCATGCCAGAGGCTGATCCAAGCCCGGAGCCTCGAAACCAAAACCTCGAGGGGAACAAAATCCCATTTTTCTGCTTCTCGGTGGGTGGGGAGGTTCCTGGGGATCCACAGCGCTTCCCGGCCCGATCCAAGCGGAGAAACTCGGGATAAAAAATGGTAAAAAATGGGAAAAAAATGGGAAAAAATGGGAAAAAGGGAAAAATGGCCCGGGGGCACCTCCCGGGTCACGCCCCGGGATGAGCAGGAACCGGAACCCGGGGCATCTCCTGGCTCAGGATTCAAACAAATTTGGGGAATTCTCGGCCTTTGGGGAGGAGAAGGATCCGGGAGCGCCGAGCCCAAAATTCCCGGTTTGCGGTGGGGGCTGGGCCAGGGGGCGGGGGGGCAGCAATTCCAGAGGGTCCCGGATCGGCAGCAGAAATCTGGGAATGCTCCAGGGCGGGGGCGGCCGAGCGCGGGTTCCGCTGCGGGGATCGAATTCCCGGGAAAAAAAATAAAATAACAAAAACATCTGGGCCAGAGGTTCCGGGATTTGGGGGATTTGGGGGATTTGGGGGATTTGGGGGTGTTGGAAGGGGGGACCGTGGGGGTTCACAGGTCCCACCCCCCACTCTCTGCTCTGGGGGTTCCCTGTGGGTGAAATCCCGAATTTTCCTGGAATAATCCTAAAAATCCTCGGGATATTTTGGGGAATAATCGCAAATATTCGATCGCGGGGGGTCCCTCAGCACCCCGGGATTGCTCAGCCCGGCAGCGACCTCTGACCCCATCCCAGACTTCCCAGTCCGACCCCACATTTCCCAGTCCGATCCCAGATTTCCCAGTCCGATCCCAGATTTCCCAGTCCGATCCCAGATTTCCCAGTCCGATCCCTCATTTCCCAGTCCGATCCCCAGATCTCCCAGTCCGATCCCCAGATTTCCCAGTCCGATCCCAGATCTCCCAGTCCCATCCCACATTTCCCAGTCCGATCCCACATTTCCCAGTCCGATCCCTCATTTCCCAGGCCGATCCCTCATTTCCCAGTCTGATTCCACTTTTCCCAGCCTTCGGTTCTGGGGGATCCCGGGTGATTTGTGGGGTTCCGGGTGATTTGGGGGTCCCGGGGGTTTTGGGGGTCCCGGGTGATTTGGGGGGTCCCGGTGATTTGTGGGGTCCCGGGGGTTTTGGGGGGTCCCGGGTGATTTGGGGGGTCCCGGGGAGTTCTGGGGGGTCCCGAGGGGTTCGGGGATGGGGGCTGGGATGGATCAGCTCCTTCCCCGCCCTCCTGCTCCGTTAATTTGGGTTTTTGGGGAATTCCCGCCTCTCCCAGGCTCCGCTCTCCCCTTCGCTGCCTTTTCACCATCCCAGCTCCGCCTGCGCCGGGAATTCCACAGGAGGAAAACCGGGAAAAATGAAAAAAAAAAAACAAACCACAAAAACAAAAAACGGGGGAAGCGGCTGTGGGGATCCTTCCCGGTGCAGAATTCCCGGTTTTTTTGGGTGTGAAGGATTTTTGGGTGTGAAGGATTTTTGGGGTGTGAAGGATTTTTGGGGTGTGAAGGATTTTGGGTGTGAAGGATTTTGGGGTGTGAAGGATTTTTGGGGTGTGAAGGATTTTTGGGGTGTGAAGGATTTTGGGGTGTGAAGGATTTTGGGTGTGAAGGATTTTGGGGTGTGAAGGATTTTTGGGGTGTGAAGGATTTTGGGGTGTGAAGGATTTTGGGTGTGAAGGATTTTGGGTGTGAAGGATTTGGGGTGTGAAGGATTTTTGGGGTGTGAAGGATTTTGGGGTGTGAAGGATTTTTTAGGGTGTGATGGATTTTTGGGGTGTGAAGGATTTTTAGGGTGTGATGGATTTTGGGGTGTGAAGGATTTTGGGGTGTGAAGGATTTTTGGGGGTGTGAAGGATTTTTGGGGGTGTGAAGGATTTTTGGGGGTGTGAAGGATTTTTTGGGGTGTGAAGGATTTGGGGGTGTGAAGGATTTTTGGGGTGTGAAGGATTTTTAGGGTGTGATGGATTTTTGGGGTGTGAAGGATTTTTAGGGTGTGATGGATTTTGGGGTGTGAAGGATTTTGGGGTGTGAAGGATTTTTTGGGGGTGTGAAGGATTTTTGGGGTGTGAAGGATTTTTGGGGTGTGAAGGATTTTTTGGGGTGTGAAGGATTTGGGGTGTGAAGGATTTTTTGGGGTGTGAAGGATTTTTGGGGTGTGGAAGGATTTTTTGGGTGTGATGGATTTTGGATTGTGAAGGATTTTTTGGGGTGTGAAGGATTTTTGGGGTGTGAAGGATTTTTGGGGTGTGAAGGATTTTTGGGGTGTGAAGGATTTTTGGGTGTGATGGATTTTGGGGTGTGAAGGATTTTTGGGGTGTGAAGGATTTTTGGGCTGTGAAGGATTTTTTGGGTGGGGAATCCCCTCGCAGCTCCTGCCGCTCCCCCGGGGCCGCTCTCGTTGCGGTTTTTGCGGTTTTCGTGAATTAAATCAACAAATTGCCCGTTTGAGTGAAAGCCACTCTGCAAATCCCGATCCCGGGGGATCCCGAGCCAAAATCCCAGCGAGCAGCGGGAGAAAAAAATCAATTTTTACTCGAGGAAATCGAAGCTTTTTCCCTCCTGTCAAAATCCTTTTCTCCTTTTTTATTTTGTTTTTTTATTTTTTTTTCTCAGATGTTCCCATCCCATGGCTGGGATGAGGAAATTGGACGGAGATTTTGGGAGAGAGGGATGGGGACAAACCCAGCTGGGTTTTGTCTGGAAAAAAAAAGGCAGCGGAATTCGGAGCTAAAATCTGTTTTTTTGATACTGAGCTGATTAAAGCTCAGCCTCTTTCCAGAGAATTTCTCCGGCCTAATTGGATTTGCTTTCCCTGTTCCCTCGTTTGGTTATTTATGGAAAACATCTGGCGGCTCCCCGAGCTGGGAATTCAGGGGAAAATTTGGGGATTTTCCGCGGGAAAAACATCAAAAAACCATCGGGAGCTGCGCGGACCCTCGGCGGGGCGGGGGAGCCGCAGCTCCGTGGGAAAAAACGGAATTTTCGGGGCTGGAAAATGAATTTTCCTCCCCCTCAGCTGTGCCGGGATAAATCCTGGGATGGTTTTTCCAGGTGAAAAAAATCGGGATCGGTGTCCGAGTCCTGACTCAGCCGTGATTAACCCCGGTAATTAATTAATATAATTAATTAATATAATTAATTAATTATTTAATGATGGGACGCCGAGTTTTTCCAGGCTGGTGACGTCATTCCTTTGGAGATTTTCTGGATTTTTTGGGTTTTGGGGAAATTTTTCTCATTTTTCCCTCTCCCAGGGTGGCGGGACTGGGGATGGAGTCGAATTCCAGCGGGAATTTCGCAATTCGGGATCCAGCCCCGAATTTTGGGATTTCCAGAATTTGGGATTGCCAGGATTTGGAATTTCTGGGATTTGAGATTTCCAGAATTTCGAATTCCCAGAATTTGAAATTCCCAGAATTTGGAATTCCCAGAATTTGGAATTCCCAAAATTTGGGATTCCCAGGATTTGGAATTCCCAGAATTTCGAATTCCCAGAATTTGGAATTCCCAGGATTTGGGATTTCTGGGATTTGGAATTCCCAGAATTTGAAATTCCCAGAATTTAGGATTCCCAGATTTTGAAATTCCCAGAATTTGAGATTCCCAGGATTTGGAATTCCCATAATTTCGAATTCCCAGAATATGGAATTCCCAAAATTTGGGATTCCGAGAATTTGGAATTCCCAAAATTTGGGATTCCCAGAATTTGGAATTCCCAAGATTTGGGATTTCCAGAATTTGGGATTCACCCCCTCCAAAGGCTCCGCCTTCAACACAACCCAAGCTCCCAAATCCTTCATCCTCTTTTTTTATTTTTTTTGGAATTTTTTGGAAGTCCAAAAAAGCGATTCCAAATTTTGGGGAGAAGTTTTGGTGATTTCTCCCCAACATCCAGGAGCTCCTGGACTTGGAACTGGGAATTCAGTGGGAATTTCACTGGATTTTAGTGGGAATTTCACAGGATTTCTCCCAATTTTCAGTGGGAATTTAGATGGATTTCAGTGGGAATTTTACTGGATTTCTCTTCCATTTCAATAGGAATTTCAACGGGAATTCCAATGGGAATTTCACTGGATTTCTCCCACATTTCAGTGGGAATTTAGATGAATTTTTCCCCATTTCAATGGGAATTCCAATGGATTTCAGTGGGAATTTCGCTGGATTTCTGTGGGAATTTCCCCCATTTCAGTAGGAATTTCAATGGGAATTTCAATGGATTTTCTCCCATTTCAATGCAAATTTCACTGAATTTCAGTGGGAATTTCACTGGATTTCTCCCATTTCAGTTGGAATTTAAATGGTTTTCTCCCATTTCAATGCAAATTTCACTGAATTTCTGTGGGAATTTCACTGGATTTCTCCCATTTCAGTTGGAATTTAAATGGTTTTCTCCCATTTCAGTGCAAATTTCACTGAATTTCGTGTTAATTTTACTGGATTCCTGTGGGAATTTAAATGGATTTCTCCCATTTCAATGCAAATTTCACTGAATTTCGTGTTAATTTTACTGGATTCTTGTGGGAATTTAAATGGATTTCTCCCATTTCAACGCAAATTTCCCTGGATTTCAGCGGGATTTTCCCTGGATCCCCCCCAGGCTGCAGCAGGGAGGATTTTCCCAGCCCCTCTCTCATCCCTCCTCCCTTTCCCTCTGTCCCAAATTCCCGTTTCCAGCCCCTCCCGGCTGTTCTGGGAACGGCGGCTCCGAAATCCTGGGAACGCCGCGGGTGAAACCCGAGCCCGAGCGCGGCTGATGCCGGAGGGGAAAAACATCCCGGGGACGGGAAATTCGGGATTTCCGCAGGAAAAATCCCCAAATCTCCTGGACGGACCCCAGGCTGGACGGGATCCTGTGGAGGGCTCGGATCCCAAATCCAGGGAGGGAATGGGGGGCTGGAGCCGCCAAAATCGGGGCTGGGACCCCAAAATCGGGGCTGGGATCCCAAAATCGGTGCTGGAACCCCAAAATCTGAGCTGGAATCCCGAAGTCGGGGCTGGAACCACAAAATCGGGGCTGGAACTTTAAAATCGGGGCTGGAACCCCAAAATCGGGGCTGGAATTCCAAAATCGGGGCTGGAACTCCAAAATCGGGGCTGGGACCCCAAAATCGGGGCTGGAACTCCAAAATCGGGGCTGGGATCCCAAAATCGGGGCTGGGATCCCAAAGTCGGGGCTGGAACCCCAAAATCGGGGCTGGGATCCCAAAATCGGGGCTGGAATTCCAAAATCGGGGCTGGGATCCCAAAATCGGGGCTGGGATCCCAAAATCGGGGCTGGGATCCCGAAGTCGGGGCTGGAATCCCGAAGTCGGGGCTGGATTTGGAACTCCAAAATTCTGTCTGGCATCCCAAAATCTGAGCTGGATCCCCAAAATCTGAGCTGGAACTCCAAAATCGGGGCTGGAACCCCAAAATCGGGGCTGGAACCCCAAAATCGGGGCTGGGATCCCAAAATCGGGGCTGGGATCCCGAAGTCGGGGCTGGAACCCCAAAATCGGGGCTGGGATCCCAAAATCGGGGCTGGAATTCCAAAATCGGGGCTGGGATCCCAAAATCGGGGCTGAGATCCCAAAATCGGGGCTGGAACCCCAAAATCGGGGCTGGGATCCCAAAATCGGGGCTGGGATCCCAAAATCGGGGCTGGAATTCCAAAATCGGGGTTCCCCACTCCTGCCCCTTCCAGGTGGGATTTTGGGGCTTTTGGGGTTTTTCCTCCACCCCAAATCCCTCCGTGGCACTTCCAGGAGGGAATTTGGATTTTTTGGGTCTTTCCTCCATCCTGTTGAGATCCCAAATCTCTCCGTGCCACTCTCAGGAGAGGATTTGGGGCTTTTTGTGTTTTCCCTCGCCATCCCAAATCCCCCCGTGCCCCTCCCAGGTGGGAATTTGGATTTTTGGGGGTTTTTCCTCCACCCCAAATCTCGCCATGTCCCTCTCAGAAGGGAATTTGGATTTTTTGGGGTTTTTCCCCCACCCCAAATCCCTCAGTGCCCCTCTCAAGTGGGATTTGGGGTCTTTGGGTTTTTCCTCCATCCCAAATCTCTCCATGTCCCTCTCAGAAGGGAATTTGGAATTTTTGGGTTTTTCCTCCATCCCAAATCCCTTTGTGTCCCTCTCAGGTCGGGGATTTTGGGGCTTTTGGGGTTTTTCCTCCATCCCAAATCCCCTCGTGCCCCTCCCAGGAGGGAATTTGGATTTTTTGGGTTTTTCCTCCACCCCAAATCCCTTTGTGTCCCTCTCAAGTCGGGATTTTTGGGGTCTTCGGGTTTTTCCTCCATCCCAAATCTCTCCATGTCCCTCTCAGAAGGGAATTTGGAATTTTTGGGTTTTTCCTCCACCCCAAATCCCTCCGTGCCCCTCCCAGGAGGGAATTTGGATTTTTTGGGTTTTTCCTCCACCCCAAATCCCCCCGTGCCCCTCCCAGGGGGGAATTTGACCTCCCCAATTCCATTTTTCCAACCCCCGCAGCACCGGGAAGCAGCTCCAGCCTTTCCCCCTCTCCCAAATCTTTCATTTCTTTAATTTTTATTTTTTTTTAGCAAACAGGATGCCGGGTTTCCATTTCACATCAGAGTTTTAACTCCTTTTTCTCTTCCTCTCCTCGGGAACCCGAGATCCCGCAGCTGCCGGAAACTCCAATTCTGGGAATTTTCCCCAAAAACTCCTCCCGCGGGGGGCGGGGAGGAAAATCGCGATAAAATTTCTCCTCCTGCCGGCGCCGGGCTTTGCTCGGGACGAGGTGACGATTTTTTGGGAGGAGATGACGATTTTTTGGTTCGAGATGACGATTTTTGGGACAAGATGACGATTTTTTGGGACGAGGTGACGATTTTTTGGGACGAGGTGACTTTTTTTGGGACGAGGTGACGATTTTTTGGGATGAGGTGACGATTTTTTGGGACGAGGTGACGATTTTTTGGGACGAGGTGACGATTTTTTGGGACGAGGTGACGATTTTTGGGACGAGGTGACGATTTTTGGGACGAGGTGACGATTTTTTGGTTCGAGGTGACGATTTTTTGGTTCGAGATGACGATTTTTGGGACAAGATGACGATTTTTTGTTTCGAGGTGACGATTTTTCGGGACGAGGTGACGATTTTTCGGGACGAGGTGACGATTTTTCGGGACGAGGTGACGATTTTCGGGACGATGTGACGATTTTTTGGTTCGAGATGACGATTTTTCGGGAGGAAGTGACGATTTTTCGGGACGAGGTGACGATTTTTCGGGACGAGGTGACGATTTTTGGGACGATGTGACGATTTTTCGGGACGAGATGACGATTTTTCGGGACAAGATGACGATTTTTTGGTTCGAGATGACGATTTTTGGGACAAGATGACGATTTTTTGTTTCGAGGTGACGATTTTTCGGGACGAGGTGACGATTTTTCGGGACGAGGTGACGATTTTTTGGGACGAGGTGACGATTTTTTGGGACGAGATGACGATTTTTTGGGACGAAGTGACGATTTTTGGGACAAGATGACGATTTTTTGGTTCGAGATGACGATTTTTGGGACGAGGTGACGATTTTTTGGTTCGAGGTGACGATTTTTCGGGAGGAAGTGACGATTTTTCGGGACGAGGTGACGATTTTTTGGGACGAGATGACGATTTTTTGGGACGAAGTGACGATTTTTGGGACGAGATGACGATTTTTTGGTTCGAGGTGACGATTTTTCGGGACGAAGTGACGATTTTTCGGGACGAGGTGACGATTTTTCGGGAGGAAGTGACGATTTTTTGGTTCGAGATGACGATTTTTTGGGACGAGGTGACGATTTTTTGGGACGAGATGACGATTTTTTGGTTCGAGGTGACGATTTTTTGGTTCGAGGTGACGATTTTTTGGGACGAGGTGACGATTTTTTGGGACGAGGTGACGATTTTTTGGGATGATCCCATCCTGGGCGGGATTTATGGATTTATTTTTTCCCCATCCTCATCTGATTTTTTTTTTTCCTGCTGAAAATCTCCGGGATTTTTCTTTCCCTCCTGCACAAATCCCGCCTGGGGAGGGGAAACTTTCCCAGCGACTTCCAGACTCGAAATTCCCACAAAATCCTGTCCTGGTTCCCACGCGAATCCAGCCAAATCCCAAATCCCAAATCCCAAATCCCAAATCCCAAATCCCAAACCCATCCGTGCCCCTCTCAGGAGCGAATTTGGGACGTTTTGGGATTTTCCTCCATCCCAAATTTTCTGTTCCCCCTCCCAGAAGGAAATTTGGGTTCTTTGGGTTTTCTCTCCATCCCAAATCTCTCTATTCCCCTCCCGGGAGGAAATTCGGGTTTTCTTTCCATCCCAAATCCCTTCAAGTCCTTCCCAGGAGGGAATTTGGGGTTTTTGGGTTTTTCCTTCATCCCAAATCCCTCTGTGCCCCTTCCAGGACCGAATTTTGGGCTTTTTGGGTTTTTACTCCATCCTGGAGGATCCCAAATCCCTCAAATTCGGGTTTTTCCTCCATCCCAAATCCCTCCGTGTCCCTTCCAGGAGCGAATTTTGGGTTCTTTGGGTTTTTCCTCCATCCCGGAGGATCCCAAATCCCTCAGTTCCCTCTCCCAGGAGGGAATTTGGGATTTTTTTGGTTTTCTCTCCATCCCAAATGTCCGAGCTGATCCCAGACCGGGCTGGGAAAAGGGAAAAGGGAAAAAAGGGAAAAGGGAAAAGGGAAAAAAGGGGAAAGGGAAAAAAGGGAAACGGGAAAAAAAGGAAAAGGGAAAAAAGGGAAAAGGGAAAAGGGAAAAGGGAAAAGGGAAAAAAGGGGAAAGGGAGGAGGTGGCGGGGGCGGATTAAAGGCTCAGAGCAGGAAATTGGAATTAAATCCAAATTTAACGAATGGGGGGCGTTCCCGGGGTCCTGGAAGGGAATAAAGGAGGGTCCTGGAAGGGGAGAGAGGAGATTCCTGATTTTTGGAAATTCCCCGGCCCCAGCTCGCCGCCCGCTCTGCTCCAGCCGCTCCCATTTTTTGGGAACGCGGCTCCATCCGGGACCCAGATTCCCCCGGGAGGACCCGATCCCGATCCGAACCCCCCAAAATCCGGGAAAAACCCGCGGGAAAGTTTTCCGGGCGGGAATTCCCGGCAGGTTTGGGATCGGCAGCTGCGCCGGGAGCTCAACTTTCCCTTCCCGAATTTCCCTTCCCAAATTTCCTTTCCCGGCTCCCCCGGGGCTGCAGTGAAAATCTCCTCCTTGCAGTTTAATTTGGATTTTTTTAAATTTTTTTTTCCCAGGGTCTGGCGCTGGGAGACGATTTTTGGGATTTTTCCGGCCGGATCTGTCCTGGCAGCAGATGCGGGATGGAGCAGCTCCGACCCTCCCCAAATTCCCATAAAAAGAAAAGGAATTTTTCCAGGGATTTTCCCTCGGCTCCTTTCCGGATCTCATTCCTGATTTTTCCATTTTTCCCTCTCCTGCTGCTCCTGTGATCCCTGATCCCACACTCGAAATTTCCTGCTCCGGGAACTCAGGCCGGGTTTGGGATCAGAGGATGCTCCAGAAATTCAGGCCGAGTTTGGGATCAGAGGATGTTCCAGAAATTCAGGCTGAATTTGGGATCAGAGGATGTTCCTGAAATTCAGGCCGGGTTTGGGATCAGAGGATGCTCCAGAAATTCAGGCGAGTTTGGGATCAGAGGATTCTCCAGAAATTCAGGCTGAATTTGGGATCAGAGGATGTTCCAGAAATTCAGGCCGGGTTTGGGATCAGAGGATGTTCCAGAAATTCAGGCTGGGTTTGGGATCAGAGGATGTTCCAGAAATTCAGGCGAGTTTGGGATCAGAGGATTCTCCAGAAATTCAGGCCGGGTTTGGGATCAGAGGATTCTCCAGAAATTCAGGCCGAATTTGGGATCAGAGGATGTTCCAGAAATTCAGGCTGGGTTTGGGATCAGAGGATGTTCCAGAAATTCAGGCTGAGTTTGGGATCAGAGGATTCTCCAGAAATTCAGGCCGGGTTTGGGATCAGAGGATTCTCCAGAAATTCAGGCCGGGTTTGGGATCAGAGGATTCTCCTGGGCCCCTGTTCCTCTCCCTGCTCCCCCCGCCCCCTCTTCCCGAGGAATCCAATTAAAGGATTGATCACAATTATCAACCCCAGAGCGTCTGTGGGGCCGTGTGGGGGAGGGAGTGGGAATGGGATAATGGGAATGGGATACTGGGAATGGGAATGGGAATGATGGGAATAAGAACGGGATACTGGGAATGGGATAATGGGAATGGAATAATGGGAACGGGAATGGGATACTGGGAATGGGATACTGGGAATGGAAATGGGATAATGGAAATGGGATACTGGGATACTGGGATAATGGGATACTGGGATAATGGGATAATGGAATAATGGGAATGGAATAATGGGAATGGAAATGGGATACTGGGAATGGAATAATGGGAATGGAAATGGGATACTGGGAATGGGATAATGGGAATGGGAATGGGATAATGGGAATGGGATAATGGGAATGGAAATAG
Organism: Luscinia megarhynchos; assembly: GCA_034336665.1. Taxonomy (NCBI): domain Eukaryota; kingdom Metazoa; phylum Chordata; class Aves; order Passeriformes; family Muscicapidae; genus Luscinia; species Luscinia megarhynchos. The sequence goes on along the minus strand of CM067589.1, from coordinate 1,384,624 downwards.
GATAATGGGAATGGGAATGGGATACTGGGAATGGAATAATGGGAATGGAAATGGAATAATGGGAATGGGATACTGGGAATGGGATACTGGGAATGGAAATGGGATAATGGGAATGGGAATGGGATACTGGGAATGGAATAATGGGAATGGAAACGGAATAATGGGAATGGGGATGGGAATGGGATGGGAAATGGAATAATGGGATAATGGGGGAATGGGATATAGGGAATGGGAATGGGGTGGAAGCAGGAATGGGATTGGGATTCAGGGAATGGGAAAGGGAAAGAAAAAGAAACAGGATGGGAATGGGAATAATGGGAATAATGGGAATAATGGGAATAATGGGAATAATGGGAATAATGGAATACAGGGAGTTGGATTGGGAATGGGAACGGGAATGGGAACGGGAATGGGAGTGGGGGTGGGGTACAGGGAATAGGAACAGTAACAGGATGAGGAATAACAAAAGTGGAAATCCCGTCAGGAAGGCGCTGGGAGCTTTTCCCCATCCTGCATTCCCAGGTTTTGTGTGTTTGGGTTTTTGGGTTTTTGTGTTGGGGTTTTTTTTTGTTATTTTGTTTTATTTTTGTGGGGTTTTTTTTGTTTTGTGGGGGTTTTTTTGTTTTTGTTTTTTTGTTTTTGGGGTTTTGTTTGTTTTGCTTGTTTTTGTGTTTGGTTTTGGTTTTTTTTATTGTTTTGTTTTTTGGGGCTGGGGAAGAAGCGAGGGGCAGCCACAGCGATGCTCTTTATTGGCATCCCCCGATACACACGGACACATCCCAAATTCCACCCCCCCGGCTCATGCTGCCCCCAACCCCCCAAAATCCCCCCCCAAAAAATCCTTTTTACTTCCTACGAACCCGGCCCGGGACTACAGAGGGGGGTGGGGTGAGCTCCGACTTTGGCTTGGATCCCCCCCTGGGTTTGGGGAACTTTTTTGGTGTTTTTTGGAATTTTATTCCCATTTTCCCCCCCAGCCAGGGGGGATTGAGGCAGCTCCGGCTCCTCTTTGGGTGCTGAGTTTGTTCCCGTCCCCCCGGCCTGAAAATTGGATTTTCAGGATTCTGGGAGCTGAAATCATTTCCGTGGTGTGAGAACCTGAGAGCGGCTTTGTCCTGAGGAGAGAATTCCCGGCGGGAGAGGCTTTGGGCACTTCGAACCCCCAGTTTGTCCTGGAGCGGCTTTTCCAAAAATTCCAGGCTGATGGGAACGGCCTGAAGGTGACCAGTGATGGAATCCATCCCAAACCCACCGAGAATTCATCCCAAATCCATCCTGAATTCATCCCAAATCCATCCTGAATTAATCCTGAATTAATCTCAGATCCATCCTGAATTAATCCTGAATTAATCCTGAATTAATCCTGAATTAACTCCAAATTCATCTCAAATCCATCCTGAATTAATCCTGAATTAATTCCAAATTCATCCCAGATCCATCCTGAATTCATCCTGAATCCAACCCAAATTCATCCCAAATCAATCCTGAATTAATCCTGAATTCATCCCAAATTCATCCCGAATTCATCCTGAATTCATCCCGAATTCAACCCAAATTAATCCTGAATTCATCCCAAATTAATTCAAATTAATTCCAAATTCATCCCGGATCCATCCTGAATTCATCCCAGATCCACTCCAAATCGATCCTGAATTCATCCCGAATTAACCCCGAATTAATCCCAAATCCATCCCGAATAAATCCCAAATCCAAACCCTGCCGCGATTTTGGGAGGGTGGGCGTGTCCCTGCCTCCCCCGAGTCTTTAAATCCAGAAATGAGGTGGGAGCGAAAAACCGGGATGGATCCGGGGGGATTTTGGGATGGATCCGGGGGGATTTTGGGATGGATCCGAGAGGATTTTGGGATGGATCCCGGGGATTTTGGGATGGATCCCGCGGGGATTTTGGGATGGATCCCACGGGGATTTTGGGATGGATCCCGGGGATTTTGGGATGGATCCCGCGGGGATTTTGGGATGGATCCGGGGGGTTTTGGGATGGATCCCGCGAGGATTTTGGGATGGATCCGAGAGGATTTTGGGATGGATCCCGGGGGGATTTTGGGATGGATCCCGCGGGGAATTTGGGATGGATCCCGCGGGGATTTTGGGATGGATCCCGAGAGGATTTTGGGATGGATCCGGGGGATTTTGGGATGGATCCCATGGGGATTTTGGGATGGATCCCGGGGATTTTGGGATGGATCCGGGGGATTTTGGGATGAATCCGGGGCGGTTTTGGGATGGATCCCCATGGGATTTTGGGATGGATCCCGAGAGGATTTTGGGATGGATCCGGGGGATTTTGGGATGGATCCCGGGGGATTTGGGATGGATCCCGGGGATTTTGGGATGGATCCCGAGGGGATTTTGGGATGGATCCCGGGGGATTTTGGGATGGATCCCGGGGGGATTTTGGGATGGATCCCGAGAGGATTTTGGGATGGATCCCGGGGCTGGGAGGGGTCACACCGGGCAGGGACCCCGGGGGGCTCCGGGCACGGGGAGGTCACAGCCTTGGGGACATCGCCGGGAGCTCGGTGGCCACTCAGGTGACACTCCCCAGCATGGTGGCCACTCAGGTGACATCCCTGCGACCTTGGTGGCCACTCAGGTGACACTCCCTGGCCAGTGGCAACTCAGGTGACATTCCCCAGCTCGGTGGCCACTCAGGGGACATTTCCCAGGCTGGTGGCAGCTCAGGTGACATCTCTGGGAGCCCAGTGACCACTCAGGTGACACTCCCCAGAGTGGTGGCAGCTCAGGTGACATCTCTGGGAGCCCAGTGACCACTCAGGTGACACTCCTCAGGCTGGTGGCAGCTCAGGTGACATCTCTGGGAGCCCAGTGACCACTCAGGTGACACTCCTCAGGCTGGTGGCAGCTCAGGTGACATCCCTGGGAGCTCAGTGACCGCCAGGTGACACTCCTCAGGCTGGTGGCAGCTCAGGTGACATCCCTGGGAGCTCAGTGACCGCTCAGGTGACACTCCTCAGGCTGGTGGCAGCTCAGGTGACATCCCTGGGAGCCCAGTGACAGCTCAGGTGACACTCCCCAGTCCGGTGGCCCCTCTGCGACACCCCCAGCCCAGTTCCACCCCCCAGCTCACCCCAAAAATGCCGCGGGGGGGCTCTGGGGAGCGATGTCCCCTCGCGGGGGGGGACAGGGACACTTGGGGACATTCCTGAGCACAGCGCTGGCACCGAGGAGCCCTTGGGGCAGGGAGGGGACAGCGGGGACAGTGCCATGGGGGGGGGGCGGAGCCCTTGGGGGTGTCCCCGTGTCCCCTCAGTGTCCCCCCCAAAAATCTGCTCCTCCAGGTCCGGGTTTGGTCCCACTCCCAAAAATCCCAAATGTCACAGTGAAGGGAACCGAGCCCCCCAAAATTCCAGCCCGGCAGCTCCAGGGCCCTCCAGCCACACCCTCCCTGTTTTGGGGGGAATTTGGGGGATTTTGGGGGGGCAGGAGGAAGGGGAGCCCGCCCCGATTTTGGGGAAAATTTTGGTGATTTTGGGTTTTGGGGGAGGCAGGAGGAAGAGCGGCTCTCCTCGTTTTTGGGGGAAAAAAAGCCAGAACCGGGAGGGGCCGATACCGGAACCGGGAGGAACCGATATCAGAACCGAGATGAGTTGATACCGGAACCGATAGGAGCCGATATCAGAACCGGGACGAGCCGGTACCAGAACCGGGAGCGGCCGATACCAGAACCGGGATTAGCCGATATCAGAACCGGAACGAGCCGATACCGGAACCGGGACAAGCCGATACCAGAACCGATACGAGCCGATATCGGAACCGATAGGAGCCGATACCAGAACCGGAACGAGCCGATACTAGGATCGGGAGGAGCCAATAACTGGGACGAACCGGTACCAGAACCGGGATTAGCCGATACCAGAACCGGCCGAGCCGGTACCAGAACCGGGCCGAGCCGGTACCAGAACCGGGATTAGCCGATACCAGAACCGGGAGGGGCCGATACTGGGACCGGGAGGAGCCGATAACTGGGACGAACCGGTACCAGAACCGGGATTAGCCGGTACCAGAACCGGGATAGGCCGATACCAGAACCGGGATTAGCCGGTACCAGAAGCGGGATGAGCCGATACCAGAACTGGGAGGGGCCGATATCGGAACCGGAACGAGCCGATATCAGAACCGGGCCGAGCCGGTACCAGAGCCGGGATTAGCCGGTACCAGAACGGGCCGAGCCGGTACCAGAGCCGGGATTAGCCGGTACCAGAACGGGCCGAGCCGGTACCAGAACCGGGATTAGCCGGTACCAGAACCGGGATTAGCTTGGTACCAGAACCGGGCCGAGCCGGTACCAGAACCGGGATTAACCGGTACCAGAACCGGGCCGAGCGGTACCAGAACGGGCCGAGCCGCTACCAGAGCCGGGATTAGCCGGTACCAGAACCGGGCCGAGCCGGTACCAGAACCGGGCCGAGCCGGTACCAGAACCGGGATTAGCCGGTACCAGAACCGGGATTAGCCGGTACCAGAACGGGCTGAGGCGGTACCAGAGCCGGGATTAGCCGGTACCAGAACCGGCCGAGCCGGTACCAGAACGGGCCGAGCCGGTACCAGAACGGGCCGAGCCGGTACCAGAACGGGCCGAGCGCCCCGCCGCCCCCGGGGCCGCCCGCCGCGGGCAGCTCACACCGGGGAGGTGGCGGTGGCGCGGCCCGCCAGGCTGTCGGCGATGTCCCCGCGCTGGGCGCGGCGCAGGGCGGCCACCAGCGCCTCCAGCGTGGCCGAGTCGCGGCGCCCCCAGTGCGCCAGCAGCGCCCGCGCCGGCGCCTCCTCCCGCGCCAGGGCGGCCGTCAGCTCCTCCGGGCAGCCCAGCTCCGCCGCCAGCTGCCGCCACGAGTCCTGCGCGCCGCCGCCCAGCAGCTCCGCCACCTCCTCCTGCTTGCTGGCCGGCAGCGAGGCGTACGGGCTCCCGTCGGGCTTGGGGGCTGCCGGGGGGTGCGGTCTGGTGAGTCCTGGGGTGTCGCTGCTAATCCTGGGGTGGCCCTGACCATCCCTGGGGTGTCACTGTCCATCCCTGTCCATCCCTGGGTGTCACTGTCCATCCCAGTGTCACTGGGGTGTCCCTGTCCATCCCTGGGTGCTCGTCCATCCCTGTCCATCCCTGGGTGTCACTGTCCATGTCCCTGTCCATCCCTGGGGTGCTGTCCACTCTGTGCTCACTGTCCTGACCATCCCTGTCCATCCTCTGAGGGTGTCCCTGTCCATCCTCAAGGTGTCACTATCCATCCCTGGGGTGTCACTGTCCATCCCCAGGGGTGTCACTGTCCATCCCTGGGTGTCCCTGTCCATCCCTGGGGTGTCCCTGTCCATCCCTGGGGTGTCCCTGTCCATCCTCAGGGTGTCACTGTCAGCATCACTGCCTGTCCATCCTCTGTGTCCATCCCTGAGGGTGTCCATCGTGTCCGTGCGCCATGTCGTCCATCCACTGCCATCCCTGGGTGTCGCTGTCCATCCCTGTCCATCCTGAGGTGTTCCCTCTGTGTCCTGCAGTGTCCCTGTCCATCCTTAGTGTCCCTGTCCATCCCTGTCCATCCCTGAGGTGTCACTGTTAATCCTGGAGTGTCCTGGGGTGTCCCTGTCCATCCCTGGGAGGTGTCCCTGTCCATCCCTGGGGTGTCCCTGGGGTGTCACTGTTAATCCTGGGTGGCCCTGGGGTGTCCCTGTCCATCCCTGGGTGTCACTGGGGTGTCCCTGACCATCCCTGTCCATCCCTAGTGTCACTGTTAATCCTAGTGTCACTGGGGTGTCCCTGTCCATCCCTAGGTGTCCCCTGTGTCCGGTGTCCCTGTCCATCCCTGTCGTCCCTGGGGTGTCACTATCCTGTCCATGGGGGTGTCCTACTGTCCATCCCTGGGGTGTCCTGTTACATCCTAGTCGTCCCTGTGTCATCTTTCGGGGTGTCCCTGTCCATCCCTGTCCATCCCTGAGGGTTGTCACATTGTCCTGGGTGTCCTGAATTCCCTGGATGTGTCCTGGTGTCACTGTGTCCACATTGTCCCTGGGTGTCCTGTCCCATCCATTCCATCCCTAGGGGGTGTCCCTGGGGTGTCACTGTTAATCCCTTGGATTGTCCTGGGGTGTCCCTGTCCATCCCTGGGGTGTCCCTGTCCATCCCAGAGGGTGTCCCTGTCCATTCTGAGATGTCCCTGCCCACCCCCTGCCCATCCCAGACCATCTCCTATGTCCTGTGTCCCTGCCCCGGACCATCCACTGCCCATCCCACCAGCCACATCCCAGGATCCACTGCCCAACTGTCCACTGGGCCGCCAGACCATCCCCAGCCATCCCAGGACATCCCACCACTTTGAGGCCATCCCAGGCACCCAAGACCATCCCAGACCACAGTCCATCTAGCGTCCCAGGACATCCCTGCACAGACCACAGACCACCCAGACCATCCCAAGAGACCTTGATCCATCCCTCTCCACCCCAGGGTGTCCTCTCTCCATTCCGAGATGCCACCCGCCACGCGCGGGTTGCCCCAGCTTCCACCCTGCGCCCTGGCCGGGCGGGGGCTGCTGCTACGATGCTGGGCTCTGGCCCGTCCACCGAGGATGCAGCTGATGCAGCTGTGCGGCCTTCACCAGGCCCACACGAGAGGCGATCTGGTTCATGGCCGGGCACGGTTGTTTGGCGCCCTGCCTTTGTTCTGCTGCAGCCTGTTGTTCCACCTGAGGCGCGAGGGCGTCCTGGGGCTGCAGGCTGGGCTGGGCGCCATGGGATCCCTTCCGTTCCTTCCCTGGGCTTTGTCCTGTCCCTAAGTTCCTGTCTCATTTCTGCATTCCGTCCCATTCCACTGTCCTGTCCCCTGGGATTCCGTCTCCATTTTGGCGTTCTGTCCCCATTCCACAGAGTTCTGTCCCTAGGTTCCCTGTCCATCTGCGTTCCAGATTGTCCCTTCCTTCCATTTCCGTTCTGTCCCCTTCCACTGTGTGTCCTGTTCCTTTCCTGTCGTCCGCGTTCCTTGGGTTTCCTGTCCCATTTTTCCAGTCCATGTCCGTTTCCATCCACTTCTCATGTCCTGCACTTCCTTTCTAGGGTTGTCCACTGTTCCTGGGTTCCGTGCGGGCTGTCCACTCGTCCATTCCTGGGTTCCGTGTCCTCGGTGGGGTTCTGTCAGTTCTGTCCATTCTCTGTCCCATTTCCTGGGTCCATGTCCGGGCTGTCCCTTTGTGTTCCATGCTCCTGTCCCATCTGGGTTCCTTCCGTTCCATCCATTCCACAAGTTCCTGTCCACTTCCAGGGTCTGTCCCATTCCACAAAGCTCTCTCCTTTTCCTGCGTTTCTGTCCACTTTTTCTCGGGTTCCTGTCCGCATTTTCCTGTGTCCGCGGGTCCACTGCCATTTCCTCGGGTCTCACCTTGTCCACGTCCATCCATGGTCCTCGTGTCCTGCTCCTGTCCAGTCGTCTCCCGTCCATGCGTCCACACGTGTTGTGTCCTGTGTTGTCCGGACGGCATTCCTCCATCCATCCTCATCCATTCCATTTCCCTGGACGGTCCACCTCAGAGCCCATCCACTTCGGCCATTCCCTCCTCCATGCACGAAATCGGTCCTTCTCGGTCCACTGTGCGTCCGTTTCCCTGCCTTTCTTTTTCCTTCCACTTTTCCTTCGCTGTCCTGTCCATTCCATCCACTCCTTTCCGTCCACTTTCCTTCTCAAGCTCCATCCCATCCACTTCCACTGTGTTTCCTCGGCTCTGCCACTGGCCCTGGGATGGAGCAGTACACCGGGATCAGGCTGTCGCCGCTCCCGCGGGTGGCCACGGGCTGCGAGCTGCCCGGCACCGTGGGGGCCGCCCCCGCGGCCGTGCTGGCCGCGCCCTCGGTGCCCGGCCGCTCCCCGGTGGCCGCCTCGGGGCTCTCGGAGCCCCCCAGCGCCGGCGGGGCTGCGTTGTCCAGCGAGGGTGGAGACCTGGCGGGGGGCGGGGGGAAAACCGGGGAAAATCGGGGTCAGGATGGGGAGGGGGTGACAGGAAAGTTTTACAGATGTAACAGAAAGATCTTTGAGTGCAGAATCTGAAGGAAGAATAAAATAATAACAGGTTTTGATGTAAAAAACAGAAATTGTGTGAGGCTGGGATTGTGTGAGGCTGAAATGGGGCTGAGATTGTGCTGGGATTGTACTGGGATTGTACTGGGATTGAACTGGGATTGAACTGGGATTGTACTGGGATTGTGCTGGGATTGTGCTGGGATTGAACTGGGATTGTACTGGGATTGTGCTGGGATTGTGCTGGGATTGTGCTGGGATTGTGCTGGGATTGAACTGGGATTGTACTGGGATTGTGCTGGGATTGTGCTGGGATTGTACTGGGATTGTACTGGGATTGTACTGGGATTGTGCTGGGATTGTGCTGGGATTGTACTGGGATTGTGCTGGGATTGAACTGGGATTGTACTGGGATTGTGCTGGGATTGTACTGGGATTGTGCTGGGATTGTGCTGGGATTGTGCTGGGATTGTGCTGGGATTGTACTGGGATTGTGCTGGGATTGAACTGGGATTGTACTGGGATTGTGCTGGGATTGTACTGGGATTGTACTGGGATTGTACTGGGATTGTGCTGGGATTGTGCTGGGATTGTACTGGGATTGTGCTGGGATTGTACTGGGATTGTACTGGGATTGTGCTGGGATTGTGCTGGGATTGTGCTGGGATTGCTGACAGTGGGATTGGTGACAGACAGGTTGGTGACACTGGGATTGGTGACACTGGGATTGGTAAAACTGAGGGAATTGGTGACACTGGAATTGGTGACACTGGGATTGGTGACACTGGAATTGGTGACTCTGAGGGAATTGGTGACACTGAGGGAATTGGTGACAGTAGAATTGGTGACACTGGGATTGGTGACTCTGAGGAAATTGGTGACACCGGGATTGGTGACAGGGGGGGTTGGTGACCGCGGGTTGGTGACACTGGGATTGGTGACCCTGAGGGAATTGGTGACACTGAAATTGGTGATACTGGGATTGGTGACACTGGGATTGGTGACCCTGAGGGAATTGGTGACACTGAGGGAATTGATGACACTGGGATTGGTGACACTGAGGGAATTGATGACACTGGGATTGGTGACCCTGAGGGAATTGGTGACACTGGGATTGGTGACAGCGGGTTGGTGACACTGAGGGAATTGGTGACACTGAGGGGATTGGTGACGCCGGGATCGGCGCCAGGGGCTCGCTGGCCGCTCCCGCCGCTCCCCGCTCCCGCCGCTCCCGCCCCTCCCGCCGCTCCCGCGCACAAAGCCGCCGCTGTGCCCGCGACCTGCGGCTCCGTTTGCTCGACCCCGGCCGGGAGCGGCCCCTGCCCCGCCCGGCGGCGGCGGCGACGAGGGACAAAGCGCTTTTCTTGTGGGGCAGCGAGTGGCGAGGGACGAGCGGCGGCGCCCGGAACCGCCGCGGGCTGTGCCCAGAGCCGCCGCCGGCGCCGCTTGGCCGCAGCATCCCAGTTCTCCCAGTTCCCGAGCCCGGCTCTGACCATTGCTCTGCTCCCTTTTCTGCCTTTTTCCGAGGGGCTGGAACACCCCAGTCCCTCAGCACGGATCCGACTGTGCCTCTGCCCTCGTTTCTTCCCTTCCTGCAGGGCCGGAGCATCCCAGTTCTCCCAGTTCCCCAGCCCGGCTCTGACCATTGCTCTGCTCCCTTTTCTGCCTTTTCCCCCCTTTCCTGCAGGGCTGGAGCATCCCAGTTCTCCCAGTCCCTCAGCACAGCTCGCACTGTGGCTCTGCCCCCATTTCTCCCCATTTTTCCCCTTTTCCGAGGGGTTGGAACACCCCAGTTCTCCCAGTTCCCCAGCACGGCTCCGACTGTAGCTCTACCCCCTTTTCTGCCTTTTTCCCCCTTTCCAAAGGGGCTGGAGCATCCCAGTTTCCCAGTTCCTCAGCCCGGCTCCGACTGTGCCTCTGCCCTAGGCCCCCCCCCTTTCCCCCTTTCCTGCAGGGCCGGAGCATCCCAGTTCTCCCAGTTCCCCAGCACGGCTCCGACTGTGGCTCTGTCCCCTTTTCTGCCTTTTTCCCCCTTTCCAAAGGGGCTGGAGCATCCCAGTTTCCCAGTTCCTCAGCCCGGCTCCGACTGTGCCTCTGCCCTATTTCCCCCCTTTCCCCCCTTTCCTGCAGGGCTGGAGCATCCCAGTTCTCCCAGTTCCTCAGCCTGGCTCTGACCATTGCTCTGCCCGTTTCCCCTTTCCCGAGGGGCTGGAGCCGTGCCCGGGATGCTGGCGGTGACTGCGAGGGACCCCCAGCCCCTTTCCCCGGCACATCCCAGCGCCGCACCCCGGACCCGGACCCGGACCCGGACCCGGACCCGGACCCGGACCCGAACCCGAACCCGGACCCGAACCCGGACCGGACCCGGACCCAGACCCAACCCGGACCCGGGACCCTGGATCCCAGACCCGGACCCGGACCCGACGGACCCGATCGAACCCGGACTCCGGACCCGGACCCGGACCCGGACCCGGACCTGAACCCCGAACTCGAACTCCGAACCCGGACCTGAACTTCGAACTCCGGACCCGGACCCGGACCCTGAACCCGAACTCGAACTCCCAGACGGACCCAGACCCGGACCCGAACCCGAACCCGAACCCGGACCCGGACCCGGCCCCCCAGCGGGGGCAGCAGAGTCGCGACAGCGACAGCAAAGCCGTGACAGTGACAGCAGAGCCGCGACAGTGACAGCAGAACTGCGACAGGGACAACAGAACTGTGACAGTGACAACAGAACTGTGACAGTGACAACAGAGCCGCGACAGCGACAGCAGAGTCGCGACAGTGACAGGGAGAGCAGAGCCGCGACAGTGACACAGCCACCCTGGACAGGGCACAGCCGTGGCAATGACAGAGCTGTGACAGTGACACCACACAGCCGTGACAATGACACAGCACAGTGTGACAATGACACAGCCGCCCTGGACATGGCAGAGCCGTGACAATGACACAGCACGGTGTGACAATGACACTGTACAGCTGTGACAATGACATGACAGAGCTGTGACAATGACACTGTTCAGCGTGACAATGACACAGCAGTGTGACAATGACACTGCACAGTGTGACAATGTCAGCACAGTGTGACAATGCCAGCACACCAGTGCCAATGTCACACCTGTGCCAATGTCACACCTGTCCAACGCCCGCACACCCTTGACAATGTCACACCTGTCCAATGCCCACATACCTGTGACACTGACAGCACACCCGTCCCGATGTCACACCTGTACCAATGCCACTCCTGCCCACCGCCCACACACACGTGACAATCCCAGCATACCTGTGCCAATGTCACACCTGTGCCAATGTCACACCTGTGCTAATGCCCGCACACCTGTGACAATGCCAGCACACCTGCCCAACGCCCGCACACCTGTGACAATCCCAGCACACCTGTGCCAATGTCACACCTGTCCAATACCCGCACACCTGTGACACTGACAGCACACCCGTCCCAATGTCACACCTGTACCAATGTCACACCTGTCCAATGCCACACCTGTGCCAATGTCACACCCGTGCCAATGTCACACCTGTCCAATGCCCACACACCAGTGCCAATGTCACACCTGTACCAATGTCACATCTGTTCAATGTCCGCACACCTGTCCCAATCCCAGCACACCTGTCCAATGCCACGCCTGCCCACTGCCCGCACACCCGTCCAATGCCCGCACACCCTTGACGATATCACACCTGTCCAATGCCAGCACACCTGTGACAATGACACAGCACACCTGTGCCAATCCCAGCACACCTGTCCCAATCCCAGCACACCTGTACCAATGTCACACCTGTCCAATGCCCGCACACCTGTCCCAATCCCAGCACACCTGTGCCAATGTCACACCTGTGCCAATGTCACACCTGCCCAACGCCCGCACACCTGTGACAATCCCAGCATACCTGTCCCAATCCCAGCACACCTGTGACAATCCCAGCACACCTGTACCAATACCCGCACACCAGTGCCAATGTCACACCTGTACCAATGTCACACCTGCCCTAATACCCTGCCCCACCTGTGACAAAGTCCACCCTGACGTGGCCTCTACCACCTACATCGCCCCACTGCTCCGCCCCATCACCTCGGGCCCTCCCGCGTCCGTGGTCGAGCACTCGCACCAGCACCTCGTTCTCCTCGCAGGTGGTGCAGGGCAGGCAGGATCCAAGTTGCCTCCTGTGCAGGCGTGCGAGCATCCTCGCACACCGTGTCCTCTGCGCACGCAGGCAGGGCTGCTCGCCTCGCTTCGCGCTTGCACGCCTGGCTCAGCGGCACTGCCCGCTGCACGCACACTGGGCGCTGTCCGTCTCGGGACACACGGCCAGCATCGTCTGCAGCCCCCCGCACTGCGTGCACGGCCGGCACGGCTCCGTGGCGCTCACCGCGTCCGAGAAGGTGACACCTGCGGGGACAGGAGGCGCTGCTGCTGTCCCCCCGCGCCGCGGGGTTGTGGTTTGTGGGCGTGGGGCGCGATTCCAGGGTCAGGGGGAGAGGGGTGGGTTTGTTTGTGGGTCAGGCAGGCTCGGTTTGTTGTTAATAGGTGAAGTGTTCTCAAAAATTCCCAGTCCTGGCACCCTCCAGGCTCCCCATTCCCACAGGAATTCCAAGTTCTGGCACCTTCCAGAATCCATTCCATTCCAGTTCTGCCCTCCGGCTTCTCCTTCCATTCCATCTCACCGTCCATTTCCATTCCAGTTCTGTGCCCCTCCAGTGCTGCTGGCCACTCCCGTTGTGCCTTCCATTCCCAGGCGGCTCCTCCATTCCATTCTGGGGCCATTCCTTCCATTCCTGTGCGTCCACTCCAGGGCTTCCTGGGCACTCTGGCATCCTTCCGGGCTCCATTCCATGCCATTCCACGTTGGTTCTCCGTCCATTCCATTCCGTGCTGGGGTCCATTCCGGCTCTGCTTCCTTCCATTCCATTCCTGTGTCCCTGGGGCCCAGATTCCTTTGTCTCCCATTTCCTCCATCCATTCCATTCTGTCTGTTCCTCATCCATTTCCTCCATCCATTCCATTTCCCATCCCCTTCCATTCCTTCCATATCCATTCCATGCTGTCTCCCCATTCCATTTCCTCATCCATTTCCATTTCCTCATCCCATTCCCATCCCATTTCCCTCCATCCATTCCCACTGTCTCTCCATTCCCATTTCGTCCATCCCCTGTCTATCTCCCATTCCACATCTTCCCCCATTCCTCTGCATTCCCATTCCTCCATTTCCCATTCCTCCATCCATTTCCCATTTCTCCCCATTCCATTTCCTCTTCCCATTCCCTCCATTCCCCATTCCATTTCCTCATCCCATTCCCACTGTCATCTCCCCCATTCCCACCTCCCTCATTCCATTCCCATTTCCTCACCCCATTCCCATTAATATCTCCCCCATTCCCATCCCATTCCCATTAACATCTCCCCATTCCCACCTCCTCATTCCATTCCCATTTCCATCCCATTCCGTTAATATCTCCCCATTTCCTCATCCCATTCCCATTAACATCTCCCCATTCCCAATCCCATTCCCATTAACATCTCCCCATTTCCATCCCATTCCCATTAACAACTCCCCATTTCCATCCCATTCCCACTAACATCTCCCCATTCCCACCTCCTCATTCCATTCCCCATTCCCATCCCATTCCCATTAACATCTCCCCATTCCCATTTCCATCCCATTCCCACTAACATCTCCCCCATTTCCATCCCATTCCCACTAACATCTCCCCATTCCCACCTCCTCATTCCATTCCCATTTCCTCATCCCATTCCTCCCCTTCCCATTCCCATTAACATCTTCCCCATTTCCTCACCCCATTCCCATTAACATCTCCCCGTCCCCACCGCATCCACACCCCCGCCGCAATTCCCATCTCCCCGCTCCCACCCCGCTCTAATTCCTCCTCTATTCCCACTCCCGACCTCCGGCCGCTCCCTCGGGGCCATCCCCGCCCCTCCCACCCCATCGCTTTCCCCTCCGCATCCTGCCGGGGGTCCCCGGGGCCGCGTGTCGCGTGTCCCCGCCTCGGGCAGTGACGGGGACAGGAGGTGACAGCGCCGAACCGCTGACTCTGCCCGACCCCGCGCTCCGGTTTCATCCTGCCGGGCAGGGAAATCAATCCCGCGCCCGGCTCCGCGCGCTCCCGCAGGAATTTGGGATATTTTTAGCCCCGGAAGAGGGGTCAGGGCCATCCTGGAGGGCGCAGCTGCTGCTCCCGTCCCACTGTCCCCCCATCCAGGGAAATTCCTGCCCTGGGGATGGTGGAGAACGAGCCAGACCCTGAAGGGGCAGGGATGGAGCCGGGAATGGCGATTCCAGCCCTCAGCAGCGTCCCGGGGCGCGGAGCTGTTTGGGATGGGGATTTTGGGATGCTCCACAGGGGATGAAGCACCCAGAGCCCTCGGGAGGGATGGAAGCTCCATCCCCCCCCGGATCCCGCAGGATTTTCCCCCTGTGACTGTGCCTGGGCGTCCTGCGCCCCTCCTGAGATTTCCCCGGATCGTCAGAGGACACCGGGGGATGTGGAATCCCAAAATCCTGGGATGCCGTGGGTCAGGAGGGACCCTAAACCTCACCAGACCCTGGACAGGGACCCCTCCCACTACTCCAAAACCCACCCGGGTACCCTCCCATGGGTGTGGAATCCTAAAATCCTGAAATGCCTTGGGAGAGCAGAGACCCCAAACCTCACCAGCCCCTGGACAGGGACAAATCCCAGTACCCCAAAATCCACCCAGGTACCCTCCCATGGGTGTGAAATCCCAAAATCCTGGGATGCCTTGGGTCAAGAGGGACCCCAAACCTCACCAGCCCCTGGACAGGGACCCCTCCCACTACCCCAAAACCCCCCGGGCCCCTCCCAGGGGCTGTGAAATCCCAAAATCCTGGGATGCCGTGGGTCAGAAGGGACCCCTAAACCTCACCAGCCCCTGGACAGGGACCCCTCCCACTACCCCCAAAACCCCAGGGGTGTGAAATCCCAAAATCCTGGGATGCCGTGGGTCAGGAGGGACCCCAAACCTCACCAGCCCCTGGACAGGGACCCCTCCCAGTACCCCAAAACCCCCCGGGCCCCTCCCAGGGATGTGAAATCCCAAAATCCGGGGATGCCGTGGGTCAGGAGGGACCTCAGACCACACACAGACCCTGGAATCCCAAAATCCTAAAATGCCTTGGGTGAGGATGGACCTCAAACCTCGCCCAATCCCTATGAAATCCCAAAATCCGGGGATGCCATGGGTCAGGAGGGACCCCAAACCTCACCAGCCCCTGGACAGGGACCCCTCCCAGTACCCCAAAACCCCCCGGGCCCCTCCCAGGGGTGTGAAATCCCAAAATCCGGGGATGCCGTGGGTCAGGAGGGACCCCAAACCTCACCAGCCCCTGGACAGGGACCCCTCCCAGTACCCCAAAACCCACCCCGGGCCCCTCCCAGGGGTGTGAAATCCCAAAATCCGGGGATGCCGTGGGTCAGGAGGGACCCCAAACCTCACCCGCCCCTGGACAGGGACCCCTCCCACTACCCCCAAAACCCCAGGGGGTGTGAAATCCCCAAAATCCGGGGATGCCGTGGGTCAGGGAGGGACCCCCAAACCTCACCAGCCCCTGGACAGGGACCCCTCCCACTACCCCCAAAACCCAGGGGGTGTGAAATCCCAAAATCCGGGGATGCCGTGGGTCAGGAGGGACCCCAAACCTCAGCAGCCCCTGGACAGGGACCCCTCCCAGTACCCCAAAACCCCCCGGGCCCCTCCCAGGGGTGTGGCCGCCGGGCGCTGCTGGCCCCGCGCCGGCCCCGGGGCGGCACACGCGGCTCCCATTAACCCGGGCTCATCCCTCGCATTATCCTGAATTATTGATGGGCCCCATTAGAGCGGGGAAGTGGCCAGGAAGGGCTTTCGGCTGAGTGGGCACATTTGCAGCGGCAGCCGAGGGTATCGGAGCCCGGCAATTACAGCCGAGATTCGGGGCCCCCCCTCGTCCCCCGGCAGAGGGATAAATAAATCATGAGCAGCAATCGGGCACTGGGGGGGCTGGGATGGGAGGAAAAGGAGGAAATTAGAACAAACCCCCCCTTCAGGGATGGTTTCTGAGCACCCCCGGGGCTTGGCCGGGTTGTAGGAGATACTCGTAGGGATTGCTCAGGGAGCACGCCAAAGGCTGGGGTGCCCGGGGCGCAGAGTGGGGATCCGGCCCTGGGCCGGGCTCCCGCATTCCCTGGGGCGCAGGAGGAGCGGGGCTGGCCTCTGCCTGCCCGGGCCCGGCCCCGGGGGTCCGGTCTGGGGGGGGATTCGGGGGATTCAGAGGGATCCGGGGGGATTCGGGGGGATTCAGAGAAAATACAGAGGGGATTCGAGGAGGATTCGAGGGGATTTGGGGGGATTGAGGGGTCCAGGGGGATTCAGGGGATTCAGAGATATACAGGGGGATTTGGGGGATCCAGAGAAATACAGGGGGATTTGGGGGGATTCAGAGATATACAGGGGGATTTGGGGGGATCCAGAGAAATACAGGGGGATTCGGAGATATACAGGGGATTTTTGGGGGGATTCGGGGGGATTCACAGCAATCCTGGGGGGATTCAGACAAATACAGGGGGATCCAGAGGGATCTAGTGGGATTTGAGGGGATTCAGGGGGATTCGGGGGGATTCAGAGAAATACAGGGAGGATTCAGGGGGATCCAGAGGGATTTAAGGGGATTCAGGGGGATTCGGGGGATTCAGAGATATACAGGGGGATTCAGGGGGGATCCAGGGGGGTCCAGAGGGATCCAGGGGGATTTGGGGGATCCAGAGAAATACAGGGAGGATTCAGGGGGGATCCAGGGGGGGTTCAGAGAAATCCAGAGGGATTCAGGGGGATTCAGATCAATCCAGGGAGGACTCAGGGGGGATCCAAGGGGATTTTGGGGGAATTCAGGGGGATTTGGGGGGTTCAGAGCAATCCAGGGGGATCCCAGGGGACCCAAGGGGGATTCAGGGGGATCCAGGGGGATTCACAGCAATCCAGGGAGGATTCAGGGGGGATTCAGGGGGTCCAGAGGGATCCAGGGGGATTTGGGGGAGATTCAGATCAATCCAGGGAGGATTTTTGGATCCAAAGGGGATTTTGGGGGAATTCAGGGGGATTCAGGGGAATTCGGGGGATTCAGAGGGATTCAGGGAAATTCAGAGCAATCCAGGGGGGACCCAGGGGGATTTGGGGGACCCAGATCCATCCAGGGGGATTTGGGGGGGACCCAGATCAATCCAGGGGGATTTGGGGGGATCCGGGGGTATCCAGGGGAGATTTGGGGGCCCCCAGATCAATCCAGGGGGATTTGGGGGATCCAGGAGGATCCAGGGGGATTTGGGGGCCCACAGATCCATCCAGGGGGATTTGGGGGGATCCAGGAGGATCCAGGGGGATTTGGGGGCCCCCAGATCCATCCAGGGGGATTTGGGGGCCCCCAGATCCATCCAGGCCCCGGCCCTGCCCCACCCCACGCGGGACGGCTGCCGCGTGCGCCGATTTCCCTCCACGCCCCAAAATCGCCCTCGGGGCAGAGCTGAGGGTGGGGAGGGGAATTTCCCTGCCGTGAGACCCAGATTTGGGTGGGATCCAACCCCAAACTGGGCCGGGGGATCCACCCTGACTGGGATCCAGCCCTGACTGGGATCCATTCCTGACTGGGATCCAGCCCTGACTGGGATCCCTCACTGGTATCCAGCCCTGACTGGGATCCATTCCTGACTGGGATCCCTCACTGGGATCCAGCCCTGACTGGGATCCCTCACTGGTATCCATTCCTGATTGGGATTCCTGACTGGGATTCACCCCTGACTGGGATCCACTCCTGACTGGGATCCCTCACTGGGATCCATTCCTGACTGGGATCCATTCCTAACTGGGCACGGGGCTGCATTCCCAGTCTGGCACCACCATTCCCAGTCTGGCTGGGGAATTTTTGGGGTGAATGTGGGGTCAGCCAGGTGGGTGTGGGATCTTTGGGGTGGGTGGGGGATTTTTTGGGGTGGGTGGGGGATTTTTGGGTGGATGTGGGATCTTTGGGGTGGATGTGGGATCTTTGGGGTGGGTGGGGGATCTTTGGGGTGGGTGGGGGATCTTTTGGGGTTGGATGTGGGATTTTTGGGGTGGATGTGGGATTTTTAGGGGTGGATGTGGGATCTTTGGGGTGGATGTGGGATCTTTGGGGTCGGTGGGGGATTTTTGGGGTGGCTGGGGGATTTTGGGGCCCAGCAGGCAGAGACAGAGCCGGGCTGGGACTGGGACTGAGCTGGGATCAGCAGATCCCCGCCCAGCTGGGACCGACAGGGACGATCTTCGGGCTGACCCTGGAGCTCGGGGAACGTGGCAACACCCAACCCCAAAAACCAGCACCACCCCACCCCTCCCTGCACCCAACCCCACCCACTACACCCCAAATTTTTAGGACAGAACCTCCCATTTTAGCCCATCCTTCAAGCCCCCCGGGGTGGCCTTGAGGGGGCCTTGGAGATCCCAGACGGGCACCCGGGGACACTCGGAGCCCCAAAACTCCAACCCCGCGGGATTTTTGGGGCACTCACTGTCCAGGCAGGGCTCGCACACCGTCTGGTTGACCCCGCAGGGCTGCGCCACCCCCTCGCCCACGCCGCAGGCGCGGCAGCACTCGCCGCTGGCCGTGAACAGCTCGGTGCCGCAGCCGTCCGCGGAGCCGCCGGCGGGACCCTGCGGGCACAGCACGGCCGGGGGTGACAGCTGCCCCCCGAGCGGCGGGACAGCGGACAGCACCGGCTTGAGGGGCAGGAACATTGATTTATGGGGGAAAATTAAAAAAAAATGGTGATTTTGCTTGGGATTGTTGTGCCGGGAGTGGGGAGAGCCCCCCGGGGGGTTTGGGGTGAGGTTTGTGCTGGTGCGCCGGGGCTCAGCCCTCCCAGCCCCGGTGGGAGAGGAGAGGAGGAATTCTGCCTCGGTGGAGGGTCTGGGATGCACCTCTGCACCCCAAAAAACCCCAAAAAACAGGAAGGAGATGGAAATGAGGAGCTGGGGCTGCACCTCTGCACCCCAAAAAACCCCAAAAATCAGGAACGAGATGGAGATGAGGAACTGGGGATGGGAGAGAAATTCCTGACTCGAAGATGGGTCTGGGGGATCTGGGCTGCACCTCTGCCCCCCAAAAAAACCCAAAAATCAGGAACGAGATGGAAATGAGGAACTGGGGGCTGCAGCTGCACCTCTGCACCCCAAAAAACCCCAAAAATCAGGAACGAGATGGAAATGAGGAGCTGGAGGAGCACCAGGACCTCCCTGTCACCACACCTGGAAGCGCAAATTTCCCTCTGCAGCTGGGGAGGGGGTGAAAAACCCCCCAAAAACCGCTCCTGGCAGGAATTATGGGATGCAGGAGACCCCAGCCCTCCCAAACCTCCTCCTGCTCCCTTTCCTCGCAGCCCCAAGGCAGAGCCGCCCCTCGACCACCCACCCGCGGCTGATTTTCGGGGGGGGCTGAGGGGCTCTGGGGAGCATCTGGCGGCCTCGTCAGCGCCTTGGCCGCGTCCCCGCGCTCGATGCGGCGCTCGGGGCTCCGCATCCGGCGGGGCCGAGACAATGGAGCGCCAATTCCAGGCAGCTGGATGACAAAGTGCTCCAATTACCCAGCGCCGCTCCCCCCCCGCCAGCCCCTGGCAGCCGCTCCTGCCGCGGCCTCGGGCCGGATCCTCACTCCGGACCCGCGCCCAGACCTTTTCCAGAGACTGTTCCCAGATCCTCATTCCAGAGACTTTTCCCAGAACCTTTTCCAGAGACTGTTCCCAGAGCCTCATTCCGGATCCTTTTCCCAGAGCCTTATTCCAGAGACTTTTCCCAGATCCTCATTCCAAAGACTTTTCCCAGATCCCCATTCCAGAGACTTTTCCCAGACCTTTTCCAGAGACTGTTCCCAGAGCCTCATTCCGGATCCTTTTCCCAGATCCTTTTCCCAGAGACTTTTCCCAGAACCTTTTCCCAGAGCCTTTTCCAGAGACTGTTCCCAGAACCTTTTCCCAGATCCTTATTCCAGAGACTTTTCCCAAATCCTCATTCCAAAGACTTTTCCCAGAACCTTTTCCCAGAGACTGTTCCCAGATCCTTTTCCCAGAACCTTTTCCCAGAGCCTTTTCCAGAGACTGTTCCCAGATCCTCATTCCAGAGACTTTTCCCAGAACCTTTTCCCAGATCCTTTTCCCAGAACCTTTTCCAGAGACGTTTCCCAACCCGTTTTCCCAGATCATTATTCCAGACCTTTTCCCAGAACCTTTTCCCAGATCCTCATTCCAGACCTTTTTCCCAGAGACTTTTCCCAGAACCTTTTCCCAGAGCCTTTTCCAGAGACTGTTCCCAGATCCTCATTCCAGAGACTTTTCCCAGCCTGTTTTCCCAGATCATTATTCCAGACCTTTTTCCCAGATTCTTTTCCCAGAACCTCATTCCAGAGACTTTTCCCAGATCCTTTTCCCAGAACCTTTTTCCAGATCATTATTCCAGACCTTTTTCCCAGATCCTCATTCCAGAGCCTTTTCCCAGCCCCTTTTCCCAGGATTTTTTCCCAGATCCTCATTCCAGAGCCTTTTCCCAGCCCTTTTTCCCAGGTTCTTTTCCCAGACCCTTCTCCCAGATCTTTTTCCAGACCATTATCCCAGATCCTTTTCCCACATCCTTTTTCCAGACCCTTATTCCAGGCTCATATTCCAGCCCCTTTTTCCTGCTCCTTATTCCAGACCCATTTCCCAAACCCCTTTCCCAAATCCTTTTTCCCAGATCCTTTTTCCCAGCCCCTTTTTCCCAGATCCTTTTTCCAGCCCCTTTTTCCCAAACCCTTTTCCCAGATCCTTTTTCCCAAATCCTTTTTCCCAGATCCTTTTTCCCAAACCCTTTTTCCCAGCCCCTTTTCCCTCTCTGAGGGAAATCCATGAATGGATTGGAACACCAGGAATCCTCCCAGCACCCCCAAATGTCACCTGGGAGGGGTTTGGGGCGAGGCAGTGGCCACTCCCCCTCCCTGGGGGCGCATTTGGGGTTTTTGGGGCCAGCCCGGCCGGGGCCCATCCTGCAGCTCCCCGGGGATGCAATTCCAGAGGCTGGGAATGGGGAGCTGAGGGTGCCAGGCTGTGTCCAGTGAGTGAGGTGGGCTTGGCAGCACCCAGAGCACCCCGGAATCCCAATTCCAGAGCATCCCACAATCCCAGAGAATCCCACAATCCCAGAGCATCCCAGAATCCCAGAGAATCCTGAGACCCCAGAGCATCCCACAATCCCAGAGAATCCCACAATCCCAGAGCATCCCACAATCCCAGAGAATCCTGAGATCCCAGAGCATCCCACAATCCCAGAGCATCCCACAATCCCAGAGCATCCCACAATCCCAGAGCATCCCAGAATCCCAGAGCATCCCACAATCCCAGAGAATCCCACAATCCCAGAGCATCCCACAATCCCAGAGAATCCCAGAATCCCAGAGAATCCCACAATCCCAGAGAATCCTGAGACCCCCAGAGAATCCCACAATCCCAGAGCATCCCGAGATCCCAGAGAATCCCACAATCCCAGAGCATCCTGAGACCCCAGAGCATCCCACAATCCCAGAGCATCCTGAGACCCCAGAGCATCCCACAATCCCAGAGAATCCCACAATCCCAGAGAATCCCACAATCCCAGAGCATCCTGAGACCCCAGAGCATCCCACAATCCCAGAGAATCTCGAGATCCCAGAATTTCCAGCTGTCCCAGATCTTCCCATGATCCCAGAACATCCCATGGTCCCAGAGCTTCTCAGAATCCCAGAGAAACCCAAAATCCCAGAGCATCCCAGAATCCCAGAGCATCCCTCGGTTCCAGAACTTCCAGTTCTCCCAGTTCATCCCTCAATCCCACAGCATCCCACAATCCCAGAACTTCCACATGTCCCAAAGCTTCCCTCGATCCCAGAGCTTCCCCCAACCCCAGAATTTCCAGTAATCCCAGAATTTCCAGTTCCCCCAGAGCATCCCTCGGTCCCAAAGCTCCCCACGATCCCAGAGTGTCCCCCAATTCCAGAATTTCCAGTAATCCCAGAGCATCCCCCAACCCCGGAGTTTCCATCTCTCCTGGACCCTCCAGTTCCCCCAGAGCATCCCTCGATCCAAGAGCTTACCCCAATTTCAGAGTTTCCAGTAATCCCAGAATTTCCAGCTCTCCCAGAGCTCCCCACGATCCCAGAGTGTCCCCCAATTCCAGAATTTCCAGTAATCCCAGAATTTCCAGCTCCCCCAGAGCATCCCTCGATCCCAAAGCTCCCCACGATCCCAGAGCTTCCCCAAATCCCAGAATTTCCAGCTCTCCCAGAGCTCCCCTCGGTCCCAGAGCACCCCCAGCCCCGGATTTCCATCTCTCCGGCCCCTCGGGCTCTCCCAGAGCACCCCCAGCCCCGGATTTCCATCTCTCCGGCCCCTCGGTCCCAGAGCACCCCCAGCCCCGGATTTCCATCTCTCCGGCCCCTCGGGCTCTCCCACGCCTCTCGCAGCTGCCGCGGCGGCTCCGCGTGGGCCGGGCCCGGCCGCGCTCTGTGGCCACCTGTCCCCTCCCGGGGCCACCCGGCCCCGCTCCCCGCGCCCCGCGGGGGTCTCCCCGCTCCAGGTGCCGCGGGCCCCCCGAGCCGCGACTGTCGGCGACAAAGCCGCGGGAATTAACGCCGTAAACCATCGTGACAGCTGCCCCGGCCCGGGGGCGCGGCGACACCGCCGGGGGAGTTTAATTGTTTTGGAGCCCCGAGCAGCCGCTGCTGGCGCAGCTCCGGGCGGGATTCGGGATTTCCCAGCGCCGGGCACGAGGCACGGGCGGGATTTTGGGATGGGATTTTTTTTGGGACGGGATTTTGGGACGGGATTTTTTTGGGATGGGATTTTTTTGGGGATGGGATTTTTTTTTGGGATGGGATTTTGGGATGGGATTTTTTGGGATGGGATTTTGGGATGGGTTTGTTTTGGGACGGGATTTTTTTTGGGACGGGATTTTGGGATGGGATTTTTTTGGGACGGGATTTCTTTTGGGACGGGATTTTTTTAGAGGACGGGATTCTTTTTGGGATGGGAATTTTTTTGAGGACGGGATTTTTTTTGAGGACGGGATTTTGAGATGGGATTCTTTTGGGACGGGATTTTTTGGGACGGGATTTTTTTTGGGACGGGATTTTTTTGGGATGTGATTTTGGGACGGGATTTTTTTTTTGGGACGGAAATTTTTTTGGGACGGGGATGCTCCAGCTGGAGGCGAGCCCGGGCAGCGAGATCCGAGCTGTCCCCGAGCCTGGCGGGCAGTTCGGCCTCTCTTGGCCAAAATCACCCAAATCTCCACCCCCGGCGCTTCCCGGAGTTTTGGGGAGCCGCGTCCGAGCAGCGAGAGCGGCAGGCGGGGGTCCCGGGGGTCCCGGGGGTCTCGGAGGGTCCCGGGGGTCCCGGGGATTTTGGGTGGTCCCGTGCTGCGGGCACATCTGGCTGGGCACATCTGGGGTCTCTGTTCCCTGGGGTCCCCCCGAGGACACCCCCAGCCCCGCGGAGCAGAACCAGCCCCCCCTCGAGGCGACCCCCATCCCGGGAATTTGGGGACATCACTGCGGCAGCCCCCGCTGTCCCCGCTGTCCCCTCTGTCCCCTCTCCCCGCTGTCCCCGCTGTCCCCGCGCTCCCGGGCCAGATCCCGTGGGGGATTTTTGGGGGGAAGGACCCCCCAGCCCCGCTCCGCTTCACCTTCACCATCCTGCCGAGGGGTCTCCGCCTGCCCGACCCCTCTCGGGACCCCCAAATCAAATCCTGCCCCCCAAAAAAAGCCTCGTTGAGGGTTTGGAGCCCCCCTCCCTCCCCGTGTCCCGAAGTTTTGTTTTTAGGGGGGGCGCACTGCGAGGGATCTGCGGGAGGAAAAAGGGGTTCAGCCGCTCTGGGGGAGTTCGGAGCAGAGAAAATCCGGGAGAGGTTTCGGGGTCCGGGAGAGGTTTCGGGGTCCGGGAGAGGTTTCGGGGGTGCAGGTGGTGCCGGCACCGGGGGGGTTCTGCCCCCGACCCCCAAAACCTCTGAGGCTCGGAGGGGTCGGGGGTCCCCGCGCCCCCTCCCTCCGCCCCCAAAAACCTCTGCCCGTCCCCCGGGGCTCCCCGCCGCCTGCGGGACCCCCATCTCCATCCCCCGCACTCACCGCCCGCAGCAGCTGGCGACAGCAGCGACAGCAGCGACAGTCGCGACAGGAGCCCGGCCATGGCGCGGGGGTTCAGCGGGGCCGGTGACACCCCGGGAGCGCGGCCGGGCTCTGCCCTCGCTCTGCCGCTCCCCGCCGCGGCGGCGGCCAGAAAAGGGCTGCGAGCCCTCTCCCCTCCCCTCCCTCCCTCCCTCCCCTCCCCTCCCCTCCCTCCCCTCCCCCCCGCCCTCGGAGAGGCAGCCGAGCCACACAAAGCCAGGCCCCCCCGCGCCCCCGAAGCGTTTTTGGGGTGCGCTCGCTCCGTGTCCGGCCGGGGGATCTTCATCCCTTCGCTTCTTCATCCTCTCCATCTTTTCTTCCCCCTGCGCTGTCTGTCCGTCCTTCCATCCCTTCCTCTCCGTCCGTCTGTCCCCCCAGGTGCGGTCCCCCTCCCTGGAGGGGGGACAAAAGGACACCGAGGGTGACACCCGGAGGGGGGGACACGCGGCGGGGCTTTGAATGAAATCTTTGTCATCCCTGCGCTCCGCAGCGGGAAAAAAAGATAAAAATCCCACACGAGCGATCTGCGGTCCCTAAAAAGTCCCTGCGTGCCACCCTCGTTTGTCACAGCGTGACTGTGCCTGTGTCACCCCGCGGGGTCACTGGGAACAGCTCAGGGTCACTGGGGAGCAGCTCAGGGGGTCACTGAGTGTCACTGGGATGGGCCCGGGCTCGCTGTCGCTGCCCCACGGCGGCTGCGGCGCAGCGGTTTGGCGCCTCCGGGTGTTTCCTCCCCGCTCCGGGTTCTGCAGGTGCGTCTCCCAAAAATCCCACCCCTCAAAATCCTGCGACACCCAGCCCCAAAAACCCCCGGCAACTGCAGCCCCAAAAATGTGGAAATTTCAGCCGCAAAATTTGAGAATTTCAGCCCCCAAAATCTGGGAATTGTGGCCCCGAAAATCTGGGATTTCCAAGATTTGAAGTTTAGAATTCCGACCCAAAAAATTCTGGGAATTTCAACCCCCGAAATCCTGGGAATTTTATGGCCCGAACTTATGAAATTCTTGCCCCAAAACCTGAGGAATTCCAAGCTTAGAACTCTCAGAATTTCAGCCTGAAAACTCTGGGAATTTCCGCCCCAAGATCAAGGGAATCTCAATCCCAAAACCCTGGGAATTTCAGCCCCAAAACTCAGGGAATTCTGGCCCCAAAAACCTGGAAATTTTGGCCTCAAAATCCTGGAATAGCCAGCCCTAAGCTCAGGGAATTTCAGCCCCAAAAATGTGGAAATTTCAGCCCCAAAATTTCAGAATTCCAGCCCCAAAATCCTGGGAATTTTATGACTTAAATCCCAGGAATTCTGGCTCCGAAAACCTTTTTTTTAATATATATTATAGAGGGGACCCTAATCAGCAGCCCCGCCCCGTAGGGAGGCCACGCCCACATGGGGACAGGCCCCGCCCTTAAGGAGCTTCGAACTCTCATAATTTCATCCCCAAATCCTGGGAATTTTAGCCCAAAACCTTGGGAATTTCAGCCTCAAAATCCTGGGAATTCTGACCCCAAAAATTGGGAATTTCAGCGTGAAAATCCTGGGAATTCTAGCCCAAAATCTTGGGAATTTCAGCCCCAAAACATTTGGAATTTCAGCCTCAAAATGTTGGGAATTTCAACCCCAAAATCCTGGGAATTCCTGCCCCAAAACCCCAGGAATTCTGGCCCCAAAATCCTGGGGATTCCAAGCTAGAACTCTCAGAAATTTCAGCGGGGAAAATCTTGGGAATTTCAATCCCAAAATCCTGGGAATTCTAAGACCCAAACCCTGTAAATTTCAACCCCAAAACCTGGAAATTTTTTGCCACAAAAATCCTGGAATGCCAGCCCTGAGCTAGAATTCCAGGCCCAAAATAATGGAATTTCAACCGTGAAAATCTGGGAATTCCAACCCAAAAATCCTGGAAATTTCAACCCCAAAATCCTGGGAATGTTCTGACTTAAACCCCAGGAATTCTGGCCCCAAAATCCTGGGGATTCCAAGCTTAGAACTCTCAGAATTTCAGCGGGAAAATCTTGGGAATTTCAACCCCAAAATCCTGGGAATTTTAAGACCCAAACCCTGTAAATTTCAACCCCAAAACCTGGAAATTTTGGCCACAAAATCCTGGAATACTCAGCCCAGAACCCTGTAAATTCCAGCCCCAAAATCCTGGGAATTTCAACCGTGAAAATCTGGGAATTCCAACCCAAAATCCTGGAAATTTCAGCCCCCAAAATCCTGGGAATGTTCTGACTTAAACCCCAGGAATTCTGGCCCCAAAATCCTGGGGACTCCAAGCTTAGAACTCTCAGAATTTCAGCGGGAAAATCTTGGGAATTTCAGCTCCAAAATCCTGGGAATTTTAAGACCCAAACCCTGGGAATTCGTGCCCCAAGACCTGGAAATTTTGGCCACAAAATCCTGGAATACCCAGCCCTGAAGTCTGGGAATTCCAGGCCCAGAAATGTGGAATTTCAACCGTGAAAATCTGGGAATTCCAACCCAAAAATCCTGGAAATTTCAACCCCAAAATCCTGGGAATGTTCTGACTTAAACCCCAGGAATTCTGGCCCCAAAATCCTGCGGACTCCAAGCTTAGAACTCTCAGAATTTCAGCCTCAAAATCTTGGGAATTTCAGCTCCAAAATCCTGGGAATGTTATGACTTAAATCCCAGGAATTCTGGCCCCCAAAACCTGGAAATTTTGGCCACAAAATCCTGGAATACTCAGCCCAGAACCCTGTAAATTCCAGCCCCAAAATCCTGGGAATTTCAACCCTGAAAATCTGGGAATTCCAACCCAAAAATCCTGGAAATTTCAACTCCAAAATCCTGGGAATGTTATGACTTAAACCCCAGGAATTCTGGCCCCAAAATCCTGCGGACTCCAAGCTTAGAACTCTCGGCAGCCGCGGGATCCCGCAATTAATTTACAGCAGCGCGTGGCAAATCCAGATGTTTTCCTCGGATAAATCCCTCCCCCTCCTCGTCTCTGGGAATGGTCCGGGGGAAAATCCCAGCCCTGGAGAAGCCGAGCCCAGCTGGGCTCCATCTGGGCACAGGGAAGGCGAAATTCCCGCTCCCATCCCGACCCTCTGGAGAAGAAACTCCTGAAATTCTGCACCGAAAATTCTGCACCGAATTTCACCCGCGTGATTTCCACCCCCCCCCAAAAAAAAAAAAAAATTGGAGATCTTTCCCAACTCCACGAGGTGAGAAAGAGCTGCTGGAAGTTCTGGAGTTAAACCCAAAAAAAACCCCAAAATTAAACCCGAAGGCTCTGGGGGTTGTTTTTGGGGTGGGAATGGAATTCTCAAAACGTTGAAACCCCAAAAATTCCCCCAAGTGCTGCTGGCTCTGGAGTGGGAGGAGAAAATAATCCCAAAAAGGTTTTTGGGGACCCAAAATCAGCTGGGTCAGGGAGGGCTTGGCTCAGTTTTTAATTAAAAAAAAATAAAAATCTGCTGATTTTTCCCCTCAGGCTGAGGGGTCTCGCACTGGGAGGTTTCCCTGCAGAAAGGACGGGATTAATTAACAAAAAAACCAATTAGAGCTGGGGGAAATATTGCTCGGGGTGTTGTCACCCCCTCGTTTTTTCTTTCTGGGCTCGCTCGGATTTTCCTGCAGTCGCTCCCAGAAGGGTCCAAAGGATTTTTTTTTTTTCCCCTTAAACATAGAGAAGTTTTTATGGGTTTTACTCCAAAGCCGAGGTGAAATTCCCGACAGCGCCGAGCCCGCGGTGATGGTGAGATAAAAATAAAGAGGAATTAATTAATAATAAATCCACATTTCCCACAGCCCGGGCAGGGGAGTTGGAGGGGAAAAAACCTGCGAGGGACAGAAGGGGCTGGGGCAGAGAGTGGGGGGAAAAAAATCATTTTTTGGGGGAAAAGGAGGAAAATTGGGATGGAATCAGCTCTGAGTTGGGGGAGGTGTTGGAGGTTCTCCCCATCTCCATGGGTTGGAGGAATTTATGGAAAAAAATCATGCAAAACCCCAGAAAAAACAAACAAAACAACCACCCAAAACCAAAACAAAAACCAAAAACTAAACCGAAACAACCCCAAAACAAAACAAAACAAAAACAAAGAAAAAAATCCACAAAAAAAAAAAAAAAAAAAAAAAACCAAAAGCGTCCTTAACCAAATAAAATAAAAACAAAAAAAACCCCAAATAAATTTAAAAAAGGCTCCTAAACAAACAAAATAAAAACCAAAAAATCTCCTTTCTCCTCTCTGGCAGCTCTCCCTTCCCTTTTCCCATTTTTTCCTTTTCCTTTTTCCCTTTTCTGTTTTTTTTCCCATCCCTCTCCCTGCACACTCTGGGATGAATCCTCGGGCCCTTATAAGGTCGGGCTGGAGGAACGGGAGGACAGAGAGAAACCAGAGCCCGAGAGAGGCAAAAAAACCCGGGAGAAAAACGGGAATGGGGAAATCTGGGAATGAGGAAATGTGGGAACGGGGAAAACTGGGAATGAAGAAAACGGGAATGGGGAAATGTGGGAATGGAGAAAGTGGGAATGGAGAAACTGGGAATGGGGAAATGTGGGAATGGGGAAATCTGGGAATGGAGAAACTGGGAATGGGGAAATCTGGGAATGGGGAAAAACGGGAATGGAGAAATCTGGGAATGGGGAAATCGGGAATGGAGAAACTGGGAATGGAGAAACTGGGAATGAGGAAATCTAGGAATGGAGAAACTGGGAATGGGGAAATGTGGGAATGGGGAAATGTGGGAATGGGGAAATCTGGGAATGGAGAAACTGGGAATGGGGAAATCTGGGAATGGGGAAAAACGGGAATGGAGAAATCTGGGAATGGGGAAATCGGGAATGGAGAAACTGGGAATGGAGAAACTGGGAATGGAGAAACTGGGAATGGAGAAACTGGGAATGAGGAAATCTAGGAATGGAGAAACTGGGAATGGGGAAATGTGGGAATGGGGAAATGTGGGAATGGGGAAATCTGGGAATGGGGAAATCTGGGAATGTAGAACGGGCGAGGATAAAAGGCGACAGCGTGAGTGGTGATCGATCAGTGATTGATGATTGATCAGGGATTGGTCGGTGATTGAGCTGAGATTGATTGATTGAGCTGTGATTGGTCAGTAATTGATCGGTGATTGATCAAGGATTGATCAATGATTGATCGGTGATTGATCAATGATTGATCAGTGATCGATCGGTGATTTTGGCTGAGGTGTGCGATGCTTTTCCCTGCTTCCACCCACGGGGAATTCATCCATGGATGCAGCATCCACCATCCATGTAACCATCCATCATCCATCCATCCATCCATCCATCCATCCATCCATCATCCATAATCCATCCATCCATCATCCATCCATCCATCATCCCAAATCGTCATCCATCATCCATCCATCATCCATCCATGTCCATCCATCATCCATAAATCCATCCATCCATCATCACATCCGTCATCGTCAAATCCGTCATCAAATCACATCCGTCACATCGTCAAATCCCAATCGTCATCCATCAAATCCATCATCCATCATCCAAATCCATCCATCCATCAATCAATCCATCCATCAATCCGATCCGTCGATCATCCAGTCACATCAGTCCGAGTCCATCCAGTCAGATCGTCCATAATCCAGATCCGTCAAGTCGATCAAATCCGTCAAGTCGTCCATCCAGTCCAGTCGATCCCAGTCCCAAATCGTCATCAATCGCATCAGATCCATCGTCGATCCATCAAATCCAGTCCGTCGATCCAGTCCCCGTCATCCAGTCAAATCATCAAATCAGATCCGTCCAGTCCATCCAGTCCGATCCAGATCAGTCCGTCAAATCAGTCCGTCAAATCCATCCAGTCAATCCAGTCGTCCATCGATCCGTCCAGGTCCAGGTCCCGTCCAGGTCCGTCAGTCAAGTCGAAATCGTCCAGGTCCGTCCATCCGATCCGTCAGTCAGTCGTCCATCAGATCCGTCCATCAATCAGATCCAGTCCGTCGTCCAGGTCCCGTCCAGTCAATCATGATCACATCCAGTCATCGTCCAGTCGTCAGATCGATCCCGTCCGTCCATCCAGTCAGTCCGTCCGTCGTCCGTCCAGTCAGATCCAGTCCGTCCGTCCGTCAGATCCAGTCGTCAAGTCGTCGTCCATCGTCCAGTCAGATCAGTCCGTCCATCCATCCGTCCATCCGTCCAGTCATCGTCCGTTCCCTCATCCTCCCCACGGGTTGCTGAGCTTCAGGGACCCCCACCCCAATCCCAGTTTCCACCTGGGGGTCTCTCCCATCCTCGGTTTCACTCGGGAATCTCTCCCAGTTTCCTGGGGGCTCTCCCATCCCAGTTTCCCTGAGGGTCTCTCCCACCCCAGTTTAGCTCGGGGGTCTCTCCCATCTCAATTCGGCCCGGGGGACTCTCCCAGTTTCCCCCGGGGGTCTCTCCCATCCCAGTTCCCTCGAGGGTCTCTCCCATCCCAGTTTAGCCCGGGGGTCTCTCCCAGTTTCCCCCGGGGGTCTCTCCCATCCCAGCTCCCTCGAGGGTCTCTCCCATCCCAGTTTCCCCCAGGGGTCTCTCTCATTCCCCCCGGGGGTCTCTCCCAGCCCCCCTGGACCCCGAGCCGCGCCAATCCCCCCCTTTCAAACCCATCTGCGGCTCCCAGGCCGATCAACGCGGGGATTTGCTGAAGCCTCGAGGTCCCATTTTCCCTGGAACCCATTTCCAGGGCATGAATCACCGCGCGCATGAACTCAATTAGTCCAGACAGAGCAGGAGATAAATCAGGGTCCCATTAGGAAAGGCGGAGGGTGATTGATGGCCCCGAGCGGCAGCGCTGCTCCGCTCCCGTCCCTGCCCTGCCGAACGCAGCTCCGGAGCGCCGAGCCTCCCCCCGAGCCGCGGGGGAACCGGCATAATCCGGGAATTCTCCGGGAATTCTCCGGGAATTCTCCGGGGATAATCCGGGAATGCTCCGGGGATGCTCCAGGAAAAATCCGGGGATTCTCTAGGGATGCTCCGGGGATAATTCGGGAATTCTCTGGGGATGCTCCGGGGATAATTCGGGAATTCTCGGGGATAATTCGGGAATGATCCGGGATAATCGGGGAATTCTCTGGGATTGCTCCAGGGATAATTCGGGAATGCTCCAGGGATGCTCCAGGAAAAATCCGGGGATTCTCTGGGGATGCTCCGGGGATAATTCGGGAATTCTCGGGGATAATTCGGGAATGATCCGGGATAATCTGGGAATTCTCTGGGATTGTTCCGGGGGTAATTCGGGAATCCTCCAGGGATAATTCGGGAATGCTCCGGGGATACTCTGGGAATTCAGCGGGTTTGCTCCGGGGATGCTCCGGCCATGCTCCAGGAAAAATCCGGGGATTCTCTGGGGATGCTCCGGGGATAATTCGGGAATTCTCCGGGAATTCTCCCGGGATGCTCCAGGAATTCTCCGGGAATTCTCCAGGGATGCTCCGGGTTTGCTCCGGCCCGGCTCGGCCCGGCTGACCCAGATCAGATCGTTCCCCCTCCCCCGAGCTGCCTCATCCATCTCTGCCCGGGAGAAACCCGGAGCCTTCCTGGGAATCTGGGCTGGGATTTCCCCGAGTCCAGCCCCGGGGGATCCATTCCCAATTCCATGGGATCGTTTCCAGCCCCAGGGGATCCGTTCACAATCCAGTGGGATCCCCCCCACCCCCCCCATGGGATCTTCTCCCAGTCCCATGGGATCCACTCCCAGTCCCATGGGATCCATTCACAATCCCGTGGGATCGATCCCAGCCCTGTGGAATCGATTTCTAATCCCATGGAATCCATTCCAATCCCGTAGGATCCTCTCCCAGCCCCGTGGGGTCCATCCCCAGCCCCGTGGGATCCATTCCCAAATCCATGGGATCCATACCCACCCCTGTGGGATCCGTTCCCAGCCCCGTGGGATCCATTTCCAACCCCATAGGATAATTTCCAGTCCCGTGGGATCCTCTCCCAATCCCGTGGGATCCATCCCCAGCCCCGTAGGATCCTCTCCCAGCTCCAGGGTGCAGGGAGGGGGCTCAGCCACGATCTGGGTGGGCTCCTCCCGGGGGATCCGCCGGGATTTGGGGCGGTCTCGGTCCCTGGGGAGGTTCTGGGCGCTGGTTCTGCGCTCTGGAGTTGCAGCCCTGCCCCGGGCAGGAGCCTGAGCTGATTTTATCAATCGTTTCTCAATCATCATTATCAACCCGGCCGCTCCGGGCTCCTTCCAGGCAGCGGGGAGGGAGCGGAATGCGCCAGGGACAATTCCAGCGCCAGCTCCATCCCCGCCCGAGGGGTCTGGGGGCAGTCGGGGGGGCTCCCACCTCCCCCACATCCCTGAGCCAGGATTTTCCAGGGCTTAAAAAAATAAAAATAAAAATAAAAAATTTGGATTTTTGCCTCCCGGGCAAAAACCTCGTTCGGGAGCCGCTCCAAGGGCTGGGGATGCCTCGAGCCAGCAGCAGCTCCTTCCAAAAAAACAAAAATTATGGCAGGAGCTGCTTTTCCTCCCGGGAAAGTTCAGGTCCGTGTCTCCCAATCACCGCTGGCTCTTCCAGCGGTTCTCCCGCAGATTTTGGGTGACACAACCTTTGTCCCTCCTGCACCCCAACCCCCAAAAGCGGCTTTTCCACCTTGCCCCACCCCGAATCCTCATGCTGGATCCGTGCCCCCTTCCCCAGGATCCAGGCCAGCCCTAATGGGAGTCAGCGGGGAATTTGGGGGGATCAATGGCGGGCAATTAACGCGCAATTAACGGGGGAGAGGCGGCTGAGCGCTCCCGAGGGCACGGGCGGAGCCGGGGAACGGCAGCGCTGGGACGGAGCCGTGCGGGAAGTGACGCCCGGGGAGCCGCGGGGGAAAAGCCGCGGGGGAAAAGCCGGGGCTGGAAAGGCCGGGCTTGGAAATCCGGGGATGGAAAGGCCGGGGATGGAAATCTGGAGATGGAATAGCCGGGGATGGAAGGGCCGGGGATGGAAATCCAGGGCTGGAAAAGCCGGGGATGGAAAAGCCGGGCTTGGAAATCCGGGGATGGAAAGGCCGGGGATGGAAATCTGGAGATGGAATAGCCGGGGCTGGAATAGCCGGGGCTGGAAAAGCCGGGGATGGAAAAGCCGGGGATGGAAATCTGGGGATGGAAAAAGCCGGGGATGGAAATCTGGGGATGGAAAAAGCCGGGGATGGAAGAGCCAGGGCTGGAATAGCCGGGCATGGAATAGTCGGGGATGGAAATCTGGAGATGGAATAGCCGGGGCTGGAAAAAGCCGGGATGGAAAAGCCGGGGATGGAAATCTGGGGATGGAATAGCCGGGATGGAATAGTCGGGGATGGAAAAGCCGAGCCTGGAATAGCTGGGAATGGAAAAGCTGGGGGATGGAAAAGCCGGGGTTGGAAAGCCGGGATGGAATAGCCGGGTTGGAAGGGCCGGGGAATGGAAAAGCCGGGATGGAACAGCAGGGGATGGAAATCCGGGATGGAAAAGCCGGGGATGGAAAAGGTCTCGCGACGGAAAAGGTCTGCGACCTCAAATGTCTGTGCCCCCGATATCTGTGACCCCGATATCTGTGACCCCGATATCTGTGCCCCGATATCTGTGACCCCTCAATGCCTGACACCCCACAGTCTGTGCCCCGACATCTGTGTCCCTCTATATCTGTGACCCCCCCGTTCTCTCCCGGCCCGTCCGCCCTCATTCCCAGCCGAGCCCCCCCGGTCCCCCTCAGCTCCCCGGACCCTGCCCGAGGCTCGGAGGCCGCGGGGCTCCACAAAGCCCGGGATTGTTCCCCTGCCAGACACAGGGAAAGCGGGGGGGCGTTCTAGGGATTCCTGGCTATGTGGGCGGGTCCTGGGCCCCAGGGGCTCGCGAAGCTGGGGGCACAGTGTCCCCACACCATTATCCCATCCCAGTATCCCATCCCATTATCCCATCCCATTATCCCATCCCATTATCCCATCCCAGTATCCCATCCCAGTATCCCATCCCACCCCATTATCCCACCCCATTATCCCACCCCATTATCCCACCCCATTATCCCATCCCATTATCCCATTATCCCATTTCAGTATCCCATCCCCTTGATCCCATCCCATTGATCCCATTGCATTGACCCCATTGATCCCACCAATCGCATCCCATTGATCCCATTGAACCCATTGATCCCATCCCATTGATCCCAGTGATCCCATTGATCCCATTGAACCCATTGATCCCATTGATCCCATTGATCCCATTGATCCCATTGATCCCATCCCATTGATCCCAGTGTGATCCCAGTGATCCCATTGATCCCAGTGATCCCAGTGATCCCATTGATCCCATCGAACCCATTGATCCCATTGATCCCATCCCATCCCATTGATCCCACCAATCGCATCCCATTGATCCCATTGAACCCATTGATCCCATCCCATTGATCCCAGTGATCCCAGTGATCCCATTGATCCCATTGAACCCATTGAACCCATTGATCCCATTGATCCCATCCCATCCCATTGATCCCATCCCATCCCATTGATCCCATTGATCCCATTGATCCCATCCCATCCCATTGATCCCATTCCATCCCATTGATCCCATCCCATTGATCCCATTGATCCCATTGATCCCATCCCATCCCATTGATCCCATCGATCCCGTTGATCCCATCCCATTGATCCCATTGAACCCATTGATCCCAGTGATACCAGTGATCCCAGTGATACCAGTGATCCCAGTGATCCCATCCCATTGATGCCAATGATTCCACTGATCCCATCCCATTGATCCCATCCCATATTGATCCCATTGATCCCATCCGATCTCATCCCATCCCACTGATCCCACTGAACTCATTGATCCCATCCCATCCCATTGATCCCATTGAACCAATTGATCCCATTGATCCCATTGATCCCATTGATCCCATCCCACTGATCCCATCCCATTGATCCCAATGATCCCACTGATCCCACCCCATTGATCCCATCCCATTGATGCAATTGATCCCATCCCATTCCTTTCACGTGGGAATGAGCAGAGACAGGGATGGGGACAGGGATGTGACAGGGACAGGACAGGAACAGGACAAGGTCACGCCCAGGATCCGGACGCGGCTCAGCTCTCCCTCTCTCCCTTCTCCAGGGTCCGATGGATCCCAAAACTCGGATCGCGCCGAGCCGGGACCCGCCGGGGTCACCCAGCCCTGGACACGCACCTGGGACTTAATTGCGCCAAAATAATGAAGCGATTAAGGAGCGCTCGGGGCAAACGGGAGGATCGCTGACCCCGGGCCGTGTCCCGGGAAACGCCGGGATGCGCAGCCCGGCCCGGCCCGGCTCCTCCCGGCACCGGCGGCGGAAACGGCCCCGGCCCCGCGGCAGCTGCGGAGAGACACTGAGCGCCTTTGTCCGGCGGGGGGTGGCATTTGTCCCGGGAAAAGCGGGGTTTGTCCCGGGAAAAGCGGGATTTGTACCGGGAAAAGTGGGGTTTGTACCGGGAAAAGCGGGATTTGTACCGGGAAGGGCAGGTTTTGTACCGGGAAGGGCAGGGTTTGTACCGGGAGAATCGGGGTTTGTACCGGGAAAAGCGGGGTTTGTCCCGGGAGAAGCGGGGGTTTGTACCAGGAAAAGCGGGGTTTGTCCTGGGAAAAGCAGCATTTGTCCCTGGAGAAGCGGGGTTTGTCCCGGGAAGGGCAGGGTTTGTTTGCAGCTGGGGGCTGCACCCCAAATCCATCCCTGATAAGATTTAGGATAACCCCACTGCTCCCCAAACCCTCCCGCACCCCAAAAACATCCCTGATAAAATTTGGGATAACCCCACTGCTCCCCAAACCCTCCCGCACCCCAAAAACATTCCTGATAAGATCTGGGATAATTCCACTGCTCCCCGAACCCTCCCGCACCCCAAAACCATCCCTGATAAAATTTGGGATAACCCCGCTGCTCCCCAAACCCTCCTGCACCCCAAATCCATCCCTGATAAGATTTAGGATAATCCCGCTGCTCCCCAAATCCTCCCGCACCCCAAAAACATCCCTGATAAAATTTGGGATAACTCCACTGCTCCCCAAATCCTCCTGCACCCCAAAAACATTCCTGATGGAATTGGGATAACTCCACTGTACCCCAAATCCACCCCTGACAGGATTTGGGATAATTCCCCTCCTCCCCAAACCCTCGCGCACCCCAAACCCCAAATCCGCCCCCAGCCGCTCCCCGCCCGCCCTGGGGGGGGTTTTTGGGGTGGGGCTGTCTGAGCCGGGCCGGGTTTTTCAGCGGATTAATTGATGCGCGCTGCGGACGCAGCTCGGAATGCGAACAGCCCAAATTCGATTTCTGGGGCTCGCAAATCGCGGCGTCAGCTCGGCCCAAATCGCATTAGAGCCGTTCCCACCCCGCAGCGCTTTAATGCGGTTTGCGCTGATTGGATTTGAGCCTTTATTGAGCTTAATTCGGGTTTGTGCGGGCGCGGGGACGGGCTGGGACCCCCGGGAAGGGTCGGGACCCCCCTCGGGAAAGATTGGGGACCCCCAGGCTGGGCTGAGACCCCCGGGAAGGGTCGGGACTCCCCTCGTAAGGGTTGAGACCCCCCTCGGGAAAGATTGGGGACCCCGGGAAGGGTTGGGGACCCCCGGGAAGGGTCGGGACCCCCCTGGGAAGGGCTGGGACCCCCTAGGAAGGGCTGAGACCCCCCGGGAAGGGTCGGGACCCCGGGAAGGGTCGGGACCCCCCTGGGAAGGGCTGGGACCCCCCTCGGGAAAGATTGGGGACCCCCGGGAAGGGTCGGGACCCCCCTGGGAAGGGCTGGGACCCCCGGGAAGGGTCGGGACCCCCCTCGGGAAAGATTGGGGACCCCCGGGAAGGGCTGGGGACCCCCTAGGAAGGGCTGGGACCCCCGGGAAGGGTCCGGAGCCCCCATTGAAAGGGTCGAGACCCCCGGGAAGGGTCGGGACCCCCCATGAAGGATTGGGACTCCCCTCGGGAAAGATTGGGGACCCCCCAGGCTGGGCTGGGACCCCCCGGGAAGGGCTGGGGACCCTCCTGGGAAGGGTCGGGGCACCCCCGGGAAAGGTTGGGGACCCCCCCAGGAAGGGTTGGGACCCCCCGGGAAGGGCTGAGACCCCCGGGAAGGGTCGGAACCCCCCTCGTAAGGGTTGGGACCCCCCCAGGAAGGATTGGGGACCCCCAGGAAAGGCTGGGATGCACCTGGGAAGGATTGGGGACCCCCCAGGAAGGGCTTAGAACCCCCTTGGGAAGGGTTGGGACCCCTCTTCTTCCCCCCTTTTTTTCCCTTCCCCCCCTTTTTTTTTCTTCCCCCCTTTTTTTCCTTTTTTCCCCTCTTCTTCCCCCTTTTTTTTCCCTTTTTTCCTTCCCCCTTTTTTTTTCCTTCCCCCTTTTTTTTCCTTCCCCCCCCTTTTTTTTTCCCTTCCCCCCTTTTTTTTCCCTTTCCCCCTTTTTATTCATTTTTTCCCCCCTCTTCTTCCCCTTTCCCCGCCCTTTTTTTTTTCCTTTTTCCCCTTTTTTTTCATTTTTCCCCTCTCCTTCCCCCCTTTTTTTTCCTTTTTCCCCTTTTTTTCCTTTTTTCCCCTCTTCTTCCCCCTTTTTTTCCTTTCCCCCCTTTTTTTTCCCTTTTTTCCCCTTTTTTTTCATTTTTTTCCCCTCTCCTTCCCCGTTTTTTCCCTTTTCCCTCCCGTTTTTCGCCATTCCCTGATCCAAAGGGAGAGCGCTGCTTCCCTCTGGCGGCTCCGGGGACGGGGACAGGGACAGGGAACGAGGATTTGGGGTCCGGGTGAGCACAGAGAGGGAGCTGGGCTTGGCTAGACTGGACAAGGGAAGGCTGAGAGCGGAAATTTCCATGGAAATATCTCAGATATAATGGAAATATCTCAAATATCCATGGAAATATCTTAAATATCATGGAAATATCTCAAATATCAGTGGAAATATTCTAAATATCAATGGAAATATCTTAAATTTCCATGGAAATATCTCAAATATCCATGGAAATATCTCAAATATCGGCAGAAATATCTCAGATATCCATGGAAATATCTTAAATATACATGGAAATATCTTAAATGTCAATGGAAATATCTCAAATATCAGTGGAAATATTTTAAATATCGATGGAAATATCTTAAATTTCCAAGGAAATATCTTAAATATTATGGAAATATCTCAAATATCAGTGGAAATATTTTAAATACCAATGGAAATATCTTAAATTTCCATGGAAATATCTTAAATATCAATGGAACTTTCTCGGATATCAATGGAAATATCTTAAATATCCATGGAAATATTTTAAATATCCATGAAAATAATATCTTAAATATCATGAAAATATCTCAAATATCAATGGAAATTTCTCAGATATCAATGGAAATATCTTAAATATCCATGGAAATATCTCAGATATCATGGAAGTATCTCATTTTGGGAAAGGGATGCCATCAATACATGGAAATATCTCAGATATCAATGGAAATATCTTAATTATCCACGGAAATATCTCGGATATCTGTGGAAATATCTCGAATTTCAATGGAAATATCCCAAATATCCATGGAAATCTCTCATTTTGGAAAAGGGATGCCATCAATACATGGAAATATCTCAAATATCCATGGAAATAGCTCAGCTATCCCGCGTGCTTCCCCTTCCAGGACTACATCTCCCATGAGGCTTTGCGGTAACCCAGCCAATAGCGCGCGGCCTTGCTCAGGGAGCGGCCCCGCCCCGGGGCACACCGGGAACTGTAGGCGGGCCGGCAGCGGGCGCGGAGGCGGAGAACTACAAATCCCAGCATGCACCGGGGGGCGCGGGCCAATGAGGAGGGCGCGTCTTGGCGCGGCGCGCGTGCGCGCTGGGGCGGGCGGCCGCGGATTCATGTGGAGGTCAGCGGCGCGGCGGGAGCGGCGGGCGGGAGGGCGGCGGTGGGTCCGGGGCTGCGGGGGGAACCGAACCGAACCGGGCCGGGCCGAGCCGAGCCGAGCCTGAGGCCGGGCGGGCAGGGTGGACGCGGCCACGCTTTGGCCCGTGCTGGCGGCGAGCGGCCTAGGAAAGAGCGGGGAGGGAGAGGCCCGGGGGGCGTGCGGGGTGTGGGGGCACGGGGAGGTCATGGAGGGGGAACCGGGTGGGAGACCCCCGGGATCGAGGAGCCCCCCAGGGCTGAGGGGTTTGGGGGGCACAAGGAACCCCTCAGGGGTTTGGGGGGCAGAAGGAGCTTCTCAGGGGTTTGGGGGGCACAAGGAGCCGCCCAGGACCGAGGTGTTTTTGAGGGCACAAGGAGCTTCTCAGGGGTTTGGGGGGCATAAGGAACCCCCCAGGGCTGAGGTGTTTTTGAGGGCACAAGGAGCTCCCCCAGGGCTGAGGGGTTTGGAGGGCACAAGGAGCCCCCCAGGGATTTGGGGGCAAAAAGAACCCTCCAGGACCGAGGAGTTTTTGGGGCCGCAATGAGCCCCTCAAGGCTAAGGGGTTTGTGGGGGGCACAAGGAGCCCCCCAGGGATTTGGGGGGCAGAATGAGCCCCCCAGGACCGAGGTGTTCTGGGCCCCCCGGCGATGCTCCCGCTGTGCTGTGGGGGCTCAGGGCAGGTCTGACCCTGGAGGGTTTCCAGGCGGATTTCCAGGCGGGCTCTGGAGCTCCGGGATGGCTGCCAAGGTGTTCGAGAGCATCGGGAAGCTCGGCCTGGGCCTGGCGGTGGCCGGCGGAGTCGTGAACTCGGCTCTGTACAACGGTGAGTGCGCGGCCTGGGCGCCCCAGAGCACTTCATCCTGCATTCCTGTCCAAACCTTCACTTCTTGCCCCACAAAAACACACTGAGCCCCTGGAGCTGCTCCTGAGGGAGTTCCATCCAGCTTCTCCTTGCTTTATTGCTCCAATGATTAATGATTTTCTCTGCCATTAATTCTGGTTCTAACCCCACCCCTCCCCGCGGCTCTGCTGGCAGCAGTGACCCCCCCTGACTCCCCCTTTTGCCCCCCACAGTGGATGCAGGGCACAGAGCTGTGATCTTTGACCGCCCGCAGGCTGCAGGACGTGGTGGTGGGAGAAGGGACCCATTTCCTGATCCCCTGGGTGCAGAAGCCCATCATCTTCGACTGCCGCTCGCGGCCCCGCAACGTCCCCGTCATCACCGGCAGCAAAGGTGGGTCTGGCCCTGCACCCCCAGGCTCTGGGCTATCCCCCTGGCATTCTGCTCCCTGGCTGCCCAGGAAGGGGCCCCCAAGGCCGCCTGGGTCACCTGGTGATGTCCAGAGGTCCCTTCCAGCCCCTGGAGCAGGCAGGGATGGTCTGAGATTTTTAATAAAGGACAGGTTAAGGAAATCTTCCTTTGGTCCCAGATATTTGGGGTTGGAAGGGACCTCTGCAGATTCCTTGCCTGTGGAGATCCTATAGTTTGAGATTTTTAATAAAGGATAGATTTAGGAAATCTTCCTTTGGTCCCAGATATCTGGGGTTGGAAGGGACCTCTGCAGATTCCTTGATTGTGGAGAACCCACATGTCTCAGTTTGGGAATGGTTTGAGATTTTTAATAAAGAACAGGTTAAGGAAATCTTCCTTTGGTCCCAGATATTTGGGGTTGGAAAGGACCTCTGCAGATTCCTTGACTCTGCAGAGATTCCACATGTCCCAGTTTGGGAATGGTTTGAGATTTTTAATAAAGAACAGATTTAGGAAATCTTCCTTTGGTCCCAGATATCTGGGGTTTGTTGGAAGGGACCTCTGGAGATTTCTTGATTGTGGAGATCCCGCATGTCCCAGTTTGGGAATGGTTTGAGATTTTTAATAAAGAACAGATTTAGGAAATCTTCCTTTGGTCCCAGATATTTGGGGTTGGAAGGGACCACTGGAGATTTCTTGATTGTGGAGATCCCGCATGTCCCAGTTTGGGAATGGTTTGAGATTTTTAATAACAGATAGGTTTAGGAAATCCTCCTTTGGTGCCAAATATTTGGGGTTGGAAGGGAGATTCTCCAGCCCCAAAACATTCCTTAACTCTGTGTAATCCCAGATTGACATGGGGATGGTTTGAGATTTTTAATAAATAAGATTCCTTTGGTCCCAAATATTGGGATAGGGGGTTGGAAGGGACCTCTGGAGATTCCTTGATTGTGGAGATCCTACATGTCCCAGTTTGGGAATGGTTTGAGATTTTTAATCAATAAGATTCCTTTGGTCCCAGATGTTTGGGGTTGGAAGGGACCTCTGCGGATTCCTTGACTCTGTGGAGATCCCACATGTCCCAGTTTGACATGGAAATAGTTTGAGAATTTTTAATAAATAAGATTCCTTTGGTCCCAAATATTTGGGGTTGGAATGGACCCCTGGAGATTCCAGTTTGGGAATAGTTTGAGATTTTTTAATAAAGGACAGGTTAAAGAAATCTTCCCAAATATTTGGGGTTGGAAGGGACGCCGGGATCTCACCTGGGCCAGGTACCACAGGACCCCAAGGCTGCGAAGAGCAGCCAAACCACCTCACTTACCCAAGCAAGAGTGTGAGCCCAGAGCTGTGCAGGGCTGGGCAGCCCCTGAGCAGGCTGTGCCCCCTCTCCAGACCTGCAGAACGTGAACATCACGCTGCGGATCCTGTTCCGGCCGGTGACGGCGCAGCTGCCGCGCATCTTCACCAGCATCGGCGAGGACTACGACGAGCGCGTGCTGCCCTCCATCACCACCGAGATCCTCAAGTCCGTGGTGGTGAGTGCTGCTGGGCTGTCCCTGCTCCTGCTCCTGCCCCTGCCCCTGTCCCTGCTCCTGTCCCTGCTCCTGTCCCTGCTCCTGTCCCTGTCCCTGCTCCTGTCCCTGTCCCTGCTCCTGTCCCTGTCCCTGCTCCTGTCCCTGCCCCTGCCCCTGCTCCTGTCCCTGCTCCTGTCCCTGTCCCTGCTCCTGCCCCTGTCCCTGCCCCTGCCCCTGCTCCTGTCCCTGCCCCCTGCCCCCTGCTCCTGTCCCTGCTCCTGTCCCTGCTCCTGTCCCTGTCCCTGCTCCTGCTCCTGTCCCTGCTCCTGTCCCTGTCCCTGCTTCTGTCCCTGCCCCTGCCCCTGCTTCTGCCCCCTGTCCCTGCCCCCCTGCTTCTGCCCCCTGTCCCTGCTTCTGCTCCTGTCCCTGTCCCTGCCCCTGTCCCTGTCCCTGTCCCTGCAGGGAGCTGCAGCTCTGGGATTGCTGCTCTGGTGGGAAGGGAGGGGTTTCAGGCAGCCTCACCCTGCTGTGGGGTCTGAGCCTCGTCCGGCCTGGCCTTGGCTGTTTCCCAGGTGGGGATCCCAAACCTGCCTGGGAGGCTTTTCCATGGGATATTCCTGCTGCTGCCCTGGCTGGTGCAGCCTGGAATGGCTGCCCCTTCCCAGAGGTGTCCATCCCGTTCCATCCCGTTCCATCCAATTCCCAGAGCTTTCCATCCCATTCCCAGCCCATCCCAGCCTGTTCCCTGCCGTTCCATCCCGTTCCCTGCCGTCCCATCCCGTTCCCATCCCGCTCCCATCCCGCTTCCCATCCCATTCCCATCCCGCTCCCAGCCCGTTCCCAGCCCGTCCCTGCCGTCCCAGCCCATTCCCAGCCCGTTCCCAGCCTGTCCCATCCCGCTTCCCATCCCGCTCCCATCCTCGCTCCCAGCCCATTCCCAGCCCATTCCCAGCCCATTCCCAGCCCATTCCCAGCCCATTCCCAGCCCGCTTTCCCAGCCCGCCCCTGCCGCTCCCAGCCCGCCCCTGCCGCTCCCTGCCGCTCCCTGCCGCTCCCAGCCCGTCCCTGCCGCTTCCCTGCCGCTCCCTGCCGCTCCCAGCCCGCCCCTGCCGCTTCCCTGCCGCTCCCAGCCCGTCCCTGCCGCCCCAGCCCATTCCCAGCCCGTCCCATCCTCGCTTCCCAGCCCGTCCCAGCCCGTCCCTGCCGTTGCAGGCGCGCTTTGACGCGGGCGAGCTGATCACGCAGCGCGAGTTGGTGTCCAGGCAGGTCAGCGAGGACCTGACCGAGCGCGCGGCCACCTTCGGCCTCATCCTGGACGACGTGTCCCTGGTGAGTCAGTGTCCCTGGGAGTGTCCCTGGGAGTGTCCCTGTCCCTGTGAGTATCCCTGTCCTTGGTCAGTGTCCCTGTCCTTGGTCAGTGTCCCTGTCCCTGTGAGTGTCCCTGTCCCTGGGAGTGTCCATGTCCCTGGTGAGTGTCCCTGTAAGTGTCCCTGTCTTTGGTGGGTGTCCCTGTCCCTGTCCCTGGGGAGTGTCCTGTCCCTGTTGGGTGTCCTTGTCCCTGTCCCTGTCCCCTGGGCAGGGGGAGTCAGTGCCCAGAGCATGGTGGGCTGGACATTTGGACATTTGGCCAGGTGTGGCCATTTAAACATTTGGCCAGGTGTGACCATTTGGCCATTTGGTCATTTGGCCAGGTGTGACCATTTGGCCATTTGGCCAGGTGTGGCCATTTAAACATTTGGCAAGGTGTGGCCATTTGGACATTTGGTCATTTGGCCAGGTGTGGCCATTTGGACATTTGGCCAGGTGTGACCATTTGGACATTTGGCCAGGTGTGACCATTTGGACATTTGGCCAGGTGTGGCCATTTAAACATTTGGCCAGGTGTGGCCATTTGGACATTTGGCCACCAGTGGCCATTTGGACATTTGGTCATTTGGCCAGGTGTGGCCATTTGGCCAGGTGTGGCTGTGCTCAGAAGGACACCCTGGTCACAGCTGTGTCCCCGTGACCTTGGGCCGCCCTTGGTGGCCCCTGGGTGGCCCCAGCCCTGTCCCTGCAGGGATTTGGTGGCTCCAGCAGGAGCAGCTGCAGCTCAGGGTGATGG
The DNA here is from genome assembly GCA_034336665.1 of Luscinia megarhynchos. NCBI lineage: Eukaryota > Metazoa > Chordata > Aves > Passeriformes > Muscicapidae > Luscinia > Luscinia megarhynchos. Next base: position 1,340,644 of record CM067589.1, on the reverse strand, counting down.
ATTGGGCTGCAGGGGCTGCGGGGTTTGGCAGCAGTGAGAATTCCCACTGGGACAGCACAAAATTCCCACTGGGACAGCACAAAATTACCTCTTGGAAAGCACAAAATTCCTATTTGGAAATCACAAAATTCCCACTTAGAGAGCAGAAAATTCCCATTTGAAAAGCACAACATTCCCACTGGGACAGCACAAAATTCCCATTTGGAAAACACAAAATTCCCATTTGAGCAGTGTGAAATTTCCATTTGGAAAGCACTGAATTCCCATTTTAACACCACAAAATTTCCACTTGGACAGCACAAAATTTTTTCTTGGAAAGGACAAAATTCCCTCTTGAACAGCACAAAATTCCTGTTTGGACAGCACAGAATTCCCATTTGCAAAGCACAAAATTCCCATTTGGAAAGCATAAAATTCCCATTTGGACAGCACAGAATTCTGATTTGGGCAGCACAAAATTGCCACTTGAACAGCACAAAATTCCCATTTGGAAAACACAAAATTCCCTCTTGAACAGCACAAAATTCCCATTTGGAAAACACAAAATTTTCATTTTAACACCACAAAATTCCCATTTGCAAAGCATAAAATTCCCATTTGGACAGCACGAAATCCCCACTCCCTCTTTCCCCGGGAGTTTTTTTGACCAAAAAAGGTTTCTATTAATTTCTGCCAAACGGCAAATTGGCACTTTGTTCCTGCAGTCCCCTGCCCCACAGGGCTGGCTGTGGGGTCCTGTGGGACACCCCAGGGGTCCCCAGCCCTGAGTGCCCGGCGGGTTTGTGCCCCCAGACCCACCTGACGTTCGGCAAGGAGTTCACGGAGGCGGTGGAGATGAAGCAGGTGGCGCAGCAGGAGGCGGAGCGCGCGCGCTTCATCGTCGAGAAGGTACCCGGGGGAATTGGGGATCTCCTTCCAAACCCAAGGGTTTCCTGGGATGTCCTCCTGGGATTGTCCTGCTGGGATCCTGCTCCCAAAGGCCAGGCCTGCAGCAGGGCCACAGACAGGATGAGTCAGGCAAGGGGGGGCCAAACGGGATTGAAATTGCCTTTTTCCCATTCATAAATATAACTGAAATTGCATTTTTCCCATTCATAAATATAACTGAAATTGCCTTTTTCCTACTCATAAATATAACTGAAATTGCATTTTTCCCTTTGCCCAAATAGAATTGAAATTGCATTTTTCCCATTCATAAATATAATGGAAATTGCATTTTTCCCATTCATAAATATAACTGAAATTGCCTTTTTCCCATTCATAAATATAATGGAAATTGCATTTTTCCCATTCATAAATGTAACTGAAATTGCCTTTTTCCCTTGCCCAAACTGGATTGAAATTGCATTCTTCCCATTCATAAATATAACTGAAATTGCCTTTTTCCCATTCATAAATATAATTGAAATTGCCTTTTTCCCTTTGCCCAAATAGAATTGAAATTGCCTTTTTCCTGCTCATAAATAGAATTGAAATTGCCTTTTCCCCTTCCATAAATATAACTGAAATTGCCTTTTTCCCATTCATAAATATAATTGAAATTGCCTTTTTCCCTTTGCCCAAATAGAATTGAAATTGCCTTGTCCCCTTCCATAAATATAACTGAAATTGCCTTTTTCCCCTTCATAAATATAATTGAAATTGCCTTTTTCCCTTTGCCCAAATAGAATTGAAATTGCCTTTTTCCTGCTCATAAATAGAATTGAAATTGCCTTTTTTCCTTGCATAAATAAGAATTGAAATTCCCTTTTTTCCTTTGTCCAAATAGAATTGAAATTGTTTTTTCTTTGCCCAAATAGGGATTGAAATTCCCTTTTTCCCTTTTGGCCCAAATAGGATTTTTTCCCTTGCCCAAATAAAATTGAAATTCCCTTTTTCCCTTTGCCCAGGGGTTCCAGCAGCTCCCCCTTCTGTTCCAGCTGTGAACACTGTGCTGAGAGTTTTGTTAATTTTTTTTTGTTGGGTACATTGAAGTAGATAAAGCACAAATATTACTATTACCATGATAATTAGTACATATATATTTATTTTTTAGTTTTTTTTTACAGTGGTGTGAGGCTTAGTTAATTAGATTATTTAACTATATTTCTTTTTGAGTTTGGCTGTACTTTTTTTGTAATTGCTGCTTTTACTATGCTGTGAGGCTCAGTTAATTAGATTGTTTAACTATGATTTTTTTTTATTTGGAGTTTGGTTATACTTTTTTTTTCTAACTGCTGTTTTTACTATGGTGTGAGGCTTAGTTAACTATGATTTTTTTTTGAGTTTGGTTATCCTTTGTAATCACTGTTTTTATGATGGTGTGAGGCTCAGTTAATTAGATTACTCAACTATGATTTTTTTTGATTTCTTTTTACTTGGAGTTTGGTTATCCTTTTTTTGTAATTGCTGTTTTTACAATGGTGTGAGGCTCAGTTAATTAGATTATTTAACTATGATTTATTTTTAGTTTGAGTTTTGTTATACTTTTTTTTTCTAATTGCTGTTTTTACTATGGTGTGAGGCTCAATTAGATTTCTCAACTGTGATTTCTTTTGGAGTTTGGTTATCCTTTTTTTTTGTAATTGCTGCTTTTATGATGGTGTGATGCTCAGTTAATTAGATTATTTAACTATGATTATTTATTTTTGCAATCACTGTTTTTACAATGGTGTGAGGCTCAGTTAATAGATTATTTAACTATGGGTTTTTTTTGTCAGTTTGAGTTTTGTTATACTTTTTTTTTCTAATTGCTGTTTTTGCTATGGTGTGAGGCTCAGTTAATAGATTATTTAACTATGGATTTTTTTTTTCAGTTTGAGTTTTGTTATACTTTTTTTTTCTAATTGCTGTTTTTACAATGGTGTGAGGCTCAGTTAATAGATTATTTAACTATGATTTTTTTTTTAGATTGGTTATACATTTTTGTAATTGCTGTTTCTACGAAGCTGTGAGGCTTAATTAGATTATTCAACAATTTTATGTTTTCAGTGTTGAGTTTCTGTAACGGTGCCACACCCGCGTGTCGCATCCACGTACATTCGTTGCGCCAATACAATTGTAATAAAAACCATGCAATCAACAAAAATCTCTGGCTTTCCCTGCAGGCAGAGCAGCAGAAGAAGGCAGCAGTGATCTCAGCTGAGGGCGACTCCAAGGCCGCAGAGCTGATTGCCAACTCGCTGGCCACGGCGGGCGACGGGCTGATCGAGCTGCGCAAGCTGGAGGCGGCCGAGGACATCGCGTACCAGCTGTCCCGCTCGCGCAACATCACCTACCTGCCCTCGGGCCAGGCCGTGCTGCTGCAGCTGCCCCAGTGACAGCGCCTGAGGGAGAGAGGAAACACTAAACACGGAAAAAAATCATGGCGGGTTCCTCCGGCGGAGGAAATGGAAATTTGGAATTTTTTGCGGATGGGAAATTGAATAAAAGTGAACGCGGCGTTGGGGCTGCGGTCACAGAGGTGGCTTCAGTGACTCTGAATTTGGGGATCTGGAGGAATGTGGGGATTCAGGAGGTGAAATTTGGGAATTCATCAGGTGAGATTTGGGGATTCATCAAATGATATTTGGGGATTCATCAAGTGAGGTTTGGGGATTCATCAAGTGAGATTTGAGAATTCAGCAGGTGAGATTTGGGATTCAGCAGGTGAGGTTTGGGAATTCAGCACGTGAGATTCGGGATTCAGCAGGTGAGGTTTGGGGATTCAGGAGATCAGATCTGGGGATTCATCAGGTGAGATTTGGGGATTCATCAAGTGAGATTTGGGGATTCATCAAGTGAGATTTGGAGATTCATCAAGTGAGATTTGGAGATTCATCAAGTGAGATTTGGGGATTCAGCAGGTGAGGTTTGGGAATTCAACAGGTGAGGTTTGGGAATTCACATGAGATTTAGGAATTGGCCCTTCCTGTCAGTTGGAGCAGCAGGAGCAGAGATTTCCTGGGATGAAGTGCCAGTGACACCACGCCTGAGGGAGAAAGAAAACCATTAAAAATGGAAAAATGGAAAAAGAAATCATGGCAGGTTCCTCCGACGGAGGAAATGGAAATTTGGAAATTGTTCGGTTTTTTTTTTTTTGGATGGGAAATTGAATAAAAGTGAACGCGGCATTGGGGCTGCGGTTCATCCTCTGTGGTCACAGAGTGATCTGAATTTGGGGATTTGGATGAATGTGGGGATTCAGCAGATGAGATTTGGGAATTCATCAAGTGAGATTTGGGGATTCAGCAGGTGAAGATTGGGAATTAAGCACGTGAGATTTGAGGATTCATTAAGTGAGATTTGGGGATTCTGGAGATCAGATTTGGGATTCATCAGGTGAGATCTGGGAATTCAGCAGGTGAGATTTGGGGATTGGCCCTTCCTGGCAGTTGGAGCAGCAGGAGCAGAGATTTCCTGGGATGAAGCCCCAGTGACACCACCCCTGCCCCTGCTGAGGGGAAAAACCTCTCCAGGTGTCACCTGAGAACTTGGGGACAGCTCAGCTCGGGCCCTCAGCCCCCCAGAGCTCTGCAGGTGCCACCTCAGCTCAGGGCAGCGCTCTGTGGGGTGAGGAGCAGATTCCCTCTGGCTCTGGAGAGGGGAGTTCTGTGCAGGAACCTTCTGGAACTGGGACATCTCCTCCCCCCCGGGCTCCTGCCCAGCCCCTGGCTGCTGCAGGGACAGAAATCCTGTCCCATCCCTGCTCCTTGTCCTGAGGGAAGTGGAACTGTGAGATTGTGTAAGCAGCCTTCAATAAATGTCACAGCCCCAAGGCTGGCACTGTGGGTCGTGGCTTTTTTTTATTTGGTTTTTTATTTTGTGCTGCTGTCTCAGGAGAAGTTGAGCTTGTGCTGGGATCCATCCTGCCAACCTCAGAGCTTGGGACATGGGTGTGACACCGGATTTCTGGAGTGAGGTGAGTGTGGAATTGTGGGGGATTCTCCCAGTGCCCTTCCAGAGCTCCCTTCCAGCCCCACTGTTCTGTGATCCTCCAGCAAATTGTCCAAAATCTCCAAAAACACCTCAGAGCTGGGGTGTGCTGCAGCTTGGCTGCTCTCTGGGACAGTGAGGGTGGGAGGAGCTGCCCTGTTCCAGAGATCTCCTTTTCCCAGGGTTCCCTTTCCCCCTTTTCCCAGGAATTCCTTTTCTCCCTTTTTCCAGGGATCCCCTTTCCAGGGGTTCCCTTTCCCCCCTTTACCAGGGATTTAATTTTGCCCCTTTTCCAGGGATCCCCTTTTCCAGGGGTTCCCTTTCCCCCATTTTCCAGGGATTTCATTTCCCCCTTTTCCAGGAATGCCTTTTCTCCCTTTTTCCAGGAGTTCCCTTTTCCCCCTTTTCCAGGAGTCCTCTTCCCCCTTTTTTGGTGTTTTTGTGCAGAGGTTCCTGGCTCTGACACTGCAGTTATGTTCCCCAGAACCCCCAAAAAAACCTGAACAATCCCACACGGAGCTGCCAGCTCTCCCCAACCCCAGGCACTGGGAGATGCTGGTGGGTGTGAGCTCTGCTATTTTGGAGCTAATTAATATTTAATTGTGCCTTTACACCCAACTGGGAAAGGAGGAGAACGGGGACAGGAATTTCCTCTGCTTGAACTTCTTCTCTGCAGTGGCACGGGGCAGCCAGGGCTTCCTGAGGCACAATCCAGCAGGAAAATCCCTTTGTTCCCCTTCTGCTTCCCCTCCCGTGCCTCCAGGGCATCCTGAGCAGGAGATGTGGGAGATAAACCTGGGAGCCTGGCTGGGCTGCAGAGCTGGAGCTGCCAGCACCGTCTGTGCCTCAGGAAAAAAAGTTTCCATCAGCTGTGCCTCAGTTTCTCTGCCCAGGATCCTTGAGCAGCTCCAAGAAATGGTGCCAAGGGTGCCAAGCCCTGGTTTAGGCTGTGCCTAAGGCAGAACTGGCAGGATGTGGAGGTCTCACAAACCACAGGGTGAAGGGCCAGAGCTGCTCCTGGAGTTATCCTAAAATCCTCCTGTCAGGAATGGGGATGAGGCAGAGCCAGAGCTGCTCCTGGAGTTATCCTAAAATCCTCCTGTCAGGAATGGGGATGAGGCAGAGCCAGAGCTGCTCCTGGAGTTATCCTAAAATCCTCCTGTCAGGAATGGGGATGAGGCAGAGTCAGAGCTGCTCCTGGAGTTATCCTAAAATCCTCCTGTCAGGAATGGGGATGAGGCAGAGCCAGAGCTGCTCCTGGAGTTATCCTAAAATCCTCCTGTCAGGAATGGGGATGAGGCAGAGCCAGAGCTGCTCCAGGAGTTATCCTGGAAATCCTGTCAGGAATGGGGATGAGGCAGAGCCAGAGCTGCTCCTGGAGTTATCCTAAAAATCCTGTCAGGAATGGGGATGAGGCAGAGTCAGAGCTGCTCCTGGAGTTATCCTAAAAATCCTGTCAGGAATGGGGATGAGGCAGAGTCAGAGCTGCTCCTGGAGTTATCCTGGAAATCCTGTCAGGAATGGGGATGAGGCAGAGCCAGAGCTGCTCCTGGAGTTATCCTAAAATCCTGTCAGGAATGGGGATGAGGCAGAGCCAGAGCTGCTCCTGGAGTTATCCTAAAATCCTCCTGTCAGGAATGGGGATGAGGCAGAGCCAGAGCTGCTCCTGGAGTTATCCTAAAATCCTGTCAGGAATGGGGATGAGGCAGAGCCAGAGCTGCTCCTGGAGGTATCCTAAAATCCTCCTGTCAGGAATGGGGATGAGGCAGAGCCAGAGCTGTTCCTGGAGTTATCCTAAAATCCTCCTGTCGGGAATGGGGATGCCTCCAAGGCAGGAAATTCCAGCACATGCTCATCCACAGAGTTCTCCAGCACCTGCCCCAACATCCCCTCCCCGGTTTTCCTCCACTGCACTGGGCTGTTGGGCTGGGATGGAGCAGTGTCCAAGGTTTTTCCAGCTCAGGGCTGGGACAGGCAGCAGCAGCTCCTCCGGGGCTGGGTCAGCGTGTCCCGTTCTGCTCCAGGGACAGCTGGGGCAAGCAGGAGGAAAATCGGGAGCATTGTTCTGATCCTGCCCTTTTAACTCCATCCTGAATTTGCCTCTGAGAGCCCCAAGCCCTGCTGGGCACGGGCAGCTCTGGGGTTGTGCTCAGGAATCCAGAGCAAGCCAAACCCTCTGGAATTCGGGATTTGGAACTCCGGGGGAGCGAGATTTTTTTTTATTGGCAGAATCTCAACTCCGCTGTTGGAGGAGAAGGGGGAATTTGCAGGTGAGGAAACAAACCACAGGTAGAGATTGAAGGGTTTAGGAAAGGAACACGAAGCTGAGAAGGCTTGGTTCCCTTCCCCCCTCCGAGTTCCTGCTACTCTCACTAATTCTCCACGGCTGCCAAACCCAAACCACAGCAGCGCTGTCCCCTCCTACACAGCCCCAGCAGCGGTTTTGGGCTGCGGCCGAGGCCCTGCAGCTTTCGGGGCAGGTGGCACCCGGGGAAGGCGATGCCAGCCCCGAGCCTCCCACAGCTCGCTGCCACAGGTGTCGCTTCTTGTCGCGTCGCTCTCCTCCATCAGGGTGCAATCACCAAACCGCAGGCTGGAGTTAAGCAGTAATTAGCGTGTAAAGGAGAGAGGGAGGTTTGGGCAAGCGGGAGCTGGGGTCTGGCACAGGCCGAGGGCTCTGCGGCCCTCACCTGGTGCTGAGGGGCAGCTCCGTCCCCGTGAGGGCAGCAGCCATCCCCGCCACCCCCTGAGGGGGCTCAGGGCGCGCGCAGTAACGGGATCGGGGCCCGAGCCCTCACTCACCCTCGCACCCCGCCTCACTAATTACAGCACGGCCGCCATTACCGGAGAAGGTAACGAGCCCCCCGTCCCGCCCCCCGCGCATGCGCAGCCCCCCCCTCACCTGCGGGCCCGCGCGCCGCCGCCTCAGGTGGAGCAGCGGCGGGGAAAGGGGCGGGCGCGCGGGGAACAGCGCCCCCGGCGGCGCGTGCGCAGCGCCGCCTCTTCCCCCCCCTCCGCGGCCTGTGCGCGCTCCCGTTCCTGACCGTGCGCGCTCCCGCAATGCGCGCTCCCCCTCTGCGCGGGTCACCCGCACCCCCACTCTCACCATCCGTGCGCGCTCCCGCAGGCGCGCGCTCGCCCACCCCCCGGCCTATGAGGTGTTTCCCCCTCACGGCACGGTCCGTCCCCTCCCCGCCTCCGCGCGCGCTCCCGCACTCGCGCACTCACCCCTCCCCCTTTTCCCCGGCCCTTCACCCGCGGCCCGCGCGCGCCTCCCCGCCTGCTCCACCCCCTCAACGCCGCGCGCGCGTGCTGCCTCCCGCCGCGCACCGGTCCGGGCACGGGGGCGCGCCCCCCGCCCTCACACACACACACACACACAGAGCACCGAGCCCCGCGCGCGCGCCCCCGCGAGGACCGGCGGCGGCTGCGGCGGCGGCCACGTAGCGCTGCGGCGGCGGCGGCAGCCGAGGGGCAGCGGGAGCCGCGTCCGCCCGCCCGCCCGCCCGAGGCGGCGGCGGCGGCAGCAGCAGCAGCAGCAGCGCCTGGGCCCGAGCGCCGGGCCGAGCCGAGGCGGCGGCGGTCGCCGGAGCGCGGGGGCCGAGCGGAGGGGCCGGAGCGCAGGCACGGGCGGGGAGGGAGGGCCCGGCCGCCCTGCCCTCCGCCCTCCGCCGCCGCGCCCGCCTGCGCGCCCTCTTCCCCGCGCCGCCCGGCATGGACGGCGGCGGGGGCGGCCCCGAGGGCACCGGCCTGGGTGAGTGCGGGGCGGCCGCCGAGCCTTTTCCTCCCCCCGCTTTCCTCCCTTCTTCCCTTCCTTCCTTCCTTCCTTCCCCCCGGGCCTGGCGGCGCAGCCGAGCGGCGCTAGGCCCGGCCCGGCCCGGCGGGGGGAGCGGGGTGCGGGCCCCGCACGGCCCGGGGGAGCGGGGGCGCAGGGATGGGGCTGGGGGCTCCGCCCGACACCGGGGGCTCCCGGGGGTTGCAGGTTCTCCCCGGGGTTGGAGGTTCTCCCGGGGCTCTGCCCCAGCTCGGGAGGCTGTGCCGGGCATCGGGGGCGATCCCCCACGATTGGAGGTTCTGCTTTGGACCGGGGGGCTCTACCGGGGGCTCTGCCGGGGGCTCTACCGGGATGGAAGGTTCTGCCCGGGGCTGGATTCTCTCCCCGGGTTTGGATTCTGTCCCTGGGCTCTGAGGGCTCTGCCCGGGTCCGGATTCTCTCCCCGGGGTTGGATTCTCTCTCTCCCCGGGATTCGGGGAAGCTCTCCCCAGGTTTGGATTCTCTCCCGGGATCTCGGGGCTCTCCCCGGGTTTGGATTCTTTCCCCGGGGCTGGATTCTGACCTCGGGGTCCCGGGGCTCTCTCAGGTTTGGATTCTCTCCCGGGGTTGGATTCTTTCCCCGGGTTTGGATTCTCTCCCGAGGGTCCTGAGACTCTCCCGGGTTTAGATTCTCTCCCCGGGTTGGGATTCTTTCCCCAGGTTTGGATTCTTTCCCCAGTTTTGGATTCTCTCCCGGGGGTCCCGGGGCTCTCCCCGGGTTTGGATTCTCTCCCCGGGTTTGGATTCTCTCCCCGGGTTTGGATTCTCTCCCCGGGTTGGGATTCTTTCCCCGGGTTTGGATTCTCTCCCCAGTTCTGGATTCTCTCCCCGGTTTTGGATTCTCTCCCGGGGTCCCGGGTTTGGATTCTCTCCCCGGTTCTGGATTCTCTCCCCGGTTTTGGACTCTCTCCCGGGGTCCCGGGCTCAGTGTCCCCTCCCCGCGGTCCCAGGGCAGTGTCACCTCCTGGGGCAGGGAAGGAGAGAAGGTGAATTCTTGGAGCAAACCCAGCATTGCTGCTGCTGGGGGGTCCGGAGCGCGTCCCCTCGGTGTCACCGGGGCGGTGAGGACAGCCGGTAAAACCGGGGGCGTTCCTCATCCTCAGCCTTTCCCTTCAGGTGTTTCCCCTCTCCTTGCGCCCCGGGGTTGGGATTTTTGGGCGATTTTTGGGTGTCCCGCTGCAGGGACAGCGACAGCGGCGTCTCGCGGGTTTGGCAGAATTACACAAAAACTTTGAATTTTTGGTGGCAGCGAGGGAAAGGAGGGATGTGAGGAATGAGAGATTTTTATCCTCGGCTGCTGTGGGATGAAGGAGATGAAGTTTGGGAAGCACCTGGGCTGTTCCCAGCTGGAAGTTTTGTTGTTTCTCTCTCACCCCCTGTGCGTTTAAAAAAATGGATTTTTGAGATGTTTTTGGAAGGGTTTGGAGTTACCCAAGCGTGATTTTAAAAGGGCTTTGTGTCTGTGATATCTGATCGTTTTTATCAGATCTGATAACTCACCTCTGGCTCTCATGCTGCTTTTGCCCTCCCAGCTCCTCACCTGTGCACCAGGTGTGCTCCTGTGGGTTCCCATCAATGCACTCCCGCAGGGATGCAGAGCTGACATTCCAGATGTGCCCCCGAAATTGGCATCACAAACTCCCAGCGTGAGCAGGGACAGAAATTGGGAGAGCTTTTCCAGAGGCTGTGTGAAAGAAAAGTGCACATTCATGAAGGCTTTTTGATTTTTCCAGCTAAGCACTTGTGTTTCCTGGGCTGCCAGGGGGTTAAGGGCTGGTTTGTAATTTTTATTTTCTGCAGGGATGAGGATTTGGGGCCATCCCTGGGGGTTGTGTGCCTCAGAATTATTGGGATTATTGATCTGATTTGATATTGGGGATATTGATCTGATTTGGGATATTGATCTGATTTGGGATATTAATCTGATTTGGGATATTGATCTGATTGGGGATATTGATGCAATTTGGGATATTGATCCAATTTGGGATATTAATCTAATTTGGGATATTGATCTGATTGGGGATATTGATCTGATTTGGGATATTGATCTGATTTGGGATATTGATCCAATTTGGGATATTGATCCAATTTGGGATATTGATCTGATTGGGGATATTGATCTGATTGGGGATATTAATCTGATTTAGATATTGATCTAATTTGGGATATTGATCTGATTTGGGATATTGATCTAATTTGATATTGGGGATATTGATTTAATTTGGGATATTAATCTAATTTGGGATATTGATCTGATTTGGAATGTTGATCTGATTTGGGATATTGATTTAATTTGGGATATTAATCTAATTTGGGATATTTGGGATATTAATCTAATTTGGGATATTGGTCTGATTTGGGATATTGATCTAATTTGATATTGGGGATATTAATCTAATTTGGGATATTGATCTGATTTGGGATATTGATTTAATTTGGGATATTGATCTAATTTGGGATATTGATCTAATTTGGGATATTGATCTAATTTGATATTGGGGACATTGATCTGATTTGGGACATTGATCTGATTTGGGATATTGATCTGATTTGGGATATTGATCTAATTTGGGATATGGATCTGATTTGGGATATGGATCTGATTTGGAATGTTGATCAGAAGAGGCTTTGGCATTAGAGATTATTGTGAGTTTTTAATTGACTTTATAATTATTAGTAATGATACAGGGAATATTTAATTGATGTTTTCAGTGGAAATCTTGCTGTAGGAAGGGTGGAAATTTGGGCTAAATCATCTAAAAATAGAAAATTTTGGGGTGCTGTGCTTTCCTCTCTGCCACAATCACAGAACGTGGGGATTTTCCCCCAAGAGCTGCAGTTCCACCCAAAAATTGAAATTTTTTATCTATCCAAAGAGGTTTTTTTGGGAGGTTCCACGTGGGAAGGATTTTTGCAGTAAACAGGAGGAGCAGGGACGTGCCCAGAGCACACCTGAGATGGCACAGCTGGATTTCAGCTGCTTACAAAACTCACTGACCTATTTCTCTGCCTCTCTCAGGGGCCTGGCCAAAAAAAAAAAAAATTACATTAAATTAAATTTATTCCTGATTCCACAGAAAAATAGAGGCAGAACTGAAAGGCAGCTGAGAGAGGGAGATTTCTCTAATATTCTGTGAATAATTATTATATTAAAGTATTTTATAATATGTAATATATAGTATTATTTGTAGTTACACATTATATATTCACATATAATACATATATTATATATTATACAGTATGTATTATGTATTTTATAACATACTATATTTTTATATTATATGCTGTATAACATATAAAATATATTTTATTTTTCTTGCTTCATTCCTCCAGCACAAACTCTGCTCTCTCCCTGCAAGGTCCAGGCTTCTAAAAGGGAGATGAAGTCAATTTTTAAACATAATTTTACTTTTCAAACCAGCTTAAATTCACATTTTGCTCAATCTGTGCTGTTTGCCCTTTCAGAATTTTATTATGTGATTCTTTGGAGGTTTCCCCCCACAAGAATTAGGAAAAAAAAAGGATTTTTCTGTTGTTTTTATTCTCTTTAAATATTAAATATTAAAGCAGATCCAGGTGAGATCCACCTGCTGTGTCCTGAGCTCTCAGGGGAATATGGTTGAATTTTTCCAAAATTGGGATTTTTTTAATCTGTTCTTCCATTAATTCTATTTTCCCACTCTTTTCTACCAAAAATTGGGATTTTTTAACCCATTCTTCCCAACTGTTCCCTCTATAAACACAAGATCTTAAAAACCTTCCCAGCAGCTCCTGGATTGGAGCAAAATTTTGGGAATTTTTTAACCCCAAGTTTGTTTTGGGTTGGAGCTTTCACAGCTTTGTTCCCTCAAAGAGAATTTTAATCAAAATCTGATTTTTTGAATAGAAATGATGCAAATCCCATCCAGATTTGTGCTTTTTCCAGGATTTGGAAGCAGAATTTTTGTCGTTCACAACTTCCCAAAAAAAAACCAAAAACAAAAACAAAAAAAACAAAAAAAAAAAAAACCAAAAAAACCAAAAAAAAACCACCACAACAACAACAAACTCCCAGTGCCCATTTTTTTCAATCCCGTTCATTTTCCAGGTGATTTTTGGAATTTGGGAATTTTGGGGCTCCTCCCTGCTGGAGTGAAACCCTGGCAGCTCCAGGAGCTGCCGAGTTCCTGCCCTTCCCTCGGGAGGTTTCACTGCAGCTTTCCCAGCACCTTCTGCTGGGCCTGATCCCTTGGAAATGAAAGTTTTTTACCCCTGGAAATGAGATTTTTTTTCACCCTGGAAATGGGGTTTTTACCCCTGGGAAGAGAATTTTTTTCTCTCTGGAAGTGGGATTTTTTTTCCCATTGGAAATGGGATTTTTCCACCTGAAAATGAGATTTTTTTCCCCCTTGAAATGGGATTTTTCCCCCTGGGAATAGAATTTTTTTCTCTCTGGAAATGGGACTTTTTCCCCTGGAAATGAGATTTTTCTTCCCCCTGAAAATAAGATTTTTTTTCTCCCTGGAAATGGGATTTTTCCCCCTGGGAATAGGATTTTTTTTCTCTCTGAAAATGGGATTTTTTTTCCCCTGGAAATGGGTTTTATTTTTCCCCTTGGAAATGAGATTTTTTTTTTCCCCCTGGCAGTGGGATTTTCCCTCCTGGAAATGGAATTTCCCCTCCTGGAAAAGGCACTTTTATTTCCCTTGGAAATAGGATTTATTTTCCCCCTTGAAAATGAGATTTTTATTCTGAAAATGGGATTTATTTACCCCTGGAAATGGACCTTTTCCCCCTTTGCAATGGGATTTTCCCTCCTGGAAATGGAATTTCCCCTCCTGGAAAAGGCACTTTTTTTTCCCTTGGAAATAGGATTTATTTTCCCCCTTGGAAATGAGATTTTTATTCTGAAAATGGGATTTATTTAGCCCTGGAAATGGGATCTTTTCCCCCTTTGCAATGGGATTTTTCCCTCCTGGAAATGGGATTTTTATTCCTAAAAATGGTATTTATTTTCCCCCTTGGAAATGGAATTTTTACTCCTGGAAATGGGATTTTTTTTCCCTCTTGAAATGTTCCCCCACCTCCCAGAAATTGGATTTTTTTCCCCCAGAAATGGGATTTATTTTCCCCCCAGAAATGGGATTTTTTTCCCCCTGGAAATGGGATTTTTACTCCTGGAAATGTTTTTTTTCCCCTGGAAATTCGGGTTTTAGGGAGGTTTTGGGACAGGATATTCACACTTGATTTACACCTCTGCATATCCAAGGACACACAGACACCTCCAGGGCCTCTTTGGGGGAAAAATGCTAATTTTGGGCAAGAGATCTTGATGGCAGATTTCCTTTTTTCCACCATTCCTGGACCTTGGGGTCAGTGATGCTTAATGGGAAGCGCCATAATTGAAATAAAATCTGAATAAAATCTCAGTTCTAATTTTCTTCAAGATACTTCAGCAGAGGGGGATGAAGATAAGAGGTTTTAAAGGATAAAAAGGAATTTTGGCACCTGTTTGGATAATTTTACAAATTTAAAGGTCAAAAGACCTTTTAATGTGGTCATAAAAAGCTTTTTTCTAATCTAAATATGATCAAATAATGATAAAAATGTAGTAAATGTGAACCAGGGAACCACCTAGGGGTGTTGTAATCTTATTTTCAGTTGGTGCATTAAAGATGCAGGAATAGATTGGAATACCTGGAATTTCCTATTTCAGCCACAGCTTTTTAATTTTTAGATATTTCAGGTGGTGAAACAGTCTGGAGTAAAGAACTAAAAGTTATTTAAATTTTTTTTTTCCTACTTCAAGTAGAGCATTGAGTTTGTGGCTGTTAAATCTCAAACAATTTTAGATTCAGTTAAAAAAAAACCTCATTTATTGCAAAATCCGAGGGATTTTAATGCTGAATTCCCAAGTGGAAACCTCTGGAATGGATTTTTAGTGGAGATAATGCTTGAAAAAAATCCAGGAATCTCTGGTTGGAAAGGCTTTGTGCCTCCCAAAAATCTGGATGCAACCAGATCATTCCTCTTGAAAAAAAAATGGGAAAAAGCCTGAGGGTTCTTCCTCATGTTTTTTTCTGTTCTAGTGGCAGGATTTTATAGATATTTTTCTGGGATTTAGATATTTTTCTGGTATTTTTAATAGATATTTTTCTGGGATTTTTAATAGATATTTTTTCTGGGAATCTGATTTTTCTGGGAGCCTGTGGAATATTTGGAGGGAAATTCCCAGACAGGGGGATGAAAAAACAAATAAAATAAAAAAGTGCTGTCTGCTGAGTCAGCAAAATACTCACCCCGAGTTATTTTGGGAATGGCCAAAAAAAAAAAAAAAAACGAGATGGAAAAGCAGAGGGATGAGGTGGGAACTGCATTCTGGGGCTGGAATTCCAGAATTTCCAGGATTTATCCCCTCTCCAGGTTCTTCTGTCTCTGCCGAGGCTCTCCTGATTATTTTTGATTATTTTAGGAATGCTCAAGGAAAATCTGAAAAAAAAAAAAAAAAAAAAAAGTTAAATGAGGTGGGAAGACAGCTCTGGAATTCCAGAGCAGACAGGATTTATTTATCCCCTCTTCTCCAGGGTTTTGTGTCCAAAATGTCTGGAATGGATGGAAAAGCTGAAGGAATTCTGAATTCCCACAGGAATTGGGAATGCTGAATATTCCCCAAACACCTCCCTTCCCAAATTGCAATTCCCTGTTTCCCTTTCAGGATTATTTTCCTGATTTGAGGTTTGGGAATAGGAATGGGGTCGTTAGCAGCACTCAGCTCTTTATTTTGCATTTATTTTGCATTTGTTTTGCATTTATTTTACATTTCCATGGGCTCTGGCAGCACCAGCACTTCCCATGGAAATGCAAAAGGGATGTGGCAAAGTGGGAGATAAAACTTCCCCTCTTAAAAACAGATTTTTCTGGGTTGTTTGCACCTAAAGCAGGCAGGACTAGAAAGTAGGAATTGGGAGCTGAGGGAAATAATGGAAATAATTCCCTTCAGATGTGAAGGGAATGGCTGTGCCTGTTCCAGGCACCTGTTCTTCCAGCTGAGAGAGTTTATTGAGGTTTTTTATTGCAGATTTATTGAGCAGTTTGTGGAATATCCTGGTAAAGAGTCTGATTCCTGCACAGGACACCCCAAAAATGTCATTTTAGCCCTCACTTTGTGTTTTTTCACTGTTTAATCTGTGGTTGTTTCCTGTTGCTTCGCTCTCCACAGTTCTCATGACCTGGAGATTTCATGGAGTTTCAAATGGAAAACATCCTCACACCCTCAGCTTTTCCTGAAATCTTCAGCTTTTCCTGAAATCCTCATTTTTCCCTGAAATCTTCAGTTTTTTCCTCACCCCTCAGTTTTTCCTGAAATCCTCATTTTTTTCCTGAAATCTTCAGTTTTTTCTTCACACCCTCAGCTTTTCCTAAAATCCTCATTTTTTCCTGAAATCTTCAGTTTTCCCCTCACACCCTCAGCTTTTCTTAAACACTCAGCTATTCCTCAAATCCTTGATTTTCCTCAGATCCTCAATCAACTTTTCCTTAAATCTTTCCTCACACCCTCAGTTTTTCCTCAATTTTTTCCTCACATCTTCAGCTTTTCCTGAAATTCTCAATTTTCCCCTCACAATCTCAGTTTTCCCTCACACACTCAGCTTTTCCTGAAATCATCATTTTTTCCCTCACATCCTCAGTCAGTTCTTCCTTAAATTTTCCCTCACACCCTCATCTTTTCCTCAATTTTTTCTTCACACCCTCAATTTTTCCTCAATTTTTTCCTCACACCCTCAGCTTTTCCTGAAATTCTTGATTTTCCTCATATCCTCAGTCAGTTTTTCCTTAAATTTTCCCTCATACCCTCAGCCTTTCCTCAAATTTTTCCTCACACCCTCAGTTTTCCCTCAGCCTTTCCTGAAATCCTGTTTTTCTCACATCCTCAGTCATTTTTTCCTTGAATTTTCCCTCTCACCCTCAGTTTTTCCTCAATTTTTTCCTCACACCCTCAGCTTTTCCTTAATTTTTCCCTCACACCCTCAGCTTTTCCTCATTTTTTTCTTCAATTATTTCCTCACACCCTCATCTTTTTCTCAATTTTTTCCTCAATTTTTTCCTCGCATCCTCAGCTTTTCCTCAAATCCTTGATTTTCCTCACATCCTCAGTCAGTTTTTTCTTAAATTTTCCCTCACACCCTTATCTTTTCCTCATTTTTCCCCTCACACCCTCATCTTTTCCTAAAATTCTTGATGTTCTTCATATCCTCAGTCATTTTTTCCGTAGATTTTCCCTCACACCCTCAGCCTTTCCTCAATTTTTTCCTCAATTTTTCCCCTCACACCCTCATCTTTTCCTCAGTTTTTCCCTCGCACCCTCAATTTTTTCCTCAATTTTTTCCTCACACCCTCATCTTTTCTTAAAATTCTTGATGTTCCTCATATCCTCAGTCATTTTTTCCTTTAATTTTTCCTCACACCCTCAGTTTTTTCCTCAGTTTTTCCCCTCACACCCTCATTTTCCCTCAATCCCTCTTCCCCTCACATCTGCACCTTCTCCTGAAATCCTCTTTTCCCTCACTTTTTCCCCATTTTCCCCTCAGTTTTTTTCACTTTTCCCCCATTTTCCCCTCAGTTTTTTTCACTTTTTCCTTGGGGCCTGCCCCGCTCCCCTCAGGCCGGGCCGAGGCCTCCCCAGCCCAGCCAAATCTCTATTTTTAGCGCCGAAAACACCAAAAAATGCGGTTTTTTCTTCAGAAACTCGGTGTGAAGTTGCTCCCACACACTCACCAGTTTCCTCCACCCACTCTTTTGTCTGCAAATTGTCCTTTTTTCTTTTTTTTTTTCCTTCAGAGTTCGAGCTTTTCATGCCGGAGACTTTGATTGCTCAGCTTCTTTCTGCAGATATTCCCCAGGTTTGGGGCTTGATAAGCATCAAAAATCTCTTTGAAACTCTCGTTTCCTTTTTACATCTTAATCAAGGCTTGCATCTCTCCTTTGGCAGCGTGGCTGAAAGTTGTTCTGCGGAAAAATCAACCTTGATAAAATTAAATTCACCTTTAAAATGGGCAAAAAACCTTTGGATGTTTTGAGATTAAAAAAACCCCAAACTCTGCTTTGGGATTAGAAATTTAAAAGGGAGGGAAAAAAAGTGTTTTAAGAGCATTTTAGGGCAGTAGTTCAGAGCTGCTTTTTGTACTAAATGGCCAAGGAGGGCTTTGGTTTTTATTTAAATAATGGATTTGAAAGTTGTGGGTCCCTCGAGGGTGGCAGTGAAAGGTTCAAATGCTGCAGAGTGAAGTGGTTTTTGCAGCAAACAGCTTTGATAATTCAGAATAAACTCCACTGTGGGTTTGATTTGAGGTGATATAAAGAGTTTTTTTACAAATAACATCCCTTCCGTGAGCAGAGGTGAAAATATTGGCAGGAATTTTTTTGCCAAAAAAATAGGGGGAATGGGGAAGTGAAATTTCCTTTTCCTGGCAAGTTTGGTGCTTTCCCAGCTCAGTAAAATTCCTGATTTTCTCCTGCAGCTTCCTAGAGATGCTCAATATAATGAGGAAATAATCAGAAAATTAGGTATTTTCTACATGAAACGGAATTTTCTGAGCTCCTGAATAATTCATCCCCACTTAGGAAAAGCTAAACTGGGATCCATCCTTCCCACGGCTTTCCTGGGTGTAGGATTGGGAATTCCAGCTGGCCCAAATCAGTTTATTTTATATTTTTATTTTATATTTTTATTTTATATTTTTATTTCATATTTGAGTTCTGACCACAAGCCAGCATTATCTCCTGGGATTTCCTGCCTCAAATTTGAGGCTGGAGCAGTGGGAATGAGCCCTGCAGTCACTGCCAGGCACCTTCAGGATGCTCTGGAATAATTTGGAAACCCTCAAAAAATAATTCAAAATAAAAATAAAATAATAAAAAATAATTAAAAAATAATAATTTGGAGAAGTGCTCGCAAAGCTTTTTTAATGAAGTTCATAATCAAACTGGTTATTTTGCCTTTCTTTCCCCAGTGTGTCACTGCACAAAGATTCTCTTTATTGGTACTAATAATTAATATTAACTGTTCATCTCCTGTCCAGTTAAAATTCACTCAGAGGAGAGGAAAATTCTGGTGGAACAGAAATGATAGTGCAGGAATCTCTGGAAAAGAGGAGGATTGGGTGGGATATCAGGAAGGAATTCCTGGCTGGGATGGAATTCCCAGGGAAGCTGTGGCTGCTCCATCCCTGGAAATATCCCAGGCCAGGCTGGAGATCATGGGAGGAATCTCTGGATGGGATTTCTTGTCCTTTTCATCCCATTTTGGGGTGTCCCTGTCCTGAATTCTCCTTCCCTTCACCCTCTAATCCCAGGTTTAACTCCAGGTTTAACTCAGGAACTCCTGATGGGATCAGCCCAACCCAAAACCTTGAACTTGCCGCTGCCATCCCGAGCTCCCAAACTGGAATTTTTTTCTTTTTTCCTCTGTGTCAAAACAAACAAAAAACAATAAACAAAAAAAAAACCAAGAGAGAGATAGAAAAGTGAGGGATTGATTGCTTTGTGTCCATGAGGGACCACGTGTTGCTTCCTGCAGGAGGAAGTGGCAGCGTCCCGGGCAAATTCCAGCCTGGAAAACCCCGGGGGAAGTGTGGATGGGCAGAGTGATATTGTGCTGGTGGGGATTCAGGGAGACAGAGACAGAGGGAGAATTCCTCAAATCCCTGGAAATCCAGGATCTCTGGGGTGTTTCCTGCTGAGAAGGGCTCTGCTGGAATTCCACAGGTGGTTGGAATGTGGCTCTGGAATATGTGAGGGTTTCCTGGGGGAGGTTTGGGGTGGGTTTGTGGGGCCAGAGAAGGGTTTGGGGGCCATCAGTGCTCCCAAAAATCCAGGAGAAACCATTATGGTGATCTCTGATGGTTGGAGAATATCCCTTGCCTGGATTTCCACACTTTGGAAATCTGGTGCTGGGAATTCTGATATTTGTGAGGCTGTCAATGCTCCCAAAAAATCCGGGAGAAATTGTTATGGTGATCTCTGATGGATGGAGAATATTCCTTACCTGGATTTCCACACTTGCTGGGAATTCTGATATTTGTGGGACCATGAGTTCTCCCAAAAATCCAGGAGAAATGGTTGTGCCCCAGAGGTGATTCTGTGGTGGATGGAGAGTATCCCTTGCCTGGATTTCCACACTTTGGAAATCTGCTGCTGGGAATTCTGATATTTGTGGGGCTGTCAGTGCTCCCAGAAAATCCAGGAGAAATAATTATGATGATCTCTGATGGATGGAGAATATTCCTTGATGGGATTTCCACACCTTGGGAATCTGCTGCTGGGAATTCTGATATTTGTGAGACTGTCAGTGCTCCCAAAAAATCCGGGAGAAATTGTTATGGTGATCTCTGATGGATGGAGAATATTCCTTGCCTGGATTTCCACACCTGCTGGGAATTCTGATATTTGTGGGGCTGTCAGTGCTCCCAGAAAACCTGGGAGAAACAGCTGTGGCCCAGAGGTGATTCTGTGGTGGATGGAGAGTATCCCTTGCCTGGATTTCCATTCCCTGGGAATTCTCCTGACCCCTGATACTTGTCCCTCCCTTTCCCCACCCCACCCTCACCCAGCTCCTACTGAAACCCCCCCCAGCCCCCCAAACCCCCCCAGGCATTTCCCACTGACGCCTCTCTCCTCTCCCCGTTGTCTCTTGCAGATAAAATGCTCGAGGGCTGCGCTTGCCGCCGAGGATCCCTCCTGGCCCTGCCCCTGCCGTGATCCCGAGCCTCCGCCCAGCCCAGCCCCCCAGGACCCTCCCATGGAAGAGGCGCCGGGCCGGAGCA
The DNA here is from genome assembly GCA_034336665.1 of Luscinia megarhynchos. Taxonomy (NCBI): domain Eukaryota; kingdom Metazoa; phylum Chordata; class Aves; order Passeriformes; family Muscicapidae; genus Luscinia; species Luscinia megarhynchos. The sequence goes on along the minus strand of CM067589.1, from coordinate 1,320,136 downwards.
GCCCCCCCGAGACGGAGGGCGCCCCATGAGCCCCCCCAGATGAGCCAGGCAGCCAAGGGCGAGCCCCCCCCCGGGGCCGGCATGGCGCAGGAGGGGCCGCCCGCCGCCTTCTACCCCGGCCAGGAGCTCGACCTGTCCACCAAGGTGTACAAGAGGGAGTCAGGGAGCCCCTTCTCGGTGCTGGTGGACAGCAAAGTGAGCAAAGGCCACCTCCACGAGAGGGAGGAGCAGCCGTTTTTCAGGGAGAGCAGAGCGGTAGGAGAGGTCCGGGCTGTGAAAGAAGACAGGGAAAACTCTGACGACTCTGAGGAGGAGGAGGAAGAGGAGGAAGATGAAGTGACTTACAAAAGGGAGCAGATTATAGTGGAGGTAAACCTTAACAACCAAACCTTAAATGTGTCCAAAGGGGAGAAGGGTGTCCCCTCCCAGTCCAAAGAGACTGCTGTCCTTAAGAGCAGCAGTGAGGAAGAGGAGGGTGACAGTGGGGAAGAGGCCACGGAAGACAGTAATGATTATGAGGAGAATGAGAGGCAGAAGAAAAAGGAGAAAAGAGTGGAGAAGGTTAGTGTTGGCCAGAGGAGAAGCAGGAGAGCCGCCTCTGCCGCGGCCGCCGCCGCCTCGCCGGCGCCCCGAGCGACGCGGGGCCGCAGGAAGGGCGCGGAGCCCCCCAAGCGCAAGAAGAAAACTGCAAAGGAGCCCAAGGCACCTGTGCAGAAAGCAAAGTGTGAAGAGAAGGAGACTCTGACCTGTGAGAAGTGCCCCAGGGTGTTTAACACACGCTGGTACCTGGAGAAGCACATGAACGTCACCCACAGGCGGATGCAGATCTGCGACAAATGTGGGAAGAAATTTGTGCTAGAGAGTGAGCTGTCCCTCCACCAGCAAACTGACTGTGAAAAAAACATCCAGGTAGGTTCTGCTCGACTGCTTGCCAGGTCCCCACACCTCCTGGCATGCCCTGGATCCAGCTGGTGGAAGCTCCACAGGGGAAAAAAAAAAAAATTTCTTTTTACGCGCCTCCAGGTGCCATATCCTGCATTTTGGGGTCTCCCAAAAGCAGGGCATGGCAGGGAAAAGAGTGAAAAAAACATCCAGGTAGGTTCTGCTCGACTGCTTGCCAGGTCCCCACACCTCCTGGCATGCCCTGGATCTTGCTGGTGGAAGCTTCACAGGGGAAAAAAAAAAAATACTTTTTACACGGCTCCAGGTGCCTTATCCTGCATTTTGGGGTCTCCCAAAAGCAGGGCATGGCAGGGAAAAAAGTGAAAAAAAAAATCCAGGTAGGTTCTGCTCGACTGCTTGCCAGGTCTCCACACTTCCTGGTGTGCCCTGGATCCAGCTGGTGGAAGCTTCACAGGGGGAAAAAAAAAAAAAATCATTTTTACGTGGCTCCAGGTGCCTTATCCCGCATTTTGGGGTCTCCCAAAAGCAGGGCATGGCAGGGAAAAGAGTGAAAAAAATTCCAGGTAGGTTCTGCTCGACTGCTTGCCAGGTCCCCACACCTCCTGGCATGCCTTGGATCCGGCTGGTGGAAGCTTCACAGGGGGAAAAAAAATGAAAAAATTTCTTTTCATACGGCTCCAGGTGCCTTATCCCGCATTTTGGGGTCTCCCAAAAAGCAGGGCATGGCAGGGAAAAGAGTGCTCAGCTGCTCTGAGCAGTTACTCCAGGAGTAAACTGTGAGTTGGGAGCACAGAGCTCCTTTAGCAGGGTCAGAATCTGAAGTAACTGATCCCAAAAATCTGAGTTTCTGTGGTAAATCCTCCTCTTCCTGCTCAGCACCCGCAGCTCTCACTGAGTCGAGACTTCCAGGGGTTTCAGAGTTATTGAAATGCACAATAAAACCTCACAGCCTGGCCAGGGGAGGTGTGCAGAGCTCCAGGAATTCCCTGGAATGGGAAATCTCAGATCCCAGAGAGGCAGCAGTGGAGTCAGGACCTGAGCTGGGCTTAAAATGGGATTTAAACCCCACTGAGAGCACGAGACAAAGGGAATTCCCGAGTGTTTCTGTGGGGTTGGAATTCTGCACCTGCACCCCTTCCCCAGCAGGAAACCCCAACAAATCTACCTGAAAACATAAAAATCTCAATTTTTTTTCTGATTTCCCCCAGCCATGGCAGGAGCAGCTCAGCTCAGCTGGAGAATTTTGGGAGCTGTGGGAAGAGCTCCAGAATTTCTGCTCCCTTTTATTTTTGTTTTTGTTTTTTTTCCTGTCCTGTGGAAATTGGGGCACTGCTCCTCTCTGTGGCACCCCAAAATCTGCTTTTTTTGGCCTTTTTTTCACCCATCTCCTGAAATCCTCCCAGCAGCAGCGGCCCCAGTTGGATTTTTGGGCAGCTGGAATTTGGATTTTTTTTTTGTGTGAGAGTTTGAGCACAATAGTTGCACATTTTTCATTGTTTGTTTGCTTTCAATGCTGGGCTGGGTTGATCCTCAGCTCCTGCTGTGGGGGAGATGTGGAATATTTATTGCAATTTCTCTTTTCCAAACTCTTTGCCCAGCTCTTTTTAACTCCAGGCTGGTATTTTTTTTTCCTTGTTTCAGCTCAAGGAAGGATTTATTAATATAAATTTAATTCTTGCAGCTTTTGAAAGAAATATTTTAAAAGTTCAGTGCAGCAGGGAATGTTTAAATGGGAATTTAAGAGATGCCTCAGCATGCAGGGGGTTCATTCACAGCATAAAAATTGAAGCAGGAATTAAAAATTAAAGCGGGAATTCCTGAATATTTTGAACACATAAAATGGAGATATTTCCTGTATCCATCCACACATGTGTCCAAAAGTGATAGAAAAAAGAGAAATTACAGAAATTATGGTTTAAATCCAGAGGAAAATGATCCTGTCACCTCCAAATCCTCAATATCCACGAATAAATCCAGCAATTCTTGTTCTGTCCTGACCTTTGGGATGTGTTTTTATTCCAATTTCCAATAAGGATTGAGGGAAAATTAAAATCTTCCTTAATTCAGGGTTAAATGTGTCAAGGGGGAGCTTTGTCCTGGAATAAAAATGGTTTAACATTGAAATGAAAGGCAAACCAAGGCTGGCTCCTCCCAGTTTTTCATCCCAGGGGTGGAATAAATCTGTTTTTTCCAGGGAATTTCTGCTTTTTCATCCGTCACAATCGGCAGCTTCACCGAATTTCTGTCGTCTCTGTGTGGTTCCTCTCAGTGTTTTAATCTTTAATTTTACTGGAGATTTGTCCCCTCCAGGGGCTCTTTTTGCTGGAAATCCAAGGATTTGGGATTTCTTTGCTCTCTAGGAATTTTTTTCCCCATCTCAGCTGTGGGGGCAGAGCCTCCCCTCGGTGCCTACACCAGAATTCCCAAACCTGCAGAGAGAAGAAACAGAATCCCAAAGGAGCAGGATTGATTAATTCATTAATTAATCAGCACCCAGCCCTTCTGACTGATAGGGAAAGGGTGGGAATTGGGCTGGGAAGTGGAGATATCCCAAAAATCCCAAAAAAACCCAAAAACAAGGCAGAGTTCCTGAATGTGCCCTGCAAGGTGAAGATGATTCAGTTCCCTCACGCTCCAGGATTTCCAGCTGGGATTCCCACCTCGGAAAATGAAGTTTTTTTAGGAAGAGCTGCCTGAAATCCTCAATGGGGCTGAATTCCTGGACATTCCACGGGAGTTTTGGGAAGGAATTGTCACATTTTGGACTTCCAGTGGTGCCTTTAATGAGCGAGGAGAACACAGCAAGAGGAGCTGGGGACTGGATTTGCTCCAGGAGCTGATCCTGGAATGTCCAGAGGGATCAGAGCTGATTTCCATGGGGATCCAGAGGGATGGAATTGATTTCCATCAGGATCCAGACGGATGGAGCTGATTTCCATGAGGATCCAGAGGGATGGAGCTGATTTCCATGAGGATCCAGAGGGATCAGAGCTGATTTCCATGAGGATCCAGAGGGATGGAGCTGATTTCCATGGAGATCCAGAAGGATCAGAGCTGATTTCCATGGAGATCCAGAGGGATGGAACTGATTTCCATGAGGATCCAGAGGGATCAGAGCTGATTTCCATGGAGATCCAGAGGATCAGAGATGATTTCCATGGAGATCCAGAAGGATCAGAGCTGAGTTTCATGGAGATCCACAGGGATGGAGCTGATTTCCATGGGGATCCAGAGGGATGGAGCTGATTTCCATGAGGATCCAGAGGATCAGAAATTATTTCCATGGAGATCCAGAGGATCAGAGATTATTTCCATGAGGATCCAGAGGATCAGAGATTATTTCCAGGGGGATCCAGAGGATCACAGCTGATTTCCATGGAGATCCAGAGGGGTCAGAGATTATGTCCATGGAGATCCAGAGGAGTAGAGCTGATCTCCATGAGGATCCAGAGGGATGGGGCTGATTTCCATGGAGATCCAGAGGGATCAGAGCTGATTTCCATGAGGATCCAGCGGGATAGAGCTGATTTCCATGGGGATCCAGAGGGATCAGAGCTGATTTCCATGGGGATCCAGAGGATCAGAGCTGATTTCCATGAGGATCCAGCGGGATAGAGCTGATTTCCATGGGGATCCAGAGGGATCAGAGCTGATTTCCATGAGGATCCAGCGGGATAGAGCTGATTTCCATGAGGATCCAGAGGGATCAGAGCTGATTTCCATGGAGATCCAGAGGGATCAGAGCTGATTTCCATGAGGATCCAGCGGGATAGAGCTGATTTCCATGGAGATCCAGAGGGATCAGAGCTGATTTCCATGAGGATCCAGAGGGATAGAGCTGATTTCCATGGGGATCCAGAGGGATCAGAGCTGATTTCCATGAGGATCCAGCGGGATAGAGCTGATTTCCATGGGGATCCAGAGGGATCAGAGCTGATTTCCATGGGGATCCAGAGGGATCAGAGCTGATTTCCATGGGGATCCAAAGGGATCAGCGCTGATTTCCATGAGGATCCAGAGGGATGGAGCTGATTTCCATGGAGATCCAGAGGATCAGAGCTGATTTCCGTGGGGATGGAGCCTGGACTGGCCACACCTGGATTTGGGGGGGCAGGAAGGGCTGGATGGGGCTTTGGGAATTTATTGGTGTTGGCCTCCTCCAGCTCTGTTGGGTTCTTCCCACTCCAGGAGTTTGGATTCTTGTCTGACCGAGGGTCTGGATCCTTCTCACTGAAAATGTTTGATTTTTGCACTCCAAGGGTTTGGATTGTTTGCTCTCCAAGAGTTTGGATTTTCCCTCTCCAAGAGTTTGGATTTTCTCTATCCAGGGATTTGGATCCTTCCTGAGGCTTCAGATTTTCTCTCTTCAAGAGTTTGGATTCTTTGCCCTCCAGGGATTTGGATTTTCCCTCTCCAAGGATTTGGATCCTTCCCTCTCCAAGAATTCGGGTCCTTCCTACTCTCAGGGTTTGGATCCTTCCCTCTCCAAGGATTTGGATTTTCCCTCTCCAAGGATTTGGATCCTTCCCTCTCCAATGGTTTGGATTCTTTGCCCTCCATGGGCTTGGATCTCCTCTCTGGGAGTTTTGATCCTTCCCACTCTGAGGGTTTGGATTTTCCTTCTCCAAGAGTTTGGATTCTTTACCCTCCAGGGAGTTTGGATCCTTCCCTCTCCAAGAATTTGGATCCTTCCTACTCTGAGGGTTTGGATCCTTTCCACTCTGAGGGTTTGGATTTTCCCTCTCCAAGAGTTTGGATTTTCCCTCTCCAAGGGTTTGGATTGCTTACCCTCCAGGGATTTGGATTTTCCCTCTCCAAAAGAGTTTGGATTTTCCCTCTCCAAGAGTTTGGATTTTCCCTCCCAGGAGTTTGTGGAGCTCTCCCTCTGTGGCTCCTGCTGTTGGATTTTGGGGGATCAGGAGGCACCAGAACCTCCCCTCTTCTCCCCTCAGGTGTAACCCCCAAAATTCTCATTCTCAGGCACCTCTTTCACCCTTTGGGACTTTTTTAAACCAAACCTCAGCTTGACCCCCACCCCCTCTCTGTTCTGTGCCCACCCCAGTGCGTGTCCTGCAACAAATCCTTCAAGAAGCTCTGGTCCCTCCACGAGCACATCAAGATCGTGCACGGCTACGCCGAGAAGAAATTCTCCTGCGAGATCTGCGAGAAGAAGTTCTACACCATGGCCCACGTGCGCAAACACATGGTTGGTGAGTCCTGAGGGTCCCACCCGGGCTGGGGAGGGGTGGAATGAAATGGGCAGGGGGGGTTAGAATGGTCTAAAGGGGTTAAAATGGTCAGGGGGAATTGAAATTGTCAGGGGGAGTTAGAATGAAATGATCAGGGGGAATTAGAATGGTCAGAGGGGTTAAAATAGTCAGGGGAAATTGAAATTATCAGGGGGAGTTAAAATGAAATGGGCAGGGGGGGTTAGAATGGTCTAAAGGGGTTAAAATGGTCAGGGGGAATTGAAATTGTCAGGGGGAGTTGGAATGGAATGGTCAGAGGGGTTTAGAATGGTCAGGGGGAGTTAAAATAGGGGAAATTGAAATTATCAGGAGGAGATGAAATGGTCAGGGGGAATTTTGGTGAATATTTCTCCCAAACCTCATTTTTACCCTCTGTAATCCCATTTTTTCTGTGTTCCAGCCCACACCAAGGAGAATTTTGGGGAATATTTCTCCCAAGCCCCATTTTTACCCTCTGTAATCCCATTTTTTTGTGTTCCAGCCCACACCAAGGACATGCCCTTCACCTGTGAGACCTGTGGCAAGTCCTTCAAGCGCAGCATGTCCCTCAAGGTGCACTCCCTGCAGCACTCGGGGGAAAAACCCTTCAGGTGTGAGGTGAGGCAGCTCCTGGGGCTGGATCCAGGGGCAAAATCCCTGGGAATGGGATTGGGTGGGCTGGGAATTAAGGGAATTTTACCAAATTTTGGGAAATTCAAATCACCAAGTGTTGATCCCAGCATAGATCCATCCTTAAGGATCTCAGGAGGGATTGAGGGGTTTAAATCCATGGGAGAAATCCATGGGGTAGATCCATGGGATAAATCCTAGGGGTAAATCCATGGGATAAATCCAGGGGATGAATCTATGGGATAAATCCAGGGGATAAATCCATGGATAAATCTATGGGATAAATTCATGGATAAATCTATGGGGTAAATCCATGGGATAAATCCAGGGCATAAATCCATGGGATAAATCCATGGGATAAATCCAGGGCATAAATCCATGGGATAAATCCATGGGATAAATCCAGGGGATAAATCCATGGGATAAATCCACAGGAATGCACCCAGGGGGTGGGAATGGGATTGGATGGGGTGGGAATTAAGGGTCATTTTATCAAATTTTGGGAAAGGAGCCAGGAAAGGCCCTGAGGATCTGGCTGGGAGGGAGGCAGAGTCCTCTAGTGGAGAGAGAGCAGCCTGAGCTCCACCCACAGAAACCCTTTTTTCCTGGCTTGGCCTTTTGCCCTGCCAGGCTTTTCCCTCCCACTTCCAGTTTTCCCTCCCAATTCCAGCTTTTCCCTCCCAATTCCATCTTTCCCCACCCAATTCCATCTTTTCCCCCCAATTCCATCTTTCCCCCCCACTCCATCTTTTCCCACCTAATTCCAGTTTTCCACCTAATTCCAGTTTTCCACCCAATTCCATCTCCCCCCACTTCCAGCTTTTCCCTCTCAATTCCAGTTCTTTTCCACCCAACTCCAGCTTTTCCCTCCCAATTCCATCTTTTTCCCACCCAATTCCATCTTTTCCCACCCAACTCCAGCTTTTCCCTCCCTGTTCCAGCTTTTCTCATCCAATTCCAGCTTTTCCCCCCAATTCCATCTTTCCCCACCCAATTCCAGTTCCCCCCCCAATTCCAGTTTCCCCCCAATTTCAGCTTTCCCCACCCCAATTCCATCTTTTCCCCCCAATTCCAGCTTTCCCCTCCCCAATTCCATCTTTTCCCACCCAATTCCAGCCATTCCACCCTCCTCGCTCCAGCCCCTTTATCCCAACCCTCAATAAAACACACTTTTAAAAAAATCTAAACAAACTCCATCATTTTTATGAGCTGTCCCTGCCCTCCTAGCCCCTCCAGGGCTCACTCCTCAGCCTCCCAAACACCCAAAATTCCCATTTTTTCCCCCAGAACTGCGATGAGAGGTTCCAGTACAAGTACCAGCTGCGCTCCCACATGAGCATCCACATCGGGCACAAGCAGTTCATGTGCCAGTGGTGTGGCAAGGACTTCAACATGAAGCAGTATTTTGATGAGCACATGAAAACCCACACTGGTAAGGACTGAAAAAAAAAACCCTGGAGAGGAGATTCCCATGGAATTCCCTCTGGATTTTGGGGTTTTCCAGCTGGGAGAGGTTCATTTGTTGTTTCTGGTGTAAAAATCTTCACTGGGATTCCCTGTGGGGGAAATGGGAGGTGGGAATTATTTCCTGGGTGTTTTCAGGAGCTGCTGGCTGAAGGATTTGGGGATTTTTTGGCTCCAAATCCCAAACTGAGCCAGGATTTCAGAAACTTTTGGCTCCCAAATCCAAACTGAGCCAGGATTTCAGAAACTTTTGGCCCCAAATCCCAAACTGAGCCAGGATTTCAGAAACTTTTGGCCCCAGATCCAAACTGAGCCAGGATTTCAGATTCTTTTGGCCCCAAATCCAAACTGAGCCAGGATTTCAGAAACTTTTGGCTCCAAATCCCAAACTGAGCCAGGATTTCAGAAACTTTTGGCCCCAAATCCAAACTGAGCCAGGATTTCAGAAACTTTTTGGCTCCAAATCCCAAACTGAGCCAGGATTTCTGAGCCTTTTGACCCTGAAACCAAACTGAGCCAGGATTTCAGAAACTTTTGGCCTCAAATCCAAACTGAGCCAGGATTTCAGATCCTTTTGGCTCCCAGATCCAAACTGAGCCAGGATTTCAGAAACTTTTGGCCCCAGATCCCAAGGGGAGTCAGGATTTCCTAAACCCCCATTGATCCCCAAAGGCAGTGGTGTTTCCCAGAGAGGCAGGGATTTTTCCAGAGGTTCTCCCACGGATCAGGAGATTTCCCAGGAGTTCTCCATGGATCAGGAGATTTTCCAGGGATTCTCCCAGGGATCAGAGGAATTTTGCTGGGTGTTCCCCAGGGATCAGGGGATTTTTCCAGGGCTTCTCTCCATGGATCAGGAGATTTTTTCAGGAGTTCTCTCCATGGATCAGGGAGTTTTCCAGGGATTCTCCCAGAGATGCAGGGGACTTTTCTGGCATTCACTCATGGATAAGAGGGTTTCCCAGGGATTCCCTCATAGATCAGGGGATTTTTCCAGGGATTCCCTCATACATAAGGAGATTTTCCAGGGGTTCTCCCAGGGATCAGAGGAATTTTGCTGGGTGTTCCCCAGGGATCAGGAGATTTTCCAGGGATTCTCCCAGAGATGCAGGGACTTTCCCAGGGATTCCCTCATGGATAAGAGAGTTTCCCAGGGATTCCCTCATAGATCAGGAGACTTTTCTAGGGATTCCCTCATAGATCAGGGGATTTTTCCAGAGGTTCTGCATGGATCAGGGATTTTTCCAGGCATTCTCCCAGAGATGCAGGGAATTTCCCAGGGATTCCCTCATGGATAAGAGAGTTTCCTAAGGATTCCCCCATGGATCAGGGATTTTTCCAGGCATTCACTCATGGATAAGAGGGTTTCCCAGGGATTCCCTCATAAATCAGGAGACTTTTCCAGGGGTTCTCTCCATGGATCAGGGATTTTTCCAGAGGTTCTCCATGGATGAGGGGACTTTTCCAGGGATTCTCCCAGAGATGCAGGGGACTTTTCCAGGGATTCCCTCATGGATAAGAGAGTTTCCCAGGGATTCCCTCATAGATCAGGAGACTTTTCTAGGGATTCACTCATAGATCAGGGGATTTTTCCAGGGATTCCCTCATAGATCAGGAGATTTTCCAGGGGTTCTCCCAGGGATCAGAGGAATTTTGCTGGGTGTTCCCCAGGGATCAGGAGATTTTTCCAGGGATTCTCCCAGAGATGCAGGGACTTTCCCAGGGATTCCCTCATGGATCAGGGATTTTTCCAGGGCTTCTCTCCATGGATCAGGGATTTTTCCAGGCATTCTCCCAGAGATGCAGGGACTTTCCCAGGGATTCCCTCATAGATCAGGAGACTTTTCCAGGGATTCACTCATAGATCAGGAGACTTCTCCAGGGATTCCCCCATGGATCAGGGGATTTTTCCAGGGATTCCCTCATAGATCAGGGGATTTTTCCAGGCATTCTCCCAGAGATGCAGGGACTTTCCCAGGGATTCCCTCATGGATAAGAGGATTTCCCACGGATCCCCCCATGCATCAGGACATTTCCCAGGCTCTCTAACAGCCCCTTTCCCCGTGTGCTGCCCAGGAGAGAAGCCCTTCATCTGCGAGATCTGCGGCAAGAGCTTCACCAGCCGGCCCAACATGAAGCGGCACCGGCGCACGCACACGGGCGAGAAGCCGTACCCGTGCGACGTCTGCGGCCAGCGCTTCCGCTTCTCCAACATGCTCAAGGCCCACAAGGAGAAGTGTTTCCGTGTCACCAGCCCCGGCACCAGCCCCGGCACCAGCCCCGCGCTGCTGCCCGGCCCCTGCCCGGCCCCCGCGGCCGCCGGCGCCGTCCCCGCGCTGGGGCTGAGCCCGGCCGCGCCGCCCCGGCCCGGCCCGCACCCCTACGGCCCCCTGGGGCTGCAGCCCCCTCCTCCCCACCCTGCCCACGGGCACCACCACCACCACCACCCCCCCCAGCACCTGCCCGTGCCCCCCGTGCCGCACCTGCCGCCCGCCCGGCGCTGTTCAAGAGCGAGCCGCTGAACCACCGCGGGCACGGCCACGGGCACGGGCACGGCAGCGACGGCTTCCTGCGGCACCTGGAGAAGGGCAGCACGGCACAGCCACACTGACACGGCCTGCAGGGCCTGGGATCCAGGTTTGGGATCTGGGGTCCAGCTTTGGGGGATCTGGGTGGGATCTGGGATGGCATCGAGACCCTGAACCACAGCAAGGGCTTCCTGCGGCACCTGGACATGGCCAGCCTGGCACAGCCACGCTGACACGGCCTGGGATGGGCTCTGGGATCCAGGTTTGGGATCTGGGATCCAGCTTTGGGCTCTGGGATCCACCTTTGGGGGATCTGGGGTGGGGTTGAGCTGCTGAGACACCACAGCCATGGGCACGGCAGTGATGGCTCCCTGTGGCACCTGGACATGGCCAGCCTGGCACAGCCACACTGACACAGCCTGGGACGGGCTCTGGGATCCAGGTTTGGGATCTGGGATCCAGGTTTGGGATCTGGGGTGGGGTTGAGCTGCTGAGACACCATGGGCACGGGCACGGTCATGGTGGCAGCGACGGGTTCCTGTGGCACCTGGACATGGCCAGCCTGGCACAGCTACACTGACACAGGATGAGATCTGGGATCTGGGATCCAGGATGGGGCCTCTGGGATCCAGGTTTGGGATCTGGGGTCCAGCTTTGAGGGGGTTCTGGGGTGGGGTTGAGCTGCTGAGATACCACAGCCATGGGCACGGCAGTGGTGGCAACAACAGCTCCCTGTGGCACCTGGACATGGCCAGCCTGGCACAGCCACACTGACACGGTCTGGGACGGGCTCTGGGATCCAGCTTTGGGCTCTGGGATCCAGCTTTGGGATCTGGGATCCAGGTTTGGGGCTCTGGGATCCAGGATGGGGGATCTGGGTGGGATCTGGGATGGCATCGAGACCCTGAACCACAGCAAGGGCTTCCTGTGGCACCTGGAGAAGGGCAGCACAGCACAGCCACACTGACACGGGAGCAGTTGGGATCTGGGATCCAGGCTTTGGGATCTGGGATCCAGGTTTGGGATTCTGGATCTGGGATAGGATCTGGGGTGTGATTGAGCTGCTGAGACACCGTGGGCACAGGCACAGCCATGGGCACAGCAGTGGTGGCAGCAACAGCTTGTGCAGCACCTGGACAGTGCCAGCCTGGCACAGCCACGCTGGGACGGCCTGGGATCCAGGTTTGGGGTCTGGGATCCAGGTTTGGGGTCTGGGATCCAGGTTTGGGGTCTGGGATCCAGGTTTGGGATCTGGGATCCAGAATGGGGGATCTGGGGTGGGATCTGGGATGGGATTGAGACCCTGAGCCACCGTGGGCAAGGCCATGGCCGTGGCACAGCAGCGTTGGCTTCCTGTGTTACCTGGGCAGTGCCAGCCCAGCCCGGCCACACTGACACGGGATGGGGTTTGGGATGGGATCTGGGATCCAGATTTGGGATTCTGGATCTGGATCTCAGGCTGGGATCCAGGATCCAGGTTTGGGATCTGGGTCTGGGATCTGCCCTCTTGCCATCCCACACCACACTTGAGATCTGGGATCCAGGATCTGAGTTTAGGATCCAGGATCTGGATTTGGGGTCCAGGTTCCATCTTTGGGATCTGGGGCTGGGATCCAGAATCCAGCTTTGGGATCTGGATTTGGGTTCCAGAATCGGGGTTTGGGGTCCAGGATCTGGATTTGGGTTCCAGGATCCAGCTTTGGGATCCCATCTAGATCTGATCTGGGTTTGGGATCTGTGATCCATCTCTGGGATCTGGAATCTGGGTTTAGGATCCAGAATCCATCTTTGTGGTCCAGAATCTGGGGTTGGTATCCAGAATCCGGGTTTGGGATCTAGGATCCATCTTTGGAATCCAGAATCTGGGTTTGGGATACTGGATCCACCCTTGGGATCTAGGATCTGGGTTTGGGATCCAGAATCTGGGTTTGGGATCCGTGATCCATCTTTGGGATCTGGGTTTAGGATCCAGAACCCGGGTTTGGGATCCAGAATCTGGATTGGGATACGGGATCCATCTTTGGGATCCAGAATCTGGGTTTGGGATCTGTGTTCCATCTTTGGGATCTGGGTTTGGGATCCAGGATCCGGGTTTGGGATCCGTGACCCATCTTTGAGATCTGGGTTTGGGATCCAGGATCTGGGTTTGGGATCCAGAACCCATCATTGGGATCCAAACCCCATCACTGGGATCCAGAATCCGGATTTGGGATCCAGGATCTGGGTTTGGGATACGGGATCTGGGTTTGGGATACGGGATCCGCATCTGGGATCTGGGATCTGGGTTTAGGATCCAGATTCCATCTCTGGATCTGGGATGCAGGATCTGGATTTGGGATCCAGACTGCATCGTTGGGATCCAAAATCCATAGTTGGAGTCCAGAATCCATTGTTGGGATCTGTGATCCATCTTTGGGATCCAGGATCCATCTTTGGCGTCTGGGTTTGGGATCCAGAATCCGGGTTTGGGATCCAGGATCCACCTTTGGGATCCAGATCCATCTTTGAGATCTGGGTTTGTGATCCAGACTCCATCGTTGGGATCCAGGATTCACCTTTGAGATCCAGGATTTGGGTTTGGGATCCAGGATCAATCTTTGGGATCTGGATTTGGGATCCAGAATACATCGTTGGGATCCAGGATCTGGATTGGGGTCCAGAACCCATCTTTGGGATCCAGAATCTGGATTTGGGATCCAGGATCCACCTTTGAGATTTGGGATGTAGGATCTGGATTTGGGATCCAGAATCCATCTCTGGGATCTGGGTTTGGGATCCAGGATCTGGATTTGGGATCCAGAATCCATCGTTGGGATCCAGGATCCACCTTTGGGATCCCCCCGTGTCTGCCCCCTCCCCTCCCCCCTCTGCCGGGCTGAGCCCCCTCCCCTCCCCCCCCAGGCCCCGCCCCTCCCCCCAGGACTGAACTCCCCAAATTTGTGTTTCCCGGGGATTTTCTGCGCCCCAGCTGCCGAGCCTGGCGGGATTTTCTAATTTCATATCAGCTGACGAGGTTTGCTTGGCTTTTATATCCCGACCCCTCCTCAAAGAGGGGGGGCCGGGGCTCTTTGTACTAATGGGAAAGGCTGTGAGTTAATTAATTAATTAATACAGAGCATTAATGATCACTGTGTACGTAATGATTCCTTTCAGCACCCCGAGCATCCCGAAAAGTAAAAAAAAAAACACAAAAAAAAAAGATTAAAAAAAAAAATCCCCCCCTCCCCTCCCCGTTGTTTTTGTGTAGCTCTCCTAACACACTTCTTTATTTTACTACAGAAATTATTTTAGAGGTTTTTTGTATAGATCTTATTTAGTAGAGTCTGTTTCTAAAACAAAACAAAACAAAAAAAAACACCCAAAAAAATTGATGATGATGATAATAATAATTGTATTTCCATAAACGGTGTAATTTTTTCAGTGTAGCTGCACCTCTGTTGTACAATAGAGAAATTTTTATAATCAGCCCAAATGTGATTCCTCAAAGATGCTTTTCCCAAATTCCCCAACCCCACAACTCCAAGGTGCTTCGGAGAAGAGAGGAAAAAAACAAAAAAAAACCAAAAAAACCTCCCAGGGTCTCTGGAAAAACCAGTGGCAATTTCTGGATTTAATTTATTTTTTAGGGCTTTTTTGTTATTTTTGTTATTTTTTTTAAAATCTTTATTTCCCTTTTCCCAGTTTCTCTTGAGCTGTTGGGGTCAGATATTCCTGCTGGATGTGGATTCAGGGAATTTTATTGGGAGGGAGATTTTGTCCTGAGAAATTTGGGAAATTTGGGAAATCCAGGGAAAAAAACTCAGGATCTGCCAGCAGGGGGAAGTGAAGTGTCCAGAGCCAGGCCAGGACTGGATTTGGGGCAGGATTTTGGGTAAATCAGGGATGAATCCAGTGCTGCTCTCAGGATTTAGGGAATTCCTGGAATTCTGGGAATGCAGAGGGATCAGGGAATTCCTGGGAATGCAGTGGGATCAGGGAATTCCTGGAATTCTGGGAATGGGGAATGCAGAGGGATCGGGGAATTCCTGGAATTCTGGGGAATGCAGTGGGATAAAGAATTCTTGGAATTCTGGGAATGGGGATTGCAGTGAGATCAGGGAATTCCTGGAATTCCTGGAATTCTGGGGAATGCAGTGGGATAGAGAATTCCTGGAATTCTGGGAATGGGGATTGCAGTGAGATCAGGGAATTCCTGGAATTCCTGGAATTCTGGGGAATGCAGTGGGATAAAGAATTCTTGGAATTCAGGGAATGAGGAATGCAGAGGGATCAGGGAATTCCAGAAATTTCTGGGAATGGGGATTGCAGTGAGATCAGGGAATTCCTGGAATTCTGGGAATGAGGAATGAAGAGGGATCAGGGAATTCCAGAAATTCCTGGGAATGGGGAGTGCAGTGGGATCAGAGAATTCCTGGAATTTTGGGAATGGGGAATGCAGAGGGATCAGGGAATTCCGTGAATTCCTGGAATTTTGGGAATGCAGAGGGATCAGAGAATTCGTGGAATTCGGGGAATGAAGAGGGATCAGAGAATTCCTGGAATTCTGGGGAATGCAGTGGGATCAGGGAATTCCAGAAATTTCCGGGAATGGGAAGTGCAGAGGGATCAGGAAATTCATGGAATTCCTGGAATTCTGGGGGATGCAGTGGGATAGAGAATTCCTGGAATTCTGGGAATGGGGATTGCAGTGAGATCAGGGAATTCCTGGGAATGCAGTGGGATCAGGGAATCCAGAAATTCCTGGGAATGGGGAGTGAAGTGGGATCAGGGAATTCCTGGAATTTTGGGAATGCAGAGGGATCAGGGAATTCCTGGAATTTTGGGAATGGGGAATGCAGTGGGATCAGGGAATTCCTGGAATTCTGGGGAATGCAGTGGGATCAGAGAATTCCTGGAATTCTGGGAATGCAGTGGGATAGAGGATTCCTGGAATTCAGGGAATGGGGAATGAAGAGGGATCAGGGAATTCCTGGAATTCGGGGAATGGGGAGTGCAGTGGGATAAAGAATTCCATGAATTCTGGGAATGGGGAATGCAGTGAGATCAGGGAATTCCTGGAATTTTGGGAATGGGGAATGCAGTGGGATCAAAGAATTCCTGGGAATGCAATGGGATCAGGGAATTCCATGAATTCCTGGAATTCTGGGGAATGCAGTGGGATCAGAGAATTCCTGGAATTTTGGGAATGGGGAATGCAGAGGGATCAGGGAATTTCTAGGAATTCCAGGAATCCTGGGATGGTTTTTAGGGTCAGAGTTGGGGATTTTGGCTGTTCCCCCATTCCAAGGGCTGGAATTCCGTGGGATCCCTCAGTTGGATTTTCTCCCCCCTGGGTCCAGGAATTCTCTCCCCCTCTGGAGCAGTGCCTGGGAATTCCCTGTTTTCCTGGGAATTCCACTTTTCCCACCCCAATTCCCAATTTCCAGGGCCTGGCCCTGGTTTTTGGGATTCATTTTTAGCCAGAAAATGCAGAATTCTGCCCCAGGACAAAGCTGGGCTGGGAATTCCTCTGGAATTTTCTCCTCCCTGGATGATTCCCCAGCATTTCCTAATCCTGGACTTGGGTTTTCCGTAACATTGGGAACTTTGGGGCCCCAAAATCTCATTTTTGGCTGAGCTGACAAAAGAAATGACTTTTAAAAAACAATTTTCTGCAGAATATTTAAATCCTTCTCTTCCCTCCTGGCAGGAAAAATTCCAACCCTGAATTCCCAACCTGTGAAATTCCCTGGAATTCTCTTTATTCCACCCCAGTGCCACAATTTCCTGCTCAGACCTGGGATAATCTGATTTTTAAACACTGAAAAAAACCAATTTTTCCATCCATGATTTGTATTCCAGGTTCTGCCAAGCGATTTTTTTTTTTTCCTTCTCAATAAATTCTCCAGGATTCCAAGCTGCTCTTCCAAGAATTCCAGAATCTGGGATGGGGATTTTTTTGGGTTTGGTTTTTTTTTTTTTTTTTCCTGTTCTTCAGCTCCATCTCTGTATCGGATCATTCTGAGAATTTATGAACTTCCTTTCTGTGGAAGAAGATTAAAAATTCCAACCCCTCTTCCCGGTCTGGCCGTGCTGTGAGATGCTGGGAGGGCGGGTGGGGTTTATTCCTGAAAAAAAAAGAAAAAAAAGATGGAAAATGGGAAAATTTCCTTTAAACTGCAGGGAATTCAAGGCTGGGATTTGTTGTGGTTTCCAATTTTTGGAGGGTTTCCCCCCCAAATTGATCATGGAATTTTATCCACCCACCAGGAATGTTGTTTTAACCAAAATCCTGGATTTTGGAGAAGTTTTGGTGCAGCAGGAGGGGAGTGGCTGCAGCTGGAAATTTCCTCATCCCTGAGCTGCAGGAATTCTTTTTGGGAATTCTCATTTCCCTCAGAACTTCTGGGGGCTCTGATCCCACGAGATTCCCAAATTTTGGGGATGCTGCAGGACCGGAGGGACAAAATCCCAAAATCCAGGAAAAACCTGGATCCTAGACCCGGGATCTGAGGGAATTCCAGGGGTTGGGAAGAATCTCCCGTGGGTTTTCGGGAGTTGGGAAGAATCTCCCGTGGGTTTTCAGGGGTTGGGAGAATCTCCCGTGGGTTTTCAGGGGTTGGGAAGAGTCTCCCGTGGGTTTTCAGGGGTTGGGAGAATCTCCCGTGGGTTTTTCGGGGGTTGGGAAGAATCTCCCGTGGGTTTTCAGGGGTTGGGAAGAGTCTCCCGTGGGTTTTTCAGGGGTTGGGAGAATCTCCCGTGGGTTTTTCGGGGGTTGGGAAGAATCTCCCCTGTTTTTTCAGGGGTTGGAAGAATCTCCCCTGTTTTTTCAGGGGTTGGAAGAATCTCCCGTGGGTTTTTCAGGGGTTGGGAGAATCTCCCGTGGGTTTTTCGGGGGTTGGGAAGAATCTCCCGTGGGTTTTCAGGGGTTGGGAAGAATCTCCCGTGGGTTTTCAGGGGTTGGGAAGAGTCTCCCGTGGGTTTTCAGGAGTTGGGAATAATCTCCCGTGGGTTTTTCGGAGTTGGGAAGAGTCTCCGTGGGTTTTCAGGGCTTGGGAAGAGTCTCCCGTGGTTTTTCGGGGGTTGGGAAGAATCTCCCGTGGGTTTTCGGGGGTTGGGAAGAGTCTCCCGTGGGTTTTCAGGGGTTGGGAAGAATCTCCCGTGGGTTTTCAGGGGTTGGGAAGAATCTCCCGTGGGTTTTTCGGGGGTTGGGAAGGGGCTCCCGTGGGTTTTCAGGGGTTGGGAAGAGTCTCCGTGGGTTTTTCAGGGGTTGGGAAGAATCTCCCGTGGGTTTTCAGGGGTTGGAAGAATCTCCCGTGGGTTTTCAGGGGTTGGGAAGAATCTCCGTGGGTTTTTCGGGAGTTGGGAATAATCTCCCGTGGGTTTTCAGGGGTTGGAAGAATCTCCCCTGTTTTTTCAGGGGTTGGGAAGAATCTCCCGTGGGTTTTTCAGGGGTTGGGAGAATCTCCGTGGGTTTTTCGGGGGTTGGGAAGAATCTCCCGTGGGTTTTTTCGGGGGTTGGAAGAATCTCCCTGTTTTTTTCAGGGGTTGGGAATAATCTCCCGTGGGTTTTCAGGGGTTGGAAGAATCTCCCGTGTTTTTTCAGGGGTTGGGGAGAATCTCCGTGGGTTTTCAGGGGTTGGGGAGAATCTCCCGTGTTTTTTCAGGGGTTGGGGAGAATCTCCCGTGGGTTTTCAGGGGTTGGGAGAATCTCCCGTGGGTTTTCGGGGTTGGAAGAATCTCCCCTGTTTTTTCAGGGGTTGGGAACAATCTCCCGTGGGTTTTCAGGGGTTGGAAGAATCTCCCGTGGGTTTTCAGGGGTTGGGAAGAGTCCCCCGTGGGTTTTTAGGGGTTGGGAGAATCTCCCGTGGGTTTTTCGGGGTTGGGAAGAATCTCCCGTGGGTTTTCGGGGTTGGAAGAATCTCCCGTGGGTTTGGGGGTTGGGAAGAGTCCCCGTGGGTTTTCAGGGGTTGGGAAGAGTCTCCCGTGGGTTTTCAGGGTTGGGAGAATCTCCCGTGGGTTTTTCGGGGGTTGGAAGAATCTCCGTGGGTTTTCAGGGGTTGGGAGAATCTCCCGTGGGTTTTTCGGGGTTGGGAAGAATCTCCCCTGTTTTTTCAGGGGTTGGAAGAATCTCCCGTGGGTTTTCAGGGGTTGGGAAGAATCTCCCGTGGGTTTTTCGGGAGTTGGGAGAATCTCCCGTGGGTTTTCAGGGGTTGGGAAGAATCTCCCGTGGGTTTTCAGGGGTTGGGAGAATCTCCCGTGGGTTTTCGGGGGTTGGGAGAATCTCCCGTGGGTTTTCAGGGGTTGGGAAGAATCTCCCGTGGGTTTTCGGGACCTGGCCCGGGCTCTGTCCTCGCCTGCTCTCTGCAGTGGAAAATCACCGGGAGCGTCCGGGCCAAGTTCCCGGGGCTGGGATGGGCCTGAGGTGAGGCCGAGTCTGGATCTGGGGCGGGTCCGGAATAATCCCGGGATGGGGCTGGGATTGATTTGAGCTGGGTCCGGGATGAGCCTGGGAGGATCCCGGGATGGGGCTGGGATGGGTCCGGAATAATCCCGGGATGAGCCTGGGGTGGGTCTGGGATGGATTTGAGATGGGACCGGGACCAGCCTGGGATGAGACTAGGAAAATCCCGGGATGGGACCGGGATGGGTTCGGGATGATCCCAGGACAATCCCGGGATGGGTTCGGGACAATCCCGGGATGGGTTTGGAATGTTCCCAGGGCAATCCCGAGACGGGTTCGGGATGATCCCGGGACAATCCCGGGATGGGTTCGGGATGATCCCGGGACAATCCCGGGCCGGGTTCGCGATGATCCCGGGACAATCCCGGGCCGGGTTCGGGATGATCCCGGGACAATCCCGGGCCGGGTTCGCGATGATCCCGGGACAATCCCGGGATGGGTTCGGGACAATCCCGGGCCGGGTTCGGGATGATCCCGGGATGGGTTCGGGATGATCCCGGGACAATCCCGGGCCGGGTTCGGGACAATCCCGGGATGGGTTCGGGATGATCCCGGGCCGGGTTCGGGATGATCCGGGGACAATCCCGGGCCGGGTTCGGGATGATCCCGGGACAATCCCGGGATGGGTTCGGGATGATCCCGGGCCGGGTTCGGGATGATCCGGGGACAATCCCGGGCCGGGTTCGGGATGATCCCGGGACAATCCCGGGATGGGTTCGGGATGATCCCGGGCCGGGTTCGGGATGATCCCGGGACAATCCCGGGGTGGGTTCGGGACAATCCCGGGCCGGGTTCGGGATGATCCCGGGACAATCCCGGGCCGGGTTCGGGATGATCCCGGGACAATCCCGCTGCTCTTTGCCCGCCGGCTCCCGAAGGAAGGCGCCGCAGCCCGTGGGGAATTCGCCCTTTGGAATCTCCGCTCGAGCGCGGCTGCAGCGGCTCCAGCGGCGGGGAAAGGGCCGGGGGGCATCGGGAGCGGATCCCAGAGCCCGGGCTGAGGAGGGGATGAAAAACAAAACAACTCCCTAAAACAATTCCCTAAAACACTTCCCTAAAAGAATCCCTTAAAAGAATTCCCTAAAAGAATTCTTTAAAATAATTCCCTAAAATAATCCCTTAAAAGAATTCCCTAAAAGAATCCCTAAAAAAATTCCCTAAAACAACCCCTATAAAGAATTCCCTAAAAGGAATCCTCTAAAATAATTCCCTAAAGGAATTTCCTAAAACAATTCCCTAAAGGAATCCCCTAAAACAATTCCCTAAAACAACCCCTATAAAGAATTCCCTAAAGGAATCCTCTAAAATAATTCCCTAAAGGAATTTCCTAAAACAATTCCCTAAAGGAATCCCCTAAAACAATTCCCTAAAACAACCCCTATAAAGAATTCCCTAAAGGAATCCTCTAAAATAATTCCCTAAAGGAA
This sequence comes from Luscinia megarhynchos, assembly GCA_034336665.1. Classification (NCBI taxonomy): domain Eukaryota; kingdom Metazoa; phylum Chordata; class Aves; order Passeriformes; family Muscicapidae; genus Luscinia; species Luscinia megarhynchos. The sequence goes on along the minus strand of CM067589.1, from coordinate 1,299,516 downwards.
TTTCCTAAAACAATTCCCTAAAACAACCCCTATAAAGAATTCCCTACAAGAATTCCCTACAAGAATTCCTGATCCTCCCCAGGCGGCGCCGGCGGGGCAGGGTCGGCACCGGGCAGCTCCGAGCTCCTCTCCGCCACTGAATTTTCCCAAAACGAGGAAAATCCCGAGTTTTTGGGGCTCGGCCGGGCCAACGTGGCAGTGCCAGGCTGCAGCTGCAGCGGCGGCCAAACCTCTGGAATCCCGGCCGCGCCTTCCCCTTCCTGCGCTTTTAATTAAAACCCAGCGCTAACCCCGACCGACCCCGCTGCGGTTTTTGGGGTGTTTTATTTTTATTTTAATTTTGGCGTTCCCCAGCCCAGCCGGTGCCGCCCGTGTTCCCCGGGGCGCTGTCACGATATTTTTATCTCGGCGGCTCCTGCGGCCCCCGCGATAGCGGCGGGGCTCGGGCGGGGCTGGGGCGCTGGCACGGCCACCCGGCAATTCGCGTCCCGGATTAGCGGCGGCGCCGCGCCCCGCCCGAGCGTCCCCGCCGTTATTTTGGGGACAATTCGGGCGTTTCGCTCGGTCCCGCCGTTATTTTGGGGACAATTCGGGTATTTCGCTCGGTCCCGCCGTTATTTTGGGGACAATTCGGGTATTTCGCTCGGTCCCGCCGTTATTTTGGGGAGAATTCGGGTATTTCGCTCGGTCCCGCCGTTATTTTGGGGACAATTCGGGCGTTTCGCTCGGTCCTGCCGTTATTCCGGGGACAATTCGGGCGTTTCGCTCGGTCCCACCGTTATTTTGGGGACAATTCGGGCGTTTTGCTCGGTCCCGCCGTTATTCCGGGGACAATTCGGGCGTTTCGCTCGGTCCCGCCGCGGCGCCGCGCGGGGCGTTGGGGGCAGAACCTTCGCTCGGGTCACGGCGCGGGGGGAATTCGGGATTTTGTTGGTTTTTTTTCCCCGATTTGGCAACTCCGGGCAGCGGGGCGGGGGCGGCGGCGGGAGCGGCGCTCGGGAGGGGCGTGGCTCGGCGCGGCCCCGCCCCCCGCGACGGGAGCTGCGCTGCCATTGGCTGAGCCGCTGATGACGTCACCGCAATGCGGCGGCTCCGCGCGGCCCCGGTGGCGTCGCTTTAAAGGGGCCGCGCTCGCGGCGGCACCGGCGGCGGCACCGGCTCCGAACCGGCACCGAACCGGCACCGGAGCGGCCCCGAGCCCGGGCTGCCCCCGCGCCGCCCCCGCACACTCCGGCACCGGGGCGGACCGGGCGATCCCGGCAGGTTCCGACCCGGTAAGGAGACGAGAGGCGGCACCGCAGCGGTACCGGGAGATGCCGGATCTGCCACCGGTTCCCCCATGCCGGACCCTGCCGGGATCGGTTGGTGCCGGTACCGGGGTCTCCACCCGGTGGGGTCCTGCCGGCAGCGGAGCGGATGGTGCCGGTACCGGGGGGTGCCGATACGGTCGGACCCTGCCGGTACCGGGCCGGCCCCTGCCGGTACAGGGGGGTCCCGATCCGCTTGGACCCTACCGGGACTGGGGCCATCCCCACCCGGTTGGACCCTGCCGGTACCGCCGCGGCTGCTGCCGGTACCGGGCACGGAGCGGCCGCGACTCAGCCCCGCCGGTACCGGGAGCAGCCGCGGAGCTCGAGAGGGGCTGTGCCGGTAGCGGAGCCCGGTGACACCGGGCACGAGACCCCGGTGGGATCCGGGGCAGGACCCCCCGAACCGCCGCGCCGAACCGGGGCTGCGGGATTGCGGGCAGGAAAAACAAACACCGGGAGAAGCCGGAGCAGCGCGGTCACCGGGAGCTCTGCCCGTTCCCGTTCCCGGGAATTCGGGGGGAAAGCGGAGCCCGGGAAGGGACGGGGCGACCCCGAGCGCTCCTTCCCGGGGATTCCCCGTTAATTCCCGCATTTCCTCCGGTGTCGGGGCTCGGGGCCGCTCGCTGGGACCGAGTCCCGCTCCCGGTTCTCCCCTCGTGCCTTTTGGCGCTGCGGGATTCTCCCCGCTCGGTTTCCCGGGAATTCTGTCCCGGGTTGGAGTTAAAAACCCGAATATTTCACCCAAATCGTCGTTGGGGTTAAAAACCTCCGAACCGGGAGCGATCAGAGGGTGCCGGGGGGAGAGCGCCGCTGTCCCGGGAATTCTCCCCGCTATCCCGGGAATTTCTCCCACTGTCCCGGCAATTCTCCCGCTGTCCCGGGAATTCTCCCCGCTGTCCCGGGATTTCTCCCTCTATCCCGGGAATTCTCCCGCTGTCCCGGGAATTCTCCCCCTGTCCCGGGATTTCTCCCGCTGTCCCGGGAATTCTCCCCCTATCCCGGGAATTTCTCCCCTGTCCCGGCAATTCTCCCGCTATCCCGGGAATTTCTTCCGCTATCCCGGGAATTTCTCCTCCCTGTCCCGGGATTTCCTGGCTCCTGTCCCGGTGCCGGTACCGGCTCCCCCCAAACCCCGAAATTCGGGGCACAAACCGCGCCAGGAAAGGATTCCCAGCAATTCCCCGGCATTTTCCGACCCTCATCCCAAACTCGGGGAGTTGAAACTTTTATTCCTGAGCAATTTATTTTTATTTTCCGTCCCGACTCTCAGGCTGCGCAAGTGTCCCATCCCGGAGCAGGAATCGGGATTTCCTTTCCCGCTGGGTGTGGATTAATTTGGAGATTTCCTAAATCACTTTTTCCCCTCCCGTGGGATCAGGATCAGGGTGGAACTGGGAATTCCAGACCCTGGGGATGGTTGAGTTCTGGGTTGGGATTTTCTTTTCCTTATCCCAAATATTTTGGATTTTGTGGGATTCCAGGTGTCTCAGAGGATTTTCGTCCTGAAATAACCCACCGGGGATTCAATCCCGACATAACGCGCGCACCGCGCTTTTGGGGCCGGTTTTTGGGGCGGTTTGGGCCGATTTTGGGGGCCGATTTTGGGGCCGGTTTTGGAGCCGATTTTGGGGCCGATATTGAGGCGGTTTGGAGCTGATTTTGGGGCAGTTTGGAGCCGATTTTGGGGGCCGATTTTGAGGGCGGTTTGGAGCCGATTTTGGGGGGCGGTTTGGGCCGATTTTGGGGCCGATTTTGGAGCGGTTTGGGGCTGATTTTGATGCGGTTTTGGGGTCGATTTTGGAGCGGTTTGGAGCCGATTTTGAGGCGGTTTTGGAGCTGATTTTGGAGTCGTTTTGAGGTGGTTTGGGGCCGATTTTGGGCCGGTTTTGGAGCTGATTTTGGGGCAGTTTTGGATTGATTTTGGGGGGTTTGGAGCTGATTTTGGGGCGGTTTTGAGGCCGTTTTTGGAGCTGATTTTTGGGGCTGTTTGGAACCGATTTTGGAGCCGTTTTTGGAGCGGTTTGAGGCCGGTTTTGGAGCTGATTTGGGCCGATTTTGGGGCGGTTTGAGCCGATTTTGGGGCGGTTTTTGGAGCTGATTTTGGGCCGATTTTGCAGGGCGGTTTTGGGGTGATTTTGGGGCGGTTTGGGTCGATTTTGGAGCTGATTTTGGGGCCGTTTGGAACTGATTTTTGAGCCGTTTTTGGAGCGGTTTGGAGCCGATTTTGGGGCCGTTTTGGGGCAGCAGCTCCTGCAGCCGCATCTCGGGGATGCTCCGGGGAGATGGGCCGGGATTGTCCCGCTGGTCCCTCAGAAATGCGCCGGGATTTTATCTCCAGGAGAGGCGGCTTCACCTCTCACCCGCCCCAAATCCCCAAATTCCGTCCCTGGAACTTTTCCCACCCCACAGTCCCCAAACCTCGGCCCGGAGGAGTTTTGGGGCGGTTTTACCCCCTGGCCCGGTGTCCCCGCTGTCCCCAGACCACCCCGGGGCTCTTTTCTCATCACCACAAACTCCCAAATTATTTTCTCCCTGCTGGCAGTGACCAAAATTCCAGTTCCTTTCTCCTGTTTAATCCCAATTTTTTTCCATCTCTCCCACTTTGGAAGCCGCTCCCAGCCTGGCTGTGACTTTATTTTGCAAATAAACCCTCAAGTTTGGATTTTTTTTTAGCAAAGAACACCCAGTGTGTGGTTCCAGACCTCACAAAATAATAAAAAAAGATATTTTCCAAATTTTCCAGCCCAGCTCCGTTTCCCTGCGCCAGGTGCCGCCGCAGCCGCGGGTTTTTTTAATTTTAGCCGAGTCATGGATCGCGTTTGTTCCCAAAATAGTTGGAGCCGGGCTCTGCTCCAGCCAAATCCCCCAGAAATCACCTTCAGCCGCAAAACTCTTCACGGGAATCCTCCCGGTGCCCGGCCCCAATTCCCGAATTTCCAGCGCTTTTTTTTTTTTTTTTTTTTTTTTTTTTTTTGGGAGTTTTCCCCTCGCCCTGAACCACCAGGGGTCGGCAGAATTCCAGAATTTCTGCATCCAGAGGAGCAGCCCGGGCGGATCACGGTGCAAGAAAACCGGGGGAATTTGGAGCAGGGCCCCGGGGTTTTTACTCTTCCCGTTTCTTTTTAAAATTTGTTTGTTTATTTTTTTTCCCCCTGTTCCCATTTTTTTACTGCTCCCAGGTTTGTTTTTTTTTTTTTTCTCTTCCCGGAGTTTTTGCTATTCCTATTTTTTTTCCTGTTCTTGGTTGTTTTTTTGCTCTTCCCGGAGTTTTTTGCTATTCCCTTTTTTTGCTATTCCCATTTTTTTGCTATTCCCATTTTTTTTCTCTCTTTCCGGAGTTTTTTGCTATTCCCTATTTTTTTTTTCCTGTTCTTTTTGATTTTTTTTGCTCTTCCCGGAGTTTTTTGCTATTCCCTATTTTTGCTATTCCCATTTTTTTTTCTCTTCAAGTTTTTTTTCTGTTCTCATTTTTTGGTTTTGAGTTTATTTTTTTTGGTTTTTTTCTGCTCCCCTCTGCCCTCACGGAGGATTAGGAAGGACCAGAAGCTTTAAGCGGCCTCTGCTGTTCTTTAATTCCTCCCAGAAGCTCCTGAACTCGGGAATATCCTGGGAAAAGCCGCCGGGATTGACGGAATTCCGTTTTTTTCTGCATTGCAGCCCCGAGCCCGGCGATGGTGCCAGCATGAGGAGGTGCTGCCAGGGCGCGGGGCTGCCATGCCTGTGTAAGGTCAGTGCCACCTCTGCCACCCCGAACTCAGAATTCCTCCCGGCCGGCGGGGATTTTGGGGTTTGGGGGATATCCTGAGCCGCGGGGGATCGTCCAGGACACCCCGAAATCTCAGCTGGGCGGGTTTGGGGATGTGCTCGTTCCCTGGGGAGCTTCTTCCACCTCCTGGGGGTTTCTCCCTAAAATCCCCCCCGAGCCTCCCTGGGCGGTCACCCCCTGTCCCCAAGGGGGCACAGAGGGGGCACGGGAGGGCCGGGCTGAGCTGTCACCCCTGTCCCCACTGTCCCCCTACCCCAGCTCCCCCCGCCCCCGGTGTCCCCAGCTGTCCCCTCCTGTCCCCCCGTCCCCCCAAGTCCCAGCTGTTCCCGCCCTGTCCCAGTTGTCCCCCTGTCCCCTCCTGTCCCCCCCTGTCCCACCTGTGTCTCCCCTGTCCTAGCTGTCCCCCTTGTCCCCACTGTCCCTCCTTGTCCCAGCTGCCACCCCCTGTCCCCAAGGTGGCACAGGAGGACCAGGCTGAGCTGTCACCCCTGTCCCCCCGTCCCCCTCCTGTCCCCACTGTCCCCCCCCACCCCAGCTGTCCCCCCTGTCCAAGGTGTCCCCACTGTCCCCCCCCCCTTGTCCCCACTGTCCCCCCGGTCCCAGCTGTCCCTCAGCTGCCCCCCGTCCCACCTGTGCCCCCCTGTCCCAGCTGTCCCCCACTGTCCCCCCCCCCGTCCCAGCTGTGTCCCCCCAATCCCAGCTGCGTCCCCTCCCTGTCCCCCCCGTCCCAGGTGTCCCCCACATCCCCACTGCCCCCCTTCTGTCCCCACTGTCCCCTCCTGTTCCATCTGTGCTGTCCCCCCTCAATCCCAGCTGTTCCCCCCTGTCCCCCCTGTCCCACCTGTGCCCCCCACCCCAGCTGCTGTCCCTCCCTGTTCTCCCGTCCCAGCTGTCCCCCCCTGTCCCAGCTGTGTCCCCTCCTGTCCCCCCCGTCCCAGGTGTCCCCCCCATCCCCACTGCCCCCCCTTCTGTCCCCACTGTCCCCCCACTGTTCCATCTGTGCCGTCCCCCCTGTCCCACTGTCCCCCCGTCCCCAGCAGCTGTGTCCCCTCCCCATCCCCCCATCCCAGCTGTTCCCCCTCAGTCCCCACTGTCCCCCCCGTCCCAGCTGTCCCCCTGTCCCCCAGCTGTCCCCCCTGTCCCCCAGCTGTCCCCCCCTGTCCCCAGCTGTCCCCCTGTCCCTCCAGGTGTGCTCTGGCTCAGAGGGCCGCCCGGCTGATCCAGCCCGGTAATTCCGTGCCCCGGGCCGGGATTAGCGCGGGGTGATCCCCTCAGGGCAGGACGGAGGGTCAGGCCGGGCCTGGCACGGGGGATTAACCCCTGCGGGCCCGGCTGGGCTGATCAGCCCGGGCTCAGGTAGCCCCGGGGGGGCAGGGCTGGGCTGGAGCTCCCGGCACGGGGGTCGAGCCCCCCACCCCATACAGCGGGGTCGGGCCCCACCCCCAATAGGGGTCAGTGACCCCACACCCCAATAACAGCGGGGGTCTGTGCCCCCAAACACAGCGGGGTCAGAGCCCCCACACCCCAATAACAGCGGGGTCAGAGCCCTGACACCCAATAACAGCGGGGTCAGTGACCCCACACTAACAGGGGTCAAGTCACACCCCCAATAGCCGGGGTCAGAGCTCCCCACACCCTAATAACAGCGGGGTCTGTGCCCCAAACCCCAATAACAGCGGGGTCTGTGCCCCAAACCCCATAACAGAGGGGTCAGAGCCCCAAACCCTAATAACAGCGGGGTCCAGGCCCTGACACCCCTAATAACAGCGCGGGGTCAGTGACCCCCTAAACACCCCAATAACAGCGGGGTCAGGCCCCAGACACTCATAACAGGGGGTCAGGGCCCTGACCCCAATAACAGCGGGGTCAGAGCCCGACACCCATGACAGGGGCCGGACCCCCACACTAATAACAGCGGGGTCAGAGCCCCCCACACCCCATAACAGGGGTCAGAGCCCTGACACCCCAATAACAGCGGGGTCAGTGACGCCCATACAGCCGGGGTCAGGCCCTGACACCCCAATCAGGGGGCCAGTGACCCCCAGCCACGGGCCCGGGGTCTGTGCCCCCAAACCCCAATAACAGCGGGGTCAGAGCCCCCACACCCCAATAACAGCGGGGTCAGAGCCCCCACACCCCAATAACAGCGGGGTCTGTGCCCCCAAACCCCAATAACAGCGGGGTCAGAGCCCTGACACCCCAATAACAGCGGGGTCAGAGCCCCCACACCCCAATAACAGCGGGGTCTGTGCCCCACACCCCAATAACAGCGGGGGTCAGTGACCCTGACACCCCAATAACAGCGGGGTCAGAGCCCCCAAACCCCAATAACAGCGGGGTCTGTGCCCCCAAACCCCAATAACAGCGGGGTCAGAGCCCCCACACCCCAATAACAGCGGGGTCAGAGCCCCCCACACCCCAATAACAACGGGGTCGATGCCCCCAGACCCCAATAGCAGCAGGATCAGAGCCCCCACACCCCAATATCAGTGAGGTGTCCCCTGCCTGGGAAGGAGCCCCCGCACCCCAATACCAGCAGGATCGGTGCCCCCCACACCCCAATAGCAGTGAGCTCTACCCAATACCGGTGGGGTCAATGACCCCAAACCCCAATAACAGGGGATCAGAGCATCACACCCCAACACCAGCAGGATCGGTGCCCCACACCCCAATAACAGAGGGGTCTGTGCCCCAACACCCCAATACCGGTGAGGTCGATGCCCCACACCCCAATACCGGTGGGGTCGATGCCCCACACCCCAATACCAGCGGATAGGTGCCCCCACACCCCAATACCGGTGAGCTCAGCCACCCCACACCCCATCACCCTCCCCTCCCCCGCAGGGTGGGGGCATGGCCGGCGCGCCGCCGCCCCCCTTCCTGCTGGTGTTCGACTTCGACGAGACCATCGTGGCCGAGAACAGCGACGACTCGGTGGTGCGGGGCCGGGCGCTGCCCGAGCCGCTCCGGCAGAGCCCCCGCGGCGCCTACAACGAGCACATGCAGCGGCTGCTGCGCTGGCTGGGCGAGCAGGGCGTTCGCCCCGCCGACCTCCGAGCCGTCTACGAGAACATCCCGCTGTCCCCGGGCATGGCCGAGCTCTTCCAGCTCCTCTCCAAGCACCGCGAGCTCTTCGAGCTGGTGCTGATCTCCGACGCCAACACCTTCGGCATCGAGGCCAAGCTGCGGGCGGCGGGACTGCGCTCGCTCTTCCGAAAGATCTTCAGCAACCCGGCCAGCATCGACCGCCGCGGATTCCTGACGCTGGGGCCGTACCACAGCCACCAGTGCCCGCAGTGCCCCGCCAACATGTGCAAGAGGAAGATTCTCAGCGAGTACCTGCAGGAGCGGGCGCGGCAGGACGCGGAGTTCCAGCGCGTTTTTTACGTGGGGGATGGAGCCAATGATTTCTGTCCCGCGGGGATTCTGACGGCGGCGGACGTGGCTTTTCCCAGGAAGGGATATCCCATGCACAGGCTGATCCAGGAGGCGCAGGAGAAGCAGCCCGGGGCGTTCCAGGCCGCCGTGGTGCCGTGGGAGTCGGCCACGGAGGTGGCGCGGTACCTGCAGGAGCTGCTCAGGAGGAAATGCTGAGGGATTTTGGGGTTCGGGATTCGGGATTCGGGATTTGGGGGTTCGGGATTCGGGGTTTGGGATTCGCAGCTCCCCGCTCAGCGCTGCTGCGATGTTCTCCTGCCTTTCCCAGCGCTGCTCCCCGGGGAGTGAAGCACTTTCTGTAGGCGCCCGGTCCTGCTGAGCTGCGGGGGCAAAACCGGACCGGAACCGGACCCTGGAGCTAAACCGGACCCTGGAGCTAAACCGGACCCTGCAGCCAAAACCGGATCCTGGAGCCAAAACCGGACCCTGGAGCTAAACGGGACCCTGGAGCTAAACCCGGACCCTGCAGCCAAAACCGGATCCTGGAGCTAAACCAGACCCTGCAGCCAAACAGGACCCTGCAGCCAAAACCGGATCCCTGGAGCTAAGCTGGACCCTGGAGCTAAACCAAATCCTGCAGCAAAACCGGATCCTGTGGCCAAAACCAAATCCTGCAGCCAAAACCGGATCCTGACGCTAAACCGGACCCTGGAGCTAAACCGGACCCTGTGGTCACAACAGAACCTTGACCCTTCTCCCACACCGACGGGGATTTTCTGGTGGAGTTGTTGCTTCCTTTCCCTTTTGACCTCGAGAAAGAATTCCTAAAAATTCAGAAGCTGTAGCTCCACGTGGGATGGGCACGTCCTGGCTCCTGCCATCCTCCCCCTGGCCTGCCTGGCCCTGGGCTCCTTTCCTGGGCTGGGAAATCCCTGATCCCACCGGGAATTCTGGATGGGAAATCCCTGATCCCACCGGGAATTCTGGATGGGAAATCCCTGATCCCACTGGGAATTCCGACTGGGAAATCCCTGATCCCACCGGGAATTCCGGATGGGAAATCCCTGATCCCACGGGGAATTCTGGATGGGAAATCCCTGATCCCACCGGGAATTCCGACTGGGAAATCCCTGATCCCACTGGAAATTCTGGATGGGAAATCCCTGATCCCACCGGGAATTCCGGATGGGAAATCCCTGATCCCACTGGGGAATTCTGGATGGGAAATCCCTGATCCCACCGGGAATTCCAGCGGGAAATCCCAGCTCCAGCCCACCCGAGCCTCGTGCCGGGGTTCGCTGTTCCCAGGACTTTTTTTCTCGGGATCAAAGCAGCAGGAAAATTTTGGGAAGGCGGCGGAGCCTCTCCAGCCCCGCCCCCCCCGCGGGAGCAGGACCCGGCGGAGCCCCTTCCGTCCCTGCTCCTCTCCCCGGTGTCCCCGCCGTGTCCCCGCGGTGTCCCCGCGGTGTCCCCGTGTCCCCTCCCTGTCCCGAGGGGTTCCCCGATCGGGTGCGGCCCCTCCCAGCCCTGCCCGGGCACCTGCGAGCTGCCAAAATCCCCCCGAGGGGTTCCCGCGGCACTTCTGGCACCGCATCCCCCCTTCCCCTCCGCAGTATTAATTACCCCTTCATTAATTACCCCATCATTAATTAATTGCACTCTTCGGGGGCGCCTCCAGCACGCGCTGCTCTCTGGGGTTGGCTCCTCCTGGGTTTATCCTGGATTTTTCCTGGATTTATCCACAGCCTTACCGGCCCCCGAGGGCGGCCCCGGCTCCTCCGAACCCCCCGAACCCCAAAACCCAGCAGGAAATAAAACCAAAGCAGCCCCAAATTGTTCCCCCTCTGTCCCAGCCCCTCTCCCCTGTCCTTCCTCCTCCTGTTGACTGTGCGGAACTCAAAGCCATGGAATTAAAGATATAAATCTGTGTATTATAAATTTCTGTATTGCAGAAAACACCGGCCCAGGGCTGGGAAACAGCCCCGAGCTGCAGAAAAATGAGCCCCGAATTTCGGGGTTTCTGTTTTTCGGGGTGCTGGAATTTTGGGGGATGGCGTTGGAGCAGCAGGGGATGAGCAGGGGAAGATTTGGGGTGGGGATTTGGGGCTGGAGCATCCCTGGAGCAGGCAAAAGCCGAAATTCCCGACTCCAAAAGCTGAAATTCCCAGTGCTGAAAAAGCCGAAATTCCCATCTCCAATAGCCGAAATTCCCGGCTCCAAAAGCTGAAATTCCCAGCTCCAAAAGCCGAAATTCCCAGCTCCAAAAGCTGAAATTTTCAGCTCCAAAAGCCGAAATTCCCGGTTTCAAAAGCCGAAATTCCCGGCTCCAAAAGCTGAAATTTTCAGCTCCAGAAGCTGAAATTCCCAGCTCCAAAAGCCGAAATTCCCGGCTCCAAAAGCTGAAATTCCCGGATCCAAAAGCTGAAATTCCCAGCTCCAAAAGCCGAAATTCCCAGCTCCAGAAGCCGAAATTCCCAGCTCCAAAAGCCGAAATTCCCAGCTCCAAAAGCCGAAATTCCCAGCTCCAAAAGCTGAAATTTCCAGCTCCAAAAGCTGAAATTCCCGGCTCCAAGAGCTGAAATTCCCAGTTCCAAAAGCCGAAATTTTCAGCTCCAAAAGCCGAAATTCCCGGCTCCAAAAGCTGGATTTCCCGGCTCCAAAAGCCGAAATTCCCAGCTCCAAAAGCCGAAATTCCCGGCTTGAAGAGCTGAAATTTTCAGCTCCAGAAGCTGAAATTCCCGGCTCCAAAAGCTGAAATTCCCGTCTCCAGGAGCTGAAATTCCCGGCTCCAAAAGCTGACATTTTCAGCTCCAAAAGCCGCAATTCCTGCGCATTCCCAGCGCTGCCAAAGCGAGAATTCCAAGGAAGCGCCGCGGCGCGGGGAGCGGGTCCGGCTCAGACGGGCTCCACGAAGCTCCCGGGGAAGATTCCGGAGCGCTGCCCCGTCCCCGACTCGTGCTCCGCCACCCCCTCGCACCAGCCGTCCGAAAAGCGGCGGGTGACGAAGAGCAGCGCGCCCGGGGCCAGCGACAGCTCGGTGTCCTTCTGCCGCGCGTAGGGGAACAGGGCCACCACTGCGGGAGGGGACACGTCAGGGGACAGCGGGGCACGCGGGGCAGGCCCGCGGGTTGGGGATTTTGGGTACCTTTCTCCAGGTAGTTCTGAGGGGCCCACGGGGGATCCTCCGCGGCCGGGGGTGGTGGCGGGGCCAGGTCCCCAAATTCAGGTGGCAGGGTCCGCGTCCCCAAATTCCGGCACGGCTGGGGGTGGTGGCGGGGCCAGGTCCCCAAATTCAGGTGGCAGGGTCCCGTCCCCAAATTCCGCAGGGCTGTGGTGGGGAGTCAGGTCCCCAAATTCGGCACGGCTGGGGTAGTGGCGAGTCAGGTCCCCAAATTCCGGCACGGCTGGGGGTGGTGGCGGGCCAGGTCCCCAAATTCGCACGGCTGGGGGTGGTGGCGAGTCAGGTCCCCAAATTCGACGGCGGGGGCTGGGTGGCGAGGGTCAGGTCCCCAAATTCCGGCACGGCTGGGGGTGGTGGGGGTCAGGTCCCCAAATTCAGGTTCTGGGGTCAGGTCCCCAAATTCAGGTGGCGCGGTCAGGTCCCCAAATTCCGGCCGCAGCTGGAGGTGGTGGCGGTCAGGTCCCCAAATTCAGGCACAGCTGGGGGTGGCAGCATCACCTCCAGGTCATGGGGAGCTGCCAAAACCCCCAAAGGGGTGAGGGATGAAGGGGCTGACACCCCAGAAATGGATGGGGAGGGGTCACACCAGCCCCCCCCGCGGTGTCTCTGTGACCCCCCCGAGGATGAGCGCTCACCTGGCGGGGCAGGCTGACCAGGTCTTGTGAGGAGGGGGCGGCGAGGGGGGATGGCAGCGAGGGGTGGCCCCGGCGGGGGCGGAGGGACGGGAATTCCGTCCCCGGGAGCTGCCGGGGCGCTGCTGGAGCTGGCGGGAGGAGCAGCAGGGTCAGGGCTCTGTCCCCACGCTGAGCACACACGGGCGTTGTCCCGTGCCAGGACAAGGTGGCGCCGTGTGGCACGAGAGTCCCGGCTGTGACAACCCTTCCCCACCCCTGTGCCACCCCCTGTCCCTGTCCCATTCCATTCCCGTTCCATTCCCATTCCATTCCCTGTCCATTCCCATTCCCATTCCCATCCCTGTCCCATTCCCATTCCTGTCCCATTCCCATTCCCATCCCTGTCCCATTCCCTGTCCCATTCCATCCCATTCCCATTCCCATTCCCATCCCCATTCCCATTCCCTGTCCCATTCCCATCCCATTCCCATTCCCATTCCATTCCCATTCCCATCCCTGTCCCATTCCCATTCCCATCCCATTCCCATTCCATTCCATTTCCCTGTCCCATTTCCCATCCCACTCCCTGTCCCATTCCCATTCCCATCCCATTCCCATCCCATTCCCATCCCTGTCCCATTCCCATTCCCATTCCCATTCCCATTCCCATTCCCATTCCCATTCCCATTCCCATTCCCATTCCCATTCCCATCCCCTGCCCCATTCCCACCCCTGTCCCTTCCCCCATCATTTCCCACCATTCCCCCTCTCCCTAAAGGATTTTTAGCCCCGGACACGAGGGCAGCAAATCCCCCCAACCCCTCCTTGCCCCCCAAAGCCCCAGGAGCCCCCCGGTACCTGAGGGGCCCCAGTGAGAGCTTCCCCTGGGGAACCACGGGCGGCTGCACGGGCTCGGGGACACGGCTGCCCCTGCTGCGGGACGGGAGGGGCCCGTGGGTCAGTGGGTCAGTGGGGTCAGTGGTCAGTGGGGTCCGTGGGAGTCAGTGGGATCAGTGGGAGTCAGTGGGACCAGTGGGATCAGTGGGGCCAGTGGGGTCAGTGGGGTCAGTGGGGTCAGTGGGGTCAGTGGTCAGTGGGATGGGATCAGTGGGATCGATGGGGCCAGTGGGGTCAGTCGATCAGTGGGATGGGATGGGATCAATGGGATCAATGGGATCAATGGGATCACTGGGATCAATGGGTTGGGATCAATGGGATCAGGTGGGATTAATGGAATCAATGGGATCAGAAGGATGGGATCAGTGGGATCAATGGGATGGGAATCAATGGGATCAATGGGATCAGTGGGATGGGATCAATGGGATCAATGGGATGGAATGGGATCAGTGGAATGGGATACAATGGGATCAATGGGATGGAATGGGATCACTGGGATGAGTGGGATGGGATCAATGGGATGGGATGAGACCACTGGGATCAGTGGGTTGGGATCAATTGGATCAGTGGGATCACTGGGATCAGTGGGATCAATGGGATGTGATTACTGGGATCAATGGGTTGGGATCGATGGGATCAGTGGGATCAGTGGGTTGGGATCGATGGGATCAATAGGATCAGTGGGATGAGTGGGATCAGTGGGATCAGTGAGATCAATGGGATGGGATGGGGTCACTGGGATCTGTGGGATCAGTGGGATCAGTGGGATGGGATTACTGGGATCTGTGGGATCAGTGGGATCAGTGGGATCAGTGGGATGGGATCAGTGGGATCAATGGGATCAGTGAGATCAATGGGATGGGATGGGGTCACTGGGATCAGTGGGATCAGTGGGATGGGATGGGGTCACTGGGATCAGTGGGATCAGTGGGATCAGTGAGATCAATGGGATGGGGTTACTGGGATCAGTGGGATGGGGTCACTGGGATCAGTGGGATGGGACCCCCCAGCGCCCGGCCCCTGTGCCACCCCCTCGGTGACACCAGGGCCGCCCCGCCCCCCGTCCCCTCTCACCCCAGCGTCCCCCCGGGCTGAGCCGAGGAGCCTTTGGTGCCTCTGCGGGCCAGGGTCCCGGTGCGGGACAGCTGGGTGCTGGTGTCCTGGGGACAGCGGGACAGAGGGACATGGGGACAGATGGACACGGGGACAGAGAGACACGGGGGGCACACAGACACAGGGACACACGGACACAGGGGCACGGGGACACACGGACACAGGGACACACGGACACAGGACACGGGGACACACGGACACAGGGGCATGGGGACACACGGACACAGGGGCACGCGGGGACACACGGACACAGGGACACACGGACACAGGGGCATGGGGACACACGGACACAGGGGCAGGGGACACACGGACACAGGGGCATGGGGACACACGGACACAGGGGCACGGGGACACACGGACACAGGGACACACGGACACAGGGACACACGGACACACCGACACACAGAGACACAGGGACAGACGGACACACGGACACACGGACACGGACACAGGGACACAGGGCACGGGGACACAGGACACGGGGACATGGGGACACACGGACACAGGGACACAGGGACACACAGGACACAGGGGCACGAGGGACACCTGCAGACGAGGGACACACGGACACCCGGACACAGGGACACAGGGACACACGGACACAGGGGCACGGGGACACACGGACACGGGGACACACGGACACACGGACACAGGGACATGGGGACACAGGGACATGGGGACATGGGACACACGGACACGGGGACATGGGGACACTACGGACACAGGGACACAGGGACACAGGGACACAGGGACACACGGACACAGGGACATGGGGACACACGGACACACGGACACAGGGACACACAGACACACTGGCATGGGGACACACGGACATGGGGACACACGGACATGGGAGGGTGACATCCCTGCCCCCACCTCCGGGCACCCCAGGGCTGTGACGTCCCGCCCCTCCCCAGGGGCTCAGCACCGGGGGCTCAGCGGAGGAGCAGGGGGAGCCCCGGGGGTTGAGGGGTTCAGTTCGGGGGGTTCTGGGGGGCAGGGGAACAGGGGGTTCAGGGGGCAGGGTCCGGGGTTATGGGGCTCAGGGGTTCAGGGGTTCAGGGGCAGCAGGAGGAGCCCCGGGGGTTCAGGGTTCGGGGTTCAGGGATTCAGGGGTTCAGGGGTTCAGGGGTTCAGGGGTTCGGGGTTCAGGGATTCAGGGGTTCAGGGGTTCAGGGGTTCAGGGGTTCGGGGGTTCAGGGGTTCAGGGTTCAGGGTTCAGGGTTCGGGGGTTCAGGGGTTCAGGGGTTCGGGGGTTCGGGGGTTCAGGGGAGCAGGAGGAGCTCCCGGGGGTTCAGGGGTTCAGGGGTTCGGGGGTTCAGGGAGGAGCAGGATGAGCCCCGGGGGTTCAGGGGTTCAGGGGTTCGGGGGTTCAGGAGTTCAGAGGAGCCCCCGGGGGTTCAGGGAACAGGGATTCAGGGGTTCAGGGGTTCAGAGGAGGCCCCCGGGGGTTCAGGGAGTTCGGGGGTTCAGGGGTTCAGGGGTTCGGGGGTTCAGGGGAGCAGGAGGAGCTCCCGGGGGTTCAGGGGAACAGGGATTCAGGGGTTCAGGGGTTCGGGGGTTCGGGGGTTCAGGGGTTCAGGGGTTCGGGGTTCAGAGAAGCCCCGGGGGTTCAGGGAACAGGGATTCAGGGGTTCAGGGGTTCGGGGGGTTCGGGGTTCGGGGTTCGGGGTTCAGGGGTTCAGGGGAACAGGGGTTCAGGGGTTCGGGGGTTCTGGGGGTTCAGGGGGTTCAGGGTTCGGGGTTCAGGGGAACAGGGGTTCAGGGGTTCGGGGGTTCAGAGGAGCCCCCGGGGGTTCAGGCGCGGCCACCGGCACCGTGGGAACCGCGGCCACTGCGCCACTTCCCCTGCGGGGACTGGGAGGCGTCCGAGCCCCCCGGGGGATTTCTGCACTGGGGGGAGGGTCTGTGGGGCTCCAAAATCCTCCCGTGGGAGTTTCCGGGGTGGGGGAGGGTCTGTGGGGCTCCAAAATCCTCCCGTGGGGGGGTTTATGGGGTGGGGGAGGGTCTGTGGGGCTCCAAAATCCTCCCGTGGGGGTTTCCGGGGTGGGGGAGGGTCTGTGGGGCTCCAAAAATCCTCCCGTGGGGGTTTCCGGGGTGGGGGAGGGTCTGTGGGGCTCCAAAATCCTCCCGTGGGAGTTTTATGGGGTGGGGGAGGGTCTGTGGGGCTCCAAAATCCTCCCAAGTGGGGGTTTCCGGGGTGGGGGAGGGTCTGTGGGGCTCCAAAATCCTCCCGTGGGGGTTTTATGGGGTGGGGAGGGTCTGTGGGGCTCCAAAATCCTCCCGTGGGGGTTTCCGGGGTGGGGGAGGGTCTGTGGGGCTCCAAAATCCTCCCAAGTGGGGGTTTCCCGGGGTGGGGGGAGGGTCTGTGGGGCTCCAAAAATCCTCCCGCGGGGGGTTTTATGGGGTGGGGGGAGGATCAAGGGAACTGCGAAGTTTCCAAACGCCCCTCCCGGGGGGGGATTTCCAGAGCAGGGGAGGATCTGTGGGGCTGGGGCTCCGAACCCCCCAGTGGGTTTTTTCTGGGGGGCTGGGAGGGCTCTGAACCCCCCTGTGGGTTTTTTCTGGGGGGCTGGGGGGCTCCGAACCCCCAGTGGGCACCGCGCAGAGCTGGGGGAGGCTCCGTGGGGCTCGGGGGTTCCAAAACCCTCCTAGCGGGCAGCCAGGCCCCCAAAACTGAGCGGGCTGCAGGGCAGGGATGGGGCACTGGGGGCACTGGGGGCACTGGG
Organism: Luscinia megarhynchos; assembly: GCA_034336665.1. Classification (NCBI taxonomy): domain Eukaryota; kingdom Metazoa; phylum Chordata; class Aves; order Passeriformes; family Muscicapidae; genus Luscinia; species Luscinia megarhynchos. Next base: position 1,282,528 of record CM067589.1, on the reverse strand, counting down.
GATACTGGGGACACTGGGGACACTGGGGACACTGGGAAAATGGGGGACACTGGGGGATATTTGGGGACACTGGGGAACACTGGGGATACTGGGGGTACTGGAGGCACTGGGGACACTGGGAACATTTGGGACACTGGGGACACTGGGAGGTTAGAGGAACTGGGGGCACTGGGGGCACTGGGGACATTTGGGACACGGGACACTGGGGATATTGGGGACATTTGGGATACTGGGGGCACTGGGGGCACTGGGGGCACTGAGGACAATGGGGACATTGGGAACATTTGGGACACTGGGGGGTTAGGAGGAACTGGGGACACTGGGGGCATTCGGGGCACTGGGGACACTGGGGGATTGGAGGAAATGGGGCCACTGGGGACACTGGGGACATTGAGGGACACTGGTGACACCGGTGACACCGGTGACACTGATGACACTGATGACACTGGTGGCACTGATGACACTGGGGACACTGGTGCCACTGGTGACACTGGTGACATTGAGGGACACTGGTGACACTGGTGACATTGAGGGACACTGATCACACCGGTGACACCGGTGACACTGGTGGCACTGATGACACTGGGGACACTGGTGACACTGATGACACTGGGGACACTGGTGGCACTGGTGACACTGGTGGCACTGGTGACACTGGTGACATTGAGGGACACTGATCACACCGGTGACACCGGTGACACTGGTGGCACTGATGACACTGGGGACACTGGTGACACTGATGACACTGGGGACACTGGTGACACTGATGACACTGGGGACACTGGTGGCACTGATGGCACTGGGCACACTGGTGACACTGGTCACACTGGGGACACTGGGGAGACTGATGACATTGAGGGACACGGGTGACACCCTGGTGACACCGGCGCCCACAAACGCCCCCACCCCGCGGCGGGACCCCCGCTGACCTTGACCCCGTGGCCGACGCCGTCCAGCGCCCCGAGGTCCAGCGGGGTCCTGCGGTAGCGCTCGGGCGCGGGGGGCGCGGGGGGCGCGGGGGGCGCCGCCACCCTCGGGCCGCTCGGGACCCCCCGGGGCACCGCCAGCGCCCCCACCGCGCGGCGCGACACCTTCTCGGCGTGGATGGCCACCCTCTGCCGAGCGACAGCGTCCCCAGAGCCGCACCCCGGGCTCCGCCCGCCCCCGGCGCCCCCAGCCCTGGGGGTCGCTCGGGGGGACGTTCCGCGCTGTCCCGTCACAGCCCCGATGGCACCCAGCGCGAGGAATTGGGGGTGGCACCCCCAGGGGGGTGACAGGGGCTCAGCCACCCCCTGAGCGCTTCTCCTGCCTGGCCCTGTCCCCCACGTGGGTGGCCGCAGGACTCTGCAGCAGTGTCCCCAAAATCCGGGAGGAGGAGGACAGTGGGACACCAAAAATACACTCTGAGATTTCGGGGCGGTTTGGGATTTGCAGGTGGGACACCAAAAAATCACTCAGATTTTGGGGCAGATTGGGATTTGCAGGTGGGACAAGAAAAAAACACTCTGAGATTTTGGAGCAGTTTGAGATTTGCAGGTGGGACAACAAAAAATCACTCAGATTTTGGGGCAATTTGGGATTTGCAGGTGGGACGATGTGACACCAAAAAAACACCCTGAAATTTTGGAGCAGTTTGGGATTTTCAGGTAGGACAAGAAAAAAACACTCTGAGATTTTTGGGGCAGTTTGGGATTTGCAGGTGGGACAGTGTGACACCAAATGAGATTTTGGAACAGTTTGAGATTTGCAGGCGGGACAAGAAAAAAACACTCTGAGATTTTTGGGGCAGTTTGGGATTTACAGGTGGGACAATGTGACACCAAAAAAACACCCTGAGATTTTGGAGCAGTTTGGGATTTTCAGGTGGGACAAGAAAAAAACACCCTGAGATTTTGGAGCAGTTTGGGATTTGCAGGTGTGACACCAAAAATACTCTGAGATTTTGGAGCAGTTTGGGATTTTCAGGTGTGACACCAAAAACACTTTCAGATTTCGGGGCAATTTGGGATTTTCACGTGTGACACCAAAAACACTTTCAGATTTCGGGGCAATTTGGGATTTTCAGGTGTGACACCAAAAAAACACTCAGAGATTTCAGGATTTGCGGGCGTGACACAAAAACCCACCGAGACCGACTCCTCCCCATCCCATACCGGGCTGATTTTGGGGTGCCCAGCCCCTGTTGCCCCCCCAGCAGGGTCGCACCTGTGCCACGCAGGTGAGATCCGCCTCCAGCTGGTGCAGCTGGGCCGCCTGCAGCTCCAGCAGGCGCAGGAAGGCGCTGGCCACGCTGCTGACCTGGTAGGCGACGCTGGCCAGGGACTGCGTGCTCAGAGCCATCGTCTCCTCCAGCGCCTTCCTCTTGTCGCCGGCCTGCAGGCGACAAAGGTTCTGTCACCAGAGCGGTTCCTTCTGCTTTCCAAATGTCTCGGACTTCCCCCGTTCCTGTGGGAGCTCAGCGCCCGGCTCAGCCTCTGTTCTGTTTTTCGGGGTGCTGGAATTTTGGGGGGGGGTGGTGGAGCAGTAGGGGAAGATTTTGGGGTGGGGGTTTTAGGGCTGGAGAAGGGAAAATCCGGAATTCCCGGCAAAAGCTGAAATTCCCGGCAAAAGCTGAAATTCCCGGCTGCAAAAGCTGAAATTCCCGGCTGCAAAAGCTGAAATTCCCAGCTCCAAAAGCCGAAATTTTCAGCTCCAAAAGCTGAAATTCCCGGCTCCAAAAGCCGAAATTCCCGGCAAAAGCTGAAATTCTCGGCTGCAAAAGCTGAAATTCTCGGCTGCAAAAGTTTAAATTCCCAGCTCCAAAAGCCGAAATTCCCATCTCTAAAAGCCGAAATTCCCGGCTCCAAAAGCGGAAATTCCCGACTCCAAAAGCTGAAATGCACAGCAACAAAATCTGAAATTCCCGGCTCCAAAAGCCGAAATTCCCAGCTCCAAAAGCTGAAATTCCCAGCTCCAAAAGCTGAAATTCCCAGCTCCAAGAGCCGAAATTCCCGGCTCCAAAAGCCGAAATTCCCAGCTCCAGAAGCCGAAATTCCCGGCTCCAAAAGCTGAAATTCCCGGCTCCAAAAGCCGAAATTCCCGGCTCCAAAAGCCGAAATTCCCGGCTCCAAAAGCCGAAATTCCCAGCTCCGGAAGCCGAAATTCCCATCTCCAAAAGCTGAAATTCCCAGCTCCAAATGTTTAAATTCCCGGCTCCAGAAGCCTCTGGGGACAGCGGGGGGCGGTGCCGGGGCTGGGTCGCTGCCGCAGCTCTCAGAATAGCGCAGCTCATTTCCCCTCCGTTCTGCCCCGGTGGCTCCGAGCCTGGGGGGGCCACACGGGGAGCCAGAACGGGCGTTCTCCTCCTCACATAACCTCCAAAACTCCTGATTCCAGTCCCGCAGGGAGCCAGGCAGGGAGGAGGAGGAGGAGGAGGATGAGGAGGGTGAGGAGGGTGAGGAGGGTGAGGAGGGTGAGGAGGGAGGCACCAGCATCCCTGCAGGACCTGCCGGTGCCACCTCCCAGCCCAGGACACGCTGCTGTCCCCAAGCCCCCCCTGCGCCCCAAACCCGCCGCCAGAGCTGCTGGGGAGCCAGAGCGAGCCCAAAGGCAGCAGAGCGGCCGGGGCAGCACGGACAGCGGGGATGCTCGGGCTAGCAGGGCAAAAACTCCTGCGGCCACCTCTCGGCGGGGCTGGCATCACCCCAGCACCGCTCGGGGGGCACCCAGGGGACTGGTAACACCCCAGCCCCAGTAGCCACTGCTCGGGGGGCTGGCATCACCCCAGCCCTTGTAGCCATCCCTCAGGGGGCACCGAGAGGGGCTCACATCACCCCAGCTCCAGTAGCCACCACTCGGGGGCACCCAGGGGGACTGGTGGCAGCCCCCCATCCCATCCCATCCCATCCCATCCCATCCCCATCCCATCCCATCCCATCCCATCCCATCCCATCCCATCCCATCCCATCCCAGCCCATCCCATCCCATCCCATCCCATCCCATCCCATCCCATCCCATCCCATCCCAGCCCATCCCATCCATCCCATCCCATCCCATCCCATCCCATCCCATCCCATCCCATCCCATCCCATCCCATCCCATCCCATCCCATCCCATCCCATCCCATCCCATCCCATCCCATCCCATCCCATCCCATCCCATCCCATCCCATCCCATCCCATCCCATCTGATCCCAGCCCAGCCCCGCGCCCTGACCCGCAGGTAGTTGCCCTGGCAGTACTCGGCCACCCGCAGCAGGTTGCCGTGCTGCTCCCGCAGCAGCCGCCGGCCCTCGGGGATGGCGCCGAGCCGCAGCCGCTCCAGCTCCGACATCGCGGCTCCGCTTCCTCCCAGCGCCGCCGCTGACGCAGGGCCCGAGGGCGCCGCCGTGTCCCCGTCCCGGCAGGGACACCCCGCCCCCCGGCCCGCGGGGACGGGAGGGAGGGAGGAACCGGGCCCGGGCCGGGGAGGATGTGAGTCACGGGAACCGGGGCTGCGGGGCCGGGAGGGACCCCGAAATCCTCCTGATGCCGAAATCGTCCTGGCCCTGAAATCATCCTGGCCCTGAAATCATCCTGATCCTGAAATCGTCCTGGTCCTGAAATCGTCCTGATTCTGAAATCGTCCTGGCCCTGAAATCATCCTGGTCCTGAAATCATCCTGATCCCAAAATCATCCTGATCTTGAAATCGTCCTGGCCCTGAAATCATCCTGATTCTGAAATCGTCCTGATCCTGAAATCATCCTGGCCCCAAAAGGATCCTGACCCTAAAATCATCCTGATCCTCAAATCATCCTGCCCCCAAAAGGATCCTGATTCCGAAATCATCCTGGCCCCCAAATCATCCTGATCCTGAAATCATCTCAACCCTAAAACCATCCTGATCCTGAAATCGTCCCGGCCCCAAAAGGATCCTGACCCTAGAACCATCTGACCCTAGAACCATCCTGACCCTAGAACCATCCTGACCCTAGAACCATCTGACCCTAGAACCATCCTGACCCTAGAATCATCCTGTCCTCCATCTCTGCCACCTGTGCCCAACACCCAAATCTGCCGGCCGCCATCCGGGGCTTGGGCCGAGGCACAGGGAACCCACGGAGCTCCCGCTGCCCGCGGCTGGCGCAGGCAAAGGGAACGGAACGGAACGGAACGGAATGGAATGGAATGGAATGGAATGGAATGGAATGGAATGGAATGGAATGGAATGGAATGGAATGGAATGGAATGGAATGGAATGGAATGGAATGGAATGGAATGGATGCTCCCGGTGCCCGGGAACAGCCCCGCGCAGCGGGACGAGCCCAATGAGCGCCGGGGGGACAGCGGAGACAGCGGGGACAGAGGGGACAGAGGGGACAGAGGAGACAGCGGGGACAGAGGGGACAGCGGGGACAGCGGGACAGAGGGACAGCGGGACAGAGGGACAGCGCGTCCTTGGCTCAGGAGTCGCACACCCGCAGGAAATTCCCCTTCCCCGCCGCTCCATCCTCGGCTCCCGCTCCGCCCCAGGAGAGCCCCCGGGGCTGGGCCGGGCCGTCCTGAGCCCGGCCTGAGCCCGGCCTGGGCCCGCGCTGAGCCCGGCTTAGGGAAGTGATGGATTTCCTCCGGGGCTGCTCCCCACGGCCTCGGCACCGGCACCCGGGGCCGGCTCCAAACGGGGGGGAAGCGGCTGTGACCCCCAGGGGTCATTGCAGGGGTCAGTCCCACAGGACAGTCCCAGGGGTCAGTCCTGGGGTCATTCCTGCCGTCATTCCCACAGGTCAGTCCTGGGGTCATTCCTGGGGTCGTTCCTGAGGGTTATTCCTGGGGTCATTCCAGGGGTCAGTCCCACAGGACAGTCCCAGGGGTCAGTCCTGGGGTCACTCCCAGGGGTCATTCCAGGGGTCAGTCCCACAGGACAGTCCCAGGGGTCAGGCCTGGGGTCATTCCCAGGATTCACTCCCAGGTATCACCCCAAGGGGTCACTCCCAGTGGTCACTCCCAGGGTTCACTCCTGGGGTCACTCTCAGGATTCACTCCCAGGGGTCAGTCCTGGGGTCATTCCTGGGGATTATTCCTGGCGTCATTCCCAGGATTCACTCCCACTGGTCATTCCCAGGATTCATTCCTGGGGTCATTCCCAGTGGTCATTCCCAGGGGTCACTCCTGGGGTCACTCTCAGGATTCACTCCCAGGGTTCATTCGTGGGGTCACTCTCAGGGTTCATTCCCAGGGGTCACTCCCCGGATTCATTCCCAGGATTCACTCCCAGTGGTCAGTCCCAGGATTCATTCCTGGGGTCACTCCCAGGATTCACTCCCAGGATTCACTCCCAGGGTTCACTCCCAGGTACCATCCCAGCGCTCACTTCCAAAGGTCACTCCCAGGGTCACTCCTGGGGTCACTCCTGGGGTCATTCCCAGTGACAGGATTCAGTCCCCAGGGGTCTCAGTTCTCCCAGGGTCACTCCCAGGATTCACTCCCAGTGGTCAGTCCCAGGGTTCATTCCTGGGGTCACTCCCCGGATTCACTCTCAGGGTTCATTCCCAGGATTCATTCCCAGGATTCATTCCCAGGATTCACTCCCAGGTACCATCCCAGCGCTCACTTCCAAAGGTCACTCCCATGGTCACTCCTGGGGTCACTCCCAGTGACAGGACGGTCCCAGGGGTCAGTTCTGGGGTCACTCCCAGGGTTCATTCCAGGGGTCACTCCCCGGATTCACTCCCAGTGGTCACTCCCAGTGGTCACTCCCAGCGCTCACTTCCAAAGGTCACTCCCAGCGTCACTCCCAAACCCCAGGATCCTCCCCCCACCCCTCACCCACCGCAGCCGAGCCCGGGGCTCTCCCCAGGTGTCCCGGCCGGACCCCACCCACCCTTCCTGCCCGGGCCCCTCCCCAGGGCGATTAGCCCGACTTTGGGGCTAATTCCCACAACACCTGACCGGCTTAGGCTGCTGAGTCCATTATCAGCTTAGGGAGCAAAGACATCTGCTGCCAGCAGAGCCCCGAGCGAGCGGAGCGGAGCGGAGCAGCAGCCGCTCTCCCCTCCATGGGGCTCTGAGCACCCCCAGCACACACAGGGGCGCCCCCCCGGCCCCCCCAGGTGAGTGCTCTGCCTCCTTCGGGGAGATTTTGGGCTCCCCCCACTTTTTTTTTGGCTCCTGGCATCATGGGGTTTGAGCGCCGTGCGGGTTTTTTGGGAAAAAAAAAAAAAAATTGGGTTTGCCTCATCTTCGCTGTCCCAAAAACTTCCAGAAGAGTGGTGGGGGAGCAGTGCTGTAAAATCCTGGAGGGAATGAAGGGATGTGTTTAAATCCTTGGAAAACTGGGGAGATGTTCCCTGGGGAACGCCGCGGGGGTTCCAATCCGAATCCAGTCCCAAAAATCTCCTGCTCCCGCAGTTGCAGGGCAGGATGGCTCAGGACATGACGGAGAAGGAGCTGCTGAAGATGGAGCTGGACCAGCTGAAGAAGGAGGTGAAGAACGAGCGGCAAATGGTGAGCTCGAAGGGCTGGGCCCTGGTTGCTGGGCGCCCCTGGCGGGGAGGGAAAGAACCCCAGACCCCGAAATCCACCCCCAAACTCTGAAATAGAACCCCCAAACCCCTAAATCGACCCCCCAAACCCCTGAAATCGGCCCCTCAAACCCCTAAATCAACCCCCCAAACCCCCTAAATCGACCCCCAAACTCTGAAATAGAACCCCAAACCCCCAAATCGACCCCCAAACCCCCTAAATCGACCCCCCAAACTCTGAAATAGAACCCCCAAACCCCTAAATCGACCCCCTAAACCCTGAAATCGGCCCTCAAACCCCCGAAATCGACCCCCAAACCCCTAAATCGACCCCCAAACTCTGGAAATAGAACCCCGAAATCCACCCCCAAACTCTGAAATCAACCCCCAAAAGCCCTAAATCGACCCCCAAACCCAGGCAGGGGTACCCCAAACCCCCGAAATTGACCCCTAAACTCTGAAATAGAACCCCAAACCCCTAAATCGACCCCCAAACCCAGGCAGGGGCACCCCCAAATCCTGAAATCAACCCCCCAAACCCCCGAAATCGACCCCCCAAACCCAGGCAGGGGTACCCCAAACTCTGAAATCGACCCCCAAACCCAGGCAGGGGTACCCCAAACCCCGAAATCGACCCCCAAACCCAGGCAGGGGCTCCCCACACTTCCCCTCTGCCCCCAGGTGAACGCTCCCCTGGGGATGGTTTGAGAGACCCCAGGAACGATTTTCGGTGCCCTAGGGATGGTTTTGGCACATCCCAGGGGTATTTTAGGACGCCCCAGGGATAATTTGGGATGCCCCAGGGATGGTTTTGACACACTCAGAGATAATTTGGGATGCCCCAGGGATGGTTTGGGTGCCCCATGGATGGTTTGGGTTCCTCAGGGATGGTTTTGAGACACTCAGAGATAATTTGGGACGCCCCATGGATGGTCTGGGATGCCCCAGGGATGGTTTTGGCACATCCAGGGATGGTTTGGGACGCCCCAGGGATAATTTGGGACGCCCCAAGGATGGTTTGGGGCACCCCAGGGATAATTTGGGATGTCCCAGGGATGGTCTGGGACACCTCAAGGATGGTTTGGGTGCCCCAGGGATGGTTTTGGCACAGCCCAGGGGTACATTAGGACACACCAGGGTTATTTTAGGACACCCCAGAGATAATTTAGGACACCCCAGAGATAATTTGGGACGCCCCAGAGATAATTTGGGACGCCCCAGGGATGGCTTGGGTGCCTCACGGATGGTTTTGACACACTCAGAGATAATTTGGGATGTCCCAGGGATGGTTTTGGCACAGCCCAGGGGTACTTTAGGACACCCCAGGGTTATTTTAGGACACCCCAGAGATAATTTGGGACGCCCCAGGGAAGGTTTGGGTGCCCCAGGGATGGTTTTGGCACACCCTAGGGGTACTTTAGGACACACCAGGGGTACTTTAGGACACCCCAGGGTTATTTTAGGACACCCCAGGGATAATTTAGGACACCCCAGAGATAATTTGGGACGCCCCAGGGAAGGTTTGGGTGCCCCAGGGATGGTTTTGGCACAGCCCAGGGGTACTTTAGGACACACCAGGGTTATTTTAGGACACCCCAGGGATAATTTAGGACACCCCAGAGATAATTTGGGACGCCCCACCCACCCCGCCCCCTCCGTCCGCCCCCGCAGGTGTCCAAGACGGGCAAGGAGATCAAGGAGTACATCGAGTCCATGGCGGGCGAGGACCCGCTGCTCAAGGGGGGTCCCCGAGGACAAGAACCCCTTCAAGGAGAAGGGGGCTGCGCCATCAGCTGACCCCCGTGCGCCCCCCGGACTGCCGGCCCCCCAACCCTAGAGCGCGTAGAGGGCAGCGAAAGGAGAAAAAAAATATGGGGGGAAGTGAAAAAAATAGAAAAAAAAACCCCAAAACAACCCGACCCCGCCTCCCCCGCTGCCGCCGGGGCTGAGCTTTGCTTTCCCACGAGCGAAAAAATTAAAAAAAAACAAAAAAAAAAAAGAAAAAGTTCTGCGTTTTTAGCAGCCTGAGCAAGAGGGGGATGGTGGAAAGGCGGAGCTGTGAGCGCCCCGAGCCGCCTGGGGGTCCGGGCTTTGTTCTCCTCGTCCCAAAAATCCCAAATTCCCAAATTTCCCAAATCGGGATTTCAGCCGGGAGATGCCACCAACATCCTCCTGGGGAAAAGCCCCAGGAAACAGCGCTGCAAGGCTGCTCCCAAATTTTATTTCATTTATTTGTAAGGGTAAATCTAATTTATCCTAATTAAACAGAGAGAAAAAAACCCGGAGCACATCGGAGTTTGCTGTTATTTGCTTCCTTTTTTAAAAATTTTTTTAAATTTTTTTAATTTTTTTTTATTTTTATAATCCATTCCAGCTCCATTTCATCTTGGGGAAAACTCTCCCAAAAACTGCTCCATGGACCCCACAAGAGAAGCAGCAGAAATTTGAATTTTGGAGTCCTTCAGGGCGTTGTCTTTGAGGGGAAAAAAAATCGGTCCCACTATTCCTCTTCTCCCAGACGGGTTTAAATTCCAGGAAATCCCACCTGGAGCGTTTTCCTGCTGGATCTCCCTAAAAAACGGGACAAGACAGAAAAAAATCGGATTTTCCTCAAGCAGGGAGTCCCCCAATTTCCCCTGCAACCAGAACCGCCCTCCCTGCTCTCCCCGGACCCCCAAAATATCCCCAAAATATCCCCTAAAATATCCCTAAAATTATCCCTAAATTAGCATCAAAATACCCCCAAAATACACCCAAAATATCCCCAAAATAGCCCCAAAATAGCCCCAAAATATCCCTAAAATACCCCCAAACTATCCCCAAATTAGCGTCAAAATACCCCCAAAATACCCTCAAAATACCCCCAAAATACCCTCAAAATATCCCCAAAATACCCCCAAAGTATCCCCCAAAGTACCCCCAAAATATCCCGAAAATATCCCAAAAATATCCCCAAAATCTCTCTAAAATCTCCCCAAAATATCCCCAAAGTACCCCTGAAATATCCCCAAAATCTCCCCAAAATCTCTCAAAAATACCCCAAAATATCCCAAAATGCCCAAACCCAGGTGGTTTTCTGCAGATGCTCAATAAACCCCCCAGCACCTCCCCAGCCTCTGTTTCCTGCAGGAAATACTCTCGAAAAAAATAGAATTTCAAATTTATTTTCTCTCTAAATCATCCTTTATTTGCCACAGCTGCAGCAGCAATTAAAAGCCGCTTTTAATTTGATTTAAAAGCAAATAAAATCTATGAGCAGCCCCAAATGGGCTTGTGATGGATGCATTATTTTAATGCTCCATCTTCCAATAATTTTAATTTTTTTCCCTTTAAAATTCAGATGCACAGTGGGGCCGAATTCTGATTTTTGGTGGAGTTTTTTATGGTTTTGCTGGGGATTTTTTGGGACTGCAGAATCCAATTTTTGGATGGATTTTTTGATGGATTTTTTGATGGACTTTGTGTGATTTTTTTGTGGCGGACAGTGTGATGGAGCTGAAATTATTCTTTTAATGCTGCGTCTTCCAATATTTATTATTTATTTTTCCTTTAAAACTTGAACGCACAGTGGGGCCAAATCCTGATTTTTGATGGAGTTTTTTATGGTTTTGCTGGTGTTTTTTGGGAATGCAGAATCCAATTTTTGGATGGATTTTGATGCATTTTTTGGACTCGGTGGATTTTTTGTGACGGGGCTGACGGAGCTGAATGTGAAACGCTCCATTATTAATTTATGTTCTGCTTCTTCTGCCGGTCACCGCTCCAAGGTAATTTCAGGCTATGCAGGTTTAAAAAAAAATATTCCTGTCATGGCCTTGAGGCCATCGGCTCTACCTGAGCTGCCCCTAATCCGGGCGGAGAACCGGGCGGCGGCCTGATGGGATTGACCCGTTAATCGACGTTAAAGGGCTCGGAACGTGCGTCAGAAGCGGCTAAGCCGCCGCCGAGGGGATTCGGGACAATGCCGGAACAACAGCGGCTTACGGCACGGCCCGAGCCGCCATCAGCGTCGTGAGGGCTCGAACCCGCCATGAGGGCTCCGAGCTGCTGAGGGGGAGGCGGGACACAGGCGGAGTCCAGCCAATAGAAATGCGAGATTGCTGGAGTGACAGCTCGCTCAGCCAATCAGCGTGGAGAATGGAAAGCACAAAGCTGCTCCAGGAGAAGGCGGTACAAGGTGGGATTGCAGCCAATAGAAACGCGATTTTCTTGGAGTGACAGCTCGCTCAGCCAATCATCGAGGAGAATGGAGACCGCGAAGTTGCTCTAAGGGAAGCGGGTTGCTGAAGTGGGAGGCGGTGCAAGGCGAGGTTGCAGCCAATAGAATCGCGATACTCTTGGAGTGACAGCAGGCACAGCCAATCAGCGATGGGCATCGGGGAGCCCCGAACCGTGCCCCCGGGGGTATAGCGCTGCTGAAGGAGGAGGTGGTGCAAATATCGCTCTCAGCCAATAAAAATACCAGGTTGTGAGAGTGACAGATCAAACAGCCAATCAACGGTAGAAAACAGAGACCGCGATTCTCCCCCGATGGCTCCGGGCGGTGCCGGTGGGAGGCGGGGCGAAGCGCGCGGGCAGCCAATAGAAACGCAGGATTCCCAGAGTGACAATCGGCTCAGCCAATCAGCAGCGCTACACGGAGGGCGCCCTCCGGCTGCCATTCTCCGCCTTCTCCCCGCGCCTGCGCCGTGAGGCGATGGCGCCCACGCACAAAATGGAGCGCGGCGGGTGCCGGTGCGGGCCCGGTGCCTCCGGTGCGGGCCCGGTGCTGCCGGTGCGGAGTCTCATCCCCGTCCGCTCCTTTCTTCTTCGCTGCTCGGGCCTGAGGCGGCGGCTGCGGGCAAAAAGAAACGCGAGGTCCCACCGAGATTTGAACTCGGATCGCTGGATTCAAAGTCCAGAGTGCTAACCATTACACCATGGGACCGCTGGGCGTACCGGGCAGGCGCCGCGCGCCCACCCTATCCCTCCGCCCGCGGGAAATAGTCCCGGGAACGCGGGAATTCATTTTGGGAATTTCGGGAATTTCGGGACATTCCCCGCCCTAAAATCCTCCCCAAATCCCCGAACCCGCTCCGTTCCCCCCTCTGGAACAGCCCCGCGCTCGGCACTCTGATTTTCACTTTTTTTTGGTTTTTTTTACTTATTTCTGCCTTTCTTCCTCTGGGGTTTTTCCCTTATTTCCCCCCTTTTTTCCTCTGTTTCCCTCTATTTCCCACTTTATTTCGTTTCCACTCCATTTCCCATTTACTCATCTATTTTCCTCTATTCCCCTTCTTTATCCCCCCTTTATTTCTCTATTCCCCATTTACTTCTCCTTTTCCCACCCTATTTCCCCTTATTTCCCTATTTTATTTCTCTATTTTAATTTATTTTCTCCTCAATTTCCTTTCCTTTTTCTCCTCCCTGCTTCCCCTTCATTCATTTTCTCTTCATTTCCCAATTTTATATATTTATTCCCCTTTATTTCCCCTTTTCTATTTCTCCTTTAATTTCTCCCCATATTTTGATTTTTTCCTCTGCTCTCCCCTTAATTTCTCTTTCCCCCTCTATTTTCCCTTTATTCCTTTTTCCCCTTTAGTTCTTATTTATTTTCCTATTTATCCTCCATTCCATTTTCTCTTTATTTTCCCCCCTCTAGTTCTCATTTTTAAAAGTTTTTTTCTGTGTTTTCCTTTATTTCCTCCATTATTTCTATTTTCCCCTCTATTTTTTCTCTTATTTCCCCCTCAATTTATTTTTTCTATTTCTCCCATTAATTATTCTCTTCCTCCCATTTTTTCCCTCTCTCTTCTCTTAATTTCTTCCTCCCATTTCCCTTTTAATTTCCTTTTTTTTTCCGATTTATTTTCCTATTTCCCCTCAATTTTCCCTCTGTTCCTCTTCCCTTTTAAATTTTAATTTTAAATTTACCCTTTATTTTTTCTCCCTCCCAATTCCTCAATTTTCCCTCCCTTTTCCCCCTCCCCAATCCCACAAATACACACAAACACTCGGAATTTTTTTTTTTTTTTGCTTCTTTCTCTGTTTTTTGCTCTTTTATTTTTCACAACGAAAACAGTGGAAATAAAGCGATTTGTGGCAAAAAAAAAAATTAAAAAAAAAGAAAAAAAAGGAAACCTCTCTTCCCTGGCAAAGGGAATTTTCCCTTTGGATCAGGAGAGGTAAGAGGGGAAAAAAGGTGAAAACAACTCAAAAAAGAGGCAAAACCACATCCCAGAAATCACAATTTTTACCTAAAGAGCCTGAATTTCCCTGGGAAAAGCAGCGCCTTTGGATGCTCCCAAAATTCAGCTCCATCCCCCCTCCCCCCCTGCTGCCATCACCCCAAAAAAAACCTCAAAACTATTGGAAAAATAGAAAAAAACCTAAATTATCAACCTGGATTCCTCCAGCCCTGCGGGGAGGCCAGAGGAGTGAGGAGGAAATATCCAAGAAAAAAAAAAAATAAATCGAGTATTAAAAATAAAAATAAAAAATAAAAATTAAAAATTAAAATTAAAATAAAATCAGTCACAGGCCGAATCTGGGACTGGTGAGGTCTGGAGCTTCCAAGGACTCAAAAACCACTTTCCTCAAGAGAAAGCAATCCCATAAATCCTATTTTTTTAAAAAATCCTATTTTTGTTTTTTTTAAAAGAACATTTTCTTTGGAAAAAGTGTAAATTTTAAAAATTTTCTATTTTTTTTACTTTTTACCTAAACTTTTTTAAATTTTTTTTTAATTTTTATTTTTCTTTTTTTTTAAATTTAATTTTCCTTTTCTCCCTAAAACTACACCTGGGGAGTTGCCCCTACCTAGAGTCACCTATTGCTAAGAGGTAGATTTAAAAAAAACGGGATTGGGGCTGGATGAGGATTCCCGGGATCGTTCCCGGCTGCGCTTCCCAAATTCCGGAATTTTCTCCCTCTTCCCTCCCCTCTCCTGGGATTTCATTTCCTGGGATTTCATTCCCTCATCCCAAGATGAGTTAAAGCCGAGTTTCCTCCTGGAATTTCATGGAATTCTGGATCTTGAGGTGATGCCGGAATTTGGCGCCGATCGCCGATTTTTAAGGATGAATTCCCGCCGTGGTTAAATCGCGGATTTTTAAGGATGAATTCCTGCCTGGATCCGTCAATCCCGTGGATTTTTTGGGATTTAATTCACCCCAAAGGCATCTCTGGGACAGGTTAAGGTCAGGTTTTCTCCTGGAATTCCATGGAATTCTGGATCTGGAGGTGATGCCGGAATTTGGCGCCGATCGCCGATTTTTAAGGATTAATTCCCACCTGGATCCGTCAATCCCGGGGATTTTTTGGGATTTAATTCACCCCAAAGGCATCTCTGGGACAGGTTAAGGCCGAGTTTCCTCCTGGAATTCCAAGAAATTCTGGATCTGGAGGTGACACAAAAGGAGCCGACGGAATTCGGCACCAATCACGGATTTTTAAGGATGAATTTCAGCCCTGGTTAAATCGTGGATTTTTAACGATTTATTTCACCCCAAAGGCGTCTCTGGCACAGGTTAAGGTCAGGTTTTCTCCTGGAATTCCATGGAATTCTGGATCTGGAGGTGATGCCAGAATTCGGCGCTGATCGCCGATTTTTAAGGATGAATTCCCGCCGTGGTTAAATCGCGGATTTTTAAGGATTTATTTCACCCCAAAGGCGTCTCTGGGACAGGTTAAGATCAGGTTTTCTCCTGGAATTCCATGGAATTCTGGATCTGGAGGTGATGCCAGAATTTGGCGCCGATCGCCGATTTTTAAGGATGAATTCCCGCCGTGGTTAAATCGCGGATTTTTAACGATTGATTCCCGCCTGGATCCGTCAATCCCGTGGATTTTTTGGGATTTAATTCACCCCAAAGGCGTCTCTGGGACAGGTTAAGGTTGGATTTCCTCCTGCAATTCCATGGAATTCTGGATCTGGAGGTGATGCCGGAATTTGGCGCCGATCGCCGATTTTTAAGGATGAATTCCCACCTGGATCCGTCAATCCCGGGGATTTTTTGGGATTTAATTCACCCCAAAGGCATCTCTGGGACAGGTTTAGGTCAGGTTTCCTCCTGGAATTCCATGGAATTCTGGATCTGGAGGTGATGCGGGAATTTGGCACCGATCGCCGATTTTTAAGGATGAATTCCCACCTGGATCCGTCAATCCCGGGGATTTTTTGGGATTTAATTCACCCCAAAGGCGTCTCTGGCACAGGTTAAGGCCGAGTTTCCTCCTGGAATTCCAAGAAATTCTGGATCTGGAGGTGACACA
Source organism: Luscinia megarhynchos (assembly GCA_034336665.1). Classification (NCBI taxonomy): domain Eukaryota; kingdom Metazoa; phylum Chordata; class Aves; order Passeriformes; family Muscicapidae; genus Luscinia; species Luscinia megarhynchos. Next base: position 1,266,796 of record CM067589.1, on the reverse strand, counting down.
AAAGGAGCCGACGGAATTCGGCACCGATGACGGATTTTTAAGGATGAATTCCCGCCGTGGTTAAATCGCGGATTTTTAAGGATTTATTTCACCCCAAAGGCGTCTCTGGGACAGGTTAAGATCAGGTTTTCTCCTGGAATTTCATGAAATTCTGGATCTGGAGGTGATGCCAGAATTTGGCGCTGATCGCCGATTTTTAAGGATGAATTCCCGTCGTGGTTAAATCGCGGATTTTTAACGATTGATTCCCGCCTGGATCCGTCAATCCCGTGGATTTTTTGGGATTTAATTCACCCCAAAGGCGTCTCTGGGACAGGTTAAGGTTGGATTTCCTCTGGATTTCCATGGAGTTCTGGATCTTGAGGTGATGCTGGAATTTGGCGCTGATTGCCGATTTTTAAGGATGAATTCCTGCCTGGATCCGTCAATCCCGTGGATTTCCCGGGATCAACCGTGGATCATTTCCCTGCTCTGGATCAGCTCTTCCCACCCTGAAAATTCCCTGCCCCAAAAATGATCCTGGTGCTGAGATCCCAAAAATTCATCCCATTCTCAGGGTCCCAAAAATTCATCCCATTCTCAGGATCCCAAAAATTCACCCCATTACCAGGATCCCAAAAACCATCCCAGTGCTGGGATCCAGGAATTCCTCCCCTGCCAGGATCCAGGAAACCATCCCAGAAATGATCCACAGGTTTTTCTGGAGCATCCCAAAATCTTCACGGTGCAGGAAAACTTCCCAAACCCAGCAGGGTCCATCAGAGCATTCCCAAAATCCAGCAGAACCTCAAACACTTCCATGATTTTGGTGGAATGTCCAAAAGCTCCTGGGAATTCTGTTTCTATAAAAAATCCCCGGAATTCTGGTCCAGGGAGAAAGAACTGGGATTGAGCAAGTGCTGGGGTCAGCCAGACTTTTCCAGGGGATTTTTGGGAATTCTCCACCCCTGTCACCATCCTGGAATCTGGAATGTTCCAGAATTTTCCCCACAGCTCCTCCTCTTCTTCCTCTTCCTCCTCCTCCTCGGAGCAATCCCAAAATTCCGCCTCCAGCGGGAAGATCCCCGCGGCTCTGAGGTAGTTCCAGGTGTGTGATCCCAGCTGGAAGCGCTTCCCAAAATAAAAAATAAAACAGGAAAAAATCCAGGATGGAAGAGGGAAACCCAATGAGAAAACCTGGGATAAAATCCCAATAAAACACGGAGAAAAGCTGGGTCAGGAATGGGGGAATTCCCAAGGGAATTCCAGCCCGGATTTGGATTTTCCAAGTGCCATTCCAAGATTCCAAGGATCCGAGTGGAAAAATCCAGTCAAGCTCCCAGCACCGCCGTTCCCGGAGCAAATCCAGAACCAAAAATCCCGAAAAATCCCCTGGGGATGACGGGATCGATCCTGGGATCCCCAAAATTCCAACCAGACCAAAACAAACGGCGACAGGGAAAAAAAAAAGGATTGGGAAAGAGCCAAGGAAATCAATCCAAAATAAAGAACAGAAAATCCAGAATTTTCTGGGAAAATTCCCACAATATTCCAAATAAGTTGGGTGGAGAAGCAGGGACAGGGGAGGGAAAACCAAAGGAATTAAATTAAGGGAAAGTCTTGGAGCAAATCCCATCCCAGAGCGATTTTCTCAGAGTCTGAAAACCCCAAAATCCCCAAAAACTTGGAGCTGAGAATTCCAAAAATCTGGGTTTTTCCCCCCAGGCACTGCTGAGCTTTTCCTGCTTTTTTTTTTTCCTTTCTTTTTTTGGGGGGAATTTTTCCTTTCTTCTGCCCTAAAAAAATCAAATCCCTGGGAATTCCCAGGAAACGGAAAATCCAGCGGGGAGGAGATTCCTTTTCCAATATTTCTTCAGGATTTTCCTCTGATGGGATTCTGGAAATCCATTCCCAAAATTCCAGGAAATTCCATTTTATTCCCACCCTTGTTCCTGGAAGGGGGAAAATCCCCAAGGAATAAAACCAATCCCAAATTATTCTCATTGGAATAAAAACCCCGGAGCTGCCGGCGCCGCTCATCCCTGAATTTCACTTTTCCCTAAATTTCACTTTTCCCGAATTTCTTGGCACAGAGGGAGCAGATGGAGGAGTTGCTGTTTTTTGGGAATTTTTCCTGGTTTTTCCAGTCTGGGTCCATTTAATTCCCATTTTCCTGTTGTTTTCTTGGAATTTTTCCATCTCAGTCTGGATCCATTTAATTCCCATTTTCTTGCTCTTTTTTTTGGAATTTTTCCATTCCACTCTAGATCCATCTCATTCCCATTTCCTTGCTGTTTTTTGGGAATTTTTCCCAATTTTTCCATCCCAGTCCAGATCCATCTTGTTCCAATTTTCCTTCTGTTTTATTGGGAATTTTTCCATTCCAGTCTGGATCCATGTCATTCCGATTTTCCTGCTCTTTTTTTGGGAATTTTTCCATCCCAGTCTGGATCCATCTCAATCCCATTTTCCTGCTGTTTCTTGGGAATTTTTCCTGGTTTTTCCAGTCTGGATCCATCTAATTCTCATTCTCCTGCTGGTTTTTTGGGATTTTTTCTCATCTTTTCCATCGTAATCTGGATCCATTTCATTCCCATTTTCCTGGTTTTTGGGAACTTTTTCCCAGTTTTTCCATCCCAGTCTGGATCCACCTCATTCTTATTTTCCTGCTCTTTTTTGGGAATTTTTCCCAATTTTTCCACCCCAGTATGGATCCGTTTAATTCCCATTTTCCTGCTGGTTTTTTTTTGCGAATAATCCCATTTTTTCTCTCCCTTCCCACGAATCTCTTGGATTCAGTTCAATAAAAAATTCAATTAAATTCAAATAAATTTTAAAAATTCAATTTCCCGCTGGAAAACACAACGGGAATTTTCTGGGAATTCCGACCGCGCCGACGGGAGCCGGGAACGGGAAAAGGGCGGGAAAAGCACCAAAGATTCCCTGAATTATTGGAATTCCAGAGATCCCAAAAACGGGATTTGGGAATTGTTATTCCTGGTTTTTTATTTTTTTAATTTTTATTCCTGGATGGGAAAAGTTTGGGATTGCTGGGAATGGGAGTTTCAAGTATTCCAAACTTTTCCTGACAAAAATTCCAAGGAAATTTGGAAAAAAAACCCAAATCCTGCTCCTTTCACCCCAAAATTTTTTTTGGGAATAAAAGCTCAGAGCTCCTCCCCCTGCCCCAGGGGGGATCCCACATTCCCAAATCCCAAATATTTGGGATGGGGAGGAATCATGGGGTGATGGGATTGGGGGAAAACAGCACCAAAATTGGCTTTTTTTGGGATTGGTTTGGATTATTTTTTGTTGAATGTTTTGTCCAAAAATTGGATTTTCCTGAATTAAAAAAATAATTTAAAAAAAGGGAATAAATGGGATTTCACCCCAAATAAAAGGGTTTTTAGCAGGAAAAAAATTGGGATTTCACAAAAAAAAAAAAAAAAAAAGTTTTAAGTAAAAGTATTGGGATTTCACCCCCCAAAAAAGGGGATTTTAGCTGAAAAATTTGGATTAAAAATAAATTGATTTCACCAAAAAAATGGGATTTGACCCAAAAAAGAAGGGATTTCAGCAAGGATCACCCTGTGAAGGTTCTGAGCAGGGAGAGGCCGAGCCCTGGGGTCGGGAATTCTCCTCTCCCTCCTCCCTGTGCGTTTGTAGGGAATAAAAATCGACTCCCACTTAACAAAGAAATTCATTAATTAATTTCTCTCCCTCCTCCTCCATTTTTAAAAATGATTTTTTAATATTTTTAAGCTTTTTTTTCCTTTTTAAAAAATTATTTTTTCCTTTTTTTAATAAATTTTTCCTCTCTTTTAAATTATTTTTTTTCCTTTTTTTTAAATTATTTTTTCTTTTTTTAAATTATTTTTTCTTTTTTTAAAATTATTCTTTCCTGCTTAAAATTATTTTTTCCTTTTTTTAAAAATTCTTTTTTTCCTTTTAAAAATTCTTTTTTCCTTTTTTAAAATTATTTTTTCCTTTTTAAAAATTATTTTCCCTTTTTAATTTTTTTTCCTTTTTTTTAAAATTAATTTTTAAAAATTAATTTCTTCCTTTAATTATTATTTCCCTCAGTAAAACAGAGGCAAAAAAAATTCTCTTTTAAAATAATTTTTTTTGTGGTTTTTTTTTAATTTATTTTTTATTTTAAATTTCACAGCACCATAGTGGAGAAGATGGATTGACACCATCCCCCTGGAATTCCTTGGGATTTTTAGGATTATTTTTTATCAAATATAGAAAAAAATTCTCTTTATGGCTTCTGAGAGTGTGAAAATAAAACCAGCACAAAAAAAACCCCTTTTTTTTTTAATCCCACTTTGCATAGAAAACGCTGCCCAGGAGTAGAAAAATTCCCAAAAATCCAAAAAAATCGGATTTGGTTGGATCTGACTGGGAAAATCCTCTCAGCCAGCGCCGGGTTCAAGTTCGGTTTTTATTCCTTGAAATCCATGGAAAAAAATTGAAAAAATTGGAAAAAAAAAGGAAAAAAAAAGGAAAAAATTCAAGTTTTTCCCGCTGGGAAAATCAAATTTGGAATTTTTTTTTGGAGAGTGACGATGCCTGAGATCTGAAATTCCTCAAGTGGTTGGGAAAAGGCCCCAAAATTCCACCGAAATAGAAAAAATAAGGAAGCTGCTGCCATCTTTTCCACTAGGTCCAGAATTCTTCCATGAAAAAAAAATCCAAAAAAATTCTCTTTTTTTTTCTCTTTTTCATTAAAAAAATAAAATCTTCCCCGTTAGCACCTCTTATATAAAATATCAGCAAAAAGCCCCTCCCCCAAAAAAACCCCAAAATAAAGTGAAAACAACCCAAAAAATCAGAATATTCCATAGCTGAGGTAATCGCACCTGAGGTAGCTTTTTTTGAGCTTTTTTTGTGGTTTTTTTGTCATTCCCGGGTTTTTTTTTAATTCCCTGGAACTGCAGAATTCCAGGAAATTCCCCTTCCCCAAAGCTGCTTTTCCTGCTGTTCCAAGAGGATTTTTTGGGGGATTTTTTCCCCCAAAATTCCTGCCGGGAAGGGCTGGGCTCCGTTCACAGGTTTGTCCCAAATTCCCGATTTTTATGATCCCTAAAAAAAAACCTGGGGAGCTTCCCAAGTTTCCTCCCATCATCCTGCCTTTCCAAATTCATCCCAATTTTGCTTTTTTTCCCCAAATTCCCACTTTTTTACATCCCAAATTTCCTTCCTTCATTCCTGCCTCTCCAAATCCATGCCAAATTTCCCTTTTTGCTCCCAAATTCCCCATTTTTTTCCCCGCTCCCAGTTTTTCTTCCACCTCCTCCTCTCCAAATCCATCCCATTTTCCTTCCCCTTTTCATTTTTTGGGGAGAAAAAGTTGGAAAATTCCCGTTTTGGGGGAATTTCCGGAGCCCAGCCCTCGCCCTGGTGGGAAGCGATTCCCAATCTCCATTCACAATCCCAATCCATCCCCAATCTCCATTCCCAGTATTCCCAATTCCTGTCCATTCCCAGTCTCCATTCCCAGCATTCCTAATCCCTGTCCATTCCCAATTTCTATCCCCGATCTCCATTCCCAGTCTCCGTTCCTGCCATTCCCAATCCCAGTCCATTCCCAGTCTCCATTCCCAATCTCTAGCCCCAATTTCCATTCCCAATTTCCATTCCCAGTCTCCATTCCCAGCATTCCCAATCTACATTCCCAGTCCATTCCCAATCTCTAGCCCCAGTCTCCATTCCCAGTCCATTCCCAGTCTCTGTTCCCAGCATTCCCAATCTCCGTTCCCAGTCCATTCCCATCTCCGTTCCCACCATTCCCGGTCCCAGTCCCTTCCCAATCTCCATTCCCAATCTCCAGTCCCAGTCTCCATTCCCAATCTCCATTCCCAGTCTCCGTTCCCAGTCTCCGTTCCCACCATTTCCGATCCCAGTCCATTCCCAATCTCCGTTCCCGCCATTCCCGATCCCAGTCCATTCCCAATCTCCATTCCCACTCCATTCCCAATCTCCGTTCCCAGTCCATTCCCATCTCCGTTCCCGCCATTCCCGATCCCAGTCCATTCCCAATCTCCATTCCCAGCTCCATTCCCAATCTCCGTTCCCAGTCCATTCCCAATCTCCGTTCCCGCCATTCCCGATCCCAGTCCATTCCCAATCTCCATTCCCACTCCATTCCCAATCTCCGTTCCCAGTCTCCGTTCCCACCATTTCCGATCCCAGTCCATTCCCAATCTCCATTCCCAGTCCATTCCCAGTCTCCATTCCCAATCTCCATTCCCATCTCCATTCCCGCCATTCCCGATCCCAGTCCATTCCCAATCTCCATTCCCATCTCCGTTCCCGCCATTCCCGATCCCAGTCCCTTCCCGGCGGTTGCTGTTCCCGGGCTCTCCCAGCCGCTCTGGCCGCGCCGTGTGCTCCTTCTCCCGGGGTTTGGGATCGGGGGGTCCCTATTTCCTCCGGGATTGGCTCTGCCCGCTCTGCCCCTTCTGCTGCTGCTGCTTCACCTGCGCCAGGATGTCGCGGATCTTGCGCTGCGCCATCTGGGAATGAGAGCCGGGGACGCCGGGATTCAACCCGGGAATAGCGGGATTCAACCCGGGAGCCGGGATTCAACCCGGGAACGGCGGGATTCAAATCGGGGATGCCGGGATTCAAATCGGGAATGTCGGGATTCAAATTGGGAATGTCGGGATTCAACCCAGGAACGCCAGGATTCAACCCGGGAAAGTTGGGATTCAAATCGGGAGTGTTGGGATTCAACCCGGGAACACCAGGATTCAACCCGGGAATGCCAGGATTCAATATGGGAATGTTGGCATTCAACACGGGAATGTCGGGATTCAACCCAGGAATGTTGGGATTCAATCTGGGAATGTCGGGATTCAACCTGGGAATGTCAGGATTCAATACGGGAATAGCAGAATTCAATTTGGGAATGTCAGTATTCAATATGGGAATGGCAGGATTCAACCAGGAATGTCGGGATTCAACCCGGGAATGTCGGGATTCAAATCGGGAATGGTGGGATTCAACCCAGAAACGCCGGGATTCAAATCGGGAATGCTGGGATTCAATATGGGAATGTCGGGATTCAACCCGGGAATATCGGGATTCAAATCAGGAATGTCGGGATTCAATACAGGAATGTTGGGATTCAATATGGGAATGGCGGGATTCAAATCAGGAATGTCGGGATTCAATACAGGAACGTTGGGATTCAAATCGGGAATGTTGGGATTCAACACGGGAATGTCAGGATTCAATATGGGAATAGCAGGATTCAATTTGGGAATGTCAGGATTCAATCTGGGAATGTCAGGATTCAATATGGGAATGGCAGGATTCAACCAGGAATGTCGGGATTCAACCCGGGAATGTCGGGATTCAAATCGGGAATGGTGGGATTCAACCCAGGAATGTTGGGATTCAATATGGGAATGCCGGGATTCAACCAGGAATGTCGGGATTCAACCCGGGAATGTCAGGATTCAATATGGGAATGGCAGGATTAAATACAGGAATGTTGGGATTCAATTTGGGAATGTCGGGATTCAACCCAGGAATGGAGGGATTCAAATCGGGAATGGCGGGATTAAATACGGGAACATCGGGATTCAATTTGGGAATGTCTGGATTCAATACGGGAATCCCGTGGGTTCCAGGAATCCCAGGAACCAATCCAGGAATCCCGTGGGTTTCAGAAATCCTGAGGGTTTCAGGAATTCCTGGTTTCAATCCAGGAATCCCAGGATTCAATCTGGGAATTCCCAAGGGTTTCAAGAATCCCTGGATTCAATCCATGAATCCTGAGGGTTTCAGGAACCCCTGGAGCACCTCTAGGGACCCCTCTGTCCCCCCTGTCCCTCTGTCCCCCTGTCCCTCTGTCCCTCTGTCCCCCTGTCCCCCGTCCCTCTGTCCCCCTGTCCCCCTGTCCCTGTCCCCTGTCCCCTGTCCCTCTGTCCCCCTGTCCCTCTGTCCTCTGTCCCACCCTGTCCCCCTGTCCCTCTGTCCCTCTGTCCCTCTGTCCCCCGTCCCTCTGTCCCCTGTCCCCTGTCCCAATTCCCCGTCCCTCTGTCCCCCTGTCCCTCTGTCCCTCTGTCCCCCCCTGTCCCTCTGTCCCTCTCCCCCCCTGTCCCCCCGTCCCCTCTGTCCCCCCTGTCCCAGTCCCCCTGTCCCCCTGTCCCTCTGTCCCCCCCTGTCCCTCTGTCCCCCTGTCCCTCTGTCCCCCCTGTCCCCCCGTCCCCCTGTCCCTCTGTCCCAGTCCCCCTGTCCCTCTGTCCCTCTGTCCCCCTGTCCCCCTGTCCCTGTCCCCCGTCCCATCCCCAGCACCTGGCTGGCTTTAGAAGTGCCCGATGATTTTGACGATCACCTGCTCGTTCTCGTCGGGCGTTTGCTCCCGCGGCACCACCACCTCTGCGGCCGTCAGGTTCTGCAGCTCGTTCACCTGCGCCGGGGGAGAACTGGAATTCTGGCATTTTCCCCGGGAATCCCGGCCCTTTCCCCGGGAATTCCAGCCCTTTTCCCGGGAATCTCGACCCCGTTTTCTGGAAATTCCAGCCTTTTTCCCAGAAATTCTGGCATTTTTTTGGGAATTCTGGGTTTTTCCCTGGCACACCTGGCCTTTTTCTGGGAATTCCGGCCCTTTTCCCAGGAATGCCGGCTTTTTCCTGGGAATTCCAGCCCTTTTCCCAGCAATCCCATCCCATTTCCTAACAATCCCATCCCTTTCCCAGCAATCCCATCCCTCTCCCAGCAATCCCATCCCTCTCCCAGCAATCCCATCCCATTTCCAGCAATCCCATCCCATTTCCCAGCAATCCCATCCCATTTCCCAACAATCCCATCCCTCTCCCAGCAATCCCATCCCATTTCCCAGCAATCCCATCCCTCTCCCAGCAATCCCATCCCTTTCCCAGCAATCCCATCCTCACTCCCAGCAATCCCATCCCATTTCCCAGCAATCCCATCCCATTTCCAGGGATTCCCCTCCCTCTCCCAGACTCCCGTCCCGTGTCCCACTCACGGTCTTGCCGCCCTTGCCGATGACGCGGCCGGCGGCCGAGGCCGGCACCCGGATGTGCGTCTCCAGCTTCACCTCCTCCTTGGGCCCGAAGAAATTCTCCTCCTTCAGCTTCCCGTAAATCCTGCCCTGAGCCTGGAGAGGGATGGAGAGTTGGGAGCGTCCCACCCCAAAATCCAGCCCAAATCTGGGATTTTGGGATGGGCAACACCCCGTAAATCCAGTCCCAAACATGGAGAGGGGTGGAGTGGGATTTGTCCCACCCCAAACTCTCCATCCCTGGAGTTGGGGTGGGACAGCATCCCAAAATTTCCAAAGTTGGAATTCCAAACTCACTTTTTCCCTGGGAGGAGGGAGTGATAAATGTCCCATCCCAAAATCCATCTCTGGATGGAGCAGCATCCCATAAAATCCCAGTTCTTTGGAATTCCAAACCCACTCAGCCCCTGGAGCAGGGAGTGAAAAATGTCCCACCCCAAAAAATCCATCCCTAAATTTGGGATTTTGGGAAGGGGCTTCCCGTAAATCCTGCCCTGAGCCTGGAGAGGGATGGAGAGTTGGGAGCGTCCCACCCCAAAATCCAGTCCCAAATTTGGACTGGGGCACCATCCCATAAAATCCAGGTTCTTTGGAATTCCAAACCCACTCAGCCCCTGGGAGCAGGGAGTCGAAATGTCCCACCCCAAAAATCCATTCCCAAATCTGGGAATTTGGGATGGGGCAACACCCCGTAAATCCTGTCCCAAACATGGAGAGGGGTGGAGTCGGAAATGTCCCACCCAAAAATCCATCCCCAAATCTGGGCTGAGGCACCATCCCATAAAATCCCAGTTCTTTGTAATTCCAAACCCATTCGACCCCGGGGAGCAGAGAGCTGGAAATGTCCCACCCCAAAAATCATCCCCAAATTTGGGAAGGGGCTTCCCATAAATCCTGCCCTGCACCTGGAGAAGGATGGAGCTGGAAATGTCCCACCCCAAAATCCATCCCCAAATTTGGGAAGGGGCTTCCCATAAATCCTGCCCTGCACCTGGAGAAGGATGGAGCACAAAATGTCCCACCCCAAAATCCATCCCCAAATTTGGGGCACCATCCCATAAAATCCAATTCTCTGCACTCCCAATCCCGTTTGGCCCCTGTGAATCCCGGGATGGCCCCGCTGTGGGTTGGGGGGCTCAGAACTGGGGTCCCCCCCGGCAGGACACCCCGAGGTCCCCAGGAGGTGACAGCAGAGGGACAGTCCCCGGGAGGTGACAGCAGAGGGACAACCTTGAACTGCGCCTCGGGCGGGCCGGTGATGACCACCATGCGCACCTTGGAGTCCGGAGCGTCCGGGGGCGCGATCTGCAACGGGACGGGGTCAGGGACATGGGGACAGGGGGACAGGGGGACACAGGATGGACATGGGGACAGGGGACGGGGGGACACAGGATGGACATGGGGACATGGGGACAGGGGGACACAGGATGGACATGGGGACAGGGGACAGGGGGATGTGGGGCACATGGGGACAGGGGACAGGGGACAGGGATATGGGGACAGGGGATATGGGGACAGGGACATGGGGACATGGGGGATGTGGGGACATGGAATGACATGGGGGGCCATGGGGACGTGGGGATATGGGGACATGGGGACATGGAGGGACATGGGGACAGGGATATGGGGACATGGGGACATAGGGGCCATGGGGACGTGGGGATATGGGGACATGGGGACATGGAGGGACATGGGGGACAGGGATATGGGGACATGGGGACATGGGGGACATGGGGACAGGGACAGGGGGATGTAGGGGGACATGGAGTGACATGGGGACATGGGGACATGGGGACATGGGGACATGGGGACAGGGACATGGGGACACAGGATGGACATGGGGACATGGGGACATGGGGACAGGGACATGGGGACATGGGGGACATGGGGACAGGGGACAGGGGGGATGTGGAGGACATGGAGTGACATGGGACATGGGACACCAGTGACACTGATGCCACTTGTGACACTGATGCCAGGGTGACACTGGTGACACTGGTGACACTGGTGACACTGGCACCAGGGTGACACCAGTGACACTGGCGCCAGGGTGACACTGGTGACACTGGTGCCAGGGTGACACGGTGACACGGTGACACGGTGACACGGTGACCCCGGCCCCCGCCGCCCCACCTTGATGGAGGCGCTGGCGGCCGAGAGCTGCTTGATGCTGCCCCTTCCGGCCGATGATGGCGCCCACGGCCTGCGCCGGGATGAACACCTGCACCGTCTCCTGCTCGGGGGCTGCGGGAGCACGGGGGGCACGGGGGGCAAGGGGTCATGGGGTCACCCGGGGTCACGGGGCACTAGGGGGCACCGGGGCACGGGGTCATGGGGGTCACCCGGGGTCACGGGGGCACTGGGGGGTCACTGGGGGGTCACTGGGGGGCTTTGGGGGTCACTGGGGGGCACTGGGCAGGGGGGCATTGGGGGCACTGGGGGGCACTGGGGTCACCAGGGGGGCACTGGGGGCATGGGGTCACGAGGGCACTGGGGGTCACTGGGGAGCTTTTGGGGTCACTGGGGGGCACTGGGGGGCAGAGTCACTGGGGAGGGGCTCAGGGTCACTATTTGGGGTCAGGGTCACTATTGGGGGTCACTAGGAGAGCTCAGGGTCAATATTTGGGGTCAGGGTCACTATTTGGGGTCACTCTTTGGGGTCAGGGTCACTATTTGGGGTCAGGGTCACTATTTGGGGTCACCACGTGGAGCAGGGTCGTTGTGTGGGACCCATCCCAGGCTGTTTCCAGGAACGCCCCAGCTGGATTTGGGGTCCCCTGCCCGCCAGGAACGCCCCCCAGACCCAGGGTTTGGGAGTCCCCTGCCCATCCCAGGCTGTTTCCAAGACTGCCCCAGCCAGATTTGGGTCCCCTGCCCATCCCAGGCTGCTTCCAGGAATGTCCCCAGCTGGATTTGGGGTGCCCCTGCCCGCCAGGAACGCCCCAGCGGATTTGGGGTGCCCTGCCCGCCAGGAACGGCCCCAGCTGGATTTGGGGTGCCCTGCCCATCAGGAACATTCCCCAGCTGGATTTGGGGTCCCCTGCCCGCCAGGAACATCCCCAGCTGGATTTGGGGTGCCCTGCCCGCCAGGAACGCCCCAACTGATTCGGGGTGCCCCTGCCCATCAGGAACATTCCCCAGCCAGATTTGGGGTCCCCTGCCCGCCAGGAACGCCCCCAGCTGGATTTGGTGTCCCCTGCCCATCAGGAACACCCCAGCTGGATTTGGTGTCCCCCTGCCCGTCAGAACGCCCCAGCCAGATTTGGGGTGCCCTGCCCATCCCAGGCTGCTTCCAGGAACGTCCCCAGCTGGATTTGGGGTGCCCTGCCCGCCAGGAACGCCCCCAGCCGGATTCGGGGTGCCCTGCCCGCCAGGAACATCCCCAGCCGGGATTTGGGGGTGCCCTGCCCGTCAGGAACGCCCCAGCCCGGGATTTGGGGTCCCCTGCCCGCCAGGAACATCCCCAGCTGGATTTGGGGTGCCCTGCCCGCCAGGAACGCCCCCAGACCCAGGGTTTGGGGTGCCCTGCCCGCCAGGAACGCCCCAACCGGATTTGGGGTGCCCTGCCCGCCAGGAACGCCCCCAACCGGTTCGGGGTGCCCTGCCCGCCAGGAACGCCCCCAGCCGGATTCGGGGTGCCCTGCCCGCCAGGAACGCCCCCAGGCCCGGGCGGGGGTCACTCACCAGGAAGGAGCTGTAGGGAGCAGCCCCAGAGACGCCGCTCGGGGGCGGCGGCACCGCGGGGGACGAGGACGGGAAGAGCCCGACGGGCGGCCAGGTTGAGCCCCGGATCAGGTGGGACTGCAGCTGGGGGAGCCTACGGGGTGGGATGGCAACTGGGAGGAACTGGGAACGGGGGTGGCAACTGGGAGGGAACTGGGAACGGGGGTGGCAACTGGGAGAAACTGGGAACGGGGGGTTGTAACTGGGGAGGGAAACTGGGGAACGGGGGATTGCAACTGGGGAGGGAAACTGGGAACGGGGGTTGTAACTGGGAAGGAAATTGGGAACGGGGGGTTGTAACTGGGGGGAGGGAACTGGGAACGGGGGGTTGTAACTGGGGGAGGGAACTGGGAACGGGGGTTGTAACTGGGGGAGGGAAACTGGGAGCGGGGGGGTTGTAACTGGGGAGGGAAATTGGGAATTGTGGGATTGTAACTGGGGAGGGAAACTGGGAACGGGGGATTGCAACTGGGGAGGGGAAACTGGGAACGGGGGGTTGCAACTGGGGGAGGGAACTGGGAACGGGGGGTTGCAACTGGAGAAGGAAATTGGGAATTGTGGGATTGTAACTGGGGAGGGAAACTGGGAACAGGGGTTGCAATTGGGGAAGGGAACTGGGAACGGGGGGTTGTAACTGGGGAGGGAAACTGGGAACGGGGGTTGCAACTAGGGAAGAAATTGGGAATGTGCAGGATTGCAACTGGGGAGGGAAACTGGGAACGGGGGGTTGTAACTGGGAGGAACTGGGAATTGGGGGATTGCAGCTAGGGAGAAACTGGGAACTGGGGGATTGCAACTGGAGAGGGAAACTGGGAACGGGGATTGCAACTGGGGAGGGAACTGGGAACTGGGATTGCAACTGGGGAAGGAAATTGGGGATGAGGGGATTGCAACTGGGGAAAATAAAACTGGGGATGGGGGGATTGTAACTGGGGAACAAAATAAAAATTGGGAATTGGGGGGATTGTTACTGGGAAAATAAAATTGGGAATGTGCAGGATGGTAACTGGGGGAAGGAAATTGGGAACTGGGGGATTGTAACTGGGAGCGAAATAAAATTGGGAATGGGGAGAATTGCAACTGGGGAAAAAATTTGGGAATGAGGGGGATTGTAACTGAGGAAAGAAAGAAAAATTGGGATGGGTGGCATTGTAGCTGGGGGAAATAAAATTGGGAATGGGGAAATTGTAACTGGGAAAGAAATAAAATTGGGAATGGGGGAATTGTAACAAGTGGAAACAAAATTGGGAATGGGTGGGGCTGTAACTGGGATCGTGGGTGGGGATGGGGGGGATCGGGGCTCAGGGGCAGGGACGGGGGCTGTTTTAGGGGCTCAGGGGGCTCAGGGGCTGTTTAGGGGCTCAGGGCAGGGGACGGGGGGCTATTGGGGTCAGGGTCACTATTTGGGTCGCTGTTTGGGTCAGGGTCACTATTTGGGGTCACTATTTGGGGTCACTGTGTGGGGTCAGGTCACCATTTGGGGTCACTGTTTGGGTGAGGGTCACTGTGTGGGGCCAGGGTCACTATTTGGGGGTCAGGGGTCACTATTTGGGGTCACTGTGTGCGGGGCAGGGTCACTATTTGGGGTCAGGTCACTATTTGGGGTCACTGTGTGGGTCAGGGTCACTGTGTGGGGCAGGGTCACTATTTGGGGTCAGGGTCACTATTTGGGGTCACTGTGTGGGGCAGGGTCACTATTTGGGGTCAGGGTCACTATTTGGGGTCACTGTGTGGGGTCAGGTCACTATTTGGGGGTCACTGTGTGGGGTCACTGTTTTGGGGTCAGGGTCACTATTTGGGGGTCACTGTGTGAGGGTCAGGGTCACTATTTGGGGTCACTGTGTGGGGTCAGGGCACTATTTGGGGTCACTGTGTGGGAAGGGTCACTGTGTGGGGTCAGGGTCACTATTTGGGGTCACTGTGTGGGGGCAGGGTCACTATTTGGGGGTCAGGGTCACTATTTGGGGGTCACTGTGTGGGGCAGGGTCACTATTTGGGGTCAGGGTCACTATTTGGGGGTCACTGTGTGGGTCGGGGTCACTATTTGGGGGTCAGGGTCACTATTTGGGGAGTCACTGTGTGGGTGCAGGGTCACTGTAAAATAGGGTCAACATTTGGGGTCACTTTAAAGGGCAGGGGATATCATGACAGTCAATAGGGCACAGACACACATCTGGGAATCACGATGTCACGATGTGTGCAGGGGTCACTGGCCAAATGGGGTATGGACACAGGGACACAGATGGTGCCACATGGTCGAAGTCAACGGTGGCCACATGAATAGTGAAGGGTCGAATACGATGACTATGGTCACGAAGGACACACGAAATATGGGAGTACACACACACATGGGATCACGATGGGATGGGAGCCACATCGTAACGAGCCCACCAGGATACAAGACATGAAGCCACGAAGACAGACACAATAGCCAAAGGATGGATGCTGAATAAATAGGTAATAGGGAGCACACGGACACAGGGAGATACCAAAGGAATGAAGAAATGAAGCACATGGGGACAGAGGAAGGAATAGCTGGACAGCACCGTGCGAGGGTACAGGGCACCATGCGTGGACCAGGATGGACCAAGACGCACAGGGACGAAAGGAATCCCAGACCAGACCCGGACAGTGACAGCAGTGGACAGGACGACAGGGACAGGGACAGGACAGCATGGACAGCGGACAGGACAGCCCGGGACGGACAGGACAGGACAGAGCCCGGGACGGACAGGACAGGCCGGAACGGACACGGACAGCGGACAAGGACAGCCCCAGCGGACCCGCACAGGACAGTGGACGGACAGGACAGGGTCAGACAGGACCGGGATGGACAGGACGGACGGACAGGACAGCCCGGGGACAGCACAGGACGGGACAGGACAGGGACAGGACAGGACAGGGACAGGGACAGGACGGATGGACAGGACAGGGACAGGACAGGACAGGACAGGACAGGGACAGGACAGGCCCCCGGCAGCCCGGGACGGACAGGATGGACAGGACAGGACAGGCCCAGGATGGACAGGACAGGACCGGATGGACAGGACAGGACGGACAGGACATGGACAGGACACATGGACACACCCGGGGAATGGACAGGACACGGTGGAATGGACAGGACAGCCCAGGGATGGGACAGGATCCAACGGGACAGGGACACCCGGGGACAGGGACACCCAGGGACATGGACACCCCAGGGGCCGGAGGCAGGCAGCCGAAAGAATGGCCAAAATGGAAAGCAAGCCCGGGCACCAGGGAGCAGGCATGGACGGAGGGGCCCCAGTGGAGGGACCCCAAAAGGTGGAGGGACCCAAAGGCGACCGAAGGAAGGAAGGGACCCCAAAGGGACCCCAAAGGGACCCCAAAGGGACCCCAAAGGGACCTCAAAGGGATGGATGGGGAGGGGATGAAGAGGGGACCCCAAGAGGGT